>CM040120.1:74953593-76153593 GCA_022559845.1 Amorphophallus konjac
TTAGCTAGAACCCGAGGAATTATGGCCAGGTAAGAGGTGAGACAGTGAGAGGCTCCTCTTGTATACACGAGGTCCTAATTAATAAACCACTTGTCCACTTAAAGTATTTGCCCGTGGACCTCTTTCCTTAGACACCGTTCTTCCTTGGAAGTCTTGCTGATTCCATGACTTGTCGGAAATAAGGAAACAACTTTAGCAAGTTTTTTCACTCACCCTAAAGCCAATTCCACTATCAAGAAAAAGATCCAAGACATTACTGGTTTTGCTAATCAAACATTTCCCCATAAATATCTTGGTTATCCTTTGATGTGTGGCAGGTCAAAGAAAGTCCATTTTGCAGTTATCATTTGTTCTATCCAAAAACGCATTGATGGGTGGTATGCGAGATACTTATCCCAGGGAGCAAGGCTTATTTTAATTAAACACATTCTCACCTCCATTCCTATGTATTCCCTGGCCTCATCCCCTTTACATGCTGGAGTCCACAAACTTTTGGACCAATCTTTTGCAAACTTTTTCTGGGGATCTTCTAAGGAAGGTAACAAGCGGCACTGGAAGTCTTGGAAGGCTATCTGCAAGCCTATCCAGTATGGTGGACTGGGAATTCTATCTCTCAGGCAAATGGATTTGGCTTTTAGGGTGAAAATGTTATGGAATGCAATGAACTCAAGGTCCATCTGGGCAGATTTTTTCAAGGCAAAATACATCAGAGGCAGACATATATCTGAAGTTGATTTTAAAGAAATGAAAGGCCATGCAAAAAGGAGCTGGTCTCAAGCAAAGAGTATGCTTTTGGCCCACAGAAGAATGATAATAGGGGATGGTAGCTCAACTAATTTCTGGACAGATATTTGGATAGGTGACCGGACCTTAGCTTCTTATTTACCTACTTCATATTTCTCAAACAAAATGATATCTGTCAAGGACATGATAAACCAGCCTTCATAAGAAGACTTCCGCATCATCAACGAGAAGCTTCCCCATAAAATCAGAGATGCTATCTGGTGCACTGACTTAGTTCAAGAACAGGACAAACAAGTCTGGAGTCTTACTGCCTCAGGAGACTACCAAATATCTTCCACCTACAACATGCAAAGCAGTCATGACCCACATACGGATATCCTAGCTCACAACAGAATTTGGTCTAAATGGATACCAACCAAGCTCTCTATACACATCTGGAAAGTTTATAACAACAGTTTGCCGATTGATTCCAGCATTAAAGCCATTGGTATACCACTCCCATCCAAATGTCACTGCTGTAATGCACCTGCAGAGGACAATCTAAATCATCTTTTCATTAGAAGTGATTGGGCCTCATCACTCTGGACTTCCTTTAACAGTCATGGATGTCAGATAGGGGGAGCTTCAACAAGATCTCTCATTATCAAAACAGTAAATGATCTGAAAGCAAAATCTCAATATGGTCTTTTTCTGTTAGCAGTCCTTGCATATGGACTTTGGGAAATTTGGTTGGCTAGAAATACTGCAATATTTGAAGGCAAAACCATCAGCTCCAACACAATTTTCAGCAAGGTGCTTTCTCAAGTCAAACAGATCCTTATCAATGCAAACCTTTGGGAAGATCAACTAAGTAATAGGACTGTTTTGGCGGCTTTTGGAATAATAGCTGTTCCAAAGGGTCCTCCTCAGATAAGAATTGTAAGATGGTCTCCCCCCCCTTGGCCTAATATCAAGCTTAATACTGATGGAGCCAGCAAGACTTCAAGAGTTTCTGGAGGAGGAGGCATCATCCGGGATTTCAAAGGTGACACAATTCTGGCTTTTTCTCATTCATACACTCACTGCAGTAGCATTGTTGCTGAAGCCCGAGCTCTGTTGGACGGCATCAAATATTTGCATACAATTCCATTTCAGTCGGCAATAATTGAAAGTGACTCCTTAATTCTGGTTCAAGTTATCCAAAGGAAGACAACTTACCCTTGGGAGATCTTACCCTACGCAAGAGACATCTGGAATTTTTTTCCCTAATTCTTTGAACATCTCTCACATTTTTAGGGAAGCAAATAAAGTTGCTGATCATCTAGCCAATGTTGCCTGCAGCTCTAAGTGTAATAATTTTTTCATTTTGCAGCATGAACTTCCCCAATTGGCTAAGGGAGCTGCTAGATTAGACAAGCTAGGATTTCCTAGCATCAGAATTATGTAATTTGTTCTTCCTTCTCATTCATCAATAAAACACCCCCTAGGAGCGACTTAGGAAGTATCTTCCAAATTGGAAATACTTCCTTAATCACAACTAGGAAGGGCTTTATACAAAAAAAGAAACAACTTTAGCGAAAATTCTATTCCGTCCTTCGCAGTTGGAGCTTTACTAGACAACCGTGGAATTACGGCCAGTTAAGAGGTGGGACAGTGGGAGGCTCCCCTCGTATATACGAGGTCCTAATTAATAAACCACTTGTCCACTTAAAGCGTTTGCCCGTGGACCTCTTTCTTTAGACACCATCCTTCTGCGGAAATCTAGCGAGCTCCACGACTTGTCGAAATCACGGTAATACTTAAACTTGTATATCGATTCAAGATTATGCAAGTAACCCATGCGATTTTTAAAGATGATATCTACTCCATTCACAAGCTAGAAAGATAATAGAGTCATAGATGGCAAGGATAATTTGAAGGTAACAAGAACTAGGAAGGAAGCTTAAGCTCATGGAATAGAATTCTTATCTTCCGTATCCTAATTTATTCATGTGTGGGACTTACATGATATGCAACAAGATATGATTTAGAATTTGAAATTTACAGATCAAGTATGCTAGATGATGTATTAGTTTATATATCTCCTGAAAACATCGAGAAATGACGTGTGGAGATTAGCGAAAATCCCTTTTTCGGCGTGTTTATGATACATCTTCAATATATTAGCTATAACATGCTTAATACTAAATAAAAATTTGAGAAAATGGTATCAATGGAAAGAGCACTTGAAAACACACAAGATGACATGATTTATTGAAGATTTAGCCTGAGAGACACCTACCTTTAATCGAATTGAAGAGGAAGGGAAAACTGGACGAAATGTTTAATAACTCCTTTTCTCCTCCAAATCACACCTCCAAATCACCTCCAATCCTTCCTTCAATATAGCAAATGCCTCAAGGGTGATTAAGGGGTTTGAGATGGGCCTATTTATAAGAAAAGCTTGGTCAAAATAGTCAAGATTCCTCTCTCCCAAAATCAAACTTCTCCACTTTGAATGTAATGGTCAAAGAAGAAAAATCCAACATCTCTTCTTAATATAGCCTTAATTTGGTGTGAACACATGGGGAAAGCCTTAATTTGGTGTGAACACATAGAAAAATCCTTAATTTGGTGTGAACACATTGGTGTGAACACATGGGAAAAGCCTTAATTTGGTGTGAACACATGGGAAAAGTCTTAATTTAGTGTGAACACATGGGAAAAACCTTAATTTGGTGTGAGCATGTGGGAAAAATGACTAATCCATGTTCGACTATGATATAGGGTTTGAATTTTATGACAATCTTCTAGAAATGAGATTAATTTAATCATAAAAAGAGGTATTAAACATGTGTTACGAATTTTAAGCCTATTTAGCCCTTTTTAACCCATTAGCCCATAATCCAACTCATTATGGGTTATCCAATGGCCCAATAGTCAATCATAATCCATTCTAAGGAATTTAATTGGGTCTCCTATACTTTTTCTAAAATGTAAAATATTTAATTTTAATTTTAATTTATTTTAAAAAAAAATTAATCATCTAATTTATTTCGTATAGTAACAATGTAATTTCATCATTTCCTAATTATTAAAAATTTTAATTTATCCATTTATTTTGTTGGGTTTCTATATCCTTCCCCACTTAAAAGAATTTGATCCTCCAAATTCACATCATGCAATTGTAATTCAAATAGAGGGGTTAAAATTCTAACCTGAGATTAAATCTGGATACTTCTTTTTGATTGACTTCTCTAATTCCTAGGTCACTTCTTGAATCCATGCTTGCTCCATTGGACTTTTACCATTGGTATAGCCCTATTCCTTAGCTGGTGTAGCTTCTGATCTAATATCTTGATCGATCTTTCTTCATATGACAGATTCTTCTGTAACTTCAAATCATCGAATTGAATCACTTGCGAAGGATCATACACATATTTCCTCAGCATGGATACATGGAATACGTTATGGACACCAACCAATTGAGGAGGCAAAGCCAACTTATACGCCACTTCGTCGATTCTCTCTAGAATCTCGAAAGGGCCAATAAATCTTGGACTCTATTTTCCTTTGATACCGAACCTCTTCATTCCTCGTGTGGGTGAGATCTTCAAGAAGATATGCTCCCCGACTTGAAATTTGAGGTCTCTCCTTCGATGGTCGGCATAACTCTTTTGTTGTGATTGAGTAATTTTCAGCCTTTCTCGGATCAACTGGATTTTGTAAGTTGTATCTTGAACAATATCAGGACCAACTAATCCTTTCTCCCCAACCTCGCTCCAGCATAGAGGTGATCTACAACTTCTGCCATATAGTGCTTCGAAAGACGTCATTTGTATACTAGACTGATAGCTATTGTTATATGCAAATTCAGTCAAGGGCAAGTGTTCATGCCAACTTCCGCCAAAATCTATCATACAAGCTCTCAACATGTCTTTGACAATCTGATTCATCCTCTCGGTTTGTCCATCAGTCTGAGGGTGGAAAGCCGTGCTAAAATTCAGTCTAGTACCCAAAGACGATTGTAAACCCTTCCAGAAATGAGAGGTGAATCTCGGATCTCTATCCGAAATAATAGAAGTTGGGATACCATGTAGCCGCACAACCTCCTTAATGTATAATGCCGCTAGAACATCTACGGTCCATTTGGTCTTGATGGGTAAGAAGTGAGAGGACTTAGTTAGTCGGTCCATAATTACCCATATAGCATCCAATCCACTTCGAGTCTTCGACAATCCAACTATGAAATCCATGCCAATACTATCTCATTTTCACTCTGATATTTCGAGAGGTTTTAGCTTACCAGCCAATTTAAGATGTTCGGCTTTGACTTGTTGGCAGACCAAACATCGACTCACGAACTCGGCTACCTCTCTTTTCATGTTAGGCAACCAAAAAGTTCTTTTAAGATCTTCATACATTTTTGTGGCACCAGGATGTATAGTGTACCTCGATCGATGTGCTTCTTCCAAGATTTTATCCTTGATAGTAGAACAATCGGGCACACAGGTTCTTCCTCGGAACAGTAACCTTCCATCATTCACCAAAAGAAAATCCGATCGTTGATTTAATTTCTCTTTGATTTCAATAATCAACGGATCATCATCTTACAGCTCTTTAATTTTCGAGAGTAACTTGGGTTGGAGTCTAATATTGGCAATCAAGACTCCGTCTTCCTTTTCCTCCATATTGAGATCCAGGTTTGCCATTTGCTCCAATAAATGCCATTCTTTAATCATCAGGCTTGATAATAATGCCATCAGTTTCCAGCTAAGAGCATCAGCTACGGCATTACCTTTTCCTGGGTGGTATTGTATAGAGAAATCAAAATATTTCAAATACTATAGCAACCTTCTTTATCTCATATTGAGTTCTTTTTGAGAGAATAAGTACTTGAGACTCTTGTAGTCGGAATACACAATAAAGGCTTCGCCATAGAGATAATGCCGTCAGATCTTCAAAGCAAAGACCACAGCCGCTAGCTCTAACTCATGCACGGGATAATTCTCCTCATGCTTTTTCAATTACCTTGAGGAATAGGCGATCACCTTGCCATGTTGCATCAATACACAGCCTAAGCCAATTCCAGATGCATAAGCATAAACCTCGAATCCTCCTCCTTCAGTAGGCAATGTGAGCATAGGGGCAGTAGTTAGACAATCTTTCAAAGTCTAGAAGTTTTTCTCACATTCCTCAGACCATATATCAGGATTCTCCTTTCTTGTCAATCTTGTCAAAGATACGATGATCTTGGAGAAATCCTTAATAAATCTTCTATAATATCTAGCCAATCCCAAAAAGCTTCGAATTTCCGTCACACTAGTAGGTCTTTCCCAGTTTTTCACGGCCTCAGCCTTTGAAGGATCGACCACAATACCATCCCGGGATATTCTGTGACCTAGAAAAGAAACTTCTTCTAGCCAGAAATCACACTTACTAAGCTTAGCGTAAAGTTTGTGATCTCTTAATAACTGTAGGGATTTCTTGAGATGTTCCTCATACTCCATCTTAAACTTAGAGTAGATCAAAATGTCGTTAATGAAGAGTACCACAAATTGATCAAGATATGGCCTGAATACACTGTTCATTAACTGCATAAATGTTGCAGGTGCATTGATTAGGCCAAAAGGCATAACCGTGAACTCATAGTGTCCATACCTGCTCTTGAATGCCGTTTTGTGAATATTTTCCTTCTTGATCTTCAACTGACGATAACCAGATTGGAGATCAATTTTTGAAAAATATCGAGCTCCAGAAATCTGGTCAAATAGCTCATCAATCCTCGGCAATGGATATTTGTTCTTGATTGTGAGTTGGTTCAATTGCCGATAATCAACACACAATCTCATGGACCCGTCCTTCTTTTTGACAAATAAGACCGGGACTCCCCAAGGTGAGGTACTTGATCGGATAAATCCTTTCTCCAATAACTCCAATAGTTGTTCCTTCAACTCCTTCATTTCGATAGCGGACATCCGATATGGAGCTTTAGAAACTGGTGCATCTCTCGGAATTAAATCAATAGAGAAGACCACTTCTCTTTCCGGAGGAATACCAGACAACTCGTCCGAAAATACGTCAGAATAATCTCGAATGCTAGGAATATCCTCTAGAATGGGTTCCTTATGCTCTGCCATAGTAATAGAAACTAAGAAAGCCGAACAACCCTTCTTTAATAATTTATCAGCTTTTAGGGCCGAAATAAGAGATAGGTGTCGAGAATGCCTGACACCAAAAAATAAGAGGTTGTGGTAACCAATAAAGGTTACCATACCTAATTTGCAGTTGACACTAGCACCATGTGTAGATAGCCAGTCGGCTCCCAATATAATATCATACCCTTCTATCTCCATGCATACTAAATCAGCGGGTAAGTTACAACCGCTAACTAGAACTTCACTAGCATGGTAGCAATATTTAATCTTTGATCTCGCTCCAATAGGGGTTGTAATAACAAGTTTAGATTCTAATGGAACATGCCTCATAGGCAAAAAATCAGCAAAGCTCTTAGATACGAAGGAATGGGTAGCTCTAGTATCAAATAAGACAGAGGCAGGCCTTGAGCATACAGAAAGAGTACCTTTGTAACGACCCGAGAATCTGATTACCAGGAGAGACCCGATAACCCGAGACTCGAACTGCCGCCCACGAGCCGGGAGGGCTTGGAAGGGCTGAAAGGAGTGTGGAGGCACAAAGAAATAGGAAATAAAGTAGGACAACTCAACAATTAACAGAAATAAATAAACAACTATAGCTACAACAGAGTCCAGTCCAACAGAAAGTACAGTCTAAAGCAGTAAAGCGTACCACATGCCTAGTGAACACTCGGTCCGGTGGGCTGGCAACTAAGAACCCTCAACAGCACCCTCGAACCTCGAGGAAGAAGAACCGCCACACCTGAAAAGCAGGGAATGAGTCTCCAAAACAGAGACTCAGCAGGGATCCCGCGGAACCCCAACCGGAAATAACGGCGGTAGCGGAAAGGAAGGCTACAAGAGCAACCGCAACAGTAGGAACAGTAAACCCGGTGGCCGATCGAAACCCGGCACTACAACTACTCCTACTGTATCGGAAACACACCCCGAACTCACGGTCGGGGGCTACCGAACTACACTAGTACCGCTTACCGAAGTAAAAACCCACGGCAACCACGCCGTAGAGGCCTGCCTCCAGGACACGGCCAACCTGGACACGCTGTCCAAGGTGCAACCCTGACTACCTGGTCACGGGTATCACACAACAAAACGTAACCTAGGTAAAGCTACTAGCACCGGTCTCATGGCACAAAAACCGACACACGTGCCACGGCGAGACAACTGAAAACTCAACTGCCAACACGACCGAAAACCCGAAGGTCGAAGTCACGGAAACTGACAGTCTGTCACTCCTGACTCGACAGGAGTACCTCCCACTAGAAGCATAGTCGGTAGCGTCCCCTGACGTCTTACACCGCGCCGCAGGTGAACTGCCTGACGTGGTAGGTCCTACCAAAGATACGAACACCACACAAGTAACCACAAAGGAGTGACTAGCTGGGGTCACGCTCGTCAGCGAGGGTCCAATTGCCCCCAACCATGTGTGTACACATAGACCATGCATCCCTGGTCTGGCCCTCTGATCGGTTTCCCCCTGTAGCCGGACTCTGGCTAACGACGAGGGGCCCGACGGAAATCGATCCACAAACTGTCTCTATGGGTAGCCTCTCCACCACTCCCTGGTGGGACCACATGCGTGTAAGCAGGCTACGACTAGTGGAGGGTCACTGAGAGAGTAGACTCTCAAGTCAACGGAAAATAGCGTCCAAACCCGACGAAGTACGGGGACCGTCCCACGTACCAGCACCGTCGCACGGTGACCACGGTCGGAAAAGAAACGGGACTCACAGTCCACGACCGCGCACACACCCTGCGCGAGAGTCGAGAAAACCCAAGTGACGCTAAGCCACTGGACTCTAGATAGTCCTTTAGATGCACTACACCCAACGGTCCTTGAGTCACAAGACTCGGGGTCAAGACCGTTGTACGCAACAGCACAAGGCCGTCAATCTAGTTCAATCTCTAGGTCTAAAACCACGGTAGCACGAATATCGAGGTAACTCACGAGCCGCCGAGACCATTCCCTCGGGAAGGGAACTGAGAAGCCTTCTAGCCCCAAGCAGGGCAACTAGACTCACAGTCCAAGGCCACACACACGGCCCACGTGGAAAGCACAGGAGCATGATTCCCAAGGCAGCGCCCAAGCCGCCACGCCGATAACTAGACTCGCAGTCCAAGGCCAAACACATGGCCCACTCGGGAATCATCTTCCAGGAAAACTCATGACATGCGGGGGAATCCCACTGCACACACACCGATACACGGTGACTCGATCGAGCGTAACACGAAAGCCCAGAACACGTGGGGTCACTCGGACCCACCACACCTACGGGCATGCTAATCGAGGTAACACGGTCCTCCCGACACCCCAGAAACACAGACAGGGAACCCACGGGGTGTCCGGGACACTCACGAGGCCGGAGGTCGACCATTGGATCACAACCGGGTCGACCAGAGGTCAATTCCACGCGAACGGAACATGCAACATAGTCGCAGTCACCTGGGGACCGCGACTACACAGTCACGGTCACCTCATGACCGCGACTAGCCAGACGTAAAACGATGGTAACGGTCACCGGAGGAACGCGACCACATAGTCATGGTCACCTCATGACCGCGACTACACCAAAGCGGTCTGTTGCAAGACCGCGACTCTTTCCGACGCTCTTGGGCAAACGCGGTTCTCCCAGGATCGCTATCAATGAATGCGGTTACTGGAAGACCGCGATCATTTCGAAAAATCGAGAACGGCGGAAAAACGCCCAAAAATCTGATCCACGCCCCGATCACCCCCGGGTGATGGGGAAACAAAGGGGAATCCATCCCCAAGCCCCTAGGCATGCATCTAAACCCCTGGATCGGCCAAAAACGCCGTAAAACGAGAGATCTGGCTCACTCCCCAAAAACATGCATTTTTTTCCAAATCGCCCCGATTAGCCCGCTCGACTCACCATGGCCTACAAAACTTGCGGGAAAGGAAGTGCACGAGCTGGGGGTCCATCTCCCTACCTCCACCGAAGAAACGATGCGCCGTGGATGCCGATCCACGAAGAAAACGCCGCTGAAGCCTCACCGTTCCACGAACCCACAACCGAGCTTCACCACGCCTCCACCGCCTCGATCCTCATCCATCCTCGCCCGTGCCTCGCCCGCGCCGTCCCCGCCTCGCCCGTACTCCACCCCGTCGGCCCCCGGAGAGAGAGGGAGAGAGGAGAGAGCGTGAGAAGAGAGAGGGAGAGAAGAGAGAAATGAGAGGGGAGAGAGAGGAAAGGGGATTTATATAGGAAAATCCAGAAATTTCAAAAAATACTGAAAAATAGAAAAATCACATTTCCGCGATCCTCGGAACGCACCGATCGCAACGGTACCACACTCGCCTAGGTGAACGGCCCGGTTCACCCGCAACGAGGTTACGAAGGAATTACCGAAACACACACCGGGAATCGGAAAACATACGCGAAAAAGCCGCGGAACGCTTCCGGGCCTCCGAAACAACTCCGGATCGCGCCGATCCGAACACGAAAGATGTCTAAAATGAAATTTCAGATACAACGGAGTCGGATACTCCGAGAAACTAGATCTGGGACCCGAGAAGAAGGATCCAAAAAACCCGGGGCATTACAACCTTCCACGATGTCTCCATCTTCGGTAGGTTCCGCATCCATAAGAGCTTGGAGTCTTCCTTGCTTCTTGACTGCAACTGAAAGTTTTTTCGGCGGAGCTTGCTCGTTAAGAAGTGGGCAACTCGGAATTCTATGTTCCCGACTTTCACATCGAAGACAGGCACCCAGTCTTCTTCAGCACTCATCCGTCTTGTGTCCGGGCTTCTCACAATATTTGCATAGTTCCTTTGATGATGCAGTGACCAGGACGATTTGTTTGTCAAATGATCTCGGCCTCTTGTACTTTTGACAATCACGTCCATCCTTATTGAAATTATGGCCATCTTTATTGAAGTTACGCCCATCAAAATTGGGCCTCTTCTTTCCGAAGGAGGGGTTGAAATTACCAGATCCAGTAACTTGCTCCTTCTTGGCATCTCTTCCTCGGATGCGATCAAACAACTCCGTTGCATCTTCCAGGAGTTGGGCTCTTCTCACCGCATTAGTGTAAACTTGGATATCCATTGGGGCGAGTTGAGTAATGTATTGTGGCTTCAAACCATTTAAAAACCTTCTCGCCTTCATCTTTTTGGTACCCACAAGGTGTGGCGCGTACCGAGATAGTCTCGCGAATTGGGCTTCATATTCCGCCACCGATAAACTTCTTTGTTTCAAGGAAGCGAATTCAGCGGCCTTCCTTGCTTGCACCCGATCGGAGAAATATTTGTTGTTGAAGTGCTTCACGAACTCCTCCCACAACACATGATCGTGAAGTAGAGTTGCTTCGACCGACTCCCACCAAGCACGAACATCCTTTTCTAGTTGAAAAGTGGCCAGTAGGACCTTTTCCTCATCAGCACATTGCATGACTCGGAATATCGTCTCGATTTCCTTTACCCAATATTCGGCCTCATCCGAGTCCGTGGACCCAACAAATTTGGGAGGGTTCATACTCTTTAAATTTCTATGTAAATCTTCGGCTCCTCGGTTTGCTCCTCCCTGAGCAACCTACTGTAGAGCTTGGGTTAAACCTTGCGCCGTCCTTTGCATCTCGCGCCATTGAGCTCTCTCGGCAGCCATTGGCAAAAATTAAACTTGTACATGCAACTACAAAACTTAGGCGTTTTGTTTATTTCTTGATTATTCATTCTTTAAATTCTAGCACATGGCTCTACCCAATCTTACCGGGAAGGTTCAAGACACTATCTAATTTCTAGATCAACATCTAGAACCTATATCAAGGGAAACCTAGGATCTGATACCACAAAGACTGCCACGCCCCGATGCGAAAAATCGAGGAGCGACAAGTCGAAACACTCAAGTTGATCAGGGAATGTATAAAAGGGTCCAAGGCACAAGGAGAGATAAGAAGAAAAAAATACTTTTATTTCATCGAAATAAAGTTTTACAACATTCTTAAGCCTTAAGAGGCAAGATACAATTTCCAAGTACATAATTCTAGCAAGAGCAACCGCTCATAAACCTAGGTAACTAAGATAACTTGATCGCTCGTTTACTCTAGCCCATTCCCATGTGTTTGAGGTTCATCATCGGAATTACCTGCAATGTTAATCGAAAAACGTAGGGTGAGCGAAACGCTCAGTAGAAATTTATATCTCTATATCAGGCAACTTAAAGTAATTAACATCTTTGGATAGTTATCGTGCTATGTTGGGAAATGTAAATAAAACATGGAACATGAATAGGGGATAGAGTAAAGAAATGCTAGTAATTGGAATTATAAGTAGACAAGATATCAAGAAATGAAGTTCAAGTAGAAAGTAATATCATGGAATTTGGCCATTTCATACAAGTATGTACAAGTCAAGTAATTCAAGTAATGCAAGTAATTCAAGTAATATAAGTAAGTAATTCACGAATTGTGGAATGCCGTAAATGAATCTAGCAAGTCAAGCACTTCGGTGCAATGTCACACCAAGTTAATCAACTCCCATGGGTACTAGTACTTTTGGGCACTCCTCCCAGAATTAGATCCGGCCCCATTAATGTTAGGCATTGGGATTATGGATCATAGATCCCAAGTATATTTAGACATCCACGTAATATTTATGGCCAACGAATTTCAAGGTAAAGCTCTTGGAATAAGGTACAAGATTATCATTCAAGGATCAAGTGGTTGTAAGAGAAATCTTAGAAGGATTTAAAGCATAATATTTAACAACATTAAGTCGATAAGGAATTGAATTTGTCGGACAAGGCACAATCAGCCTTTGCAAAAAATCTCGTAAAACGGGTTTAGATCGAGTTTTTCACAATCGGGTGTTTTAGCTAGAACCCGAGGAATTACGGCCAGGTAAGAGGTGAGATAGTGGGAGGCTCTCCTCATATACACGAGGTCCTAATTAATAAACCACTTGTCCACTTAAAGCATTTGCCTATGGACTTCTTTCCTTAGACACCGTTCTTCCTTGGAAGTCTTGCTGATTCCACGACTTGTCGGAAATAAGGAAACAACTTTAGCAAAAATTCTATTCCGTCCTTCGCAGTCGGAGCTTTACTAGACAACCGTGGAATTACGACCAGGTAAGAGGTGGGACAGTGGGAGGCTCCCCTCGTATATACGATGTCATAATTAATAAACCACTTTTCCACTTAAAGCGTTTGTCCGTGGACCTCTTTCTTTAGACACCGTCCTTCTGTGGAAATCTAGCGAGCTCCACGACTTGTCGAAATCACGGTAATACTTAAACTTGTATATCGATTCAAGATTATGCAAGTAACCCATGCGATTTTTAAAGATGATATCTACTCCATTCACAAGGTAGAAAGATAATAGAGTCATACATGACAATGATAATTTGAAGGTAACAAGAACTAGGAAGGAAGCTTAAGCTCATGGAATAGAATTCTTATCTTCCGTATCCTAATTTATTCATGTGTGGGACTTACATGATATGCAACATGATATAATTTAGAATTTGAAATTTATAGATCCAGTATGCTAGATGATATATTGGTTTAGATATCTCCTGAAAATATCGAGAAACGACGTGCAGAGATTAGCGAAAATCCCTTTTTCGACGTGTTTATGATACCTCTTCAATATATTAGCTATAACATGCTTAATACTAAATAAAAATTAGGAAAAATGGTATCAATAGAAAGAGCACTTGAAAACACACAAGATGACATGATTTATTGAAGATTTAGTCTGAGTGACACCTACCTTTAATCGAATTGAAGAGGAAGGGAAAACTGGATGAAATATTGAAGTGCCCCTTTTCTCCTCTAAATCACACCTCCAAATCACCTCCAATCCTTCCTTCAACGTAGCAAATGTCTCCAGGGTGATTAAGGGGCTTGAGATGGGCCTATTTATAGGAAAAGCTTGGCCAAAATAGTCAATATTCCTCCCTCCTAAAATCAAACTTCTCCACTTTGAATGTAATGGTCAAAGAAGAAAATTTCAACATCTCTTCTTAATCTAGCCATAATTTGATGTGAACATATTGGTGTGAACACATGGGAAAAGCCTTAAGTTGTTGTGAACACATGGGAAAAGCCTTAATTTAGTGTGAACACATGAGAAAAGTCTTAATTTAGTGTGAACACATGGGAAAAGTCTTAATTTAGTATGAACAGGTGAGAAAAATGACTAATCCATGGTGGGCTATGATATCGGGTATGAATTTTGTCACAATCTTTTAGAGATATGATTAATTTAATCATAAAAAGGGGTATTAAACATGTGTTACGATTTTAAGCCTATTTAACCTTTTTTAGCCCATTAGCCCATAATCCAGCTCATTATGGGTTATCCAATGGTCCAATAATGAATCATAATCCATTCTAAGGAATTTAATTGGGTCTCCTATACTTTTTCTGAAATGTAAAATATTTAATTTTAATTTTAATTTATTTTAAGAAAATTTAATCATCTAATTTATTTTGTATAGTTATAATGTAATTTCATCATTTCCTAATTATTAAAAATTTTAATTTATCTATTTATTTTGTTGAGTTTCTACAAGTGGACTCCCACGTTAACCCCATGGTATGTTCGAAGAGTGCCTGGATGCGTTAGGGTCTCTTGCGAACAATTAGGGAAGGCGGCTAAGGTTGTGGAAGGGATATGATCATACATGGAAGTTTAAAACCTAATAGGATTTATAGACTCACGGGAAGCCAATAACCCTATAAATAAGACCCTTGCGGAGCAGCACGTTACTGATGCTGCTGCTGTTACGTTCGAAGGAACAGAGAGGCGTACGTGGGGTTCTTCATCCTTATGCATCCTCTTCTTACTCCGATCTTCTTCATCCTTCATCCCACGAGGTAGGCAATCTCCCAAGCAAAACAAATCCATCTTCATGTTAAGATAAGTCATATGATACCGTGTTCGCTGTTATATTATTGTTCTACATGTTTTTGTTAAAAACATGAATTCTTTAGTTAAATAATAATTATTACAAATCTTTAAAATTTAATATCTATTGAACCATGCTGATAAAAATAGTGAAGTGCATAATTTCACGATCCTTAGATTTTTCTCATATTTTCAAGGCCTTCGTTTTGTTAAAATCTTGCCGGAATAAAAGTGACCCTGTTTATTTGGTTAAAATCTCGTACGAACTTTAAAATTTTATATCTATTAAACCGGACAAGATAAAATCTTGATATGCATATGGTTAGAATCCTTATATTTTTCTCCTATTTGTCATATATTTTGTTTCGCTAAATTCTCACTAAATAAAAAGCAACATTGTTCATTCAAAAATTTTACGTCAATTTCTTGTTAGATTTTTCATTAACCCCATAAAACACCTTATTGTCTTTTGTGCCCCTATTTACTTTTTTCCCTTTTATGTTTATTCTTTTAAAAACCCCATCTCCATTCTTATTCTTTCAATATATATATATATATATATATATATATATATATATATATATATATATATATATATATATATATAAATATAGAATGAGTGTCCATACCGACGACGCCAATTAAAATAAGTGCCCTTTTAAAGAGACACTATTTTTTGAATTATTAAATTAAATAAAAATAAGATATGCATTGGCATCATCTTAAAGAGACGCGTATTATTGAAATTTTGTTAAATAAAAAAATAATAGAGGAAGAATTAGCGTCCTTCCAAAGTGACACGAATTTAAGATTTTGTGCCTCTCCGAAGAGATGCAGATTCCTGGAAAATATAATGAAATTCTTGTAATTTATGAAATAACGTCTACATAGTGGACGCTATTTTGAATTAACGTCCACTGTTCAGACGCCGTTTTCCTCTGACTGTTTTATTCGGGTTTTTGATCCTATACCGCTGGATCTTTGGCACAACTGTCTCATAGATGAGGCATGATCCCCGTTTTGTGTGCTATCGCTTACCCTCTATCTCTTGGTGAGGTTAGGACCCTCCGCCAGATATTCCTTCCCCCATATTGGAACTTTCTTCATTAAGACCTCCGTAAGACTCCGCGAGCCTTGGAATCTCTCGAGGAAGCCAAGCGAGTTGTACCCTAAAATCCTTGGAAACCGTGCTTTGTCATGTCACTCTGAAGAAACATGATGCCCTTGCCCTCATGGATCGCCCTGATGGGTTTCTATGAGAGTCTAGTCACTGTCTGGAATTGGCGACCAGACAGTCGATACTAATTGGAATCAACGTCTAGACAGGTGACGCTATTTCCTTCATGCCTATTGTTCATAAGAATTAGCGTCCAGACAGGTGGCGCCATTTCTTCAATCTGCGGTGACTGTATTGATGCCAATTACCTGGTTTTATGAATATACCAGTTTTCATAAGAAATTATTCACGATATTGTCCCTACTCAAAGTTCTGTCCTTGAACTCTCTATTCCATGAGTCTACCTTAATGTTCCTACAATGGCTTAGTCCTTGGAATTCCTTTGGCCATTTTATATGACATGGATATTGCCCAGAAAATTTATATGGGGCTATGGGTTCAAATTTGACACTCAATGCTAGAACGATATTTGTGGGGGCCCGATCTGGTGCCAGGGGTCAGGCAAAGCCCAAACATATACCGGTACTATGAATGATCGAGTGTAGCATTGCGCCAATGATAAGCAAGATTTGATCTAGACAATTCCAATTTGAATGTGACATGACATGTTCTTGACTTGATATGATATGGTATTTGACTTGACCCGGAGAGGGTATAAACTCGTTATCGAAAATTCTCGAATGGCCAATCCATAGCCATGTTATACGTTCTCATGATATCTTATTCGCAATACATCTTCCACATGCTTGTCCCTATGAGATATGCTTTTGAAAATTATTCTGTTCATGCTCTATCTCGTGCCTAGTTATAATTCTTGTTATTTATCTGCTTATCTTATACATGTATGTTCATGTTAATTCATTAATCACGTAAAGCTAGCTTGGAACAAGAGATTTAAGTCCTACTGAGTATTCGCTCACCTAGTATTTTTTCATATTTTTCAGGTAATAATAATGAAGATGAATGCAACTAAGATGGGCAAGGGCAAGAGTGAAGAGAGCTCCGGCAAATTTAGTTGAACCTTCTAAGTCTTCCATCGAGTCGAGTCTAGCTAGTTTGAGTGTCTCCTTGTAATTTTCTTTTATTGAGCCTTTTATTTGAGTCAAATTGTAATGAACTTATATTTGGAATTTCAATGAAAATATGTTTTAGTTACATTGTGCCTTTATGATTGCTTTGATTGACACTACTGCATCGCTGCCACGTTTCGAGCAATGCGTTCCGCTGCTATCGGTTTAGGGCGTGACAGAAGTGGTATCAGAGCCTAGGCTTTTCTAAATCCCTAGGTCATTAAGTCTAAGTTATAGGTTGAGTTGTCCTTGTCAGTTACCTTTTAGGAATCCCGTGAGGTTTGGGTAGAGTTATGGACTAACCAATAAAATATGTTTCATCTATGTTAAATTAATGTCAAGATATGAGTAATCATTACTTTAAAAAATGTTTTGTAGGCTAAGATGGTTGTCGAGCGTGCTCAGTGGAGGGAAATGCAGCGTACTGTCCAAGGGTTAACTCAGACTTTGCAACAGGTAGCGCAAGGTGGAGCTCATCACGGAATGGGAGACTTGTATCGGAGTTTTCAAGCGATGAATCCCCTTAAGTTTAGTGGGTCTACTGACCCAAATGAGACAGAAAATTGGGTTCGAGAGATAGAAAGGACCTTTCGAGTCTTGCAATGTACCGATCAAGAAAAAGTTTTATTGGGAACTTATCAATTAGAAAGAGATGCCCGAACATGGTGGGAGTCGGTAGAAGCAATTCTGCCTAACAATCAGGTAACGTGAAACGAGTTCTTGGAACATTTTAATGAAAAGTATTTCTCGGAGAGAATCTGAGAAAAGAAGGGTATGGAGTTTGCATCACTAAAAGAACGAAATCTGTCGGTTGCGGAATATGAAGCGTAATTTTTTAGGTTAGCTCGCTATGCACCTCATTTGATTTGTACGGAAAAGATGAGAGTTAAGAGATTTATGAACGGGTTGAAGATAGAATTTATTCCTCAATTAGCACCAATGGAGATCCAAACATACACCGAGATGGTTAAGAAAGCACAGCTGTTGGAAGATGCCATGGAGATGGCTGAACACATCAAAGGAAGGCTTGCTAGGAAGGATTTGACAAATGGTTCCAAGAATAGTGAACCTGTGAATGGAAAGAAAAGGCCGAATGGAGGGAATGGCCCAAACAAAGATAAGAATCCCAAGAGTGGGGATCAGCTGATTGTCCCAGTTAAGGAAAGGTGTGAGCACTGCGATAAAGGTAGTCACCGAACGGAAAATTTTTGGAGGAAGCTTGGTGAGTGTCTTCATTGTGGAAGCGGAGATCATAGGATTGCCCGTTGTCCTTTAATGAAGGAGCAAGCGCCGCGAGACGAGCGACAAGATGAACCAAGGCGGCATGGCAGGTTGCAAGCGTTGGAAGGTAACTTTAAAAACCATGCCCTACTTATAATTTCATGTATGGACATGGTGATCGTTATAATAGGAGTAGAAGGCTTATTTTAGATTGGCGACTTTGTATATCACTGCGTTGGAAAGGAATCATGTGAATTTGGGGACCAAATTCTTTTAAGTGGAGAGGATGTAGCAATCCGAAAATAATAAAAGAATAATAATAATGATATTAGCTATATAATAGTTATGGAAGATAAATTTTTTTGAGTGGAACTTGTTACGAGTAAAATGAAAATAACTAATTCAGATAATGGGCTTTAATACCCACTCCAAATAAATCCTAAAGATAAACCCAATTAAGGTTGGCCTAAAACCCAACATTTAATGGGCCTTGAAGAAAAGGAATCCCGTAGGAGAATAATTGACTTATGAGGGCTTCACAATATACACGCGCGCGCGCGCGCGCGCACACAGCTTCGAAGAGAAGAACATCCAGTAGGTGGATATGTGATTTCTCCAGTAAACTTACATATATATATTAAAGGCCATGGGCTCCCGTGATAGCATGTGTGTGTATTAATTAAGATAATGGGCCTCCATATTAACATTAGCATTAAACATGCTTAAACCTATATCGATGCTAAAAGGGTCCTTGGCAAGTGGACTCGCACGTTAATCCCATGATATGTTTGAAGAGTGCCTGATGCGTTAGTCTCTTGCGAACAATTAGGGAAGGCGGCTAAGGTTGTGGAAGGGATAGGCTCATACATGGAAGTTTAAAATCAAATAGGATTCCTAGACTCACGGGAAGTCAATAACCCTATAAATAAGACCCTTGCGGAGCAGCACGTTACTGCTACTGCTGTTGTTTCGTTGGAAGGAAGGGAGAGGGGTACATGGGGTTCTTCATCCTCTGATCTTCTTCATCATTCGTCTCACGAGATAGGCAATCTCTCAAGCAAAACAAATCCATCTTCATGTTAAGATAAGTCATATGATACTGTGTTCGTTGTTAGATTATCGTTCTACATGTTTTCGTAAAAAATATGAATTCTTTAGTTAAATAATAATTGTTGCAAATCTTTAAAATTTAATATCTATTGAGTCATGCTGATAAAAATAGTGAAGTGCATATTTTCATGATCTTTAGATTTTTCTCATATTTTCAAGACTTTCGTTTCGTTAAAATCCTGTCGAAATAAAAGTGACCCTGTTTATTTGGTTAAAATCCCGTACGAACTTTAAAATTTTATGTCTATTAAACCAGACAAGATAAAATCTTGATATCATATAGTTAGAATCCTTATATTTTTATCTTATTTGTCATATATTTTGTTTCGCTAAACTCTCACTAAATAAAAAGTGACACCGTTCATTCAAAAAAGAATTTACGTCAATTACGTTGACGTCAATTTCTTGTGAGATTTTTCATTAACCTCATAAAATACCTTATTATCTTTTGTGCCCCTATTTACTTTCCCCCCTTTTTTCTTTATTCTTTTAGGCCCTGTTTGGTTGCGGAATAGGTTAAGGGGATAACAAAAATAATGTAGACTAGAAACCCTCTTCTCTCTCTCTCTCTAGAATTTTTAGTGTGAGAAGCTCTGGTATTTCTCTTTCCCGCCATCTCCTTTCTCCGGCGAATCTCCCTCCCTGCCACCCATGGCTGGCATGGCGGGGGAGGCTCCGTCAACTCCGAAGAGCAACGAGACGGACAATCCAGATACTGTAGCGGCGGCTCATCGGAAAACATATGCCCAAACACTTCTGGAATCGCTGACACAACTGCGCATTCCAGTTCAGTTGAAGCCTTCAGCATATACTGACCAAGGTGAACCTGCGGTTTTTTTCTCCCAGGAAGAGATCCAGGCATCCTGTTTCCCCCTTCAACATGCGATTATAGCAAAGTGTTCCTATGGTCGCCCTTCGATTCCGGAGATCAAAGCTTGTTTGCTGCAACGACTAAAGCTCAAATCTGATCTGATTATAAGTCGGATGAATGCTAGACATGTGCTGTTTCGGATGGGCTGCGAAGCTGATTTCCTTAAGGTTCTCCTCCAAAAGCATTTATATATTAAGGGGTTTCTGTTCAGATTTTTCAAATGGTCTCATGACTTCGATTTCGACTATGATCCTTCAGTCATCCCTATCTGGATTGGACTCCCAGCGTTACCTGTCAACTTTTATCAGGAGGATATGCTCCGATCCATTGCAGGAAATGTCGGACCAGTAATGCGGATCCATGATACAACAATAGCCATGACCGATACCTCGGAGGCACTGGTTTGCGTAGAGCTTGACCTTTCTGTCCATAGAAAGGACCAGATATGGATTGGCATGGATGGCTGAGGTTTCTTGCAGCGAATTAGCTATCATAGAGTGCCATATTTGTGTTCCTTTTGTCACAAGATCGGGCACAAGAAGGAGGAATGTAAGAAGAAACAGAGCAAGAACTTAGTGCGTAAGCACCCTTTATTCAATGACACCTCTACTGTAGTGCAGAAAGTTACTCGCCAGGAATATAGGCCTCGGATGCTAACGATGCCAACATCTGGTTCAAAGGTAATAGAAAAGGACACTAACGTATACTCAGCTCTCATTCAGATTTCTGATGACTCAGAACCTGTGGAAGATATAGTTAAAGATAAACTCATTGATAAGGATAATAATTTCACAGAAGAGTCAAGATGCCCTCAGAGCTCTTTCCCTATAGCAGAACCCTCTGAGTTAAAAGGATTTTCAGGGCCCTCATCACCTGCTTGCAAGAATGTCGCAAAAAAGATAATCACAGCTGATCTGTATCGTTCAGAGGATAAAGCAGAAACAGCTGAGCTTCCTTCAATCCATATTAACAATGATGCTATTCCGGGCAAGATCTCTATTCAGTTCACAGCTCCTCATTAAAAACTATCAGCATATCATTAAAAACTATCAGCATATCTCTATTCAGTTCTCCAATTCCAGTTCCAGTTCAGACCTGAATATCATTAAAAACATGGCTGTTTCCAAACTATCAGCATTGGAGAACTCCAGGATGCTATGTCAAGCGAATGACAGTAAAAATAATTCTCATGATCAAACTTCAACTAAAGTCTCAGTTTTACCTGGAGTTCTTTTTAGCGATGCTCGTTTGACTAGGGCCAAAGCCAAGGTATTGGCAGCTCACTCACATTCTTCATTTGATCATGTTTAATTCAGCTTTGTTTTGGAATGTAAGAGGAATAGGTAATAAAGCCACAGTTAGTACTCTTGCTCAGCATATTAAAGTTCAAGATATTTGTATAGCTGCAATAACTGAACCACGTATAGGATTTAACCGTGCTCAGAATGTGGCTCGGCGTATTAATCTTCACTCAGTCATAGGCAATAATGGAGATTCTTCCAAAATTTGGTTATTTCATAAGTCCAATATTTGCTTGGACACTATAGAGCTGCACCCACAATACTTAATAGTTGCATGCAAGGATAACAACACTGTGACTATGTATTTCACTGCTATATATGCTTCTTGTTCTGTGAGTAATCGAAGGGAATTGTTTGATTCTCTTATGGAATTTAGCCAAGGTGTGTCTATTCCTTGGATTATTGGAGGAGATTTTAATTGCATAGTTTCTCCTGAAGAAAAGATTGGAGGATCTTTTTCTTCAATGGCTGCCATGACTGATTTCCAGGGTTTCATATCTGCTACTGGCCTTGTTGATGCGGGCTTTGTTGGTTCTGCCTTCACTTGGACAAATAATCAAGCTGGGTCCTCACACATTAGAGCCAGATTGGACAGAATTTTATACAATTCAAAATGGTTACAATCCAATTTTAATATGTATGTCAAGCATTTAATTAGAGGTCCATCCGACCATGCCCCTTTATTGCTACAAATGAAGCCAGCGCAGTCTACCCCAGGGAGATTCCAATATCAACATTTGTGGCATACTCATGAAGGCTTCCTGGATTTTGTTAAATCACAGTGGAGGAATAAAAATCAGAGGGAGAGCCATCCTTTTCATGCCCTTCAGGTGAAGCTAAAACAGCTGAAGGCAACTTTAAAAGTTTGGAACAAAGAAATATTTGGAGATATAAATCAGGCGAAATCTGATGCCGAAGGTAAGCTTGAGCAGGTTCAAATGTCTTTTGATGCCAGCCCTACAGTAGAAAACCGTATGAAACTTCAAAAAGCCAATGCAGATATGAATCTTATTCTTTATCGGGAAGAAATCTTCTGGTACCAGAAAGCTAGGGTCCAATGGATTTCGTGTGGTGACAGGAATACTCAATTTTTCCACCAGTATACAAAGGTCAAAAGGCAAAGGAATTATGTTCATAAACTGAAAATAGATGATCAATCGGTGGAAGATCAGAAAATGTTAGCAGAAGGTGCTGTCAACTGCTTTAAACATCTGTTAACATCAGAAGCACACATCATAGATGAAAATCTTTTATCAGTCATACCCTGACTGATCAATGAAGCCCAAAATAGAGCTTTATGCTCTATCCCCACGGTTGATGAAGTTAAAACTTCAGTTTTCTCATTAGCTGGCAATAGCTCCCCTGGGCCAGATGGATTCACAGGTGGTTTCTTCACTCACTATTGGGAAATTATTGAAGATGATGTTGTTAAGGCTGTGCAGAGTTTCTTTCAAGGTTGGGACTTACCTAAGGGAGTTACCTCTACTATTATATGCCTCATTCCGAAGGTTAAAAACCCTAACTATTATGCAGACTTTAGACCTATCCGCCTTTGCAATTTCACATACAAGATAGTTTCTAAGGTCATTAGTGAGCGGCTACGTCCTATACTGCCCCTCATCATTTCCAGTGAACAGAGTGGCTTCATTTGTGGTAGACAAATCACGGAAAATTTTTTGCTGGCAAAGAAAATGTTTATGGAATTAGACAGACCTGTAAGAGGACATAATATGCTTCTAAAACTAGACATGGCCAAAGCTTATGACCGAATTGAATGGGACTTCATCTTTATGGTATTGAAAGGGTTCGGGTTTTCTAACAGGTTTGTGTCCCTTATAGCTCAAATGCTAGTCAACTGTTGGTTTACCATATCTTTTAACGGGCAGCAATATGGCTTCTTCAAATCTTCACGAGGAGTCCGGCAGGGAGATCCATTAGCTCCTGCCTTGTTTATTATTGCGGAGGAAGTCTTAAGCAAGGGCATAAGTCATCTATTTGCAACAGGTCAGTGCATACACTTTCATATTTCTCGTGGTGTCCAACCTGTTTCACATATCCTTTATGCGGATGACTCAATTATTTTCATGAATGGTGGAGTAAAATCCATCAAACAATTGCTCTCGTTTTTGGGAAGATATGAACTGTCATCTGGCCAGCGGATTAATGCCCAAAAAAGTTGTTTCATGGTGGCTAAACTGATGCCTCACAGCTCCATTGATCGTATAAGACAATTATCTGGTTATCAATATAAATATGGCAGCATCAAATACCTGGGAGTTCCTCTTTTCAAAGGAAGAACTAAATGCCCTCACTTTAAATATCTCTTGGACAAAATTAGTGCCAAGCTTGCAGGCTGGCAAAGCAAACTATTATCACAGGCTGGCAGACTGGTTCTCATCCATTCAGTGTTGGCTTCCATTCCATTGTACACTGCGAGTGCAGCTACCATCCCCTATACTGTCCTCAGTCAAATTGGGAAAATCTGTTCAAACTTCTTCTGGCAGGTTTTGAAACTGCCCAAAGAAAACACTAGGTTTCTTGGGAAAAAATGTGCTGCCCAACATCTGAAGGTGGTCTTGGAATCCGCAGCTTACCTGATTTGCAGATGTGTTTATATGTTAAACAGATATGGCTTTCATTACACAATAACTCTCTTTGGGAAAACTTTGCTAGAAGCAAGTACCTTCATGGATTGCATATTTCAGATTGCAAAAATCCATTTCCAGTTGGCATAAAGGTGAATGATTTTGAAAAAGCCCGGTCCTTTCTTATGGCAGGCTATCGGAGAATTGTCCAAGATGGAGTAACTACTAGCTTTCTTAAAGACAATTGGTATAAGGGAAAGGTTCTGGTTGACACCCTCTCCATTCAAAACAACTCTTCAAATGAAGATTGCTCTGTTCAAGCTGCTATTACAAATCCTCAACACCCAGTTTGGCAAAAACTGGTAGATCAGCAGTTGCGGGTAGACATTCAAGGTTTTGTTATCCAAAATGGAAATGACATTCCAATTTGGTCCTTCACCAATTCAGGTAAATTCACTATTAAATCTACCTACAATTACATTAAGAGACAAGCGGCCAACTCTGATTCAGTGTTCAGTAAAATATGGAATCAAAGATTCCCTCCTCGGGCATCTCTTTTCTGTTGGAAAATTCTGAAACAAGCAGTCCCAGTTGATAGTCAAATCCAAACTAGAGGTATTTATCTGGCTTCCTGCTGTGTCTGCTGCACATCCTCTCATGATTCTGAGGATGCAGACCATCTATTTGTTAAAAGTGAATTGTAAAAGTTTCTATGGAGTAAATTTGCCTTGTTGATTAATACTGGAATGGAAGATAACAATATTAGAAGCAGGCTGAGTTCAATCATTAATGGGGCAACCATTAACAAACCTAAAGGCTTCATTTCTATGCTGATGTCGATAATCATTACCTGGGAGATCTGGAAATTCAGATGCCGAGCTAGATATGAAGGTCACAACATAAGCTTTGCAAGAATCTTAGAAAAGATAATAGTAGAGGCTAATCTAATAGTGAACCAGTTCAGATTTAAGCAGGGTACTAGCACTGATTTCTTGCAAGTTCTGCAGAGCTATGGTATTACAATCAACTACAATCGGCTGGCATGTTTCACTATCCGATGGAAGGCCCCAGATATAAATTTCTCCTTAAATGTGGATGGTGCGAGCAAAAGAAACCCCGGCCCTTCAGGGGGTAGAGGTTGCTTCAGAAATCCTCATGGGCAAGTTAAGCTGGGATTTTCTTACTATTATGGGATTGGTTCTAATATGGTGGCAGAAGGGCGAGCTCTTTTAGATGGACTTAGACTAGCACAACTACATAACATCCGGTTATTTGCTATTTTCACTGATTCTCAGATCTTGGTGGAGCTGTTGAACAAGAAAAAAGACCCTCCATGGTCTTTGCTCCCTTGGTGGAATTCTTTGCTTCATATTTACTACACCCTTGACTGCCCCATAATTCACATATACAGAGAAGCAAATCAGGTGGCCGGTGCCCTTGCAAATTATGCCGTTCTCATTGGAGGCAATTCTGAATTTAGTTCAACAAGAGAGCTACCCATGTTAGCTAAATGTTATGCCATAGCTGATGCTAATGGCATTCCGAACGTTTGCAGGAGGCATGTATAGTTAGTTTCAATCTTTCTTTCTCCTCATTGTAACTCAGAGGCTTGTCCCTCCTGTGAACAATATCTCTTTTGGTATAGCAATAAAATAATGCATCTAATGATAGGGTTGGTGGAGTGGGAACATTCCATTCCTCTGGAATGGGGATGCACTCTCCCTTTGCTCCATTAGATGATTCAGTTTAAAAAAAAATAGGTTAAGGGGATAAGTTAAATTGTAGGTAGGGTATTCCATAAAATATATCAAAATGATTTGATTAAGAAATAAGATAATCCGAAATATCTTCTCGAGAATTGTGAAAAAGCTTAACCTTCCTTATTATACCTTTTTGGTAGAACAACTTATCCCGGGATAAACCAGGATAAGAGCCTATATATCCTAACTTAAATGACATAACTTATATGAGCAACCAAAGTGAATAGGAAAGTTTTTAATGGGGTGCCCCGATTTATCCCCCAAATAAATAGGGCCTTAAAAACCTCATCTCTATCCTTATTCTTTCAATATATATATATATATATATATATAAATATATAATGAGCATCCATACCTATGACGTCAATTAAAATAAGCATCCTTTTAAAGAGATGTTATTTTTTAATTATTAAATTAAATAGAAATAAGGTATGAATTGGCGTCTTCTTAAAGAGACGCATATTATTAAAAATTTGTTAAATAAAAAAAATAAAGGAAGAATTAGTGTCCTTCCAAAGTGACGCGAATTTAAGATTTTGCGCCTATCCGAAGAGACGTAGGTTCCTAAAAAATATAATGAAATGCTGGTAATTTATGAAATAACAACCACACAGTAGACACTATTTTGAATTAACGTCCACTGTCAAATGCCGTTTTCCTTTGACTTTTTTATTCAGGTTTTTGATCCTATATCGCCGGATCTTTGGCACCACGGTCTCATAGACGAGGCATGGTCCCTATTTTGTGTGCTATCGCTTACCCTCTATCTCTTGATGAGGTTAGGACCCTCTGCCGGATATTCCTTCCGCCGGATTGGAACTTTCTTCATTAAGACCTTCGTAAGACTCCGCTAGTCTTGAAATCCCTCGAGGAAGCCGAGCGAGTTGTACCCTAAAATCTCTGGGAACCGTGCTTTGTCATGTCACTTTGAAGAAACATGACGCCCTTGCCCTCATGGATCGCCCCGATGGGTTTCTATGAGACTGTCTGGAATTGGAGACCAGGCAGTCGATGCTAATTGGAATCAACGTCTAGACATGTGACACTATTTCCTTCATACCTACTGTTCATAAGAATTAGCGTCCAGATAGGTGGCGCCATTTCTTTAATCTGCGGTGACTGTATTGATGCCAATTACCTGGCTTTATGAATATACCAGTTTTCATAAGAAATTATTCATGATATTGTCCCTACTCAAAGTTCTGTCCTTGAACTCTCTATTCTATGAGTCTACCTTAATGTTCCTACAATGGCTTAGTTCTTGGAATTCCTTTGGCCATTTTATATGACATGGATATTGCCCAGAAAATTTATATGGGGCTATGGGTCTAAATTTGACACTTAATGCTAGAACGATATTTGTGGGGGCCCGATCTGATCCCAGGGGTGAGACAAAGCTCAGACATATATCGGTACTATGAATGATCGGGTGTAGCATTGCACCAATGATAAGCAAGATTTGATCTAGACAATTCCAACTTGAATGTGACATGACATGTTCTTGACTTGATATGATATGATATTTGACTTAACCAGGAAAGGGTATAAACTCGTTATCGAAAATTCTAGAATGGCCAATCCATAGCCATGTTATACGTTCTCATGATATCTTATTCGCAATACATCTTCCACATACTTGTCCCTATGAGATAGCTCTTGAAAATTATTCTCTTCATGCTCTATCTCGTGCCTAGTTATTATTATTGTTATTTAATTGCTTATCTTATACATGCATGTTCATGTTAATTCATTAATCACGTAAAGCTAACTTGGAACAAGAGATTTAAGTCCTACTGAGCGTTCGCTCACCTAGTATTTTTTCATATTTTTCAGGTAATAATAATGAAGACGAATGCAACTAAGATGGGCAAGGGCAAGAGTGAAGAGAGCTCCGGCAAATTTAGTTGAACCTTCTAAGTCCTCCATCGAGTCGAGTCTAGCTAGTTTGAGAGTCTCCTTATATTTTTCTTTTATTGAGTATTTTATTTGAGTCAGATTGTAATGAACTTATATTTAGAATTTCAATGAAATTATGTTTTAGTTATATTGTGCCTTTATGATTGCTCTGATTTACACGACTGCATCGCTGCCACGTTCCGAGCAATACGTTCTGCTGCTATTGGTTCGGGATGTGACAACACCAAAGGTGTTCTGCCAGCCGAGTTGAGCTCGAAAATCTGGACATTTCGCCGGGCCAAACGGCACAACATAACAAGTGGGGATAATCCCCGAGCAAAGGGCACTACGCCAACCAGTTTCTTGACAATCGGGTCAGATCCAAGGTTTGGGACAACCTACCGTACCAAACGTCACTCGGTAAAGATTCAGGGACCATCCCCGAATACCCTGCATACGGTATCGCACCGCTAGCACCTCAACAACCCAGCTAACTCGGGACTCAGAACTGCATGCCGTACCACACGAATCTTCGCCAAGAAGTGGGGGTCACCCCAACTACCAGACAAACGACATCATCGTGTCGACACCTCAGTTGTCGGGCCAACCGAGGACTCCCTGCCACCCATCACGTCATGTGACACATGATAGAAAGGCAGGGAACAACTCCCGACACACCTTCTACAAGTGGCTTGACATCGGCGACTCCAATAGTCAAATGACACCTGGGTCCACCCCGTTCAAGAAGGAGCTCAGATGAACATCGAGTTCGACCGTTCCGAGTCCAGATTCAAGTAAGCTCTCTCTCTTCACCCAGTCCACCTGACCCTTGTAAACCCCAGCTCACCTAACTCGCCCAAACCCCTGAACCCAGCCAATCAGTCTAGCCCACCTAAATCCCGGACTCACTCAGCCATGGCCCATTTAAACCCTCTACTCCAGCCCGCCTTATCCCCCAATGGGACCCACCTGACCTTTCCCTCTCCTCCAAGTCAAATCTAGCCATTTTGATCCAACTAAACCACCTAGGGGGGAGGTTTCCCCGGACAAGGAAGCCCCCAGTCACTCCAGCCCATGTAAACTCCCATTATGCGAACCAGCCAGCCAGTCCTGAACGCGGTCACCCTAACGACCGCGTTCATCAGAATGCGGCCACCAAAGTGACCGTTGTGAACGACGTCACGTGGTGGAAGTAGCGATGACTGACATACATTACGGGGTAAGATACGGGAAAGGTTGGAAAGGCAATCTAAAGGAGACTCCTTAATTGAACATGGGGAAGCTAGACTTATCCAATATCGCGCACCTAAGACAATACTACGCCTGACTCGACCATTGATACCGAGCTAATACAAGATGAAATAAAACTAGGGACCCACTCGATGCGGAACTGGGACTTACACGGGCTGGTGATACGAAAATCATAGCGGGATGTTACTCACCGCAGGATATTAATAGAAATATGAACAGAAATAAACCATCGCGAGAGATTAATCTCCGAGGGATTTTGACAGAAATATAAACAGCAGAAATAAACCACCGCGAGATGTTAATCTCCGCGGAATTTTGACAGAAATATAAATAGAAATAAAAATACTTGAAGTAAACCACCGCGAGATATTATTCTCCGCGAGATCTTAATAAGTAAACCACCGCGAGATGTTAGTCTCCGTGGGATTTAATAAAAATGAAATGACATAATATATGTATGAATTTAGGGTTAGTGTTTGTGTTAGTGTATAGAAATTAAATTGCTGAAACTAAATGGCCATAGTGAGAAATGACTCACCGCGACCTCGGAGGGAGGGGAAAGTACTGAAATTAAATTAGGAGATGGGAACTGCCGCGGGAACTGATCCTTCGTGCGGGTGAGAGCAGGATTACAATGTTGGAATTAAAAACCGCCGTGGGGAACGATCCTCCGCGCGGGTGAGGACAAGAACACAAGAAGTCAAAAGGCACGGACGTAGGGGTGGTGTGATCGCCAGGGGCTGGAGGCCCCAAATTGAAAGGATCACGTTCGCCTCAAACAAGGGAGGTGATGTGGGCTCCTTCTTCCTCTTCTTTCGACAGGCCGAAGAAGAGGGCCTTGTGATTGGTTACCCTAAGAGGTTGATGACGGGCTTCAGAACGGGCTTCAGTTGCGTGAGCATGGCGTGAACACACGGGAACTCAGTAGGACCTTCCTTTCTATCCCAGACTTTGGAACGGATTGGGCCGAAGCCTTGCTTTTCTCTCCAAACTTTGAAAAGGATGAAATCTAATATGAGCTAACACAATATTTACATATATATAAGTATACACACATAGATATATGTCTAAGTATATACAAATACATATATAAGTATACCTAGATAGGTATATGTTTATACATACATATATATATATATAGATGGTGAGAGAGAGTGCTATATATATCTATATATGTATATATATCTACATAAATATATATCTATATATAAAGGTGAAGAGAATTAAAAATATATAAAAAGAAAATATATCAATATCTATATATCGGGGAGAAGTGGAGAGAGAAAGTTAGAGAGAGAAAGAGAGAGAGGAGAGAGAGAGAGACGAAGAGAGGGATCCAGAGAGAAAGGTGGGACGAGAGAGAGAGAGAGAGAGAGAGAGAGAGAGAGAGAGAGAGGGAGGTAGAGGGAAGAGAGAGACCGTGAGAGAGGGGGGTATGCATGCATGGGTTCGCAGCGGTGGGTGATGGTAGATGAGGGCAGTGGGGAGGTGGTGCAGGCGGTCACAGCGGCGTGTGTGTGGAAGAGGGTGGTCGTGGCGAGGATGGCGGTGGCCGACGGGCGTGGACGGCGGTCGCGTTGAGGTGCACCGACAGGGGAATGGGAGAGGAAGAGAAAGCGGAAGGGGAGAAGGACGTCGGCCGGCGGTGGGCAAGGGGGTGATGGGGGGGTCGTGAGGAGAGGAGAGAGAGGGTGAGAAAGGAGGTGTGGGGTGGCAGTGAGGAGAGGGGGGTACAGTAACAGTGGGAGTGGGGTCGGCAGTGGGGTGTGGGAACGGGTGTGGGTGGTGAGGCTACGTGCGTAGGTATGAGAGGTGAGGGGGATGAGAACAACGAAGGTGGCCGGCGACAGCAACAACGGAGGTGGCCGGGGTGGCAGCGTGGAGGTGTGGGCTCTTGCGGTGGCAGCGTGAGAGAGGGAAGGGAGGTGGTCGGCTATGGAGGTGGGCGAAGGCGGGTGTGGGCTCGTCGGCGGCAAGGTGGAGTGATAGAGAGAGAGAAGGGAAGTGGCTAGCCGGAGGGTGGAGCTGAGAGAGGAGTGGGAGTGAAAGAAATGAGGGCGCGTAGGATTGAGAAGGGGAGAGGGAAGTGTGTGTGTGGAGAGTAGAGAGAGAGAGAAAAGAGAATGAGTAGGGAGAGTGGAGACCGTGGGAGTGAGGAGTGTGAGTGGGAAAGAAAGATCGCGTGTGTAGAGAGAGAGGGGGATGGTGTTGGCAGTGGTGAGGGGAGTAAGAGGGAGAGGAGAGGGACGACGTGGTGGCTGGCGTACAGTGGCAGCGGTGACGGGAGGTGCCGCGACGATGGGGAGTTGGCAAGGGTGACAGGCTCACGTGAGAGGGAGTAGGGAGGGCGGAGAGGTGGCGTGGTGGGAAGACGGAGAGGTGGTAGATGGTCGGCGGCGTGGAGGGCCGGAGACAAAGGCGATAACTGTGGGGTTGGTGATGACGAGGGTAGTAGGGCGTGGGAGCGATGGGAGGTCGTGGGTGAGGAAGGGTGCAGCGGTGAGGAGGAGAGGGAGGGATGGGAGGCTCGCCAGCGGAGGGGAGGTGGTGCTGCGGCGAGGGCGACGGTGGGGAGGTGAATAGCCGGAGTGCAGGCTCGTGGAGGGTGCACCGGCCGTGGTCGTGGGTGAGTGGAGAGGAGGTTCGCGTGGGGGGTAGTGAAGTGTTAGAGGAGGGAGAGATGGCATGGATTTGGTAAGGAGGGTGAAGAGAGTGAGAGAGAGAGAGGGAGGGATCGTGGGTGAGTGAGAGGAGTGGTGAGAAAGAGAGGGAGGGATGGGAGGCTCGCCGGCGGAGGGGAGGTGGTGTGGCAGCGGCGGGTGTGAGGGTGAGAGAGTGGAGAATGAGAGAGAGACGGCGGGGGTGAGAGGGTAGCAGCGAGCGGTGGTTGGCGGGCGTGAGGTGCAGGTGGGAGGGTGATGGCAACGGGCGTGAGGTGCAACGGAGGGGGTGAGTGGTGGGAAAAAGAGAGAGAAAGAGAGTTGCAAAAGTGTGAGAGAAAGAGGAGAGTATGGGAGAGGGGGGTTTTTGCGTGAGGAGAAGAGGGAGAGTGGGAGAATGAGTGTGGGTTCCGGGAGATGGGTGTGTGTAGGGAATTAGAGAGTGAAGGATTTTGGGTTATGTTGTGTGTCGACGTCGGGGAGATGGGGATGTGTGAGGGAGTGCGCGGGAGAAAGTGATAAGGTGGGGAGTGCGTGTTCGGTTGGTGAGGGAGAGAGTTGAAAGAGATAGATGGGTACGTGGGAGAGAAATAATGGGTTCTCTGGGTACCCGTGGGGGTTAGATAGATGGGGAGACAAGTGGGGAGTATGAGAGAATTATAGAAAGGGGGACAAGATCCTAAAGATTAGGGAGGTGGGGTTGTAATAATTTAATGGGTTTGTGTAAAACTAAAATATTAATTTATGATTAGTTTACGTAAGATCAACCATATATATATACATATATACTTACAACCTTATATATATATATATATCTTTATTTTTGGGTTTTCTGTTTATTTATCTTTTTAAAAACCTTTTTAAGCTCTTTTTTTATTATTATTCTTATTTTGTTACATCAGGTTATTGTTATTATTTGTATTTGTATTTTTTTATAACTTGATTTTTTTGTATTTTAACTAAAAAATAATAATAATATAAATCACCCACATAAGTCAAATGGGTAAACCACTTTGGGGGATTACAATATAACATGAGATTTTCTCGCGTGAATGTGAAAATGGCGTGTCTACAGCTGCCCTGCCTTGGCGTCCGCTTTGTAGGGGAAAGACATGTAGTGGAATGAAATGAAGTGTATTGGAATGAAATGGAGTGGACTGAAAAGTGGATGTCAAGGTATGATGAGACACACTTTCAACATTTCATGATTAGAATTTTTTCTCGAGTTTCAACGAATCAACCCTGAAGAGGGTCCTCCGAAAATCGACGGTTGTTTGGATGGTAAATAAACAAGGAAGGAGATAGTGTGCGCTTGGGCACAAATAAACGAAGGGACCAACTTCACTGTATGGAAGTACTTGGGTTATAAACCTGCAGGTTTCACCATTGGGGAGCAGTTACCAGCCATTGTGGAAGTGCTGCAGCCAAGGTGGGTCCAAGAGGAATAAAAAAGAATGGAGTTGGGAACAAATCCAAATAAAGGTCTTCTCTAGAGAAACATCTCAAAGTAACTTCGATAAAACTGAGTACTTAACTCAGAATAGAATATCTCATATTTAAGAGCGTTTAAGCATAATGGCTTGCACAATCAAATTAAGTGAATGATTTTTCACCGTGACATCAAAGTCCTACATGAATACATACTTGGTTGAAAGGAAAAATAAAAACAAATCAAAATAGAAGATAGCCAAGGTTAATATTGTTAAATTGTTAAGAATGGGTCAGGATACCGATCCAGTGAGCTGATACTGAGCCGGGGCCCGTTTATCCACGCAACAACTCACCGAACGGAACCATCGTCTCCATCCTATCACAAATTAACGGCCTATCCGTATGGCCTAAACTCCTCCAAAATCATCATTGTTTTTGTTGAAGGGGAACTCAAATTTCGGGTTGGTTCGGGCCGTAAGGTCCTTGATACACTCTAGTAGTGTAATTATCATATAATACAATGCAAGGCACAATGCGGAGGTGGTAGACGGTGGGTGGGTGATGATCCACTTTTTTTTCTCTTTTCTTTTCAAAATTTACATGCAACAATTAACACAATCATAACAAGACACAATCCAAGACACAATCATTAGCACAATCATAACAGGACATAATCACTAGCGTAATCATGATAAGACAGAACTATTAGCATAATCATAAAAGACATAATCATAACATGACCAATAATTAGCGCAATCATAACAGGGCCAATAATCATAACAGGACACAACTACTTTAATAAAGTGATGGTGACTCCAACTTCTTCATCATTTCTTGATTCCTTCCCGATCTATAAATACTTCTCATTTGGCCTAGGAAACGGCATCAGAGCGAATCCTCTGAAGAGAAGTAAGAGAGGGAAAGAAGTGATTTTAGCCATTTGATTTGAGATGGAAGGCGAATCTTCGTGTCTCGTGAAGAGAAGTAGGGCTAGCAACGAGGTCAAATGGCTTAGCGACCTTGAAGGGCATATTAGTGAGAGAATTCACTCACGAATGATGAGTTGACATGTCTTTTCATATTTTCTATGCGGCTTTTCACCCCTTTTTACCTTTTTCTTTTCTCTTTGCAGTTGTACCCGCTCTTTCCAGGCTCGAAGAAGTTTTCAAAGCTGCCCTGGCTCTTGAAGCTCACTTCCAACATCTCGATTAGCATGAGGGCTATCATCTCAAAGTGGCACCTCCAAGGGCTCATAGTTCATGCCAAATACTATGATGAGATCCATATGGATTGGGCATCTATGGGTGTACTGGTAGAGGTTTGGCATCCTCAGACCCATACCTTCATTTTCCCTACTTTTGAAGCGATGATCCTTCTTGAGGAGGTGGAACTTCTGCTTGGTTTGAAGCGATTCAAAAAAGATGGCAAGATAAAAATCATGCCCATGCTGAAAAAGGTAACTTCTGAGGAGGTTCTCAAAAGTTTCATGTCGTCTGGGGCCATTAGAAGTGTCCGGACTCAAAAGGGAATACATATGCAAAAGCTTGCGGAAAGGGTCGTGAATGCCCTGGGAAGATTAAGGGGTGATGATTGTGTAGAAGGAATCATGAAGGGCTTCACAATCTGCTTGGTGGGTGCGCTCTTATTCTCTAACACCGACAACATAGTGGAGGAAGATCAATTAAGCGCAATTTGTGGATTTTGGGAGGGGAAACGAGTAGGGCCCGCCGTCCTGGCATATCTCTACAGCGGTCTCACGGCCTCCGGCATGGGCCGACCTCCTTACGGGTGCATGTTTCTGTTGGCACTCAAAATATGATCATCGGTGACCAAGCCATAAGGACGAATGACTCGGCCCACCGAAGTACGGAAGCCGATAAAGATCAACATATTGAAGACTTCTCAAGCTGCCAGAGCCTCGAGTCACTCCGTATGGATACGGGGACTTCACCTCAGGAGAGCCGAGATGAATCCACAACCAACCGGCAGTGCGACCAAGCCTGCCCAATGAACCGGCATCGACTTTGCCGTGCTGCATCCACTACACCCGTTGTCCGACCAAGGTCGACGGTCTACCCGGTGGCTACCCACCTCATGAAAGGATCCCCTGAAGATAAAGGAGTCCCCCCTGGCTCTCCGAGACGGAGGACCGGAAGCTCTGACGGCAGAAGATCCCGATCACCTGGCATGGGTACGGCTTCCCGACAAGATGGGCCCATTAGTGGCCGAATGATCGCCCAGCTCGGGCGGAACTATCCCTGGGGTTATCTCGCCTTCCAAGGAGCTTCGGGCACGAGCGAGGCCGAATCAACAGCATGGATCGTAGAGCCGAGGGCCGTGTCAGCGGGAAACCCGCACGATCAAACTAAAGCTATCTGGAGTCTTGAGAATAGACGTAAGTCGACCAAGGGATTCCGACAAAACACCTCGTCAAAGTCTGGATGGGCGTTGGCGAGATAAAAGCTCACGATGACCCCCGGAATTGTCCCCGGACTCATCGACTGCTCGAAGCTCGTATAGAGCACTAGCCCGGCATGCCCTTGTCCCGGCGCGCCCCCTCTTCAGCCCTTATACCGGCACGCCCCATCTTCAGCCCTTATGCCGGCACGCAAATCACCCTATGGCTCCGATCCCGGCGCGATAAGCCTTGAAGGCTCCCCCCAGCGCGCCAATCCCACGCCGGTTCAACGCTCGAACTCGTGCCCCTATATATATATGGCTGTTCGAGAACAAAAGAGGGATGAGACGAAAAAGAAGAAGAGAGGCAGATCAAGAAGAAAGACCAGAGGATATAGAGAGAAGAAAAGAGGAAGAAAAGGAGGGAGAGGAGCTCTTGAGAGGGTTTCCTCCTGAAGTAGAGAGGGAGTAGGAGGAGCTTCGGCCGGTCGTCTTCTTCCTCTGTGATACCCTGTTTCGGGAACAGGTGGGCGCCGGTGTGCTGATTCTTTTCCGATTTTCCAAAGATCTCTCTTCTAAAACTTCCACCCATCGAATGTAAGCGAGGGGGGGGGGGGAGGAGCGACGATGATATGAGTCGATTCTCCTCCCCCCTCTATGCGATTTTCTTCTTTTGTTCTTCCCCTGTTGTTGCGCTCCGAGCGTCCTCTGCCTTTGATATTGTCGAACGGCGACCAAACAATGGTGCCGGTGCTGTACTCTCACCATGTAAATGCTAAACCCTTCCCATTTATGGGATGGTAATATATATACGTGCGTATGAACGTCAAACCAATAGATCGAATGAATGATCCTTAGCCTCTTTTATCTACGCCAATGCCCGTGTCTGGGTTCTTCTCGGCATGGCTGTGATTCCGGTTTCCCCCCGAAGTCTGCATCGCGCCCCGAATCATCGTGGGCTATAGAAACACCCCTCCCCGGGGGGCTTTTCTCTCGTTCATTCCTTTTTTTTAGGTTTGATTCAAGGATTTTTGCATCTCCTTCTCTCCTCGGATGGAGCCGTGCCTCTGCGCGTGCCTCTGCCCGCCATACACAGGGTCTATCCCCCCTGAACATTGCTTTCCAACTGTTCGAGCATATGCCCATGCAATGAGCCCGCCTCGTTTATGCATTTACTGCGTCTGGGCGTCACGATCATCTGCACTGTTCCGAGGGTTTCTCGCCGCTTCGATCACCCGGGGAGGGGGACATTCCCCTGTTGCTTCTTGAAGTTGCTGGGCGACGGGGGGGGGGGGGGGGGGTGCTCTATCTCTCAATGGTAGGCGCCTCCTCGAAGCCATCGCAGACAATGATAGGGGTCCTGGCTCAACGAACTCAACCCCAACAAATCAGGGCCCGATCGAGACCGGGGGATGTGTGCTCCTTGTAGGCTAGCCCTCGGAGTCCCACTCTCCCAATGGTCAGTTCCTCTATGGGATGAATCGCAGACTATGGGTCCTCCACCCCTCGCAGGCTAGTCCTCGGGGTATGGCTCCCTTCGTCAACGACCTCGTCCCTCTGTCTCTTCCCCTATGGAATTTCGGTGCCCCTAGCAGGCTAGTCCTCGGGGTACTCCATCCAGTGGGGTTTGCTGGCTGCCTTCGTGTAGACCGTCGGTTTAGGGGCTTGTTCCATAGGTGAGCATGACCCCACTTCTCCCCTGCAACTCTTCAGGTTCAGGGGAGATGCTGTCCAATTTTGGACAGATTAATAATGAATAAACCATAACGAAACAATCGTTCTGGACCCAATTATCTTGGTGCTCGAGTAGGAACCTCGCACTAGCTTAATCACCCCATCCTTCGGGGTTCTGGACTTCAATTCAATAAGCAATTGGCCCCAAATAACTTCAGAATCCTCACCCAAAACTTAACAAACTCAATAGTTGCAAAATTCATAGAAAAGGTGGGTTGAACGGCGCGCCCTAATCCGGCGCGGTACCCCCCCACGCCGGATTAACGTTAGACTCATATCCCTCTTTTTTTCCTTTGCGCCTTTCTGGCGCGCCCTAAACCGGCACGCCCCATCCCTTTTGCACGCCGTCTTAACCGGCTGTATGGCCGCGCCGTATTAGCCGCTATACCTACATTTCTTCACGCCGTATTAACATTCATCATGGCCGCACCGGATTAAGATGCTATACCTATGTTTTATCACGCCGTATAAGCTACCTATCATAGGGTCGCGCCGATTTTGAAACCTCTTGTTGCTTTAATCGCTCATTTGCCCCCCGAGTGGATCTCGTCCCTTGGGGTTGGCGTTAATAAATCACAATGGGTAATAAATTGAATAAGGGAGGGGCCAAGCGAGCCCGAACTATATTGTTATCATATCTTCATTACCATGTCCGTTAGCACTTTGCTTTCGCTATCACACTTGCGTTGCCTTCCCTCTTCTCGATGGGGAGTAATAAACGTGGTTGATCACCATTTGCTTCCACAATTCCGTTATCATGCTTAATATAGTCATGAACGTCATGTGTGCATCCATGCATACATCCTCGGGTAGATCAAATGGCGTCGACAGAAAAGCCGGATTACGTCTGGTCGGAAGTCTTCGCTATGCGCGACGGTGGTCTTCGGACCTACGTCCTCCGCCATGTACCGAGGATCCATAATTCCATGAACTATGCATCTTCTGCATGATAAACATATGTATCTTGCATGTCTTCGTCATGATCATCATGTAGCTCTTTTTAATCCGGCTTTGACAGCCCGCTATCTCGGCAATTAATCAAAGGTGTTCCCTCCTCGTGGGGGATGTAATTAACGCCATAGCCTTTATGGTATGGCGGACTGCTGGTCCCGACCGAACCTCACATTCACCCGACATGGGTCAGAATGAGCGCATCATAAAATCGTCACTCATGTGACTGGCACGCCCGCGTCGTCAATCGATCATTTGACTACCAGTTGGTCAGACGGTCGATCGACCCGCGAAAGAAAAGAAAGGAAAAGAAAAAAAGGGTTCGCGAACAAGTCTGGCACGCCCGGTGGGACCAGTGTCACCTTTCATCTCTTTGCCGAGATACTTGGGCTTCAAGGCCCTCCCAGAGGCTACTGATGTTTGGCTTGTTTATTTCTTACAGGCGGACAATGACAACCAATGGGATAACTGGCGTCGGCTTCGATCTTTCGATAGTCGCTGGACACGCGCAAGGGTACCTGGCGGTACCCATGGAATTCGGCAGCTTCCCTGCCGCTGTGGGCTTCCCCAACTTTTTGGGGTTAGCCTTCGTAGATATGCTGGAGGTCGAAGCCCCAGAACCTATCAAGGAAGCTGTGGAGAAAATGGAGCCTCTGGGGGTTCCCTGCTGCAAAGACTTGTCTGAAAGTCCGGCCCCGGCCACTAGCTGTCTGGTGCACCACGTCATACGTGGGACCCACCCTGATGTTATCAACAAACACCCTGGAGGACGCCAGCGTCGCCAGGCCCGCAAGAATGCTGCTGTAGTTACCAAAACTCTGTCTCAGTCCGGGAAATCTATGCTAGTCAAAGGTATGCGCGTCTTCCTCGACGGACGCACTGCACGGGTGACCCCAGACCGAGTCATCCCCAACATTCCTGTTTACACTGCCTATCAAGCTCTCGCTGGAAGGAGGGCAGAAATAGAAGAAACCGGTCATTATGGCCAGGGAAGCCCGACACCCAGGCCGAGGAAGTTTAAACATGTGTGGGTTCCCAAGCGGACCCGACCTGCCCACCAGCTAGCACCCATCCGCCGTCGTTTTGTGAACGACGAGGCGGAAGTGAGAAGAGAAAGGGGCCTACCCCCGAAGAAGGAAGAAGAGGTGGTCGCGGATCCTCCGCGCCACAGAAGTCTCCGGGCTGCGGCCCGTCAAGCTAACGTCCCTGCTGCGGGATGAAGATTCCAACAGCCGGCCGACAGAGCTCGGATGGCCTATATCCCTCCTGCCGGAGGTCGACAATCACCCCCCGTCCTATATCAAGAGCGGGGTAAAGAAGAGATGACCTGTTTGGTCAGAAATTATTTTCGAGGCTTAGGCAATCCCTCACTCGGACAGCAGCGACTGATGCAGACAGTCGCCATTGAGAGAGATTACTGCCCATCAGCGGTCGAAGAAGGAAATATGGAAGATAGAATGATGGTGTCGTCAGTCGACGATAATGGATATAATGACAGCTTCGAGGTCGAAGCCGATGAAGCCTTCCCCGAGCGGGAAGAAAGAAGAAGAGTTTCTGTGTTTGAAAGACTGACCTTCCCGCAGCATGCTAGAAGGAGGGTCTATCAACAAAAGAGAAGGATGCGGGTTTTCACCTGCAACATGGCTGGAATATCTAACCAATATGGGGAGCTTCCTGAAGACCCCCAAGAATTGGCTCAATTGGCCGCACGGCCGGTGCCAACTACCCGCAGAACAGAAGCGGCAAGAGAGCTTCTAATGATGGTTAAAGGGAAACAGCCCTAGGTCTATCCCCACTGGGACGACAAGGCCCCCGTCTTGACCGCTAATGTGGTGATGGCAGAAGAAGAAGACGACGTCCTCCTCGACATCCTGCCTGAGGGTACGTCCGGGGAGACAACAGAGGGCATCCCCACCACTATAGACCCATCAGTTCTGATACTGCTACAAAAATATCAACGGGAGATAGACTCTCTGAAGAAGCAGCTGATGAAAAAAACTGAACATTCATCAGCGTCTAAACCACCCGAAGTCCAGGGTAAGTCATCTCGGGGAGCGACTCATCGTGACGACCCTCCACCGCTCTATACACTGTCCCAGCCGTCAGAGCCAAGCATGGCGACATCACAACAACGGCCGCCACAGTCTCAGCTGCTGCTACTTCCGGTGCTCCCTCAGGTGCACCCGACACCCCCGCTGCTGCGTCCTCCACAGCGACCACCCTGGTCACCCCGTACCTGCAGCCAGCGCACTTCTATCCAGAACCGGTCGACCCCACGGTCGTGAACCGGATGATGGTGGAGAGAATGATCGAGCTGAAGCTCGCAGAGAAAAGTGAAGGCGACTACATCGCATTTGATGCCTATCGGGTGCCCTACCCGCAACACCATGCGGCTAAACGACTTCCCTCGGGGGTCAACAAGCCGCCTAAGTTTGACAAATTCAACGGGAAAGGGTCCCCTAAAGAGCATATTGCATATTACATGACCGTTATGGGTGATCTGGCCACCGACGAGTCATATTTGCTGAAATTCTTTGGGTCCTCACTGACAGGGCTCGCATTTGAGTGGTACTCTAGCCTCCCGGCCGGGTCAATCAGTGATTGGCCGGATATGCAGAGAAAGTTCAGAGAAATATTCCATGTCACAGAGAGGGAGGTCACGGTGGCCGAACTCTATTCAACAAAACAAAGGGCAGATGAGACAGCCCTTGATTACATCAAGAGGTGGAGGAACCTCGGAATGAGATGCAAGCGGCCCCGCCATCCGGAGGACGCGGTACAAATATGCAAACAAAACCTCAGGAGGGAGGTCCTGGAGAAGATGATTGGAATGGAAATATGGTCGTTCGACCAGCTGAATAATGTGGTGGCCGAAGTGGAGGCTTTCCTAGCCAAGCCTGTCCCGGCGTCAGCTGCCAGCACAGCCCAGAAAAGCAAGGCTGCGGAACGGCGCCCCACACCTAAAGAAGCGAACGCGCTTGATATCAAGGCGTTCGAACAGTAGAAGGAGAAAGGCAAGAAGGCGGCTCCCCCGCCACCTGCGAAAGCTCTAGATGATAAAGAAGGTCCTTCGCTCAGGGACAAAATGAAGAAAGCCTATTCCTTTCCAAAAGACAAGACCCGAGTCCTGTTCGACTGGGTGACAGAATACAACATGGTCACTTTGCCTGAGCCAAGGAGGCCGGAGGACCTGAAAAGAAAAGATAGTCCAAGATTCTGCCCCTACCACCAGATGTTGGGACATCCAATCGAAGACTGTTATGTTTTCAAAGACATCATCGAAGGAATGGTAAAGAAGAATGAAATAAAGCTGGGAGAGTACAAAGTGGACCCTCCTCAGCCACATGAAGCCCCTCTCAGGAGAGCAACGGTCAACATGATCTCCCTCTACCAGGCATTACCTGAGGAGATCTCTGAAGCAAGCACACGGAGCACCTACGAAATCCATTTCCTGGAGCCCGTGAAAGAACAACAGGGGTGGCAGCAGATCCCTGTAAAGCACAAGAAGAAGAGGGCACCCCGCCCGAAAGAGGGGGCACATATCCGTGGCATTACACCCCGGCCTGCTCTGCCAGTGGTAGCACCCATATGGGTCACTCCACCTACAGCTGTCAGAATACATACACCTAATAGGAGGAGACAGACTCCGCTGCCAGTAATTAAGGAAACCAATCCTGGAGTCCTTCGACTGCAGCACCTGATTGAAGGGCTAGATGAATATGTGCAGCCCGAATTGAAACCTTTGCTGGTACGGGACCACATCCCATGGCAAGAACTAGAACAACTCTCACTCAAACAGGTGGAGGAAGCCGAAACAGCACCCCCTGAAGAGGGCAGCCTGTTCTGGGGGCAGGCACTCGTAGAAACCAAAAAGAAGAGAAAGCAAAAGAAGAAGAAAAGAAAGGCCGCTGGGGCCAATAAAGCACAGGTTGTCTCCTGCAATACCCTGTCAGCACTCTTCAACCTACCCTGAGAAGAGGAAGAAGAAGAAATTTGCTTCACACCCCATGCTGGGGGAGGCAAAGCCGAGGCCACAACTACTGCGCATGCCACTCGGTCGGGCAAAATGGGGGCGCCAGCCACCACCCAATCACAACATCATGTTCAGAGGGGAGCAACCCTACAAGACACCTCCACCGGAAGTTAAGGGAGTTCAAATCCCTCCTCCGTCAGGCCTATACAACAAGAGTGGGGGCAAGGCAGTCCCTTCATTCCCTGAATTCATGAAGATGATGAAGGGGAAGCAGCTCTGCCAAGAGGCTAACCCTACACCCGGGGCCATTCACCCGCAGCCAGCGCAATCTACTGAGGATGTAAATGCAGATGGAGCTTGCCCTGCAGTAGCTAATAAAGAAGACCTAACAGTCGGTGCCAGCCAAGAGGGTGCCGAGTCCGAGGAAGATGAAGCAGGACCGTCTGGACCCACAAATCAAAACCTCCCCAAACCCAGATGGGCTGAAGAGATGAAGCTCTCCAATGTCCGGGCTGGGAGCCGAATAATGAAGTTGCTCAAAAAGCTCCCCGCTCGATTTACGATCTGGGAAATTCTCTCTTTGAGTGAAGAAACTCGACAGGCGATCATCACTGCTCTGTAGACGCCTGCTCATTTTGAAGCCTGCATAGCCGAGGCTATACCAGAAGCCAATATGACTTTCTCTCCGGAAGACATGCTACTACCTACTGCCAGCCACAATAGGCCTCTGTATATGAAAGGGCACCTGAATGGAACGGAGCTGAACAGAATACTGGTTGATCCCGGTGCAGTAGTCAACATCCTGCCATACAGAATATACGAGAGGCACCACTTTAATGTGCATCTCGAGAAAGTCGGGGATATGCGTATCGCTGGCTTCAACCAAAAATGTGAAGTATCTATGGGAGTGGTAGAATTTACGCTGACCCTGGCAGATTTCACTACAACAGTACAGTTTCATGTCATTGACTCTCTGATGTGATACAACCTTCCAAATCTGAGATTTTTCTCTTCCACCTTGAATTTCTCTGGCACAATCTTCTCGTTTAACTTTGGAATAACACACCAATAATTCTAGTCTTGCACATCGTGAATCTTGATCTCAACTGATAGCAGTTTGAACACGTTGAACATAGCATCCACCTTCTCTCATTGGATACCCTCTAGTTCATCCCAACTACCATAGCTGACAATGCGGATTTGGATAATGCAGAGTTAATTTCCCAGCTTCGTGCAGAGCACCACAAGGAGAACAGCAAGGCCGGAGTTGATGTTCACGCTGGAAATGCTCTTTATGGCTGAGTTGCTCGAGGGAGGGTAGGCATCAGACAGCAGGGCCGGCTTCTCAGCGACAACATGTCGGACGTGGTGGATTGCATGCTAGCATGACACCTTGGGTCTCTGGTGGTGGCTCCGGCTACCGTCGCCTGGCTCTGCACGGCGGTGGCAAGCTGGGAGCGGCAGGGTATGGAGCGGCCATCAGGGACGTGGGTGGTGGCGGTGATGGATGGCCAAGCTCTGCATGGTGGCCGCTCGTGATGGCATGACAGCGGCGTAGTAGGTGCTGGCGAGGGTGTTCGCTGACGATGCTACCGCGGCGGGGCTTCGGCGGCCTGTTCGTAAATGGAGGATGACAGCCTAAAGGCAACGGGGTAGACGCAGGTATCCATTGCAGCTGCTTCATGCTGGCGTGGTGGCCTTCGTGCCTGCATGGCGGTCGGGGTGGACGTGGAGGGAGGTCGCAGCGAGCTTGCGATGAGGGGGGCAGAGAAAGGCTCTGCATGGTTCTGAGCTCCTTGTAGCAGTCGACATCCCAACTGAAATCGTAATTGCCCATTAGGAAGAGGGCCCATCATAAGGCAAACAACGTACATGGCGGCCTCGGCCATGTGCATGTCTACTCTGAGCTTGTCCACTTCACACTCCTTGTTTCACGTAGTAGGACGGCAGGAGGTTCATGGCGGTGGAGAGGGGCTGGTGCGTGGGGGAGGGGTTCTGCAAGGGGATGGAGGGCACAGCAGGGGGGTTCAACGGAGAGAAATATGGCTGGTGAGGGGGGGGAGTTTTACGTGAGGGGAGATGGGGGGCTGGCGGTGCTACAAAGGAGAGAGTGGAGAGGGGAATGGGGCACCTGCGATGCCCCTGTTCCAAACAGGGGATCGGCCGCGGGTTTAGAGAGGGTAGGGGGGAGGGAGAAAGGGCCTTGGGGGGGAGGTTACGTGAGTGGGCCTGCGTGAGGAGATGCATGGGAGAGGGGGCTGGCTCGCGACTGTAGAGAGAGTGGGGGTTTCCCCATCTTTCCAAAAATTTTAACTCCATTCTATTCTCCATCGTGGGTTTACATGGGTATAAATAGAAAATATGGGGAGGGGAAAAGACACTTGGGAATCCCATGGGACATGGTTTCCACGAGGAGTCCCTCATAAGTGGTCATTAGTGCCTAGTAATATATATAGATTATATTAATCTATTTATTCCTAATAACAACATAAAGCTCACATATTAGGCCCATTTATTATTTCATGTGGCCCATGAACATAAAACTCTTAAACGTAGCTTAATGTAGTTTGATAGTCGCCAGTGCCGTCTCGGTGATGATCCACAGCCGCTTGTTGATCCCGTCAGATTTCTCGACTTAGAGAAGGTTCGGCCTCGATCCTTGAATCTCGAACTGACGATCCCATCAAACTCCTCCGCTTGGAGGAGGTTTGACCTCGAACCTCGTAACTCAAGATCCCGGTCTGATGGAACAGTCCAGTTCCCTAAGCTCTGATACCATTTGATGTGATACAAACTTCTAAATCTGAGATTTTTCTCTTCCACCTTGAATTTCTCTGGCACAATCTTCTCGTTTAACTTTGGAATAACACACCAATAATTCTAGTCTTGCACATCGTGAATCTTGATCTCAACTGATAGCAGTTTGAACACGTTGAACATAGCATTCACCTTCTCTCATTGGATACCCTCTAGTTCATCCCAACTACCATAGCTGACAATGCGGATTTGGATAATGCAGAGTTAATTTCCCAGCTTCGTGCAGAGCACCACAAGGAGAACAGCAAGGCCGGAGTTGATGTTCACGCTGGAAATGCTCTTTATGGTTGAGCTGCTCGAGGGAGGGTAGGCATCAGATAGCAGGGCCGGCTTCTCAGCGACAACATGCCGGACGTGGTGGATTGCATGCTAGCATGACACCTTGGGTCTCCGGTGGTGGCTCCGGCTACCGTCGCCTGGCTCTGCATGGCGGTGGCAAGCTGGGAGCGGCAGGGTATGGAGCGGCCATCAGGGACGTGGGTGGTGGCGGTGATGGACGGCCAAGCTCTGCATGGTGGCCGCTCGTGATGGCATGACAGCGGCGTAGTAGGTGCTGGCGAGGGTGTTCGCTGATGATGCTACCGCGGTGGGGCTTCGGCGGCCTGTTCGTCGATGGAGGATGACGGCCTAAAGGCAACGGGGTAGACGCAGGTATCCATTGCAGCTGCTTCATGCTGGCGTGGTGGCCTTCGTGCCTGCATGGCAGTCGGGGTGGACGTGGAGGGAGGTCGCAGCGAGCTTGCGATGAGGGGGGCAGAGAAAGGCTCTGCATGGTTCTGAGCTCCTTGTAGCAGTCGACGTCCCAACTAAAATCGTAATTGCCCATTAGGAAGAGGGCCCAGCATAAGGCAAACAATGTACATGGCGGCCTCGGCCATGTGCATGTCTACTCTGAGCTTGTCCACTTCACACTCCTTGTTTCACGTAGTAGGACGGCAAGAGGTTCATGGCGGTGGAGAGGGGCTGGTGCGTGGGGGAGGGGTTCTGCATGGGGATGGAGGGCACAGCAGGGGGGTTCGACGGAGAGAAATATGGCTGGTGAGGGGGGGGGGAGTTTTACGTGAGGGGAGATGGGGGGCTGGCGGTGCTACAAAGGAGAGAGTGGAGAGGGGAATGGGGCACCTGCGATGCCCCTGTTCCAAACAGGGGATCGGCCGCGGGTTTAGAGAGGCTAAGGGGGAGGGAGAAAGGGCCTTGGGGGGGTTACGTGAGTGGGCCTGCGTGAAGAGATGCATGGGAGAGGGGGCTGGCTCGCGACTGTAGAGAGAGTGGGGGTTTCCCCATCTTTCCAAAAATTTTAACTCCATTCTATTCTCCATCGTGGGTTTACATGGGTATAAATAGAAAATATGGGGAGGGGAAAAGACACTTGGGAATCCCATGGGACATGGTTTCCATGAGGAGTCCCTCATAAGTGGTCATTAGTGCCTAGTTATATATATAGATTATATTAATCTATTTATTCCTAATAACAACATAAAGCTCACATATTAGGCCCATTTATTATTTCATGTGGCCCATGAACATAAAACTCTTAAACGTAGCTTAATGTAGTTTGATAGTCGCCAGTGCCGTCTCGGTGATGATCCGCAGCCGCTTGTTGATCCCATCAGATTTCTCGACTTAGAGAAGGTTCGGCCTCGATCCTTGAATCTTGAACTGACGATCCCATCAAACTCCTCCGCTTGGAGGAGGTTCGACCTCGAACCTCGTAACTCAAGATCCCGGTCTGATGGAACAGTCCGGTTCCCTAAGCTCTGATACCATTTGATGTGATACAAACTTCCAAATCTGAGATTTTTCTCTTCCACCTTGAATTTCTCTGGCACAATCTTCTCGTTTAACTTTGGAATAACACACCAATAATTCTAGTCTTGCACATCGTGAATCTTGATCTCAACTGATAGCAGTTTGAACACGTTGAACATAGCATCCACCTTCTCTCATTGGATACCCTCTAGTTCATCCCAACTACCATAGCTGACAATGCGGATTTGGATAATGCAGAGTTAATTTCCCAGCTTCGTGCAGAGCACCACAAGGAGAACAGCAAGGCCGGAGTTGATGTTCACGCTGGAAATGCTCTTTATGGCTGAGTTGCTCGAGGGAGGGTAGGCATCAGACAGCAGGGCCGGCTTCTCAGCGACAACATGTCGGACGTGGTGGATTGCATGCTAGCATGACACCTTGGGTCTCCGGTGGTGGCTCCGGCTACCGTCGCCTGGCTCTGCACGGCGGTGGCAAGCTGGGAGCGGCAGGGTATGGAGCGGCCATCAGGGACGTGGGTGGTGGCGGTGATGGACGGCCAAGCTCTGCATGGTGGCCGCTCGTGATGGCATGACAGCGGCGTAGTAGGTGCTGGCGAGGGTGTTCGCTGACGATGCTACCGCGGCGGGGCTTCGGCGGCCTGTTCGTCGATGGAGGATGACAGCCTAAAGGCAACGGGATAGTCGCAGGTATCCATTGCAGCTGCTTCATGCTGGCGTGGTGGCCTTCGTGCCTGCATGGCGGTCGGGGTGGACGTGGAGGGAGGTCGCAGCGAGCTTGCGATGAGGGGGGCAGAGAAAGGCTCTGCATGGTTCTGAGCTCCTTGTAGCAGTCGACGTCCCAACTGAAATCGTAATTGCCCATTAGGAAGAGGGCCCATCATAAGGCAAACAACGTACATGGCGGCCTCGGCCATGTGCATGTCTACTCTGAGCTTGTCCACTTCACACTCCTTGTTTCACGTAGTAGGACGGCAGGAGGTTCATGGCGGTGGAGAGGGGCTGGTGCGTGGGGGAGGGGTTCTGCAAGGGGATGGAGGGCACAGCAGGGGGGTTCAACGGAGAGAAATATGGCTGGTGAGGGGGGGGAGTTTTACGTGAGGGGAGATGGGGGGCTGGCGGTGCTACAAAGGAGAGAGTGGAGAGGGGAATGGGGCACCTGCGATGCCCCTGTTCCAAACAGGGGATCGGCCGCAGGTTTAGAGAGGGTAAGGGGGAGGGAGAAAGGGCCTTAGGGGGGAGGTTACGTGAGTGGGCCTGCGTGAGGAGATGCATGGGAGAGGGGGCTGGCTCGCGACTGTAGAGAGAGTGGGGGTTTCCCCATCTTTCCAAAAATTTTAACTCCATTCTATTCTCCATCGTGTGTTTACATGGGTATAAATAGAAAATATGGGGAGGGGAAAGGACACTTGGGAATCCCATGGGACATGGTTTCCACGAGGAGTCCCTCATAAGTGGTCATTAGTGCCTAGTTATATATATATATTATATTAATCTATTTATTCCTAATAACAACATAAAGCTCACATATTAGGCCCATTTATTATTTCATGTGGCCCATGAACATAAAACTCTTAAACGTAGCTTAATGTAGTTTGATAGTCGCCAGTGCCGTCTCGGTGATGATCCGTAGCCGCTTGTTGATCCCGTCAGATTTCTCGACTTAGAGAAGGTTCGGCCTCGATCCTTGAATCTCGAACTGACGATCCCATCAAACTCCTCCGCTTGGAGGAGGTTTGACCTCGAACCTCATAACTCAAGATCCCGTTCTGATGGAACAGTCCAGTTCCCTAAGCTCTGATACCATTTGATGTGATACAAACTTCTAAATCTGAGATTTTTCTCTTCCACCTTGAATTTCTCTGGCACAATCTTCTCGTTTAACTTTGGAATAACACACCAATAATTCTAGTCTTGCACATCGTGAATCTTGATCTCAACTGATAGCAGTTTGAACACGTTGAACATAGCATCCACCTTCTCTCATTGGATACCCTCTAGTTCATCCCAACTACCATAGCTGACAATGCGGATTTGGATAATGCAGAGTTAATTTCCCAGCTTCGTGCAGAGCACCACAAGGAGAACAGCAAGGCCGGAGTTGATGTTCACACTGGAAATGCTCTTTATGGTTGAGCTGCTCGAGGGAGGGTAGGCATCAGATAGCAGGGCCGGCTTCTCAGCGACAACATGCCGGACGTGGTGGATTGCATGCTAGCATGACACCTTGGGTCTCCGGTGGTGGCTCCGACTACCGTCGCCTGGCTCTGCATGGCGGTGGCAAGCTGGGAGCGGCAGGGTATGGAGCGGCCATCAGGGACGTGGGTGGTGGCGGTGATGGACGGCCAAGCTCTGCATGGTGGCCGCTCGTGATGGCATGACAGCGGCGTAGTAGGTGCTGGCGAGGGTGTTCGCTGACGATGCTACCGCGGCGGGGCTTCGGCGGCCTGTTCGTCGATGGAGGATGACGGCCTAAAGGCAACGGGGTAGACGCAGGTATCCATTGCAGCTGCTTCATGCTGGCGTGGTGGCCTTCGTGCCTGCATGGCGGTCGGGGTGGACGTGGAGGGAGGTCGCAGCGAGCTTGCGATGAGGGGGGCAGAGAAAGGCTCTGCATGGTTCTGAGCTCCTTGTAGCAGTTGACGTCCCAACTAAAATCGTAATTTCCCATTAGGAAGAGGGCCCAGCATAAGGCAAACAACGTACATGGCGGCCTCGGCCATGTGCATGTCTACTCTGAGCTTGTCCACTTCACACTCCTTGTTTCACGTAGTAGGACGGCAGGAGGTTCATGGCGGTGGAGAGGGGCTGGTGCGTGGGGGAGGGGTTCTGCATGGGGATGGAGGGCACAGCAGGGGGGTTCGACGGAGAGAAATATGGCTGGTGAGGGGGGGGGGGAGTTTTACGTGAGGGGAGATGGGGGGCTGGCGGTGCTACAAAGGAGAGAGTGGAGAGGGGAATGGGGCACCTGCGATGCCCCTGTTCCAAACAGGGGATTGGCCGCGGGTTTAGAGAGGGTAAGGGGGAGGGAGAAAGGGCCTTGGGGGGGTTACGTGAGTGGGCCTGCGTGAGGAGATGCATGGGAGAGGGGGCTGGCTTGCGACTGTAGAGAGAGTGGGGGTTTCCCCATCTTTCCAAAAATTTTAACTCCATTCTATTCTCCATCGTGGGTTTACATGGGTATAAATAGAAAATATGGGGAGGGGAAAAGACACTTGGGAATCCCATGGGACATGGTTTTCATGAGGAGTCCCTCATAAGTGGTCATTAGTGCCTAGTTATATATATAGATTATATTAATCTATTTATTCCTAATAACAACATAAAGCTCACATATTAGGCCCATTTATTATTTCATGTGGCCCATGAACATAAAACTCTTAAACGTAGCTTAATGTAGTTTGATAGTCGCAAGTGCCGTCTCGGAGATGATCCGCAGCCGCTTGTTGATCCCGTCAGATTTCTCGACTTAGAGAAGGTTCGGCCTCGATCCTTGAATCTCGAACTGACGATCCCATCAAACTCCTCCGCTTGGAGGAGGTTCGACCTCGAACCTCGTAACTCAAGATCCCGGTCTGATGGCACAGTGCGGTTCCCTAAGCTCTGATACCATTTGATGTGATACAAACTTCCAAATCTGAGATTTTTCTCTTCCACCTTGAATTTATCTGGCACAATCTTCTCGTTTAACTTTGGAATAACACACCAATAATTCTAGTCTTGCACATCGTGAATCTTGATCTCAACTGATAGCAGTTTGAACACGTTGAACATAGCATCCACCTTCTCTCATTGGATACCCTCTAGTTCATCCCAACTACCATAGCTGACAATGCGGATTTGGATAATGCAGAGTTAATTTCCCAGCTTCGTGCAGAGCACCACAAGGAGAACAGCAAGGCCGGAGTTGATGTTCACGCTGGAAATGCTCTTTATGGTTGAGCTGCTCGAGGGAGGGTAGGCATCAGACAGCAGGGCCGGCTTCTCAGCGACAACATGCCGGACGTGGTGGATTGCATGCTAGCATGACACCTTGGGTCTCCGGTGGTGGCTCCGGCTACCGTCGCCTGGCTCTGCATGGCGGTGGCAAGCTGGGAGCGGCAGGGTATGGAGCGGCCATCAGGGACGTGGGTGGTGGCGGTGATGGACGGCCAAGCTCTGCATGGTAGCCGCTCGTGATGGCATGACAACGGCGTAGTAGGTGCTGGCGAGGGTGCTCGCTGACGATGCTACCGCGGTGGGGCTTCGGTGGCCTGTTCGTCGATGGAGGATGACGGCCTAAAGGCAACGGGGTAGACGCATGTATCCATTGCAGCTGCGTCATGCTGGCGTGGTGGCCTTCGTGCCTGCATGGCGGTCGGGGTGGACGTGGAGGGAGGTCACAGCGAGCTTGCGATGAGGGGGGCAGAGAAAGGCTCTGCATGGTTCTGAGCTCCTTGTAGCAGTCGACGTCCCAACTGAAATCGTAATTGCCCATTAGGAAGAGGGCCCAGCATAAGGCAAACAACGTACATGGCGGCCTCGGCCATGTGCATGTCTACTCTGAGCTTGTCCACTTCACACTCCTTGTTTCACGTAGTAGGACGGCAGGAGGTTCATGGCGGTGGAGAGGGGCTGGTGCGTGGGGGAGGGGTTCTGCAAGGGGATGGAGGGCACAACAGGGGGGTTCGACGGAGAGAAATATGGCTGGTGAGGGGGGGGGGGAGTTTTACGTGAGGGGAGATGGGGGGCTGGTGGTGCTACAAAGGAGAGAGTGGAGAGGGGAATGGGGCACCTGCGATGCCCCTGTTCCAAACAGGGGATCGGCCGCGGGTTTAGAGAGGGTAAGGGGGAGGGAGAAAGGGCCTTGGGAGGGGTTACGTGAGTGGGCCTGCGTGAGGAGATGCATGGGAGAGGGGGCTGGCTCGGGACTGTAGAGAGAGTGGGGGTTTCCCCATCTTTCCAAAAATTTTAACTCCATTCTATTCTCCATCGTGGGTTTACATGGGTATAAATAGAAAATATGGGGAGGGGAAAAGACACTTGGGAATCCCATGGGACATGGTTTCCACGAGGAGTCCCTCATAAGTGGTAATTAGTGCCTAGTTATATATATAGATTATATTAATCTATTTATTCCTCATAACAACATAAAGCTCACATATTAGGCCCATTTATTATTTCATGTGGCCCATGAACATAAAACTCTTAAACGTAGCTTAATGTAGTTTGATAGTCGCCAGTGCCGTCTCGGTGATGATCCGCAGCCGCTTGTTGATCCCGTCAGATTTCTCGACTTAGAGAAGGTTCGGCCTCGATCCTTGAATCTCGAACTGACGATCCCATCAAACTCCTCCGCTTGGAGGAGGTTCGACCTCGAACCTCGTAACTCAAGATCCCGGTCTGATGGAACAGTCCGGTTCCCTAAGCTCTGATACCATTTGATGTGACACAAACTTCCAAATCTGAGATTTTTCTCTTCCACCTTGAATTTCTCTGGCACAATCTTCTCGTTTAACTTTGGAATAACACACCAATAATTCTTGTCTTGCATATCGTGAATCTTGATCTCAACTGATAGCAGTTTGAACACGTTGAACATAGCATCCACCTTCTCTCATTGGATGCCCTCTAGTTCATCCCAACTACCATAGCTGACAATGCGGATTTGGATAATGCAGAGTTAATTTCCCAGCTTCGTGCAGAGCACCACAAGGAGAACAACAAGGCCGGAGTTGATGTTCACGCTGGAAATGCTCTTTATGGTTGAGCTGCTCGAGGGAGGGTAGGCATCAGACAGCAGGGCCGGCTTCTCAACGACAACATGTCGGACGTGGTGGATTGCATGCTAGCATGACACCTTGGGTCTCCGGTGGTGGCTCCGGCTACCGTCGCCTGGCTCTGCATGGCGGTGGCAAGCTGGGAGCGGCAGGGTATGGAGCGGCCATCAGGGACGTGGGTGGTGGCGGTGATGGATGGCCAAGCTCTGCATGGTGGCCGCTCGTGATGGCATGACAGCGGCGTAGTAGGTGCTGGCGAGGGTGTTCGCTGACGATGCTACCGCGGCGGGGCTTCGGCGGCCTGTTCTTCGATGGAGGATGACGGCCTAAAGGCAACGGGGTAGACGCAGGTATCCATTGCAGCTGCTTCATGCTGGCGTGGTGGCCTTCGTGCCTGCACGGCGGTCGGGGTGGATGTGGAGGGAGGTCGCAGCGAGCTTGCGATGAGGGGGGCAGAGAAAGGCTCTGCATGGTTCTGAGCTCCTTGTAGTAGTCGACGTCCCAACTGAAATCGTAATTGCCCATTAGGAAGAGGGCCCAGCATAAGGCAAACAACGTACATGGCGGCCTCGGCCATGTGCATGTCTACTATGAGCTTGTCCACTTCACACTCCTTGTTTCACGTAGTAGGACGGCAGGAGGTTCATGGCGGTGGAGAGGGGCTGGTGCGTGGGGGAGGGGTTCTGCAAGGGGATGGACGGCACAGCAGGGGGGTTCGACGGAGAGAAATATGGCTGGTGAGGGGGGGGAGTTTTACGTGAGGGGAGATGGGGGGCTGGCGGTGCTACAAAGGAGAGAGTGGAGAGGGGAATGGGGCACCTGCGATGCCCCTGTTCCAAACAGGGGATCGGTCGCGGGTTTAAAGAGGGTAAGGGGGAGGGAGAAAGGGCCTTGGGGGGGGGGGTTACGTGAGTGGGCCTGCGTGAGTAGATGCATGGGAGAGGGGGCTGGCTCGCGACTGTAGAGAGAGTGGGGGTTTCCCATCTTTCCAAAATTTTTAACTCCATTCTATTCTCCATCGTGGGTTTACATGGGTATAAATAGAAAATATGGGGAGGGGAAAAGACACTTGGGAATCCCATGGGACATGGTTTCCACGAGGAGTCCCTCGTAAGTGGTCATTAGTGCCTAGTTATATATATAGATTATATTAATCTATTTATTCCTAATAACAACATAAAGCTCACATATTAGGCCCATTTATTATTTCATGTGGCCCATGAACATAAAACTCTTAAACGTAGCTTAATGTAGTTTGATAGTCGCCAGTGCCGTCTCGGTGATGATCCGCAGCCGCTTGTTGATCCCGTCAGATTTCTCGACTTAGAGAAGGTTCGGCCTCAATCCTTGAATCTCGAACTGACGATCCCATCACTCTCGCACATCCTACAAGGCGCTGCTCGGCCGCCCATGGCTGCATGAGAATATGGTGGTGCCCTCCACGCTCCACCAATGCATCAAATACAGCCTCCAAGGGAAGGAGGAGAGGATATTTGCTGATCTCCACCCGTTCGAGGTATTTGAATGTCACTTGGCAGACGCCAACCTATATACGGGGCCTCCCCGGAAGGTTTCTAAAGCTAAAGCCCCCATAGGGGCCTCGAAGAATAGATCGGGTGACGGTTGGTATCCACCACCGCCACGCGGATATGTCAAGCCGAAGGTGGTCTCCCACATCACAGCTTCTGGAGACGTCGGCAGGGTGACACCCCCAGCATTATATCCCAAAGCTAAGGAAGTGCAGGTCAATCGACAGCACGACAGCATCGGAGTCCCGCCCGGCCTCCCCAAGCCAGTTCTCGGCCTCAACGACCCCACTGTCGAACCTTTCAAAGCTTGGGAGGTGACACAGGAAGATGGGCCCAGCAGCTTGTTCTATACAGCTGAGGAGCATCCCACTCAGGAGGACATAGACTGCAGCCTCCCTGAAGATCTAGCCAACCTGTCGGTTCCTGTTCAAGGCCTGGCATTTACAACTGATCGAATGGCCATGATGTTTCAGAAGCAACACATTCCTCCCGATCAGTCACAGAAGCGCAAAGAAGCTTTCCAGAAGATGTGGTATCCTGCAAATCTGGATAAGGAAATGAGACGTGTCTCTCAACATCCAGGGTTGGGCTTCACCCTGGAAGAATATTATTACAGTGGGTGGTACGAGGTGGATACTATCTCCGCCTTCTACCCTACTGAAGATATCCCTCTGGGAGCAACCTTTGATGAGTATCCGGCGGAAGCCAAATATCTTGAACTGGCTCAGTCCGAAAATCAAGAAGTAGAAACCTCGGCCTCTTGCCGATGCTGGGAGCAGGTTCACCCTGAAGAAGCGGCCCTTCAAGCCGAATTTGACATGGCTAGCAGCAGTGAAGCTGAAGACAGTCAAGAAGTAGGAGTCTCTCCCTCCATAGAGGTCATACTAATGACAACTTCAACACCCTTTCTACCAATCAGGGAGGCCTTGGTCAACTCCAATCAAGGGGAGCCAGCTACCAGGAAAGAAAAAGCCACTTCTGCAGAAGATACAACTGTCCCAGAAGGTGAAACTTCCTCAACTTCTGCTGCAAAATCAGCATGCTGTCCGAGCCTGGCAGTAAACAGTCACCAGCCCGTCGTGGCTGCAGTCTCATCTGCAAACACTAAAGCTGCTCTCTCATCCTTGGGAGCTGCGACGATAATGGATTGGCTAATAGAACAATCCACTCAACCGCTAGCACAAGAAATCAAGAAACCTCAGGAAGCTCTGGCGGTGTCTGACGAGGAAGTCGAAGTGCTCGACCCTCAGGATGGCATTCCGGACTTCGTCGACCTCCAACCGGCACCTCCGGAAATAGAAGACGGAGGCCAAGCCACAGTCGATGAACTGATAGAAGTCAACTTGGGAGATGATGGGGACCCTAGGCCCACCTTCCTCAGCGCCCAACTGTCCCCAAAAGAACGGGAGCTGTACATCCAGCTACTACTAGAATACCGGGATTGCTTCGCCTGGACTTACAAAGAGATGCCAGGTCTAAGCCCCGCTGTCTCACAACATGAGCTAACAATCAGCCCTGAGGCCGAGCCAGTGAAGCAACCACCGCGGCGCATGAGACCAGAGCTCATCACCCAAATTTGTGCTGAAGTCGACAAGCTCATTGACGTGGGATTTGTTGAAGAAAACCAGTACACCACGTGGCTGGCAAATATCGACCCCGTAAAAAAGAAGAATGGACAGATCCAGATATGTGTCGACTTCCAGGATCTAAATAAAGCCTGTCCCAAGGATGACTTTCCGGTGCCAATAACCGAGGTCATGATTGATGCTACAACCGGCCATGAGGCTCTATCATTCATGGATGGGTCTTCCGGCTACAATCAGATTTGGATTGCGGAGCATGACCGAGTCCATACTGCTTTCCGAACTCCTAAAGGCATTTATCATTACAAGAGAATGCCGTTCGGACTGAAGAATGCTGGAGCAACCTATCAGCGCGCGATGACCAAAATCTTTGATGAGCTGCTTTACCACAAGGTGGAATGCTACATCGATGACCTGGTGATCAAATCCATAAGAAAAGAAGATCATCTGCAAGACCTCCGGATTGTCTTTCAGAGGCTAAGGCAGCATGAGCTGAAGATGAACCCTATGAAATGCGCGTTCGGAGTGTCAAGCGGAAAATTCTGAGGCTTCATCGTCCGATATCAGGGAATCAAGATAGACCCCACAAAGATCAAGGCAATTCAGGGGTTACCTCCGCCAAGGAACATCTCCGAGCTAAGATCACTACAGGGCCGCTTGGCTTATATCCGGCGGTTCATTTCCAATTTGTCAGGGCGATGCCAGCCCTTCCACAAGCTAATGATGAAAGATGTCCCCTTTTATTGGGATGAAGATTGCCAGGCAGCCTTTGACAAGCTAAAAGACTACCTGAAAACTCCTCCAGTGCTGGGCGCACCGGTGAAAGGACGACCATTGATACTGTATATAGCAGCTACACATAATTCTCTGGGGGCAATGCTGGCCCAGAATAATGAAGAAGGGAAAGAGCAAGCCCTCTATTACCTCAGTCGGAGACTGGTCAGAACTGAAGAGAAATATACTTATATTGAGAAGATCTGTCTGGCACTGGTCTTCGCAGTCAAGAAGCTCTGACACTATATGTTGTCGCATGAAATCAGCTTGGTATCCAAAGAGGATCCCCTGAAGTACATCATGTCTCAACCGGCACTCAAAGGTCGCCTGGGCAAATGGGCGGTAATCCTTATGGAGTTTGATATCTCCTACGTGCCGCGCAAGGCTGTCAAGGGCCAAGCTATTGCAGACTTCTTCGTTGAGCACCCAGTGTCCGGGGATTGCCCGTTGGAGCCGGAGCTTCCTGAAGATGAAACCCTAGAAGCCGTTCAAGTAAAACCCGCCTTATGGCAGCTACACTTTGATGGCGCTTCCAGAATTGATGCCTCTGCCACTGGATCAGCCAGAGTCAGGGCAGGAGTAGGCATAGTCCTGAAATCCCCAGAAGGAGAAGTGGTGCATACATCCTGGTCCATAAACAAGCAATGCACAAACAATGAAGCGGAATATGAAGCCCTGATAATCGGGTTGCAAATTGCTCTGTCCATGGGAATTCAGATGCTGGAAGCATTCGGAGACTCCATGCTAGTTATAAAACAGTTGGAAGGAGAGTTTGATGTACGAAAGCAAGAGCTCCTCCCCTATCACCAATTGGCAACTCGCCTGATGTCAAAATTTTACTTCATCAGCATCAAGCACATCAATCGAGGCTGGAATGCTCAGGCAGACGCCCTCGCTAAGCTGGCTAGTTCATTGGCGGTCCCACCAGACACAAGCCTGAATATAACAGTGATCAACCACCGACAGGTCCCCAGCGTAACAGAGGTCCTGGCCGACGAACAAGAGATGGAAGTAGCAGTCATCGAAGGGGTTCAGCAGCCCGATTGGCGAGAGCATCTCCTACGCTGGTTTCAACACCAGCAACTCCCAAAAGAAAAGGAACAGAGAATGAAGCTCCTGAGGATCAAGGATTCTTACGAGATGAGAAGCGGGACCCTGTTCCGAATTATGGCAGATGCCCGAAGGAAAGTCCTACTCCGTTGCTTGTCTTCAGCAGAAGCATGACATGTGATGCAGGAGGTCCATGCAGGATCAGCTGGAGCACACCAGGCTGGCCCGAAGATGAAAATTGAGATAAAGAAACTGGGTTACTATTGGCCCACTATATTTGACGATTGCTGCAGGTTTGCCAAAGCTTGTCAGAAGTGTCAAGAACATGCTAATGTGGCAAGGAGACCTCCAGTGCCATTGCATCCCACCCTACCAAGCTGGCCGTTTGCTCAGTGGGGCACGGACGTAGTAGGGCCGCTACCAGCATCTTCATCAGGGTGCAGATACATCTTAGCAGCTACGGACTACTTCTCCAGATGGGCGGAGGCAGTAGCACTAAGAGATGTGACGGGAGAACTAGTTGCAATATTCTTCCGGCAGAATGTAATATTTTGATTCGGGATCCCCAGCCGAATCATCTCTGATAACGGCAATCACTTTAGGAACCAGAAGGTTTATCGGCTGGCCGATAAATACAAAATCGACTGGAGGACATCATCCCCCTACAACCGTCAAGCCAATGGACTCGCAGAAGCCTTTAACAAGACCTTATGCACGCTGCTGGCGAAGACTGTCAAGTTTAATAAAAAGGATTGGGAAGAGAGGATGTACGAAGCACTTTGGGCCTATCGTACTATCTACAAGACCCCAACCGGCTGTTCACCTTTCTCCCTCGTCTATGGGTCGGAAGCTGTAGTGCCCATCGAACTTGAAGTTCCTTCATTGCGAGTTGCCGTCCAGCACGGACTAGTCAGTGGTGAACAGGCCAATGCAAAAAGAAGATTGGAGGAGCTCGCCGAGCTCGAAGGAAAACGCCTCCGGGCATAGCAAAACATCCAACTCTACCAAGCTCGCATGGCCTGTGCTTTTGACAAGCTAGTCAAGGGTCAAGAATTCAAGAAAGGAGACCTGGTAATGGTCAAAAGAAAAGAAGTGATGGCCTCCAACCCCAAAGGGAAGCTGGTCGAAAACTGGGTCGGGCCGTATATCATCGGCCGAGTATATGAAAGGGGTGCCTACGTCCTTGTAGACCACAAAGGAGTCATTCAGTTCTTTCCCCTCAACGGAAAACACATTAAGCTATATCATGCAGCGCAGCCGACATGTCCCGAGTGATCGGTCGGAGCTACCTCTCCTTGGTTTAGTGGCACTCCGCTCTAACCGAGCTACTCTTCTCCTTGGTTTAGTGGCACTCCGCCCTAGCCAAGCTGCCTTTCCTTGGTCCAGTGGCATTCCGCCCTGACCGAGCTACCATTTTCTTGGTTTAGTGGCATCTCGCCCTGATCAAGCTACCTTCCCTTGGTCTAGTGGCATTCTGCCCTGATCGAGCTACTCTTCTCCTTGGTTTAGTGGCACTCCACCCTAAACAAGCTACTCTTCTTCTTGGTTTAGTGGCATCTCGCCCTGATCAAGCTACCCTTTTCTTGGTTTAGTGGCATCCCACCCTAACCGAGCTACCCTCTCCTTGGTTTAGTGGCACTTCGCCCTGATCAAGCTACCCTTTTCTTGGTTTAGTGGCATCTCGCCCTGATCAAGCTACTGTTCCTTAGTTTAGTGGCACTTCGCCCTAACCGATCTACCCTTTCCTGGGTTTAGTGGCACTCCGCCCTAACCGAACTACTTTTCCCCTTGGTTTAGTGGCACTCCGCCCTAACCGAGCTACCTTTTCCTTGGTTTAGTGGCACTCTGCCCTAACCGAGCTACCTTTTCCTTGGTTTAGTGGCACTCCTCCCTAACCGAGCTACCCTCCTCCTTGGTTTAGTGGCACTCCGCCCTAACCGAGCTACTCTTCTCCTTGGTTTAATGGCACTCCGCCCTAACCGAGCTACCCTCTCCTTGGTTTAGTGGCACTTCGCCCTAACCAAGCTACCTTCCGTGGTTTTGTGGCACTCCGCCCTAAACAAGCTACTCTTCTCCTTGGTTTAGTGGCACTCTGCCCTAACCGAGCTACCCTCCTCCTTGGTTTAGTGGCACTCCACCCTAGCCGAGCTGCCTTTCCTTGGTCCAGTGGCATTCCGCCCTGACCGAGCTACCCTTCCCTTTGGTCCAGTGGCATTCCGCCCTGATCAAGCTACCCTCTCCTTGGTCCAGTGGCATTCCACCCTGATCAATCTTCCAAAAGAATACGCCACACCGCCATTACGAGCCTTACGTTCGATTGGCACGAAAGCCCCTCCTTGCGTTAGCATTATCTTCCCGCTAACGAATAAACCCGAGTCGACTGAAGACTTTGTGTCCTAGCTGGCATTCTCACATTGTTGCCACTGCGGGCCATCTACGATCAACCAGGAGTCGAATGTCACGCTTCGATCTGCCACCCTATACAGACAAATAAAAAAAAGAAAGATAAGAAAAACGGGGTTAAAAATAGAGATACCCCGCCAGACTTGCTCATATATTAAGGACAAGTGCAAAAATGGCTATGACCCAGCTGTGGCGAAAACCCGAAGGGGCGCTACAGGAAAAATCGGGTACCCCGCCGCGTGAAAACCCGAAAGGGCGCGCGGGCAAAAGTAAGAGGGGGCTGGCTTCGGTGAAAACCCGAAAGGGCGCTTAAGTCAGTAAAGTGGTAATTTTCAAATTCCTCTCCTATTCTCCACCCAATGGAATTCCGAAAGGGACAATCATCAAAGACCCACCGAAAATCCTTTAACAAACCACGTTCGACCCTCGTCATCATCGGCGAGATCGGTCGATCTCTACCCTCAACTTGGACCTTACGTCCCTGTTGATAATCCCATCCTTGTTCTGGCAATAACCCATGCCGATGAATAAACCCACGTTCGACCCTCATCATCGTCGGTGAGATCGGTCGATCTCTACCCTCAACTCGGATCTTACGTCCCTGTTGATAATCTCATCCTTGTTTCGGCAATAACCCATGCCGATGAATAAACCCACGTTCGACCCTCGTCATCGTCGGCGAGACCGGTCGATCTTTACCCTTAGCTCGGATCTTACATCCTTGTTAATAGACCGTATCCTTTGCTTCAACATCTAACCAGTGTCGACAGACCGAAGCAGGGTCCAATCCTTGTCATCATCGACAAGGCCAGTCAATATTTTCGCGGTCCAGTTCTTCTGCATCATGAACTCAAGAAAAAAGAAAGAAAGAAAATAAAATGGGGTTAAAAAAAATAGAGATACCCCGCCAGACTTGTTCCTATATCAGGACAAGTGCAAAAACGGCTATAACCCAGCTGTGGCGAAAACCCGAAAGGGCGTCGCAGGCAAAATCGGGTACCCCGCCGCGTGAAAACCCGAAAGGGCGCGCGGGCAAAAGCAAGAGGGGGCTGGCCTCGGCGAAAACCCGAAAGGGCGCTTAGGTCAGTAATGTGAATAAAAAAAATTGAATGATGAATAGTGATGATTCATTCTCTGTCCGGGAGACCCCTACGAGGTCGACGGGGAATTTTCATCCGATATCCCACCTATATACATCTATTGTCTACCCTTTTCGACCCTTGTCACCATCGGCAAGATCGGTCGCTACCCTATTCGGTTTTTGTCACCATCGGCAAGACCGTCTACCCTTTTCGACCCTTATCACCATCGGCAAGATCGGTCGCTACTCTACCCGGTTTTTGTCACCATCGACAAGACCGTCTACCCTTTTCGACCCTTGTCACCATCGGCAAGATCAGTCGCTACTCTACCCGGTTTTTGTCACCATCGGCAAGACCGTCTACCCTTTTCGACCCTTGTCACCATCGGCAAGATCGGTCGCTACCCTATCCGATTTTTGTCACCATCGATAAGACCGTCTACCCTTTTCGACCCTTGTCACCATCGGCAAGATCGGTCGCTACCCTACCCAGTTTTTGTCACCATCGGTAAGACCGTCTACCTTATCCAGTTTTTGTCACCATCGGCAAGACCGTCTACCTTATCCAGTTTTTGTCACCATCGGCAAGACCGTCTACCATTTTCGACCCTTGTCACCATCGGCAAGATCGGTCGCTACTCTACCCGATTTTTGTCACTATCGGCAAGACCGTCTACCCTTTTCGACCCTTGTCACCATCGGCAAAATCGGTCGCTACCCTATCCGATTTTTGTCACCATCGGCAAGACCGTCTACCCTTTTCGACCCTTGTCACCATCGGCAAGATCGGTCGCTACCCTATTCAATTTTTGTCACCATCGGCAAGACCGTCTACCCTTTTCGACCCTTGTCACCATCGGCAAGATCGGTCGCTACCCTATCCGGTTTTTGTCACCATCGACAGGATCGGTCGCTACTCTACCCAATTTTTGTCACCATCGGTAAGACCGTCTACCCTTTTCGACCCTTGTCACCATCGGCAAGATCGGTCGCTACCCTACCCGGTTTTTGTCACCATCAGCAAGACCGTCTACCCTTTTCGACCCTTGTCACCATCGGCAAGATCGGTCGCTACCTTATCCGATTTTTATCACCATCGGCAAGACCGTCTACCCTTTTCGACCCTTGTCACCATCGGCAAGATCGGTCGCTTCCCTAGTCCGGTCCTTGTCATCACCGTCAAGACCGTCTACCCTTTTTCGACCTTCGTCATTATCGACAGGACCGGTCGCTACCCATTCTCGGGTCTTGCCATCCTTGGCAGGACCGCTTACCCGTCAGTTTGGATATACCCTTTTGAGTCCACCGGACTCTCGACTGGCATAGGCCGTTGTTAGTCTCGAAAAAAGTCACGGCGTGGTGGAGCGAACACCTCACCCCTTTGCTGAAGGCGTGAGCACTCTCCTGCCCTAGTGACTCATACGCTCGGATTAGAAATAACGGGCGAATGGAAGAGAAAAGAGTAATGACAAGATGGAATCTTCATTCAAAAAGCACAATGGAGATTTTTCATTACTATGAAGTAAAAGGTACATGTTACACGGGCCATCCCCCAGAGTACATGAAGTGCATCAAAAAGGGAGCAAATAAAGAGAAAGAAGACTACGGCAGAGGGCGTCGGAAGATGTCCTCCAGCGCAGGAATACCCAGGGAAGGATGGCGGGTCAGTTCTTGCAATCGGAATTCGGTGGCCTCCAGCTCAAATAGCTTCTCCTCGAGGGAAGCAGCTTGTCCCTCGGCCATCTCTGCATCCTCCGCCTTCTGGACTCCCAGGCGATCTACTTCTTCAAGTTCAACCTCTACCCTTGAAAGTTCGGCCTATAATACCGCCATCCGGGTCGTCAAGAAGCTTCGGCGCTGTAAAGAGGCATTGGCTTCATCCCTCATCCTCGCCGCAGTCTCTTGCAGAGAAACAAGAACTGCTCGGCTTTCAGCCCGCTCCAATGATATGGCCGCCAGCTGGTCAGCTGCTTCCCGACCTAGAAATTCCCTCCTGTTTACATACTTCAGGAGCAGGATCACCCGTGGAGTCCAGTCGTCCATGGGACAACCAAAGGCCAATAGCGAGCGGGATAGATGCTCTATCAAGCCCCTCAGCTGAACATAAGTTAAATCCCTGCTGGCCGTTACGGTCTGCTGGAGGGTCCCCAGAAACTGCCACACAAAGTCACTTGAAGATTGAAGACCAAGTGGCGACGTCTCGGGCAGTTCAAATTCCACTCTGCTATCCACGGCAGCCCAGATATCATCGGCCGTCCCGGAAGATGACGATGGCATGAGCTGCAGTCCACTGCTGTGAGGAACAAGCACGCTGGCGGATACGGTGGCCGGAGCCTCAATAACAGCAATCTCTTTTCCTGCCCCCTGGGATGGAGGTGCAACAGAAACATCAAGAGCCGAAGACATCTGCTCTTCAATGATCTCTCCGGCTTCTATTTCAGGAAGACCATCCTTTTCCAGAATTGATTACTGTGTAGCCTCCATTAGCTGAGAATCCCCGGCTGCCGCCGAACTACCAACTTCCACAAGTGCTCCGGGCCCGACTAGAACCATTGCCGCTGCATAGTCCTTGGGATATTGCAATGCGATAGGCCGCAGGATGGACGGAAGAGTTGCATGGCCCATTACCAGAGCCGGGAGTGGTATCTGCACCGTCATGGTTGGCAGCGCCACCTCAGCCTGCATCAGAAATATATATACATTAAAAAAAATGAGGCTGGAAGGAAGATAAAGAAGAACAACAGACACCGACCCTGGGCAGGTCCTTACCTCAGCGGGTACTAAGCTCAAATCTTTAAGAGTAGCTCCCCCGGCACCGGCCTCTTCACTCTCAAGCGACAATGACGGCTCGGGACCGCCCCACGACAACCGGGCCGGGCTGAAAGTCAGATAATCACTTTCATAGGCCGACGATGCCCCGGCGTCATCGGTCTCAAGATCAATCAGTGAGAACTCCTCGTCACTGGAGCCGCCACCATAATCTACCTGCTCAGAGGAAGAGGACCCCTCTGCTCTCTCAGGACGCTCCGCCGTCGGAGCAGGAGCCTCGCCAGCAGGAGCATCACCCTCGGCAGGAACTTCCCCGGTGCTCTCCGCGCCAGGGGCAACAATGGATGATACCTCAAGAGCAGGTCCGCCATGCCCCGAGGGGATCGCCTCCTCTATACCCTCCGAGCCCGGAAGCAATGACAGTTGTATATCAACTGTAATTTACGACAAGAAGGGGTCAAGCTAGCTAAAGACATGAAGATTTGCGGTGTTATCGCGACTAAACTATAGATTACCTTCCATCTCCTGCCTGGGTGTTGGAGAGGGCAGATCCCTTTCTACGGGAGCAGTAGGGACTTCCACTGCCCCGTCCCTAGCCGCTACATCTACCGTCGCCTCCAGCCCGACGACCGCGGCGACTGTGTCAGCAACCGTCATCATGGGCTAGCCAAGGCAGTCAAAACAAGCTAATGCACTTCGAAGAGAAAAGGAGCCTACCTTCAGCCTCTAGCCCTTGTGTGCGGGAAGCTTCAAACTCTTCAAAAGATACAACCGAAGGAAGGATGGTTGCCGACTCCTTCTCTGCAGCTTTCTTTCGGCGTGCCCGTGTCACCCGGGTCACCGCCGCTTTCGCCTTTCCGACGGCCTCTCTCAGCTGGGACCGAGTCCTCTTCCTCGAATCCCCAGGAGGCAGTGGCGTCGTGGTCGGAGCAGGCTCAGGAACTTCAAAATATGTTGGCTTTTGGGCCTTTATGATCAGTTCCCTAAAGTGCCGGGTCTCCTCCGAAGTCGGTCGGACTGCACATGCACAAAGGTGAGAATGACACACCACAATGAAAAGAAGAAGCTGGCCAAAAGGCCTGAAAGAAGAAATGAAACGTACTTGCCGGTCCCGTATAAAAGGGGAAGAGAGGCCAATAAAATAGCGATGGCGTTTTGTCCCTCGAAGCCGCCTCGCGAATAAGCCAGCATAGATCTCCAATCTTTTCGCTCGGTTCGGGCAGCAGTGCCATGTCCTCATGACCACGAGAGGATAGGAGATAATACAGGCTCAGATGGTCCAGCCCCCACCTGTCTGCATATTTGAATGAAATCTGAAGAGGATGGTCTAGGATGGCTACGCTCGGATCACCCACCGACAGGCCATGCGACCGAAGGAGTGCAAATAGCCAGGGAGTATTGTCGTACAAGGCATCCCGCCTATCTTCCTTGCGAATGAAAGTTTGATGGGGATACAACCTATCCACCTCGGGACGCCAGTCGGCCACAGCCGCGATGGGCTCCTCTACCGGTAAAGGGAGTTGCTGGAGAGTCACCCTCTCACTGCTGACCCGGCATAAACCCCGAAGGGTCTTCACGTAATCATCCTTGTTGATCGGGGGCAGCTTCGGTTCAACTTTCATCTTGCGGCTTTTCATAATCTTGCGGGCCTCCATATAGGCCTTCACTTCTGTATTGGTCCAAGACTTCAACTTCTTCAGATAAGAGGCTTCAATGTCAAGAACTGGCTCCGGCTGGGAAGCTAGGAACCTGTGCTCCGCCACGGCCCAGCACTCTCTCCGGGAGTTCCTGTAAAATCCCGTCCGTGCATTCCACCACTTGACGTATTCAGGCGTGACACGAGGGAAGCGCGCAGGGGCGGGCACCCGAAAAGAAACGTCTTCACGACGATGGAAAAAGTCCCACCATATTCGGGCGTCATCGTTTGAAACTTGCCAGGCCCTATGCCTATTGGGCAATGCAAATTGTGAAGAGGAATGTGGAATCTGCTGGTCGTAGCCAAAGTTCCGGCTGAAGCGGAACGGTTAATACGGCTCCAACCACAGAATGCCGCTCTTGCGAAATACAAGGACACTGGGCCTGATGGCCAGTGCCCAATCAATTAACTTCGGCTCCAGAATAGGCTTGGTATATTTGGCCTTGGAAATCGGATGGATGTACTCCTCAGTCTCAAACAGCTTGCACTGCCTCGTCCTGTTCGTCAGCGGGCTCGAATGGGCAGCTAAGCTCCAGAAATGAAGAGCCCCAGGCGAATCCATGGGAATGCGGGCCAATTTACCCCGAATGGCGTAGAGTTGCTCCGCTAGTAAGGATGGCTCGGCACTCGCAAACTCTATCATACGCGGGACCAGAGGAACCGCTTGTAATGCCCGAGGAGCTGCCTCCGGAAACAGGGTGCAGACCCAAGCATTAAAGAAATGTAACGGACCAACCGTCCGAAGGCTTCTGGGGAGACGCGTTTTGTGCAAGTCTCCCAACATCTTGTAAATGAGGCACAAAGCCACTGGGCAAAGGGACAGCTTGATGCCCCAAGCCAAAAGACAGGCCGGGTAAATGGCCTCCACCCTAATCACGCTCTCATCACCTTGAGGAAGAGCGAACGAACAAAGCCAATAAACCAGATATGCAGCACAGTGAGTGACTGCATCAACACTAGTAGGGTTTGGGTTTTCTCCCTGCCCTCCTTTCGAAGAAGATGATGAAGCGGCCTGGCGTCGCACCCTCTTCTTCCGCTTCTGGGCCACGGGCGCTATTGGAGGAAAATATTCATACTTATTCTTCCCCTGGAAGAAATATTGAAGCCAGGCGCCCATCCGCACTCTTCGCTTCTCGCCCGGCTTCCGAGCTTCCCTCGTGTCGTTCGATGAATGAAAGAGGGTGCGATACGCCTTCATCAGATACCGATAGGCGTAGCCCGCCAAATACCGACCGTCACCGTCGGTCTGGTCTTTCAACCAGTCAGGCCAGCAGACTTCTTCATACGGCTCCCCGTCAATGGGTAGGCCGCTGAGCTGCGATAGACTCACAAGTCTAAAGAGGTCTCCCCCTCTGAAGTGTAGAAAGTGTTATATTCGGGGCAAAATACCTCGATCATTCCACAACACAAGCCCCGTGAGATTGGGTACCGGTACCTTGAAGCGTACACGCTGTGATATACACCGGCCCTGGTCAGAAGAGGAGCGTAATGCTGCAGCACGTAGTCTGTGAACTCTACTGCTCCGGGCCTGAATGCATGAGCGTCTGTAACTTTCAGCTCAGCAAACCACCCCACCGATATCTGGTGCTTAAAGCGAACCGCCAAGCATTCCAGCAAGAACGATTCGTCTCTATATCCCCATCTCAACGGGGCAAGGAATAGACCAAAGATCAGTTTCTCTCGATCCACTCTGCCCGCGGAGTCATTCCACCGAGCGGGTACGAACTCGAGAGCTCTAGTCAGCAATCCATCTGTCAGAGCCAGGTCTTGTAGCCCCAGCACAGCGCTCCATTTCCTGACCTCCCCGGGGAGATAGATGGGTCTTCCCCGCATCACACATTCGGCCAGGCTATCTCTCTCCACCAGTAAGGCCTGTTCGACCTTCCGAACGGCGAACACATCCCTCTTCCCCTGAAGGTTGAAGCGTTGAAGAAGGGACATTAGGTGCTTGTCCTTGGGATAATCCCTCCTGGTCACGCCCTCTCTGTTATAATGAAAGGAGTCACCCCCGAGGATAAGGAGACGGCTGGTGTCCACAGTGTCTGTCTCTGAATCCGAAGACTCCGCAACTATGGCCACCTGGCCGTGCCCCCAGTCGAGAGAATTGGCGTTCTCCCATGTCACTATGGCACGAGAAGAAGAGTTGGATGCCATGATAGCTGCAAAAAGGGGCATATCAAACAAAAGCAAAGTCAGAAAATAGCTAATCAAAGGCGAACTTCTGACAACATTTCGGCAGAGTCTCCCCAGCACAGGGAATTGCCGAAGAAAAGCGGGAACGCGTCCACTGAGGAACGGTCCCTAAAAGGCAGCCATCGGCATTACACCGAGGCCAGAGGAACACCCGGGGGAATAGCTCCGAGGGCAAGCCCTGCTAGAAGCCTCCCGGGGTCCAAAAGAATGGGTTTCGAAACCCAAATTGACAGCACCTCCACTCACCCGAAGGAAGAAATCGCCGCTCTCGGCGCCAAAGAGAGAGAAGAAAGGGAAGAGAGAGGAAGAGTTGGTGCGAATGAAGGGCAATGAAGAGAAAACAAAGAAGAAAGAAGATAAATAGGGGGAGTCCCCCATCGCTAAACCGGCGCGCTATTTAGTTCGCAGGATTAACAACCCTTAAGCGAAAGGCGCGCCGGTAAAAGGCGCGCCGGGTCAAATCATGAACGTCAACGGCCGCGCCGGATTAAAAGCCCAAGGGTCTCAGGCCGCGCCGTATTAACATATAAACGGCGCCGGGTTAACGCCCGTGCCAAATTAAGGGCCATCCCAGGCGCCCGCCAATCAAAGAAGGGGTTAGCCCGGATGAAATCCATCCGTCGGCCTTGCTGCATTCGTGCCTTTCTCGCAACACCCACGTCTGGGGGGCATTTGTTGGCACTCAAAATATGATCATCGGTGACCAAGCCATAAGGACGAATGACCCGGCCCACCGAAGTACGGAAGCCGATAAAGATCAACATATTGAAGACTTCTCAAGCTGCCAGAGCCTCGAGTCACTCCGTATGGATACGAGGACTTCACCTCAGGAGAGCCGAGATGAATCCACAACCAACCGGCAGTGCGACCAAGCCTGCCCAATGAACCGACATCGACTTTGTCGTGCTGCATCCACTACACCCGTTGTCCGACCAAGGTCGACGGTCTACCCGGTGGCTACCCACCTCATGAAAGGATCCCCTGAAGATAAAGGAGTCCCCCATGGCTCTCCGAGACGGAGGACCGGAAGCTCTGACGGCAGAAGATCCCGATCACCCGGCATGGGTACGGCTTCCCGACAAGATGGGCCCGTTAGTGGCCGAATGATCACCCAGCTCGGGCGGAACTATCCCTGGGGTTATCTCACCTTCCAAGGAGCTTCGGGCACGAGCCAGGCCGAGTCAACAGCATGGATCGTAGAGCCGAGGGCCGTGTCAGCGGGAAACCCGCACGATCAAACTAAAGCTATCTGGAGTCTTGAGAATAGACGTAAGTAGACCAAGGGATTCCGACAAAACACCTCGTCAAAGTCTGGATGGGCGTTGGCGAGATAAAAGCTCACGGTGACCCCCGGAATTGTCCCCGGACTCATCGACTGCTCGAAGCTCGTATAGAGCACTAGCCCGGCATGCCCTTGTCCCGGCGCGCCCCCTCTTCAGCCCTTATACCGGCGCGCCCCATCTTCAGCCCTTATGCCATCGCGCAAATCACCCTATGGCTCCGATCCCGGCGCGATAAGCCTTGAAGGCTCCCCCCGGCGCGCCAATCCCACGCCGGTTCAACGCTCGAAATCGTGCCCCTATATATATATGGCTGTTCGAGAACAAAAGAGGGACGAGACGAAAAAGAAGAAGAGAGGCAGATCAAGAAGAAAGACCAGAGGATATAGAGAGAAGAAAAGAGGAAGAAAAGGAGGGAGAGGAGCTCTCGAGAGGGTTTCCTCCTGAAGTAGAGAGGGAGTAGGAGGAGCTTCGGCCGGTCGTCTTCTTCCTCTGCGATACCCTATTTCGGGAACAGGTGGGCGCCGGTGTGCTGATTCTTTTCCGGTTTTCCGAAGATCTCTCTTCTAAAACTTCCACCCATCGAATGCAAGCGAGGGGGGGAGGAGTGATGATGATATGAGTCGATTCTCCTCCCCCCTCTATGCGATTTTCTTCTTTTGTTCTTCCCATGTTGTTGCGCTCCGAGCGTCCTCTGCCTTTGATATTGTCGAACGGCGACCAAACAATGGTGCCGGTGCTGTACTCTCACCATGTAAATGCTAAACCCTTCCCATTTCTGGGATGGTAATATATATACGTGCGTATGAACGTCAAACCAATAGATCGAATGAATGATCCTTAGCCTCTTTTATCTACGCCAATGCCCGTGTCTGGGTTCTTCTCGGCATGGCTGTGATTCCGATTTCCCCCCGAAGTCTGCATCGCGCCCCGAATCATCGTGGGCTATAGAAACACCCCTCCCCGGGGGGCTTTTCTCTCGTTCATTCCTTTTTTTTAGGTTTGATTCAAGGATTTTTGCATCTCCTTCTCTCCTCGGATGGAGCCGTGCCTCTGCGCGTGCCTCTGCCCGCCATACGCAGGGTCTATCCCCCCTGAACATTGCTTTCCAACTGTTCGAGCATATGCCCATGCAATGAGCCCACCTCGTTTATGCATTTACTGCGTCTGGGCGTCACGATCATCTGCACTGTTCCGAGGGTTTCTCGCCGCTTCGATCACTCGGGGAGGGGGACATTCCCCTGTTGCTTCCTGAAGTTGCTGGGCGACGGGGGGGGGGGGGGGGGGGCTCTATCTCTCAATGGTAGGCGCCTCCTCGAAGCCATCGCATACAATGATAGGGGTCCTGGCTCAACGAACTCAACCCCAACAAATTAGGGCCCGATCGAGACCAGGGGATGTGTGCTCCTTGTAGGCTAGCCCTCGGAGTCCCACTCTCCCAATGGTCAGTTCCTCCATGGGATGAATCGCAGACTATGGGTCCTCCACCCCTCGCAGGCTAGTCCTCGGGGTATGGCTCCCTTTGTCAACGACCTCGTCCCTCTGTCTCTTCCCCTATGGAATTTCAGTGCCCCTAGCAGGCTAGTCCTCGGGGTACTCCATCCAGTGGGGTTTGCTGGCTGCCTTCATGTAGACCGGCGGTTTAGGGGCTTGTTCCATAGGTGAGCATGACCCCGCTTCTCCCCTGCAACTCTTCAGGTTCAGGGGAGATGCTGTCCAATTTTGGACAGATTAATAATGAATAAACCATAACGAAACGATCGTTCTGGACCCAATTATCCTGGTGCTCGAGTAGGAACCTCGCACTGGCTTAATCACCCCATCCTTCGGGGTTCTGGACTTCAATTCAATAAGCAATTGGCCCCAAATAACTTCAGAATCCTCACCCAAAACTTAACAAACTCAATAGTTGCAAAATTCATAGAAAAGGTGGGTTGAACGGCACGGCCTTAGCCGGTGCGCCCTAATCCGGCGCGGTACCCCCCCGCGCCGGATTAACGTTAGACTCATATCCCTCTTTTTTTCCTTTGCACCTTTCCGGCGCGCCCTAAACCGGCGTGCCCCATCCCTTTTGCGCGCCGTCTTAACCGGCTGTATGGCCGCGCCGTATTAGCCGCTATACCTACATTTCTTCGCGCCGTATTAACATTCATCATTGCCGCGCCGGATTAAGACGCTATACCTACGTTTTGTCACGCCGTATAAGCTACCTATCGCAGGGTCGCGCCGGTTTTGAAACCTCTTGTTGCTTTAATCACTCATTTGCCCCTCGAGTGGATCTCGTCCCTCGGGGTTGGCGTTAATAAATCACAATGGGTAATAAATTGAATAAGGGAGGGGCCAAGTGAGCCCGAACTATATTGTTATCATATCTTCATTACCATGTCCGTAAGCACTTTGCTTTCGCTATTACACTTGCGTTGCCTTCCCTCTTCTCGATGGGGAGTAATAAACGTGGTTGATCACCATTTGCTTCCATAATTCCGTTATCATGCTTAATATAGTCATGAACGTCATGTGTGCATCCATGCATACATCCTCGGGTAGATCAAATGGCGTCAACAGAAAAGCCGGATTACGTCTGGTAGGAAGTCTTCGCTATGCGCGACGGTGGTCTTCAAAGCTACGTCCTCCGCCACGTACCGAGGATCCATAATTCCATGAACTATGCATCTTCTGCATGATAAACATATGCATCCTGCATGTCTTCGTCATGATCATCATATAGCTCTTTTTAATCCGGCTTCGACAGCCCGCTATCTCGGCAATTTATCAAAGGTGTTCCCTCCTCGTGGGGGATGTAATTAAAGCCATAGCCTTTATGGTATGGCGGACTGTTGGTCCCGACCGAACCTCACATTCGCCCGACATGGGTCAGAATGAGCGCATCATAAAATCGTCACTCATGTGACTGGCACGCCCGCGTCGTCAATCGATCATTTGACTACCAGTTGGTCAGACGGTCGATCGACCCGCGAAAGAAAAGAAAGGAAAAGAAAAAAAGGGTTCGCGAATAGTTTCTTCTCAACTGTTGGATCGATCTCCATTTCAAATTAAACCAGCGTGTGGGGATGTCGACTGCCTCGAGGATTTTTCAAAAAAGCCCTCTCTACCACATGGCTGACGTGTTAGGCTTTAGTGGTAATGTGATGAATCGCAGTCCCTGGGTGAAGAGATGCGAAGATTGGCGGGCCCACTTCAGCACCATGACACAAAATATGTTCACTTGTGCGCCAACATGTTTACTCTCATGCGAACTCCTCACGAGGTCTTCCCCTGAAGCTGAACTCCAACTTGTTGGCACGACTGAGTTTGTTTGTTACAATGCACATCGGTGTTATACTAAAATCGGCCTCCCTCGCCATTCGTTCCCAATGTTATCTGACATTCCTGCTTTGAGGAAGAGGGAGTTGAGTACGAAGGGGGATGCAAAGGATGTAAAGGCTATCAAAGCATCATGGAAGACAAGCGTACCACAGAAGGTGATGATACACGTAAAGGAAGAACACGAGCTGTGGGAAGCTTATGTGAATGAATTGGGGAATTTGAGGCCCGAAGTGCCTAAACCCCTCATGTAGCCCTTTTGTTGTTATCAAGAAATGAACATGGAGCCTTATCGCCAGTGCATTTTTTGTTATTTTGTTATTTTGTTATTTATTATTATTATTATTTATTTTTTGGACGATGTACAGGGTGTGACGAAGACCCTGGGCTTGACGAGTGAATGGGCAAGTGCGGACGAGCCGAACCATGTTGGGCAAAAGAGACGAAATGAGGCAAAGCTCGTAAGTTGGCGCACGTGGTTCCCGACCCAGTTCTAAGGCTGGTAGGAAGATGACGTGCCTATGGTGGTCAGTGCCGACTACCTACGGCACTGCATGGAGACTGGTGTAGAGTGTCTCTAGTTCGGGAGGCTGACCGAGCACAACATTTTTGTATGTATAGCCAGATGCTTCTGAGTGTAGGATGCCCGTGATGCCTACTTAGCTCGACCGGAGGAGGAGCGGCGACGTCGGGAGGCTGAGGAGCTACCTCATGATGTCTTGGAGCTGAGGATGGCCCTCGAGGAGTCGAGGAGAGAGGCATCGAGGGAGAGAGGGGACAGAGGAGAAGAGGGCTCTAGAGGCCTCGATGACAGGACTAGTTGAGTCTTGTCCCAATGGAGCATAGGCTCGGTGCAGCGAAGCAGAGGCTGCAAGATAGTTAGGAGCGTCATGAGAGAGCACGGGTGCTCAGGGCGCACCTTCATCAGTCCGGCTACCTCTCTGTGTGTAGCTCCTTCGTCACCTCATAGAGCAGCAGCGAACAACCGGGGCTGAGCGGGGATTGCAGGGTAAGGAGAATACTGCCTTGCAGAGCTCCAGAAGGCCCCCCTAGGGACCCTCATCTTAGGGGACAGGAGAGGGATGACCAGCAGAGTGGACGGGGTGTGGCAGCGAGAGTTAGAGAGATGGTTGTACACCCGCCCCCTCTCTCATGATGTCCATGGCAATTTATATGGGATGCTTTAGTTTCTAGTTCCTTCTCCCCTACGCGTCTTCTCCTTTAGATTGTTCCTGCGTGATGCATCTGATAAGACCCTACCCCAAAATGGGGGATCGTGTCTCGTTGCATCCATTCTTTTCCACAGGAATCGGCCGACAAAGTCAGCAATGACGATTTTTGGCTCCATTTCGATACAAGATTTCAAACCTCCCGACAAGGACATCCCTTCCTTTTCTACGGGAATCTTGCGTTGGAGTCAGCAATGACGACTTTTAGCTTCACTCCAATGCGAGATTTCAAACCTCCCGATAGAATCATCACTTTTTTTTTCTTCTTTTCTCTTTTTTCTCTTCTTTTTTTTTTCAAAATTATTTACAATACGACAAGCCACCCCTAGACTGCATAGGGATCGAGTCGTGATGTGACATCGCCCAATCAATGACCCTGTGAAAGTGGTGAAATGACACATGGGGTGGCAAGGGAGGCGCCCTATTACGAGGACTATGAGGTATGGTGATAGACTTGGCTCGGGACTCTTCCGCTCCTATAAATACTTCCCTCCTTTGCTCTCCTTTGAAGCATTGGAGTAGCAAGAGCGCATTTGAAGAGTGAAAGTTTATAGACGGGGAAGGAGTGAGACTTTCTGAATGGAGGGTGAATCTAGTTTCAGGGCGGAAGGTGAGTCTTCCCACGCCTCGAAGAGGAGTAGGTCTGGCAGCAGTTCTAGGAAACTCTCAGAGATTGAAAGACACCTCAGCGAGAGGACCCAATCACAACTCGTAAGATGAACCTTCTCGTCCCTTCTCTCGTCCTTTCTTCCTTTTTATTCCTTGGCAAAGCTCTCCTTTCTCACTTCTTGTGTATGTGCAGAGCATGATGAGATCACACATTTCCTAGAAGCTAGTGGTTGCAGCATATCGGGATCTTCCGGACTTCCAGAAGGCCAGGCTAGACGTGATGGGGTTTGGGGCCTTTCTTCGGATTGAGCCAATCAAGCTCGACCTCGTCCTCATCCAAGCATTGCGCGAAAGATGAGACCCAGTGAGTCGGGCTTTCCTAATGCCCTGGGGGCACATGGTGCCCAGCCTAGAGGATGTGGTCCGAATCACGAGCCTGAAAGTGAATGGCGAGGCAGTGACCGGGGTCACCTACCCTGATTACCAAGAGGGGGCTCAAAAACTATTGGGGTTGAACCTGGATGATCAAAAAAGGAGGTCAGTACCCAAGGCATCTATCATGGAGGCATTAGGGCTTACTGACACTCGTGCACGTGATGACGAGTCCTTGGAAGAATTCATGGAGAGGACCAAAAGAGGGTGCCGTGCTGTGTACTGCATAGATGCCAGCAATTGGGAGAGCTCCAACATGGATTTGAGGAGATTTCTCCTCTTTTTACTGGGAAGATTGCTACTGAGCTCAAAGGGAGACAACATCCACTGTCGCTTCCTGGAGCTCATAGTAGACCTCGAGAGAGTAGGGCAGTACGCCTGGGGAGCCGCCGTGCTGGCACATTTATTTACAGGTCTGTCCTAAGAGGCAGACCGGGAGGTGACTGTGAGTGGCTTTACACCGGTCATCCAGGTAATCTTTATTTTTGTTTTATTTTATTATTTTATTATTTTATTATTTATTTGTTTCTTTGTTTTATTTTTGTTATTTTTGTTATTATATTTATATTTATTTTTTATTTTCTTATTATTTTTATAATAGTCTACTTAAGGCACTGATGGCATATGATGATGCAGCTATGGAGCTATTATTACCTCCCGATTGGGGGAGCTCGACATTAGCGAGCAATGACGGTGTCGTTAGCTAGGCGGTGGCAACCCATCATGAGCACAACACTTCTATCCTACCAACTGATGGTGTTAAGACGTGAGTTACAAGAGTTCCCTGCAGCGATGGTATGATTCTTTTCCTCTCTTTTTTTTATTTCTTTTATTTTTGCTTTTGCTTTTGACCAGCTAAAAGGATATGCACAACCTTGTTGGGTCCCACGATCAATGACACCTAATTCACCCCCCTCTTGGGTGTCATTGATCGTGGGACCCAACAATTGGTATCAGAGCTAAGGCTCTAATTTCATAGATCTAACGATCTAGAGTGATCCGGATCAATGACCACCATGATGTACACCTTGAACTCACCACCCATGTTTGATGGCTGTAATTTTGATTTGTGGTTAGGTAGAATGTTTAGTCTAGTCAATTCATATGAACCTAAGCTATGGAAGCTTATTTCACATGGTCCTCATGAATTACCTAAAGACAAAAATGTCTGGACTGAAAATTAAAAGCACAAACATGATCAAAATTGCTTGGTTTTGAAGTTGCTTATTGCTGCAGTTGATTCTAACTATTTCCCCTTTGTCTCCTATTGCAGATCCGCGAAGGAAATACTGGATGGATTGGCAGACATCAAGGAAGAGCATAAAGATAGATGTCTTGTAGCGGGCACGAGTGATCAAGGGAGTGATCAACAAAGTGGATCAAGCTCAAGGGTAAATTCTGACTCCGATTGTGAAGATGAATTTAGCTATGAAGAACTGTTGAATGCATATGATGAGCTTACTGAAAAACACAAGAAGTTAAAATTAGAAAACAAAAAATTGAAAAAGAATGCTGGTCAAAATAAATGTGATTCTCCTGGTAAAGAATGCTCACACTTGAAGGAATTGATTGATGATCATGTGTTCGACATTGAAATTCACAAAGATCAAATCTCTTCTTTGAGAAATGAAAACAAAGAGCTGAGAAAGAGAGTTAGTTTTATGAACAATGGTCAAAATGAGGTTGCTCATGATAAAAATCTTGAAATGGAAAATGAGAAACTGAAGGAATGAACTAGTGCGGGTTTAAAAAATCTGCCAACAGGGGTCGACCCTTGGGGTCGACCCTCGAGTGAATGGGTCGACCCTTGGGGTCGACCCTTGCAGGTCTGGTGAAGGAGCCCGCCGGGTCCTGAAAAATAATCACCAGGGGTCGACCCTTGGGGTCGACCCTTACAGATGGGGGTCGACCTAATGGGTCGACCCTTTCAGCTGGAGATGAAAGACCCATGGGGGTCGACCCCAGGGGTCGACCCTCGCACTGGGGTTGAGAGTCCGATTGAAATGAAGGAATGGATAGACTTTGAAGAGTGTATAGACTTTGAAGAATGTATGGAGTTTGAAGAGCGTATAGACTTTGAATTATGGAGTTTGAAGAGTGTATAGACTTTTAAGAATGTATGGAGTTGAAAGAGTGTATAGACTTTGAATTTGAGCTAGCAGCCAACGTACATATTTGACAACAATTGGTATCATACTTGCTGGCTGTATGGACTTGCTGATGTATAGACTTGCTGTTGAAGGATGTACAGACTTCCTGCTGAAGAATGTACAGACTTGCTGCTGTATAGACTTGTTGTGCACTGAGCTGATGGATGTATAGACTTGATGTGCCTGCAACCAATGTATAGACTTGTTAATGGATGTATAGACTTTGATATGCGAATGACAAACAATGCACCGATGCAATCAGTGAAATGTACAGACTTTATGTGTAGCAGCATAAGAGATGCACCGACTATATGAATGAACCAATGCAAGATATGAACAGTGGTATGCACGGATGCATTGCTCATGCACACAACCTGTTCGATGAAATGACTAACTGCTTAAACAGATACACAATGACATCATATGCAAGCACAGTGTGATTTATAGTAGTTGCTATCATCAAAACCATAACAGTAATCATGGTGCACACGTATTCAACATTCTCCCCCTTTTTGATGATGGCAACACTATGAGTCATTATATGGCAGAAATAGCCAAGAAGGTAAAGTTTATGACATATGTAACATGTGCAGCTCAAGATCCATGATAGTGAAGCATGTGAATGCAGATATGTATGCATGGAGAAGTAAAGTGTATGAATGCTATGCATAAACCCTCATCATAAATGAAGGTTCTCTCCCAATCATGAATCCAGCATGTTGTTCTCCCCCAATCATGAAACTAGCAAACATGAATCACATGAAATATTTCTCCCCCTTTGACATTATCAAAAAGCGGGATAATGCCAACCATACTCCCTCATGAAGACGAAATAGAGGAGAGGCACATTGTAGCATGATAAATGTGCAAGGAACAGTAACCGACATTTGAAATTCTGATGAAGCAGGAGTAAGTTATAAATAAGTGGGTTCATGGAATGTATGGGAAACACCAGTTGTTGGCTAGAAAGGATACCAAATATTGATTACTTGGATGTGCCCAATTTTTCTCCCCATTTGCCAAGCAAACACAAGATCTTATTGAGCAAGTAAATAGCATGGGAAGTCCACTCAATTTTGGGTTTTCAGTATTTTCCAGATTTTTAATTTATGATTTGTGGTTTGAAATGTATGAGATGCAACTTATGCAAGGGATGGCATGTAAGATGCATACACAAGCAAACAAATAGATATATATATATACATGCAAAAATCTGAAATATCAACCTCCGTGAGGTTGGCAATCTTAGTGATTGAAGGCTTCCAATCTTGTCTCCTGAACCAAGGTAATTCAACCTTGTTAAATCATGAAATGGCCTTTTGTCACTCGGTGATACCTTTAGATGACAAGTGTTGATTCTAAAAACTTGAGTTGTCATTTACTAGCATGCTGTGACAAATTGGTTGAATCTAGTTTGATGTGATGAACATACTCAATTGATTTAACAAAATGAAAACCCTGAGAGATGTGCATGAAGTGGTTGGTTACTGAATGTCACTTGAATTGAATTGCATGTCTGGTATATCAAATGACGTTTGTGAAAGAGTGGATTATATCCACTTGGAAGCATTCCCTATGCGTTGAGTTGGGTCTTTGGACTAAAATCTCCGCCTCGTACCAGATCTTGATTGGCTTGTGATTGATTAATTGTTGAATGAATCCCTGAGATGAGTTATGTGAATATAAAATATGTTTGTGATTAAATGATCCATACATTTGACTTTTGGATGAACTCTCATTTCAAAACTTGTGAAAGACCTTTGAAAATCTGTTTTTGAACAATTCTAAAATTTGGGTTGCATTGCTTACTTTTGATCATTTATGCACCCTTATTCATGAAGGTCTTGTCATAAACAATGTTTGCTGATTCATGGATTGAATGAGGATGAACTCAATAAGATTTCTGTCACACTGGCTTGGAAATCAAAGCTCTCATCTTATTTTTGCATCCTGTCTTTCATTCTCATACAACTATAGGTTGCATACATCAAATCCAATGCATTAGGTGCATTTAGTTCACTCAAATGAAAAAAAAAAAACACACACTTTGCACACATGTTAATTTCTGCATTGCATTAGAACTCATGCATTAGTCGCACTTAGTTCATTCTTTTGACATCCATTCAATTTGTATCAAATTGACATCACATTGCTCGCATGCATGTCATAGTGCATTTGCATAAACTCTCAATGTGTGCTTGTGTGTTAGTATATGCTATTCACCCCCATCCTTGAAATTTCTATGACCTTATGCTTTCTTGATAAATAATGTTGCATTTGAAGTCATTATCGGTGTGCTTCATGTTGTACACTTTGGGGGGAGTAAAAGTGCATCTATTTAGGGGGAGTTGTATTGTTATGTATTCATGATATTTTCAGTATACATGCTGAATCAAATTCGCACATTTCATGCACAAAATATGAAAATGAGTGTTAAAGATAATGATATATGAATTTCTTTTCAACACTCTTGAGATGTTAAACTTGCTGCATGTATGTTGAAGAGACAGTTGAGGAAAAAGCTGCATACCTATCTTTGTTGAAAAATCTGAAATAAAAATGAACGGCAGAGCAATGCTTGGTCTCACTGAGTAAACTGGGCACATGTCACCTGAGACGTGATGTGGTTCATATCTGAAAAGTGTGGACTAGTATCTCTATTCAAAATGAGGTGAGATGGTTCAGTATTCTAAGTAACCGGGGATTCTGGCATGAGCTCCATGCGTCTACTCGCGTAAAAAGGAATCATTTTGAACATGATCACTCTTGAAAAATTCTGACCATCATGTGATACTGGTTGAGATGAAAAAATGTTGGTGAAAACTCAATTGTGGTAGAGCGTAGCCTCCAATACGATGTTCTCAAAATTGAAGTGCAGTCTGTAAAATATCTCCCTGTGTTGATCTAAAAATCTAAATATTCATATTGAAACCATCATTTTTCATGTTACTCATTTACACATCTGAGAATTTGATTTAATATGTATTCAGAAAATTAATTGACTGCATTAGCAATTGCATTAATCTCCTATATGATTGGAAAATCTCCCATGTGCTACACATGTGTATTCCGATTATCATGACTCTCTTGCATCTTTCCTATACCCATCCCCTCTTAAATAAGTACGGGGGAGCTGTGTTGCATGTATATATATATATATATCTATTTGTTTGCTTGTGTATGCATCTTACATGGTGATTGTGGACTTTTGGCATTTCGACCAAATGGTCCAACCACACTTGTGTGGCTGTCCTTAATCCACTCCATAACAAGTGGATCTTGTCCCATGGCTGTCCCTTGACCACCCTTGGCCTATATAACATCTTGTAGAGGATGAAAATCCTAAGAGAAATTCGTATGTCCTGATTTTGGGTTTCTTCCTAACATTTGTGTGTGCAGGTCGCAGCAGCCACCTCCAGCCCTTGTTCCACCTTGGTGTATGCGTGAATGTGAAGGGAAGAAGGAGGAATCAAAGTTCCAATCAAGCCTCTGCTGCTGGCTACGAGCGAAATCGAGATTCAGCCACATCCGAGCCAAGATCGTCAAGAACGGTCATCGTGCTGCACAAGTGTTTGATAAAATTCGCAGAAGAGAAAGGGAGTTCTATTTTGCGTGTGCATGTTCGGAGTTGCAGCCTTCAAGCCCTATTCCACCTTGCTCTGATACCAGTCTGTGCATTTCACTGATTGCATCGGTGCATTGTTTGTCATTCGCATATCAAAGTCTATACATCCATTAACAAGTTTATACATTGGTTGTAGGCACATCAAGTCTATACATCTATCAGCTCAGTGCACAGCAAGTCTATACAGCAGGAAGTCTGTACATCCTTCAGCAGCAAGTCTATACATCAGCAAGTCCATACAGCCAGTAAGTCTATACATCAGCAAGTCTATACAGCAGCAAGTCTGTACATCCTTCAGCAGCAAGTCTATATATCAGCAAGTCTATACATCAGCAAGTCTATACATCCTGCAACAAAAAGTCTGTACGTTGGCTGATTGCACAGACTCAAAGTCTGTACGTTGGCTGCTAGCTCAAATTCAAAGTCTATACACTCTTTCAACTCCATACATTCTTAAGGAGACTCTTCCCTTTTTAACAAGTGTAATGAAACAATAATTAAAACATCAAATATGATGAATATGCAAGTAAGATTACAACCTACACTAACCCCCACACTAGACGACAAGACGAATGCTGCGTGGTGGAGTAAACTCCTTACAACAAGATTAAGGAAGTTGATTATGCCAATAAACAGATTCTCTCAATCTCACCATTCCCACACGATCATATAAGAGGATTCAACAATCAAACCAAGCCAACGCACAAAGCAAACCACAATGCACAAGAATTTTAAGGTGGTTCGGGACCTCGACGGGCTCCCTACGTCCACCCCTCACCAAACTAGGTGAGGCTTCACTCGAGGATAAATCCCCAACTGGAGACGACGCTCCAACCACACACGCAGGACGACGCCTGCACACACACACAGGGACAAGCCCCAGTAAACACACACACACAGAGATGATGTCTCCAACATGATCCAACAAGTGGATCAACAAAACGCACACACGCTGCGACAAGTGCAGCAAACCTCACACACACGTAGATCTAGGAAGACCTACGTACACACATGAATCAAATACGACACACACACATAACCACGGATGTAACAAAGATCCACACACACACAAGTATGCAATTTAAGAGATACAAATCTGAACTTTAAAACACAATAAGACTCAGTTTAGAAAAACTCCTGATTTGACTCCCCTTTGAATGTAGGTTGTTGATCTTGAATGTGGCTTCAATCTCCACTTGATCAAAGCTTTAATCTGGGCTTACTTGGCTCTTCCTTTCCTTGGACAGCACCCTCTTGATCTCCCTTGGATCTCTCTTGACTCCCCTTAGATCGATCTTGAAGGATGATGAAGGATTCTAGCATGAATGGATGTTGAAGCTTGATGTCCGATGCAGCTCTTCGATGTATATGATCTTGGACTTTTATTCAAGCTCCTTCCTTTGGATTTCAGCTTCAGAGCAAGGTGGAATAGGGCTTGAAGGCTGCAACTCCGAACCTGCACACACAAAATAGAACTCCCTTTCTCTTCTGCGAATTTTATCAAACACTTGTGCAGCACGATGACCGTTCTTGACGATCGTGGCTCGGATGTGGCTGAATCTTGATTTCGCTCGCAGCCAACAGCAGAGGCTTGATTGGAACTTTGATTCCTCCTTCTTCCCTGCACATTCATGCACACACCAAGGTGGAACAAGTGTTGGAGGTGGCTGCTGCGACCTGCACACACAAATGTTAGGAAGAAACCCAAAATTAGGACATACGAATTTCTCTTAGGGTTTTCATCCTCTACAAGATGTTATATAGGCCAAGGGTGGTCAAGGGACAGCCATGGGACAAGATCCACTTGTTATGGAGTGGATTAAGGACAGCCACACAAGTGTGGTTGGACCATTTGGTCGAAATGCCAAGAGTCCACAATCACGGCGCCACCCAGACCAGAAAGGGTCGACCCTTGGGGTTGCTGTGTTTTATCAAACACTTGTTAATGGATGTATAGACTTTGATATGCGAATGACCAACAATGTATTGATGCAATCAGTGAAATGCACAGACTTTATGTGTAGCAGCATAAGAGATGCACCGACTATATGAATGAACCAATGCAAGATATGAACAGTGGTATGCACGGATGCATTGCTCATGCACACAATCTGTTCGATGAAATGACTAACTGCTTAAACAGATACACAATGACATCATATGCAAGCACAGTGTGACTTATAGTCAAAACCATAACAGTAATCATGGTGCACACGTATTCAACAAACCTAACCTGGGTGAACTGGAGGCCCTACTCAGGTATGGTCGATGTCGACCAGCCATGGGTTATAACAAGCCATGCCTGGTTCGGATGGGACCTTTGGATCCACTGCCTGAATGAAATCGAGTCACTTCGGCTAAGATTGGTTATGAGGACCCTAGGACTGACCCAAGAATGGGTAGATACGACTGCGCCACCTCACGTCAGAATAAAGATGCGCGGGCCGACAACCTGCATTGATTGGCGTGTACGATTCCCTGAACAATACGAAGATTGGCAACGGGGTGGCACGATCATGGAATCGTAGGTGCAGGATAGTGAGGACTATCTGCGCCTCTATAGGGCAATGTATGCAGAGCGACTCCAACCCGGGGGACTTGTGGAGGTAGATCTCCCTTTCTTCTCTTTTTTATGTTTTTTTATTTCTATTTTTGTTCTTATTTATTTTTTTTGTGAAAATGCTGACTCCTATAACGTGGCTGCAGGATGCCCGTGATACCATGATAGCGAACTTGCGAGCTCGCTTGGCAGACACGGAGCAACAGTTGGGTGACACCCGTGGAGCCTTGAGTGCCTCAGTAAGTGTATATATAATGCATGCTCCTAATCATGACCCTAGATTCATGGTGCTCAGCAACTAATTATCACCTCATGTTGTTATAGCGCGCCCAGATCGACGCAGCCTCATCAGCGATGGGAGCAGATGGCGTCTCTTCAAGCTTATGGATCCCTACCTCAGAGCTTGATTTGCTTCACGAGCAACTTGCTCGTGCCATGCAGCGTGCCTTGGAGGCAGAAGGAATGCTCTCTATACAGGTAAGGGTTTCACTGTTGAATTTTCCTTATTCATGTCTCACAACATATCAAAGACGGTATATCTGGCAGGCAAAAGAGACGCAAGAGGCACTTGCCCATGCCGCGCAGAGGGAGGCTAGAATAGCGGAGCTGGAGGAGAAACTACGGCGTCGTCCAGATGATGACTCTTCTAGGGACACCGTGGAGCTGAGGATTACCCTTCAACTGGAGAGAGAAGATAGAGAGAGAGAGAATGAGCAGAGAAAGAAAGGGACAGAGAAAGAGAGAGAGCCAATAGGTTGGCTGAGAGGGAGGAGCGAAGGGCCATGGAGGCCCAATTATTTGAGCTCTGAACCCGCCTTGGTCTTGTTGAACAATGGCTGAAAGATGGTGAGGAGCGCTACCGAAGAGCACGAGAGCGTGGCTTTCATGTTAGTAGCTTCTTTGCTGTCCCCACAGATAGACGCCGGGGTGTGGGATGGAAAGAGGACTACAGAGTGGTAGGAATATCACTTTTCGTAGTTGGATAACACCGTCTAGAGCGTCTTTCCCAGAGAGCGGCGGGACGAGTAATGCAGAGAGAGAGGGTGGAACTTAATGTAAACCTTTTTTTGTTTTGGAAAGGAATAAAATATTTGGTTGTTTATTTTTTTCTCTTCCTTGCTCTCTCGAATCCCTACACACATCACTTAAACAAACAAGTTAGAATTTCTGCTCTGACTTGGCCACTTGCTCAATAAGCAGATGATCGTTTTGACTGTCCTTGATAACTGGTCAAGGGGCCAATCCTTTGTTAATAAAGGCCATGGTAAGACATGATGATGAATGCGGCACACAAGCACACGAATGTAAACGAAAATTTAAAAATGAAATGCTGCATACAAATGCGATCATGCGATTTTTCTTTTTCTTTTTCTTTTTCTTTTCTTTTTACGTATATTTACATTTTTCTCCCTTTTTTACGTGTTTTTTTAATTTTATTTTTTTTGTTGTTGTTGTTTTTGTTGTTGTTTTTATTATTTATTTATTTTTTGGACTATTTTGTTGCTAACACCTGGTAACCACCCATATGACACCTAACCTACATGAGAATAAGGGTTTCTTACTAACCTCCCAGGTATCCTAAGCGCACATCTAGGTTGATTTGGGCCTCTAGACTCCTCGAATGATAATCCCGCCGGTTAAGACTTATCTTGATGACAATACCGTCATGTCATGCTTAGGCTCCCAGTCGCTTCCGACCGCAGTGATACACCCAAAAAGTGTTCGAGGTAAATGATTTACTCGACCCGGGTCTATTTCCTCACAACTATAGATGGTATATGATGGAACACCCTGTAACCCTAACGGCCAACGGCGCGATGCTAACCCGGAATCAGACGCCGTGGCACCCATAGGTGATGCGCTTGCATTGGCCTAAGTCCAAGGTTAGATAAGAAGACATCAAGGTGGTAGACAAGGGTCTTGACCGGCCAGAAACACAGAGACTCCTTCGCAGCGATAGCTTTTGCTTTTCAAAGTAGACAACAATATGTGTGTGTTAAAACAAGGTCGCAGGCCTTGGCGGGTTTCACCCTTCGGAAACTCCATTGAGCTTTCATCTTTGGGGGAGAAGTAAGAGTGTATGGGGCAAACCTTATGAGAGTACCAGTAAAACCATTAACCCGGCGAGCCAATAGGGGCCCACTTAACTCTCCCCTTTCGGGCAACTTCAGACCAAATCTCGAGTATTTACATCCCATTGGCCCATTTTCGTGGATTTTGACTTTTACTTTGAGGGGTTTCATTTATTAGAATTAGGCACGGTTACGACCATGCTTTTCTTTTGATTTTGATTTTGTCCCTTTTTTTCGAGGGAAATATAGTCATTTAACATTGTGGAATCCCTCTTGTATGTCTGCGGGGACACTGCCCTCTTCTCGTGCTCTGACCCATGCTCGAGAAAATGAATCCTATCCTTGCCTCAAGGGGATTGAGTTTCTATTTCTTATGCTCAGCGTTTTAAGGGCGTCGACTTTCTCATTTGGTCAAAGAGAAAGAGAATAAAGATTACAACTTCTTGGAGACCTTCTGGGTGAGGCCCCACCATAGGTGATGCTACCAATTTTTAGACAAAATCTGTGCGTATGTGCATGTCGGCTTCCTTTGAGTAGGCATAGGCCGACGTGGCCAGACAGGGATCTCCGCAGTTCTGGCAAATCAAGACCCGAGACCTACCAAGTCTTAATGGGCGCTGCCCTAACATGGAGGTTGGATGCGGTGACTTAACTCCACGGTGACCCCAGGCATTGGCATTTTCTATTTTTTTCTTCTATTTTTTCCTTTTTGTTGTTTTATATACATATTTTTTGTTGTTTTGTTGTTTTTACTATTTTTTGTTATTTTTCTTTTCTTTTCATTTTTTTACTTGCTTATTTTTTTAGTTTTTTTTAGTTTTGACACTATGCACACCTATCTAAGGATAGTACTTCTTAAGATAAAGCCCATTCCGAGGGTGGGATAACTCTAAGGGTAGTACTTCTTATCTATATACAAAGGTGAAGAGAATTAAAAATATATAAGGGTAGTACTTCTTATCTATATATAAAGGTGAATAGAATTAAAAAAAAATATATAAAAATATATCAATATCTATATATCAGGGAGAAGTGGAGAGAGAAAGTTAGAGAGAGAAAGAGAGGAGAGAGAGAGAGACGAAGAGAGGGATCGGGAGAGAAAGGTGGGATGAGAGAGAGAGAGAAAGAGAGAAAGAGAGAGTGATCGAGAGAGAGAGAGGTAGAGGGAAGAGAGAGACCATGAGATTGGAGGGGTATGCATGCATGGGTTCGCGGTGGTGGGCGATGGTAGATGAGGGTAGTGGGGAGGTGGTGCAGGCAGTCACGGCGGCGTGTGTGTGGAAGAGGGTGGTCGCGGCGAGGACGGCGGTCGCGTAGAGGTGCATCGATAGGAGAACGGGAGAGGAAGAGAAAGTAGAAGGGGAGAAGGACATCAGCCGGCGGTGGGCGAGGGGGTGATGGGGGGGGTCGTGAGGAGAGGAGTGAGAGGGTGAGAGAGGAGGTGTGGGGTGGCAGTGAGGAGAGGGGGGTGCAGTAACAGTGGGAGTGAGGGTTGGTAGTGGGGCTTGGGAACGAGTGTGGGTGGTGAGGCTACGTGCGTGGGTATGGGAGGTGAGGGAGATGAGAACAACGAAGGTGGCCGGCGGCAACAACGGCGGAGGTGGCCAAGGTGGTAGCGTGGAGGTGTGGGCTCTCACGGTGGCAGCGTGAGAGAGGGAAGGGAGGTGGTCGACTGTGGAGGTGGGCGACGGTGGGTGTGGGCTCGTCAGCGGTGAGGTGGAGTGACAGAGAGAGAGAAGGGAAGTGGCCAGCCGGAGGGTGGAGCTGAGAGAGGAGTGGGAGTGAACGAAATGAGGGCGCGTAGGATTGAGAAGGGGAGAGGGAAGTGTGTGTGTGGAGAGTAGAGAATTAGAGAAAAGAGAATGAGTAGGGAGAGTGGAGACTGTGGGAGAGAGAAGTGTGAGTAAGAAAGAAAGATCATGTGTGTAGAGAGAGAGGGGGATGGTGTTGGAAGTGGTGAGGGGAGTAAGAGGGGGAGGAGAGGGACGACGTGGTGGCTGGCATACAGTGGCAGCAAAAACGAGAGGTGCCACGACGATGGGGAGCTGGCAAGGGTGACGGGCTCGCGTGAGAGGGAGTAGGGAGGGCAGAGAGGTAGACGACCGATGGCATGGAGGGCCAGAGACGGAGGCGGTGACTGTGGGGTTGGTGACGACGAGGGCAGCAGGGCGTGGGTGCGATGGGAGGTCATGGGTGAGGAAGGGTGCAGCGGTGAGGAGGAGAGGGAGGGATGGGAGGCTCGCCGACGGAGGGGAGGTGGTGCTGCAGCGAGGATGACGGTGGGGAGGTGAACGGCCGGAGTGGGGGTTCGTGGAGGGTGCACCGACAGTGGTCATGAGTGAGTGGAGAGGAGGTTTGCGTGGGGGGTAGCAGAACTGAGGGAGTGAGGATGAGTGGGTTATGAAGTGTTAGAGGAGGGAGAGATTGGCGTGGATTTGGTGAGGAGGGTGAAGAGAGTGTGAGAGAGGGAGGGAGGGATCGTGGGTGAGTGAGAGGAGTGGTGAGAAAGAGAGGGAGGGATGGGAGGCTCGCCGGCGGAGGGGAGGTGGTGCGGCTGCGGCGGGTGTGAGGGTGAGAGAGTGAAGAACGAGGGAGAGACGGCAGGGGTGAGAGGGTAGCGGCGAGAGGTGGACGACGGGCGTGAGGTGCAGGTGGGAGGGTTATGGCAACGGGCGTGAGGTGCAACGGCGGGGCTGAGCGGTGGGAAAAAGAGAGAGAAAGAGAGTTGTGAAAGTGTAAGAGAAAGAGGAGAGTATTGGAGATGGGGGTTTTTGCGTGAGGAGAAGAGGGAGAGTGGGAGAGAATGAGTGTGGGTTTCGGGAGATGGGTGTGTGTAGGGAATCAGAGAGTGAAGGATTTTGGGTTACGATGTGTGTCGACGTCGGGGAGATGGGGATGTGTGAGGGAGTGCGCGGGAGAAAGAGATAAGGTGGGTGTTGACACCCATTTTTTGCTTATGAGTTGAGTCATTTTCTTACCATCATTTTTGATGCCTCGAGTTGTACATTACTCATTGGGCCATTTCCAGGCATATCTTTGGGCTTGTCTTATGGGTATCTTCCTCCCTGGCTAGGTTTGCTTTTGAATTTGGGCTTAATGGGCCTTGATATCACTTGGTCTTTGGTGAAAATGGGCTTATTTATCCCAATTTATTAATTTCCACCGCCCAGCACATACACGGTCTAGACACAGACCGTGTATCTCTTGGACGGTTGTTTTGGAGACCGCGTGAGTCTTACGGTGATTTATCTCCGGATTAGTTGGATTTTTTTTAATTTCCACCGACAACTGTATACACGGTCTATCGTTGGGCCGTTTACTTAAGTTGAACGGTGCACTATTAGACTGTGTATCTCCCAGAGTCCTAAATCGGTTGGTCGTTCAGATAATTGTCTAATTATTCTATTTTTATTGAATTATCACCGAGACCTGTAAGCGGTCCAGGATTGGACCATGTGAAGAGGTAAGTGGCCCATCGGTCGACCGTGTACCAGGGTGAGATCCTTGGATTGTTTGAGTTTTCTCTCTCCACCCGTGGTTAAACCTCTCACTTGCTCCGCCATTTTCTCCGCAGATTCTCAACCAAATGAGACCCCGTTTGATCCTGGCGGGAGATGGAAGTATTATCTACGAATTATCCTAAATAATTATGTCTTAATTCGCAGTGGAAAATCCTAATTCGGAGCTGGACTTTCATGGGTCTATAAATAGAACCCTTGGTCTGAGGTCGCGAGGGGGGGAGATCCAGCGTCTAAGTCAAAGTGCTGCCAAGTTTTTGAGTGAACTATAGCCAGGGAGGGAGGCTCTACGTCCATTTGAGCCTCTGGTTCAGGGAGTAGTGTTTATTTGGTGTTTTGGTCTAGGCGTCTAAGTCATTCTTTCACCCATTGCATGCTCATCTTCTTCCCCTTTCATCCACATTTTTCACCGTCATCTCCATTCTAATACCCCTCCTATTGCTTTTCACGGCCCATAGGGGTTAAAAAACACAACCCCTAGGTATCCCCCATTCTATTTGTGATGTTAGTCCTTCATCTCTTTCTATAGTTATTACACGTTCCAGGGCTAATGTGGGTTGCATTGTCTTGTTTTTTGCTTTGTTTTGCAGGTCAATAGAAGCTAAGCATGAGGCCCATCCCCTCTAGCCGGCCGGAAGGGGTGGAAGAAGACGTTCCACATCTTGGGGTTTGGACGATTTGCGTGGTCTACATTCGCCCGCTTGAAGACGTGCGTGGTCTCAAAAGGACAGTTCATCTCCCTCCTGCGGCCTGTCACAGACTGTGTAAGTACCAGCCCGTTCTTCATCCCGCGTTCCTCTACTATCGATCGGCCATATACGTTCTTGGGCGGTCCTCCGTAGACCGCATTCATCCCTTATAGCGCTGTACATTGGCGAGTGCCTCATCTTCTCCCTTTTCCAAGGTACGTAGTGCTATTATTTTGCATTTCGTGTCTTGGTGGCTATAACGACCTATTCACATACTTTCTCCACCCTTTTAGAATTTTATTTCCATATTTTTATTTAGAAAGAAGGGAAAAGAAAGGGAAAGATAAAAAGGGGGGGGGAATATATCTACATCTTAAATTTTGTGGCGATCACGATGGGACACCTAGTGCTCATCGTGCTTTTGATTTTGTTGACCTGCTCTCCTGTGTGTTTGAATTAGTTTTCAGCCTCTTTGGATTTGCCATTTTATTTGTTGGTGTTTTCCATTCGCAGGGTTGTTTGCGGTCCACTATGGACCGTTTGTGGTATTAGATGGTCTGACGAAAGACCGTGTAATTCTGTCTTACTTGCTTCCATCTTGGTTTGCGTCTCCTTGAGTCTACTATCTGTCGCGGTCCCCTGTGTGCCGTTTGTGGTTTTAGACGGTCGGTTGGAGGACCGTTTAGTTCCGTCTTTTATGCTTCCGTCTTTGTTCACGTCTCTCTTTGAGTTTGCTGCCTATAGCGGTTCTCTGTGGACTATCTATGTTATCTGGCAGCCTGTTGATAGACCGTTCAGCTCCGTCTTTAGTGCCTCCATCTTTGCTTGCGTCTCTTTGAGTCTGCTGCCCGTCGCGATCCCCTGTGGACCGTTTGTGCTATCAGGCGGCCGGTCGATAGACCGTTCAGTTCCGTCTTTTGTGCTTTCGTCTCTCCCTCAGTTTTTGTTGTCTGCGTCTTTCTGAGTTTGGTACTTGTGCGGTCCTGCATGGGCCGTTTCACATTGTTAATGGTCGTTTGTCAGACCGTCTGGTTTACTGAGCTACATTGCTGCTCTTTATATTTCTGTGGCTTTGTTATCATTCCGCGGTCCTTCCATGGCTGTTTGACAGGTTCCACAGTCGTTCGATAGACCGTCCAGATTGCTCAGGTACACTTCTATCTCTACTACTTCAATCCATTCTAGTCCTATCTTGTTTATTTATTTTCATTACTCCCTGTCACCACACGGTCTTACAAAGGACCGTTTACACTCCCTGAGCGGTCTCCCATCAGACCGCGTATGTGCTACAGTGCCCCCAAGGTTCATAGTTGAGTGTTATTTCATATCATTTACACTTATTTTTGGGTGCCATTCATCTCCCTTGGTTGTCATTTATCTCTGCATGATTACTGTCATATTGGCATATTATTTGATCATTGATTGTTAGCTTTAGGCTAGACTTTGCATGCACTCCGGTGCACATAGGATTCATCCATTCTATCATACTAGTTGTATTCCTACCTTGGTAGGGGATCCTCTCGTCTCCATATTCCTTGGATCCGACTAGATGACCTTACCCGGGACCTCCGTAAGTCCCCGTGAGCCGTGGATTCTTACACGGACGCCAAGCAGATTGTACCTTACCCCCCCGAGTCTAGGTTGCATCCGTGAGAGAGGGATTACCTTTAGAGTCAACCAAGTCACCATTCCACTCATATTAGGAACCCCTTGTGTTGAGAGAATTTTCACCTAAATTAAATTCACTAAGGTTCTAAAAGGGGAACTTATAAAACTTTTCGTGCATCATTTAAAACTTGGTTGATAATTGATTGCCTTTTCTCTCCTTTCTTGGTGTGTGCATTTTGGGGGATCATTGTTGTTTTTAGGTCCTCACTAGGTGTTATTTCTTTTGTTTCCAAGGTATTTGGTGCATGTGGAGTTGCTTCACACCCACATGATCGTCTCCTAGGGGCAACTCCTCTTTCATTTCATACCTCAATCCCTTGTTTGATTCTCCTTCCACCATGTCTTCTTATGATTTCTCTCAGGCCCGTGAGGATTCCCTTCCTCAGGGATTGTTAGAGGACCCGCCCAGGGTCATGCACGTGCAGGGAAGAGAGGGATCCGCCCCTCCTCTCCCATCTATTATTATTGAGGGTGCTCAACCCTCCCCTTCTGATTCCTCCTCTCAGAACTGGGCCAATCAAATCCTTCATATGATGGCCCAGTTAGATCCAACTCAGCTTCACATCCTCCGTCAAGCTTTGCAGGGGCCAGACGCCCCGTCTTCTGTTTCTCCTCATGGTGTGTCTGTTGCCGCCACTTCATCTCCAGTTGTTGGGTTATGGACTACTTCTGCTGTGCCCATTGATCTTACTCATGTCCATCCCTGGACCCTCTGATTTCCTAGTATGGAAGTGTGCCAAGCTTCTAGCTCGGCCCATCAGATTTCTGATAAGGGGAAGACCCAGATCCCCTCGTCTTCTTATCCAAATCCTTATATCACCACTTTTCCAGCACCACAGGCTCTTGTGGCCCCGGCTGACTTTGTTCATCCTCAATCAGGGGCTGCCCAGCTAGCTCATGCGGATATGGGCCCTTCCTTGGCCCACTATCTTTCTTACAGGCTTCCCCCTCCGTCGGTCTATCCTTCGGCCCAATATGCCGAGGCTGCTCTCTCAGTTTTGCTTCCTCCTTCCCGGGAACGAGAACTTCTTGATAAGTGGGCTGCCATGCAGCAACAGATTGACCTTCTTCATAAGTGGGTCGGCCCACAATCCCTTGCTGATATCCCCGTTCCTAACTTTCGGGACATTTGTTTCCCACCCCAGTCCGAGCTCCCCACGTACCGGAAGTACGATGGGAATGGCAACCCCTTTATTCACATAAGGGAGTTTTTATACTAGTCGGCGCAGTTCCAGCATGACGATCGCCTCATGGCGTATCTCTTCCACCGCTCATTGGACGGGGTTGCATTGGAATGGTTCTATACTCTACCGTTGGAAGAGGCAGAGAGTTTTAAAATTGTTAAAGAAAAATTTATTCAAAGATTCCAAGACCGGGTGGGCCCGGAATACTCTTTTACTGATTTAGTGGCCGAGAAGATGAAGGCCAATGAAGATTTAGCCACTTATGCTGACAGATGGAGGCAGATGGCCTCCTGTGTGCCCGGGCAGATTCCGGAAGAGGAGAAAGTAAAGCTGTTAATTTCCAATGCCACACCCACGTTCCGGAATATCTTAGCAATGAATGACATCTCCAATATGCACCAGTTGTACAGCAGGGCCCAATTCATCCAGACCCAGTTCAAGGACTCCCCTATTCATTCTTTATTTGAGGCCAAGAAGCCCAAACCCGCCAGAAAATCTCAGGGCCCAGTCACCGAGGGAGTTCAAACCAACGAGCAGGTGCAGGCTGTTAACCAGTACACTCCACCCCGCTTCCTGCAACCTCCCCGCAAGCCCTAGTTCACTGCTCCATAAGCTACTCAACCATCATTTCCCACTCCTCAACCACCACAACAACCACCACCACCCCCATAACAGCCTCAACAGCCACAGTACCACAATGTCCCTCCTCCGAATGGCTACGCACCTGCTCGACCGGGTCCCAAGAGAGCCCATTACCCTCCACTTTCTGAAACTCTCCCAGATATTTTCTTGGCTCTCATGTACACTGGTGATCTTCAGCTCCCTCTGGAACGCCCAAATTAGAATCTGGCCGCCGACCAGTCCAGATATTGCATATATCATCGGCAGCCCGGGCACACTATAGAAAGGTGCTATCAGTTCCACGACCTAGTTTATGATTTACACGAGGGCCAGAGAATTGATTGGGCACAAATGTATAAGTTGATTGAAGACATCAAGCAGAGAAGAAGATAGGTGCCAAGGCTGCAGCAGCCGATGCAGCAGCAACAGCAACAGCAACCCCAGCAAGTACAACCCCCACAGCAGCAGCAGCCTGCACCAGAACTCGGGATTCATCAAAATCCCATGCCGAACCACCCGCCCGCTCCGCAACAACAGTCGCCGGCACCGGCTCAAGTAAATATTGTTGACCGCCCAGCTCCTAATGCTGGGTGGTCTTATGATGATGAGACTCCTACTCATCTCCTGGCTCTCCACCACACATACACCAACTCCCCTCCACTTTCTATCACCTCCATCATTCGGCCCACCATTTTGACCATCGCTCCACCCACCATTCCCTCTAGCCCCCTCATGCCACCTTCCACGTCACCCGCCATTTCACCAATCCTTGCACCTTCACCTGTCTCACCCTCCATTGTCACCCCTCCACTTAACCCTTCACCGGTCATCCTTCCTTCAGGGCCAATCAGACCCACCTCCGCCATCATTACCCCCACTTCTATTCCTTCCTCTCACCCCATTGGGCAAATTGGGAGTCCGTCTAACACCGTGCCGGCACAGAATCTTGCCCTTTGGAGCGGGCGCTTGTTCCAGAGAAATTACCCCTCTACTGGTGCGCCTGTACCTAACCCTCCAATTCCTTCCTCAGCAGTTGAAGCAGAAGAAACTGACCCCCTGCCTGGCACGAGATATGATTTGTTGTAGCACTTGGACCGGATGCCGGCCAAAATTTCTGTACTAGAGTTGATCAAGAGATCCACACTGCACCAGGAAGTTTTAAGGGCTTTTCTATAGAAGGTTATGGTCAGCGAGGATATGGCCGTAGACAGTTTGCCCTTGGCATTAGCCACAATTACAAAGGGGCCATCCATTTCTTTCTCAGAATCGGAATTAGCACCCTCTAAGGCACGCCAGATGCCACTATGCATTTCAATCACATTGAATAAAGTGGCGGTCGATGCAGCTCTAGTGGACACGGGAGCTTCGATAAATGTTTGTCCCTTGAGCACCCTACGTGCATGCAACATTTCTGAAGATATGTTAAGGCCAACGCCGACGACGATTACCACTTATGATAATTTCAGGAGAGCGTGCCATGGGGTGGTAACGGTTCAGGCAGAACTCGAGCCTTTGACAATGGCTGTAGAATTCTATATATTGGATATTGATCCCATGTTTAAGGCCATTCTGGGCCGTCCGTGGATTGACAGCCTGCATGCAGTACCTTCGACCGCCCATCAATGCCTCAAATTTCCATTCTAGGGGCGAGTGGTCAAGGTGAAGAGTATATCCATGGTACAATCAGTTGATGCTATTGCTGATAAGATGCTGCACACTCTCTGGCCAAGCAACATGCCAGTTTTGTCTATGATGGACTTGAATTTTCCTTGGGCATATGAGTCATGCAAGCCCGCCACTACACCTGTCAACATCAAAGTCAAGTTCAAGATTAGAGATTCTAAGGGATGGCACATGATATTGAAATTAGGCTATCAGCTGGGCCTGGGTCTCAGCGCGCAGTTGCAGGGGCGAATTAAACCCATCCCAAGGGGCAGAAAGATGAGCAGAAGAGGCCTCGGATACCGAGAATCGTCACTATCAATGTTGGGCGATTCAAGACCGTTGACGTGGGATTACCGTCAACATTTTGTGAAGGGGCCACTGCAGCCTGGCACCCTGAAGACACTGCCTTGTTCTGACATGAGGAATGATGTTGCTTGTATTGTCGTTGACCTGCCGCCACCACTGAAGGAGCCGATAGGTGACATGGAAGATTTTTGTGATAGCCTTGAAAAGTTGTTTTATGAGGAACAAGATTTGAGAAAATCGGAGATGTAGCTTGTGAAGTACGCTCTAGCGGAGCCAGCTTACCAAAGTCCACGGGAAAGGGGGAGCTCCCTCATTGCATTTTCTTGGCCACCTTCCCGCCTTGCCTCCCTTTTTCAAGAGCTGGAGTCTATACCACGCTCTCCCCCTGTCATGATTGATCCATTTTTTACAGAGTTTCCAACTGAGGTGCTATTCGTACCGTGTTCATGTGGGTGCTGCCTACCCATTGATCTCTCCACTCCATGGTTTTTCTCCTCTGACCCCTTCTTCGATGTCCTCTTTCTGTCTCTCTTCCCCCTTCAACTTCCTCCTCCACCCTCTGATCCATCTTGCTGTATGGTCTCCACCGTTCTCCAAAAAAAATGCTAATTTCAAAACAGAGATTTCAGTGGATGATTATGCTATGTTTTGTCAGTCCTCTTTCCAGGGGCACGAGGCCCCTGTTTCCCTTCCTGTAGATGTTCTATCCCCTAGGTTAGATGTAGGGTTTGCGGAGTCTAGGGAAGTAGAGTCGATTGGGTCTGATGAAGTAGGGTCTTGTCCTAGTGTTTCTAGCCCTTCCACGTCTGCGACGCACCCCGGGATGCGTCATTCTAAAACGGTTCCAGATAGGTTCCTACATGATCTTGCTCAGCGTTGCCACGCCCTCCTTAAATGCCCTGAGTTTATAGCAACCACCATCGTCCTAGAGGATGATGAGGAGTTAGACGGGGTATGGAGCAATGACAGATTGGGTGTTTATGAAATCATAGACGAGAAGGACCCAGTCGATGGTGAGGATAGCGACGTGGACGACACTGCTGATTTGTACGCATAGGGTTTGAAGAGATTTGATGAACCGTCGTCGATAGTGGATGAACCCACGAAAGAAATTAATCTTGGAACTGAAGAGGATCCCAGGCTCATAATTATTTCTGCTAATCTCCCTCCTCAGGTTGAAGAGGAGCTAATCAAGGTCTTGAGGGAGTATAGTGAACATTTGCCTAGTCCTACGAGGATATGCCGGGCATTGACCCCGCCCTGGTGGAACATAGATTGGTACTAAAACCAGGGGCAACACCCGTTAAGCAAAAATCAAGAAGATTCCACCCCCAAATGGCCTTAAGGATAAAAGAAGAAGTTAATAAATTGCATAAGGCCAAGTTTATTAGAGTGATTTTGTATCCTCAATGGGTGGCAAATATTATCCCTGTGATGAAAAAGGATGGAAAAATTTGAATCTACATCGATTTCAGGGACTTGAATAAGGCATACCCTAAAGATGATTTTCCGCTTCCTCGTATCGACGTGTTGGTGGACAACACGGCTGGGTACGAAGCCCTCTCATTTATGGATGGATATTCAGGGTATAATAAGATCTGTCTAGCTCCTGAAGATCAGGAAAAGACCTCTTTCACCACGCCCTGGGGCACCTACTGTTATGTGGTCATGCCATTTGGATTGAAGAATGCGGGTGCCACATACCAACGGGTAATGATGGCCATCTTCCACGACATGATGCACGTCTATATAGAAGCCTATGTGGATGACATTCTATTAAAATCAAGGTCGAAAGAAGAGCACCCTACTATCTTGGCCAAAGTGTTACAAAGGGCTAGGGAGTATCAGTTGAAGATGAACCCAAAGAAAGGTGTGTTTGGGGTAGCATCAGGGAAGTTGCTAGGTTTTATAGTTAGTAAGGGGAGGATTCAAATTGATGCGAACAAAGTAAAGGCCGTTATGGAAATGCCACCGCCTAAGAACATCACCGAACTTCGAGGATTGATTGAGTGTCTATAGTTTATTCGGAGGTTTATATCTCAACATTTGCAAAGATGCCACCCATTTTATGAACTGTTGAAGGCGGGGGCCAAATTTGAATGGAATGAATAATGTCAAAAGGCCTATGAGGATCTTAAGGTTTATTTGTCCAATCCCCTGGTTTTGCAACCCCCTGTTCCTTGGAAACCCCTGATTTTATACATTTCGATTATTGATGACTCCCTAGGAGTTGTCCTGGCACAAGTGGACGACGAAGGGAAGGAAAGGGCAGCCTATTACCTCTCTAGGTTGTTCAATCCTGTTGAGTCTAAGTATACCACTATGGAGAAGACCTGCACAGCCTTAGTATGGGCAGCCCAGAAATTGAAACATTATTTCCTTGCCCATGAGGTTAAGTTGATCTCTAGAATGGACCCAATTCGCTATCTTTTAGAGAAACCCATCCTTTCTAATAGGTTAGCTCGCTGGCAGAGCTTTCTCTCTCAATTCGATATTACCTTCGTCGTTCAGAAAGCTATCAAGGGATATGCTACTGCTGAACATTTTGCTCACTCACCTATCCCTTGTACAGATTCTATCCAGGATGAATTCCCCGATGAGCACCTGGCTGTGCTCACTCATCACCCTTTTTGGTCATTGCATTTTGATGGTGCACTTAATTCTCAGGGCCGAGAGATCGACGCCATCCTCCTCACTCCAGAGGGAGTGACTATCCCCATTTCATATAAACTCTCTTTTCTTGCTACCAACAACATAGCCGAGTATGAGGCTCTCCTTTTCGGATTGAAGCATGCCTATGTTCTAGGCGCACGATATTTGAATATCATAGGAGATTCTCAGTTGGAGCTACGCCAGGTTCTTTCTACCTATCGCACCCGTGACCCAAAGCTCAAAGCTTATCAAGATTTGGTCACGCTCTTGGCTAAGTAATTTCGTAAGCTGATTTACATTCATACCCCTCAATCTTAGAATATTCTTGCTGATGCACTTGCATCGCTTGCTTCTTCCCTCTCTTTCCCCCTTAGTCGCTTCACTGAGACCATTGTGGTCCAGTGGTTAGACATTCCTTCCCTTCAAGATCCGTGGTTTGACAACCTTAGGAAGTCTATAGAGAAGAAAGCTGAGAAGGAAGATTTGAAAGAAGTGTCTTTGACCAAACTCAAGGAAATCTTAGAAGAGGAGGAGTTGCCTTGGTATAATGAAATCGAGCAGTATTACAGGGATGGGTCATTCCCAGAATCAGCCAATGCCGTGCAGCGCAAGGCCATAAGAAGAGTCACTTCCAGGTACACCATCATTGCGGGAGAATTATATAGGAGCGCTCTCAATGGAGTTCTTATGAGGTGTTTAGATGACGATGAGGTCTGGAAAGTTGTTGAAGCAGCTCACGCAAGTGGGTGTGGAGGGCATGTTAATGGTCAAGCTTTGGCAAAGAAGATTCTTAGGCAGGGCTATTATTGAACGACCCTAGAAGAAGATTGTTCCACCTATGTCCGTAGGTGCCTTCAGTGCCAACTCCACGCTGACAAGATTCACGCTCCTGCTTCATCTCTTCATCCTCTCTTTGCTCCTTGGCCATTCTTCATGTGGGCTTTTGATATTGTTGGCCCACTGGGTGATCCTAGTACACAAACTAAGCAGAAATCCTTTATTCTCACCGCAACTAAGTACTTCACCAAGTGAGCGGAAGCCGAAGCATACGCGGAGATCAAAGCAATAACATTTTGCCACTTCATCCTGAAGAACATCATTTCACGGTTTGGAGTGCCAAGCGACATCGTCACCGACAATGGACCTCAGTTCGTGTCCCAAGAGCTCCGAGACCTCTGTAAGAAATTCAATATTTCATTGCATCATTCATCACCATACTACCCTCACGGCAACGGTCAAGCCGAGGCCACCAACAAAACCCTTCTCAAAATTATCAAGAAAACGTGCGAGTCACATAAATTTGCTGATTGGGCCGATTAATTAATAGAAGCTCTATAGGCTTATCGCACCTCCGTCCGCACTCCCATAGGGCAAACTCTTTTTGCTCTCACCTATGGGATGGAGGTGGTACTCCCGTATGAGATTTTAATCCCTTCCCTAAGAGTGCAGCTCGACAAAGAACTTAATCTCGACGAGCGTCGAGAGGTATTGCTAGTCCAGCTGGAACTCTGGATGAGAAGAGGCTGAATGCGGCCAATCATGTCTCTGTTTATCAAAAGCGTGTGTCGCGTCATTTTCAAAAGAAGGTCATCGATGTTGGGATCGGTGCGATGGATTCAGAGGGGGGTGAATGAATCCCTCTTCCACAATTTGCCCGAATTAAAAAAAACTCAACCTGATGAACTTAAAACTGATGCGGAATTAAACACGTTCATGACTGTAGATTGACATCGAGTCTAGCATATCTATCTTTAAACACAAAAACAAACACTGTTGTTAACCGAACCCATTCAAGCAATCACTGCAACTTAGACACTCAGATGGGTTGAGCAAATCAGAAGCATTCCAGAATAGTGATTAAGTAATTGAAGTAGAGAGAGAGTGTTAGAGAGAGAAGCTCTGCATCCCGCGTTGGTTCTTTGCTCTTCCGGTGTGCTCCCCGCCCTGCCGGCGATGGCTGGTGTGGCCGGGGAGGTTTCTGTTCCTCTGCAGTTGAAGGAAATTTGCGCTTCTGAGACGATACAGGCTGTGCCTCGAAGATCATATGCTCAGATGGTCATGGAAGTTCATCGTCGTCCTGCTCCTTCTCTTCAGGTGAAACCCCCTGCGTTCACAGATAAGGGTGAGCCGGCTGTATTTTTTTCTCAAGATGAAGTTCAAACCTCCTGCTCCTCACTCCAAAATGCAATTATTGCCAAGTGCTCATATGGCCGGCCTAATATACCAGAGATAAAGATGTGTCTGGCGCAACGTTTACATCTGAAATCTGAATTTATATTGAGTAGACTTAATGCCAGACATGTTTTGGTCAGATTGGGTTCGGAGGAGGATTTCCTTCGTGTTCTACTGCAAAAAAATCTTTATATCAAAGGTTTCTTGTTTAGATTTTTCAGATGGTCCCATGATTTCGACTTCAATGCGGATCCATCTACTATCCCGATATGGATTGGCTTTCCTTCTATTCCTGTTAATTTCTACCATGAGGATATGCTCCGATCGATTGCAGGCAATATTGGTCCAGTTCTTCGAATTCATGATGCCACAATAGCTATGACGAACACATCAGAAGCCTTAGTTTGTGTTGAAATGGATCTTGATCTACAGAGGAAAGACAGGATTTGGATCGGTATTGAAAATGCAGGATTCTGGCAGCCGATTAATTATTATCGGGTGCCTCATCTATGCTCATTCTGCCACAAGATTGGGCACCTGGAAAAGGAATGTAAAAAGAATCGAGGTACAAATCTGCCTCAGGCGAATTTGACAGGAAAAACAAATCGTCCGGAGGTTAAGCATGTCTCCTGGCAAAACATTAAGCCAAGGCCGGTAATGTCAAATCCCCCTTTAGTTGCAGATACAGGGAATAGATTTTCAGTTTTTAATCAAGCTCTGGAAAGTTCGGAGATAACTGATGGTGTTATTCAGAGCACGGAAACTACAGGGATTAACTTGGTCTGTGATACTGCGGAAAACAATCGGCTCTTAGATGCACTGGAAAAGGAAAATCCTGGTCCCTCATATGTTGCTTGTAGTAATGCTCCTTCGGGAATGACTTTAGAGAAACCTCCCTACAGAACAGAGGCTTCGGATTCTGATGAGCTGCCTTCAATTCAAAATTATTATGAGACTACTCAGGGGATTTTAAATTCCTTCTGTTCAGACAAACTGGTAATAAATACAGAGGATTCAGAGCTTGTCTCTAAAATGTCGAAGGATGAGAATATCAAAATGTTTGGGGGTCAGACACAAAAAGGAAAGGAGCTGCCTCAAGTATCAAAACCAATTGAAGTTTCAGTTTTGCCAGGAGTCTTATTCAGTGATGCCCGATTAACAAGGGCTAAAGCTAAAAGCCTGATCACTAAACCTATGCCTTATAACCCATGTTAAACTCTGCGTTAATATGGAATGTCAGGGGTATTGGTAATAAAGCTACTCAAAGGAGTTTGGCTCATCATATTAGTGTCAATAAAGCAGGTTTGGTGGCTATCTCTGAACCTCGAATTAACCTTAATAGAGCTCACACAATAGCCCGGAAGATTAATATGCAGTCATTTGTTGGAAATGACGGGGATGCCTCCAAGATATGGATTTTGTACAAATCAAGTATATGTTTAGATATTGTTGAGTCTCATCCACAATATCTAACTGTTGGTATAAAGGACAATGATAAGGTAACTCTGTTCTTCACTGCAGTATATGCCTTCTGCTCAGTTAGCGAACGTAGATCTCTTTTTGATGCTTTAATGGAATTTAGTTGAGAAGTTAAAATCCCTTGGTTATTAGGAGGTGATTTTAACTGCATTGCATCTCTGGATGAAAAATGTGGTGGTTCTTTTTCTTCCATGACTGCTATGACTGATTTCCAAGGTTTCTTAGCAGCAGTTGGCTTAGTAGATGCAGGCTTCTCTGGCTCATTATACACTTGGTCAAATAATCAGATTGGCTCTTCTTCCATCAAAGCTCGGTTGGATAGGATATTACTTAACTCATACTGGGTTAGATCACCTAACTTTCTCTCAGTTAAACATCTAACCCGTGGCCCTTCAGATCATGCCCCCTTATTGATGACTTTGAAGTCCACTCAACATTCTCCTGGGAGATTTATGTATCAACATATGTGGCACTCTCATGATAATTTCTTAGCTTTTGTTAAAGAAAGCTGGCATAAATACTCACATACATATGTTCACCCTTTTGTTACTCTTCAGTACAAGTTAAAATGTTTGAAGGCTGACTTACAAAAATGGAACAAAGAACTCTTTGGCAACATATTCCAGGCTAAGAGCAGAGCTGAGACTTTTGTTATTCAGGCTCAAATAAATTTTGATTCTGATCCATCTGTGAACAACCGAATTCAGATGCAGAAAGCCAATGCTGATTTACGTCTTATCTTATTCAGAGAAGAGATGTATTGGTTTCAAAAGGCTAGGGTGGAATGGATCTCTTGTGGTGATCGAAACACCCAATTTTTCCATCACTACACTCAAGTTAAAAGGCAGATGAACTTCATCCACAAGTTAAAAATTAATGAGGAGTGGGTGGATGATCAAATTGTTTTAGCTGATGGTGCAGTGGATTTTTTTAAGTCCCTTCTATCCTCTGAACCACATACAATTGAAGATAGAATCTTTGAAGCTATTCCTTCTTTGATTAATAATGAGCAGAATTCTTCTTTGTGTTTAATTCCTTTAGCAGATGAGGTAAAGAAAGCTGCATTTTCATTGTCTAGAAACAGTTCTCCTGGCCCAGATGGATTCACTGGGGGTTTTTTCTCCCACTGCTGGGATATAGTTGCAGATGATGTGGTTAAAGCAATCCAAAGCTTCTTCCAAGGGTGGGGACTACCTCAAGGCATCACTTCCACTATTATCTGTCTAGTCCCTAAGAAGAAAAGTCCCACCACATATGCTGATTTCAGGCCAATTAGCTTGTGCAATTTCACTTATAAAATTGTCTCAAAAATCATATGTGAGAGGTTGAGCCCAATTCTTCCAATGATTATATCAAAGGAGCAAAGTGGATTTGTTTATGGCAGAAATCTTGCTGACAATTTTCTGATGGCCAAGGAGATGATTATAGATATTGATAAGCCTGTACGGGGTCACAATATAATCATGCAACTTGATATGGCTAAAGCCTATGATCGTTTGGAATGTGATTTCCTATTCAAGGTCCTTAGGAGCTTTGGTTTCTGCAACAGATTTATTTCTTTGATTTCTCAATTACTGGTAAACTGCTGGTTCTCTATTTCCTTTAATGGTCAAGTCAAGGGTTACTTCAAATCTACCAGAGGAGTTCGACAAGGAGACCCCCTTGCTCCAGCTTTATTCATTATTGCTGAAGAGGTTATGAGTAGGGGCCTTGCACAACTTTTTCTATCTGGTCGATGTAAATATTTTCACCTCTCTAGAAGAGTTCAGCACATAACCCACTTATTATATGCTGATGATTCTCTGATATTCATAAATGGTGGTATGGCCTCTATAAAGCAGCTAATGCTATTCCTGGGGAGATATCAAGCTGCATCCGGTCAATGCATTAATGCTCACAAAAGCTACTTCCTTACTGCTAAGAAAATGCCTCAGAGCTCTATTGCTCGGATAACCCAATTGACATGATACTACTTAAGGAGTGGCAGCATCATTTACCTTGGCATTCCTCTCTTTAAGGGTCGTGTAAAGCCTTCTCACTTTAAGTACCTCGTTGATAAAATTAATATCAGATTGGCTGGTTGGCAAAGCAAGATGTTATCACAGGCAGGCAGACTGGTTCTAATTAGGACAGTCTTATCTGCTATACCAGTATATACAGTAAATGCAGCATCAATCCCATACACTATTTTAAAACAGATTGAAAGTATCTGCTCAAACTTCTTCTGGCAGGGCTTTGAAAACTCCCATAGGAAGCATTGGGTCTCATGGGAAAGAATCTGCTGTCCGATAGAAGAAGGAGGTCTCGGAATCAGAAAATTGAAGGAAATTCAGCAATGCTATTATGTGAAATTGATTTGGCAGGCTATAAATAGTAACTCTCCCTGGGCAATGTTTGTTAGAAGCAAATATCTAAATGGTCGGCATATTTCAGAATGCAAAGTTCTTTTTTTAGCAGGGATTAAGAAGCAAGATTTTGAGAAGGCTAAAACCACCTATATGGCAGGCTCTAGAATGATTATCCAGGACGGGGCCAACACAAATTTTCTCAAGGACTGCTGGTATAAAGACACATCCCTGGCCAACCTTCTCTCCATGCAGACTGATACAGTTTCCTTAAACTGTTCTGTTCAAGAGGCTCTAGCTAACCGTCTACATCCTGTTTGAGAAAAATTAGAAGACCAGCAGCTGAAAGACCAGCTTCAAGCGATGGTTTTGCATAGAGGGGAAGACATCCCTGTTTGGACACTATCAAGCACAGGCAAATTTAGTTTTAAAACTGCGTTCAGTAAATGCAGACATCAAATTCCTCGGCTGGATGTTAAGCTTAAAAATCTTTGGCAGAATTTCCTCTCTCCCCGAGCTTCTATATTTTGTTGGAAAGTTCTGTGCCAAGCTGTTCCTGTTGATACTTTAATTCAGAAGAATGGTATAAGTCTGGCCTCCTGCTGCAACTGCTGCTCTTCTGTCCAGAACATTGAAGATATGGACCATCTTTTTGTTACTAGTGATATAGCTACCTTTCTTTGGTACAGATTTGGATCCCTGATCAATGCTAGCTGTCTGGAATTTAGCAATATCACAAGTAGGCTGAAGTCTGCAATAAATAAGGCTGCTCTTCACAAACCAAAATCATTTATATCCCTACTGCTTATTATTCTGATAATCTGGGAGACATGGAAATATAGATGCAGAGTTAGATATGAAGGTAAAAATCAAAGCTTTCTCAAAATTGCAGATCATATAAATGCAGAGGTTGTATATGCTGTTAGCAAGATTAAGTTTAAGCAAGGGGTCAACACAAGATATCTGGGAATTCTGCAGGAATTTGGCATTGCTATTAACCATTTCTACCCAAATGTTCTAAGTGTTCGATGGGTTGCTCCTGCTGAAGGTTTGGCTCTAAATGTGGATGGTGCTAGTAAGGGGAACCCAGGTTTAGCAGGAGGGGGTGGCTGCTTCAGAGATAAAAATGGGAAATTCATCATGGGCTTTGCTTTCTTCTATGGTTCTGGAACAAACATGGCTACAGAAGGTCGTGCCCTATTGGATGGTTTAAGGCTGGCAAAAGCTCATGGCATCTCTTTGGCTGTGATATATTCTGACTCAATGGCTTTAATTGATATGTTGGCTTCAAAACGAGACCCCCCGTGGACCCTTCTTCCCTGGTGGCAGGATCTTATTCAACTGCTTCCATCATTCAACTGTCCTATTGTTCATTCTTATAGAGAGGCTAACCAAGTGGCAGATGCACTAGCTAACTATGCAGTTGTAAAGGGCAATAGTTATGTATTTTCATCTTTTCGGGAGTTGCCATTGTTGGCCAAGGGGTTTATTTTAGTTGATGCTTGGGGCTTGCCAAACATCCGTGTCAAGCTTGTATAGGAGTTTCTCCATTTCAGATACAAGAGGCTTTATCCTCTTATTGATGATGTAACCACACTTTGATAGTAATAAAATGAGCATCTAGTAGGTGATTGGTGGAGTGAGAACATTCCCGTCCTCTGGATGGGGGTGCACTCTCCCTATTCTCTTTCTAGATGACTAGTTTTAAAAAAAAAAAAATTAAGTAATTGAAGTGACTTTCTCAAGACCAATATCAGATGATTGATATGCAATCAAATTCCTTGCTAGATAGAAGATTCAAATCGGCCTATGCATACATCTAGCGAATCGAATATGACAATCAAACCACAGTAGACAAAGGATTTTTAGGTGGTTCGGTCTGCAGACCTACGTCCACCCCACACTCCAACCAGAGTGTGGATTCCGCTGATACACAACTTAACAGCTGGGCCTCACAGCTTGCCTACATCAGCTGAGCATCACAGCTTGCTTCCGCTGGGCAATACAGCTTAGCCATCCACTGGGCAATACAGCTTGGCCGTCCAGAGGATACCACACCTCTGCAACTGCTGGGGACTACAACTTAACCCGTCCAGAGGAATCCTCCTCTGCCCGCTGAACAACACAGCTTGCTTCGCTGACTAACAGCTTGAATAAAGGTTCAAAAGAAAAACACGAAGAACAAAGGAAACACAACAACTGAAAGCTGTAAAAGACATCAACACATATGTGGCTTCCAGAGAGGTGACTGACCTGGATTTGATCCACGGTCTAGTAGAGACAGATCTTCTAATGAAGCTTCTCTTCTTCTATACGAACTCTCTATGTCTCTTTTCACTCTCCTTTTTCTTCTTCTGCTAATCTCTCTCTCTCTTTTCTTTCTCTTTTCTCTTCTATCTGGATCGTACAGGCTCTCCCTTTTTTTAATTAGACTCACTCCTCATTCTTCTTCACCACACTGTTCTGCATCGATCACTGTCTTCTTATATACTCTCACTGGGCGTGTGGATGAAGAACTCCCGCCCATTAGCTTCCAGAAGGCTCTCAGTTACATGTCACGATCTAAGCGTTGTAGCCTTCCACGTGGCACTCATTAGGAGGTCGATCTCCCTTGGATCACGTGCCCCTCCTCGGAGAGAAGCTATGTCAGAAAAACACAAGGCCTTTAATCAAATGCTTAGCATAGTTTGCACCGTTATGTTCAAACATAGAATGCACTGAGTAGAGATATTCAAGTCAACCATTGTATTGACTTACACAACAGCTTGACACCATATGCACAAACATGGGTCCAAGAGACACAAGAAGAAAACATTGTACCGAGTCAAAAGAAGGGATCAAAGATATGCACGGACTCTTAAAACAACTGTGTAACACAGTTGATGCACCGAGTTGGATTTGTGATAATTGCACCGAGATGAAAGAGAAGAAACATACGAACAAAAAAAATGGATGCAAGATAGACCTTGCACCGAATCTGAAAGGCGAGACGCACAAAGATGCACAAACAAGATATGCACGAACCTAAAAGTGTATGCTGCAATGAAATACAATGAAATGCACTGAGCCAATTTATGTCTAGATAGGTAATGCACCGAGATGGAAAGACAAGATCTAACGGTCCATACCAGACGACGATTGCACCGACTAGAGCTTGCACCGACCTCGAGAGGTGAGATGCAAGGACATGTTATGCACGGGCATATCAACAGAGAATGTGCAGACTTTGTATATGCATGAGACAACCGAATGCACTTACTATGCTCATGAATGTATAGACTTGCTAAGTCATCAAAGCAACCGTGTGCAGACTTTGCGTGCATGCGCCAAGACGAAGTATAGACTTTGCTACCTAGTGTTTATGCATGAATGCATCCTGTATAGACTTGATGAAGTGATGTATGAACTTAAATGCACATATCAATAACGGTTGTACAGACTTTGGGTGCTTGTGTATGCATGAGGGTGATGCATTGACTATGGCTAATATATGCAAACAGGCGTTGATCAGAAATATGCACGAATTGGTCAATGCACCGACGCACTCTATATGCTCGGACCTGATGTGTGTGGTAGAGCTTAAAACGTGCTAGATAAATGACTGAGCATGCAATCATTCAATCACAAACATATGGTGACTCATAGTGTTTGCTATCATCAAAAATCACAGGGGCACACCAATCTCCCCCTTTTTGATGATGGCAACACTATGAGTCACACAGACTCATGTCAAACTATTCTCCCCCTTTGACTTCATCAAAAAGAAAATAGTTTGAGATGATTACTACAAACATACATGACATGATTGAATTAAACACTCCCTCTTTGACTAAATCATTTAGGCATAGAAATCACAGAGGCAGTTAAATGAAGAACTTGATGCTTACATGATGCAGACGAGACAAGAGGTAATCAATCTATCCTCCTCCTTTGACAAGATCACAAACGAACCTCCCCCTTTAAAAAGTAATAAGTGCAATCTAGACAAGACCTAACCTCTTCTTTAAAACAACCCAATGCTCCCTGATCTGAATGAAGCAAGGCTTTCAAGAGTGTAAGGTGAGAGATATGTCAAGAAGACATTCAGGAAGGATGACATGGCAACATGTAGACTACATGATCTTTCAAGGAAATAGAAGATTTTCAATAAGATACTTATTTCATAAATCTGAATAAACGGATGGTTCAGACTCTTCCATTATAGGGGCTTATGAATTTTTATTTGAACATCATGGTTTAAATATGATGTATACATAGTTTGACAATAAAATTATGTACTCATATCTGAACATCAATGTTTAATAAAAGTGAACCAAGCCCTCATATTTATATCTTGATTAACCTCCCTTCATCTAACTCAGTCAATTCCAATGACTTCTTCAGAGATTACAATCATTAGTATTGAGGTTAAACATCATGAAAGAATTCAGATTTGGTTCCTGAGGATCAGTCATACTTCTTCAAATAATTTCAGATTTTTCTTTATGCATAGTACAAGATTTCATAGCAAGTTTACCAGGTGCAATTAAGTCAGTACATACCTTGTGGCTAGAGGATACACGTTGTTTGGACGCCAGTATCCTTGAGCACTTAGTATGACTGAGTGTCATGCTTCAGAGATAGCATTGTCACCTCATGACATACTTCACCTTATTTCATTGATAAGTGAGATATATTTCTCAGTATTCAAGCCATTGCTCTGCCTGTATTTTCCATGAATTTTATTTAGCAGAGTTAATTATGGCACTTCATGACACAGTCCTTTAGACTTCATGGTCAATGGACATGGTTTCTCAGTGACCACAATCATTGCTCTGACAGAATTTATCCTTAGGAGCATTTCAGATTCATCAGATGTTTAAAAACAATACTGATTTCATATAATTCAACCAAATAAAGCCATGATATTAACATTTTCAGATTTCGGAGGATTTTACAAGATTCAACATGAAATAGTTGGTTAAAGGTTATTAAAAATGACCCAGATATTTTCAAGATATTCATATCCAAGCTCAATGAATACATTAGACTTAAACCAATATGATCTTTTAGCCATTCATAAGTCTTTATAATGGAAGATTCTTTAATGAATTGATTTTCAGATTTATGATCAAGGTATACGAATTGAACTTTCTCAATTCTCTGAAATTTTCAATGAGATTCAACAACATATAAGTTGTGAACTGTACAAGAGTTTCAAGCATATAACAAAGATGAGCACAATAGTGAAGGTGTCGACATTTGACAGAGCATTTCCAAGATGATGTCGACTCACTATGTCGACACTTCCAATCAGGACAATTAATAGGTGCAGCAAAGAATGTATCATAGAGAATCATAGATATCCAGAGGTCCATCAGACAGATTTGCTCAAGTAAGACCAGCTCACAAGATTCAAAATCAAATCAGAGTTAAGTTCAGATACGTGAAATGGATTATCTCAACATAAGGATGGGAGCTTTAGTTGACTGACTAAAATACCAAGAAACTAGATGAATAGCCAGCAGAACACAATCTTGATATATACTCCCCCTTAATGAACGTAATCTTTTTGGCAATTTCAATGTAATGAAATGCAATGCAATTAACTATATGTATGCAAAGACATGCAAAGACTCAACAAACTCCCCCTGAATGCATGCAATATATATGAAGATTCTAAAAGGCACTGTGTGCAATGACATCCTACAGGGGATTAAACAAATTTTTCACAAGAAGATTCAGACTATCTCTTAAGTGCAATACAACATGCAGTCCTATCAGATTTTCAGTGAATGTGAAATGCAGATTCAAGCATTAGATCAAAAGCATAACGTTCACAATTTTCAGACTCAGACATAAACTGATGTTTTTAGCAATTCTATATAGATGAACATTTATTTTAATAAGATATGCAATGTATCTAAGATCAGGAAGTGCAGATAATTTACCTGAAAAGTTCAAAAAGGGGTTTTCTTTTGAGTGCCTTGGTTTATTTCCCTAACTCATTTTCCAATCCAAGGCACACCTGTGAAACAAAGTTTATTTTGCATAAACAGATACCCAAGAGGTCTTGGGTCCTGAATTAACAGTGACATTCCTAGCAGGTTTTCTCAACAATTTTTGTGCATGAAGGTCATCAAATCTCATCAAGTAGCAATTATTCATTGAATGACCTATTTGACCACAATAATGGCATGGTGCAGCAGATTTCAAATTTTTTTAATGCAAATTACTGTTGTCATGAAATTTATTAGCAGAGAGAAAATTCTGTTTACTAAAATCAGCCAGCCAACAATCAGCAGCTCTATGGCCTGGCTTCCCACAGTTATAGCATGAAAATTTCACAGATCGTTTTACAGGGAATTTGACAAGATAGGGGTTAACAGAATTCTTCTGAACATGCCAACAGTCCTTGACTGTATGGCCATTCTTCCCACACTCGAAGCATCGGATATGCTTACCTTTAAAACTATTTTTACCCCTAGTAGATCCAAACCAGCACTCAATGGCTTTGTGATCACGTTTGTTACAGTTAAAACAAATAATGTTGCGGTCTGAAGCAAATATGTTTCTTCTGGGGCCATGATGATTAGCAGAAGACGTAGCATGCATTTTATTATCTTGTTTCATGATGAAACATGCATTCATGAGATGACCATGCCTACCACAGTAATGACAAGATATACCAGACTTCCTAGTAGCATGATTTCTACCAAATGAATTTCTAGAATGCAATATTTCACTTGCATGCCCATCTACAATCAATAATCTGCAATCATCCATTACATGGCCTACCTTGCCACAGTAATGGCATGAGACACTCTTATCAGATGCATATGAATTAGTAAATGAGTTATGAGCAGTATGCATTGACCCATCAGATGCAGCAGAGCTAGCAGTTTCTAAAACACAAGTAGGGACACTTTTGACCTTATTTTTCTTACCATTCTTGTTCAAATGTTTACCCTTGTTCACAACTCTTATTTGTTTTTCATTGTTCTGGGCCTTGAATTGGAATACAGATGATGTAGATGTTTTAAGAGGACCAGAGCAGCTTGCAATGTCAGAGCTGCGAACAAAGGTAGTGTACAACTTTTTCTTAACAAATTTTTCAATTTGAGGGTTGCATCCTTCCTTTCCACTTGATTCAGTGGCGTCATCACACAAAGGAACATTCATTTTTTCTTTTCCCTTGACAGATTTAGGCATGGAACGAACAAGTTCATTTACTTCAGATTGCAAAGAGGAGATTTTGAGTTCAGAATTTATCAAATCTTCTTCACATACAAGAATCTGTCTCTGCATAGCATCATTTAGATTTTTGACCATTTCTAATTCTTGTTTTAATTTCTGTTCCTTCTCAGACTGAGTTTCTTTATTTACAGCTTTCTCTTTCTCACGGGTTAACCATCCTTCAGATGCTACAGTGTTCAAGACCATGAGTTTCTTATTTTGTTCCTTCAGTTCTTTATTTTCCTTATGCACCTTTTTAATTTCTTCATCACATTTTTCATTTATGGACATCAACTCCTGTTTCTCAATTAGTTCCTTTTCTCTTTCGTCCACTTTAATTTTCTTAGCAAGTAGCTTTTTGTGATCCTCTTTAAATGAAGCAACTAGTTTATTCATCCATTCATTCTTAGCCTTGAGATTTTCATTATATTTTTGAACTTCTGCATTTTCAACCTTCAGTTTGTCCATTAGAGAATTAATCTCGATCAATTCTTGCATGCTTTTTAGATGCTCATCTTTCTTCTTATTCAGCTGATTCTCAAGTTCTGATATCTTGTTCAACCAAGTTTGATTTTCAAATTTTAAAGAACCATTTTGTTCTTTAAGATTTTTAACATCAATTAAGCAAGTATCATAAGAATGTTTCAATATAGAACAAACATCACAAATGATTTCAGATTTAGATTGTTCAATCTTTTTCTTTAGCCTTTTATTCTCAGATTTCATTTTCTTACATCTATCAGTAAGTTCTTCATTTATATTCCATAAATCATCAATTGAAATCTCTTCTGATCCAGAGCTTACCTTGGATGACGTTTCCTCCTGTTGATCAGAGTTGTGATCACCCCGGTTGGCCATCAAGCATTGATTCTCTTCTTGTTCCCCATTTGTAGCCGTGATGCTATCAAGAATTTCTTTTCCAGAAGTGCACCTGGGAACAAAAGGAAATCTGTCAGTATTAACTGCAGCTTTCAACATATTAAGAATTATGACATTATCACGGTTCTTTAATCTGTCCTCTCTAGACCACTTGGTCTCATCGTGAGGTAATTGGTGTGGGCCTTTAGATAGAAGACTCAATAATTTGGGATCAATGGAGTTTACGTAAACACATAGGCCTCCTAGCCAACTACTGAAGTTAGAACCATCATAAATCAGAGGACGAGCCATTAAGACAGATGGCAAACAGATTCAACGCACAAAACAATCAATAAGAAATGCACCAAAATCGAGATAGCACCGACGACAGCAAGATCCTCTGTAGATCGTTGGATCTGGAAAGTCAGAGACCTGCTCTGATACCAATTATTGAAGAGGGATTCATTCACCCCCCTCTGAATCCATCGCACCGATCCCAACAATCGAAAGAAAATTTCAAGTGGGTAATATGATTTTGAAATGCAAATTCATTAGATCAGGAGGTCCTATGTCTAAGCTACAACCTAACTGGGAGGGTCCATTTGTAATTAAGAAGGTTTATTCTGGGAACGCCTATCATTTAGTTAACACTGAGGGTGAGGAGTTATCTCACGCGTGGAATGGGCTATATCTTAAGCGTTTCTTTCCCTAAAAAAAATAGAGAAGAGTCAGGCTATGAAATCCCGGTGGCGAGCTGTTCCCTATCCTCAATCACAAAGGAGGATCCCGAATTTTGTGAAATCACACACTTCACGACGTCCCTGGTCGGGTTCCCCAGTTTGGTGAACACCGTCTCTCCTTGGGCATGCTTGGGGGAAGTCAAAGTCCATGTCCGTTTCTTTCCTCGGCAAACTCTAGGGGCAAGAGGTGAATAGGGGGGCGATGACTAATCTAGACACCCCGATGAGAGGAGGTTTCAAATAGGGGCAGTCCGTTATGACTTGATTCCACAAAAAGAAAAATAAAAAAAGGAGAAATTCAAAAGAAAAAGAAAAGAAGGAGCAACGATCAAGGCAAAGCCAAAAATCCCTGTCATAAGTTCAAATCTCAAAAGTTCAAAGCTCCAAAGACTAGGCATGGTAAGAGTGGCAGTACAGTTTCCCCGCGGGACATTATGAGTCCGGTCGTATGTGTGTCTAGAGCGGATAAAGGTTCGAAGATGGACACAAAGCCCCGGCGCAACAAACCGAATCTTTGAAAAGGTTGTCATGAGAGGGACTCAAGCCCTAAAAACCCCTATACCTGGCCTAAGCTTACCACCTGAATTCTATTTCTCTTTTTCGGGCTAGACTGTACCCTAGATATGGCCTCTGTAGTAACACTGTCATACAGATTGGCCCTGGCCAGGGATTGTCACCTAAAAACCACGCCTATCTCGGGAGGTTCCTAGTGAGACAGGTAGGGCTTTTGTCACCGGGACAAATTAGCTTTCAAAATCCAAAAAAAAAATCATCTATTTCCAAATCCAAAAAAAATCATATATTTCCAAATCCAAAAAAATCAAATATTTTCAAAATTTTAAAAAAAATCATATATTTCCAAATCTAAAAAAATCAAATATTTTTAAAATCAAAAAAAAAAATAAATATTTTCAAAATCCAAAAAAATCAAATATTTTTAAAATCCAAAGAAAAATTAAATATATTTTTTAAAAAAAAAAATCCACCAAAAATCAAAATATTTTGAAACCCAAAAAAGGAAAAAAAATTATTATCATGATTTGCATTCATAGCATGCATTGCGTCCATTTTTTTCCTTTATGTCATTTTGCCTGTTTAATAAGGTTTACCCCCTTGACCAAAAATCAAGAACTGGTCATTTCCTGACTTGCTGGAGGCAAGGGGTTAAGCCTAAAAAAAATTTAATCTGTTTTCTTGTTTGTGTATGCGCAGGGACAGGTATCAAGGCAATGACAACATTTTCAGATACACGATCATTTTGGGACCGTTTCTCATTTCATCCGCGATCAACAGAATGGCCGTTTCAATACTTACACTATCCCAGTGAGACCGCTTTCTATTTCCAGAACCTTCACTCACGAGCTTTTTGGCCCTTCTCTGCACCCATGGTCCAACGGTCTTCATCAGACCGTTGATATAATATGAACGGTTCATTCCGAACCGCTACACATTATTCACGGTCCATCGTTGGGCCATTTTCCTCTCCAAAGGCCCTATCTTGAAATCCTGCTGTTCATCTTCTACGCGGCCCATATCTGGCCGTTTATCGTTCTTAGGCGTTTGGATTCGGACCGTTTATATCACTCAGCGGTCTGACAATGGGCCACATACATCATGAAAATCAGCTCAATCCACAGAATCAAGCGAAAGAAGAAGCCAGGTCCCAATCTCATTCAATCAATCCATTCATTTATTGAATTCAAACATTTCATTCCATTGGGTCTTTATACATACATCAAAATCGAAAGAAAATCACTCAAGCCTCAGTCGGGCATCCCCGCGAAGGCGAATCTCTCTCAACTCCCTCACGTACGCCTGATAGTCCTCTCGAACTTCTGTCACCTCAGCTGGTAGGGTGCATACCTTGCTGACCTCCCACATAATCAACGCGCTCCTGACCGCCTGCTCGTCCTCCTTCATCCCGAGTCTCCTCACCTGTAGTGCGGGAAGATGGGGTAGCACTGGAACTGTAGTACGGGGAAGTCCAACCTGCAGGAAGCACCTCTGGGGGTTGTACATCACAAAAGTGGTGTCACCCACAAGCCTCAAGTCCAACCCCAGCCTCCTAGGAAGCCTTAGGGTAGTGCCGTGGAGGAAGGAAGGGTGCATCACGAACCGGTCCAGGGACAAAGTGTTGATGTAGAGACGCCATTCATCCCTGGTCTTCTTATCTACTGTCCTGCACTCAACTTGCTGAGAGAATCTGAAGGCGCCACCAATGAAGAAAAGAGGATGGCTCCCAAAGATCTGGCTAACGGAAGTGATATCCTCCCTAGGCATGAACTTTAGCCTAACTCCCATCCAGCACTCCAGGAGAATCATACAGCGAAAGAGTGGACCCCCTAGAGCAGCTGAACTAAGACCCTTATATAGGTAAGTAAGGATGGCCTGAAACCCTGCCACAGACCACTGATGGTGCTAAGGATGGGGATATCTAGGACATGGTCGACAGAGGGGAAGAGTATGGCCCCGCACAAGCAAATGGAAGCGGCCTTGGCTATGGCTTCATCCCACACGCACTTATTCTTGCATTGAGCTATAACCCACAGGCTCAGGGGTAACAAATGGATTTGGTGTGGACCCACTGTGGTGCGGATGTCCTTCATGGTAGGTATAAACTCTCCTAAAATGAGGCAGGATCTGCAGGGGCAACAATATGGCAAACTAGATTTTCCTCATCCACCTTGGATCTGGGAAAGGACAAGTAGTTCTCTACCTCTTCTAAAAGGATGGTGGCCTCGAAGGATGGGAAGATGAATGTATGTGTCTGAGGATGCCATATCTCCACTAGAGCTGAGATGCTGTGCCAATCTAGTGAAAGTTTGGGTTAGTTCCTGGCCAACACTAGAAGAGGGTGCAGGTTCCATGACCTAAGCAGGGATGTCACTGATATGGGTAGTTCACGGATCATGGGAGCCATCCACTTCACGGTGGAATAGCGCCTAGGACCGGGGAGAAGCTGAGGTTATAAATGAAAAGAAAAAGAAGAGAAGAAAAAGAGAGGAAGGACATATAAGATTTTTTGAATGAAATGGAGTGAAATTGAATGAAATAACATTAGCTTACATCTCTCATGGGGCTGGAGCTCAAGTGCCTCGGGATGGTGGTCTGCCGTTGTAGCACCCCATGCTCCTTCCTAGCCGGCTTTGGCCCACCATAAGCAGCCCCCTCCATAGAGCTTCCTTCAAGGGCCCTCTTCATGGTGTTTTGGGGAGGATTAGCAAGATTTTCAAGGCTTGATAGAGAAGTGTTGTGTGAAGAATGAGATTGGAGTGCCCCTCTACTTATAGGACCTAAGGTGTGGCCTAATCCCACTAGGATTGAGGTAGGATAACTCTAGAACGGGTTAGGATAGGCTTTGACATTGTTTAGGACTCTCTACCCTCGGGTTAGGACTCTCCAAGAGAGTCCCGAGTGGGACTACCAGGGTATCCTCATACGCGGTCTATCGATAGACTGCGTAAATTCATACACGGTCTGACAAAGACCGTGTACCTTCCTTCCACACAGTTCGACCTCTAGCATCTGAACAGTCTTTAAGAGACCGTGTTTCAATACTCACGGTCAAGGAGGGACCATTTTTCCTTTGCAAACGGACAATTTGGAACCATTTATAAGCTTCCCTGGGGCCTTGGCCGGATCACGTCCCGCGGTCTATCTGGAGACCGTGTAGATCCTTACGTGGCCATTTGGGCGACCGTTTACGACGCTGCTGCCTTGGTTTTGTCTTTTGTGCCTATTCCACTCAAGTCTTTTGTCTCTCTCCCTCTCACTCTCTCTGGTGTAAGTGTAGGGTTCGTTGTTAGTTTGTTAGCACATTCATCCATATAACATTCATTTGTAAAAAGAAAATCAAAAACCAAAAAAAAATGTCATATCACTATCATAATCATACCATATCATCCATGTGTACATAAGTCGCAACTAAGCTACATCAGGCCTATCCCTCAGGGCCTGCGCTGTCTCCCATCTCCTCGTGCCTCTTTGATGGCGGGGCCATCACAGAGCTAGCTTCCTCCCGGTGCCGCCGGTGCCGCTCCTCGTCATCGTTCCTCCGACGGCTGGAGGAGCTCGTGAAGTAACCACGGTAAGAGCTGTGGGTACCGTGTGTACTGTGCGTGCCACTCGGAGCTCCGCTGTGCTCGGTTCTCCAGCTCATCCTCTCGTAGGTCTCCATAGTGCCCTCCAGCCTCGCCACCTAAAGCCGGGCACGCTCCGCCTGGGCTCGATAGCGCTCCGTCTCTACAGCACCAGCCCGGAGTTGCTCAAACTCCACGCGGAGGAGCGCCATCTCGATCGCATCTGCCGGACGGCTCCGCTTCATCTCCTCCCAGAGATGGGCAACCTCATCCCGCGTAGCTACACGGCTCTGCTCCATCTCCTCCCGAAGCCGAGTCAGCTCGGTCATCTACATGTACACACATCATGGTTAGCTAATTGCATTTCATAATCAGAATCAACTAGGAAAGCGTAGTGTACTTACTCTCTTGGCGAGAGCAACCTCGATCGCCTCGGCCCGTGCGACCATCCTCGTGAACTCCGCATCTCGCTCAGCATGATCTGCGGGTGTCTGGGAAGAGGAGGAAGGTGCGTCAGCTCCCTGACGCTGAGCCCCCTTAGCTCGCTGCATTTAGAAGTCCAAGGTTAGTCAACTTCATAAGCATAGCATAACAAATGCATAATTAAGTTTAAGAGTCAGCAAAACTCACCAGGAGGTCTAGCGCCTGTCGGAGCTCATCTCTCTCCTGGACCGAGGAGTGAAGGAGACCCTAAAGCTCCACGATCCGCCCCTAGGGGTCGAGCTGCATGTTGGAAGTCAAAGGTCAATGCATCATAATCATAAGCATGATAGAAAGCATAAGGTTAGAAGTCGTACCTATCACCGAGCGCCACGGAATACCTGGTCCCCGTAGCGTCTGGCGTAGGCCGTGAGGTAGGCCTCCTCGCTCTCTGCCCGGGCGGACACCACTTGCCCGAGTGCCATCCAGTCCATTATCTGCTCGGCCGCCCGAACAGTCCAATCTACCTCGGTCGCTATTCCTCGAGCGTGGCGTCCGACTCGATCATCCGGCTTCTCAGGTGCCGGGAACTTGACTGCTGGTTGGTGGACGCCGATCGTCCTTATCAACAGTCGGAAGTAGAGGGGCTTCACCACATTCATGCAGTGGAGCCAGATGTCACGCCCTGCGTAAGCCAGGGCCGCCATGACCCACGGTTGGCCCTCATGCCCCTCGCTCTGGTAGGGCGTCCACCGGATCTATCAGATAGGACAATTGCATCAGCATATAGAGCATATAGTTGCATTTAACCCCGAGTTTGAGTTTTGGATCTTACCGAGGTGTAAGGCAGTGTGTCTAGGTCATCCTGGATCGCCCAGACCTGGCGTCGCAGGGATCCAACCTCCCAGGGTGCCATCCACCGCCTCGCGAGGGGCAGTCCCTCCGGGTACGTCTCTTCTCCTCTCCCTAGCCCACGTAGGTATACGTAGGCCCACACCTGCATTGCATTTCATTAAATGTCAGCATATAGAATTTATATAGCAAGTGCATAAACATTTTTAGGGATCTGAGTTATACCTGGAGTAAAGGGGAGAACCCGTCGAGCATTGGCCGTCGGCTGGTCGAGCTCAGCGTGTCAAAGAGGAAGGCAAGGACTGCCACTCCCCAGGCGTAGTCCCCGACTCAGTCGACGTCCTCGATTAAGGACAGCAGACGGCAGCTGACGACTTCTGCTCGCGTGGCAAAGAGAAGCCTCCCGAAGAAGAGCATCAGGAAGCATCTCAGCACCACGTCCGCCTTCGGTCCTGCTGCAGCCGCCACTCATGGTCACGCTCGGTCCACGAGTCATCGTAGGTGCTGCTCCGATAGCACCCCTATGGTGATCCCCGCTCCCCTCAAGCCGAGGCTATCCTACAGCTTTGCTTGCTGCAGTGTAGTCGACTGCCGCTCCGATCGCAGCAGCTCCAGGCCCAACAACCTCTGGGCAAGCTCCCGGTAGTCGAGAAAGGTCCTCCCACTAACCATTGCTCCGTGCACGTGTAATCCGGTGATGCCCGCGATGTCGTCCACCGTCAGGACCATGTGGCCCCACGGGAAGAGGAACGTCCGACTCACCGGATCCCACCGGTCGTGCAGAGCGTATAGGAGCACGGTGTCCAGTCTGGTCACCTCCATGCTCAGGAATGCCCCGAAGCCCATCACCGCCAGGCGCTCCTGCTGGAAGTCTGGCAGTGCAAGGTACACTACTCGGACCTGGAGCCAGGAGATCCGGGTCCTGCGCTTTCCCTGCATACATTTAAACAAATTGCATTTGTCATACACTTCATGATAAACCATGCATCAAAGTAAATGAATATAAATAATAATAATAACAAAAAAATGCACTTTTCCAAGATCATGGTCCCTATTGGGCCGTTTATATCACCAAGATGGTGGGTTTCTGGCCGTTTTCATTTCTAAGAATGGCCCCTTCACTGAACTACGTTACACGGTCTCCCACTAACCGTTCATTCATCTAGACGGACCACTTGGGACCGTTCAATTCTTATGGTGCCTGTCCTAGTCACGGCAGTTCCATGACCGTTTATGTTCCCAACGGTCCCCATCTGACCGTGTGATATCCCCTCAAGCCCCCTGTTGATCTGGACTTACACGGTCGTTCCTTTGACCGTGCCCATACTGACGGTCTGATGGAGACCATTCTGGTCTTATCGTTTCATATTCAGAACGACCAGACATGGACCATCCTAGATGTCCACGGTCATCCCCAGACCGTGTTCTATCCCCCAACACCCCGTCGGTTCAACTCCCCTTGAACGGACACCCCTGGACCGTTCTACCCATAAACGGTTCTATGTGAACCTTGCAGTTTTGAATATGGTTTTTGTTGAACCGTGTATTGGCCACCGTGCCCGACGGCGTTCACCCCCTCCCTGCCAGCGGTGATGACCCATGAGGCCTCCCGACCGGCCCTAAAGGGGTCGTGTGCCCCTCTTCTACCCCCTAGGGTTGCATGCATGCTAAAAAAGTTGAAGTGGGATGGGTTTAGGGGCCTACCTCAAAGGTTCACGGCGGTTTCTCCACCGTCGCCGTGGCCACCTTCGATGGTGCATCTACATCCTCCTCCCTGGCGACGATCGCCGTTGTGTCTCCCTCGGCCACGGGCGGTGGCGGTGGTGCCCCTCCTTCGACCGACGATGACGGCGCCGGAGCCTCCTCCGCGGTGGTCACCGGCGGTGGCGGTAGGGCGTCTCCTCCAGACATCCTCTGACGAGCAAGGCGGCGTAGGACCTGTTTGTTGAACCGCATAGAATGGGGGGATGGGGGAGAGTGAGGAAGGATAGAGAGGGAGAATGGGGAGTGAGAGATGGAGAGAGTGGGGGCATTTTTTGTTCCTCTCCCTCACCGTCGGTTACGGTGGAGGGAGATAGAGGGGTCAGGTTCATTTTTTTTGAAACCAACAGAATGTACACGGTCTATCGATAGACAGTGTAACTCTTAGACGGCCTAGATTAAGGCCGTGTCTTTGTGGCGACTCATCTCTATTCAAGCAGTCTCCTTATGACCGTTCAACTCTCAGAGCGGTCTATAACTAGGCCGTTTTCTTCAGCCACAATGACATTCAAACTAGCAATACCTCCACAGCCCTATCTGGACCGTTTTATTTGTTAGGGCGGTCTTAACGTAGACCGTGTACATGCTGAAGTGAGGATTTAAAGCTCATTTTTTCTTACTGCATTATGTGTTTAATTGACAATATTTTGGCTTGCATGATCTCATTTCATGAGATATATATATCAATTGCAAATCCTGTTCATGATTCCCTTGCAGCCTCACTTTGCCTTGCCTTCCACTGCCATCAGGTAAGTCAGGTAAGTATTTCGATCCCTGTATCCCTTAATGCATTACTACATGGTATCTAGGCTATATTATCTCGAGAACCAGCTGATCATTCACGTGTTCCAGGATCTGACATTCCCCTACAACAAAAATGATGATGATCTAGGTTCACGTGTTTAATCATCTGATAGGCCGTTAGGTTGGGAGGATTAGGGGACGATGGTTCTATCTTGCACGCCATGGTTTCAGATAGTATCCTGACCCTAATTTATCCAGTCTAGCATTACTATTCTCGAGTACTTTCTATTTTATGGCTTTCTTTGCATTCGTTTTAATGATTTGTTTTATTTTAGCCCAGCATGCACCGTGCGCATCCTTTGAGCATTCATGGCCCATGGTCTATCTGAGTATGTCTCGTTAGTTATGGACGATTGTGCGTTCACGGTTTTGAGTAAGAGGAACAATTCCACTCAGAGTTGGAAGGTTCTCTCTGGTCCGTTCACCCAGTTTATCGACTAAGGGTCCCCGTCTGGAGGTTTTAGTTTGTTTCTTCATTTTCCATTACTACTTGTTCTGGTTCCCTCATTGGTTGTGGATTGTGTCCCTTGATGAGGTTGCTCATTTTTTTTTCTGTTGGTTGTTTTGGTTAGCTTCTCCAGACTGGTGTTGTTTTAGTCCGATCATTCCTTGTATTTGGTTCGGAGTTTTTCGGAAGGTTCTTATCGCTCGTTAGTGAGAAAATGGGTGTCTTTTACCTTAACGCCTACTTTTCAGTCCGCTCCGCTTCATTTTCGCTTCATCTCCATGTTCCATTTCACTTTCGCTTCACCTCCGCTCGCTCCCCTACAAAGAGAACGTTAAGGAGGGGCATCTGTTAACACCCATTTTTTGCTTATGAGCTGAGTCATTTTCTTACCATCATTTTTGATGTCTCGAGTTGTACATTACTCATTGGGCCATTTCCAGGCATATCTTTGGGCTTGTCTTATGGGTATCTTCCTCTCTGGCTAGGTTTGCTTTTGAATTTGGGCTTAATGGGCCTTGATATCACTTGGTCTTTGGGGAAAATGGGCTTATTTATCCCAATTTATTAATTTCCACCGCCCAGCACATACACGGTCTAGACACAGAATGTGTATCTCTTGGATGGTTGTTTTTGAGACCGCATGAGTCTTACGGTGATTTATCTCTTAATTAGTTGAATTTTTCTAAATTTCCACCGACAACCGTATACACGGTCTATCGTTGGATGGTTTACTTAAGTTGAACGGTGCACTATTAGACCGTGTATCTCACAGAGTCCTAAACCGGTTGGTCGTTCAGATAATTATCTAATTATTCTATTTTTATTGAATTATCACTGACACCTGTAAGCGGTCTAGCATTGGACCATGTGAAGAGGTACGTGGCCCATCGGTCGACCGTGTACCAGGGCGAGATCCTTGGATTGTTTGAGTTTTCTCTCTCCACCCGTGGTTAAACCTCTCACTTGCTCCGCCATTTTCTCCGTGGATTCTCAACCAAATGAGACCCCGTTTGATCCTAGCGGGAGATGGAATTATTATCTACGAATTATCCTAAATAATCGTGGCTTAATTCGCGGTAGAAAACCCTAATTCGGGGCTGGACTTTCAGGGGTCTATAAATAGAACCCTTGGTCTGAGGTCGCGAGGGGGGGAGATCCAGCGTCTACGTCGAAGTGCTGCCGAGTTTTCAAGTGAACTATAGCCAGGGAGGGAGGCTCTCTACGTCCATTTGAGCCTCCGGTTCAGGGAGTAGTGTTTATTTGGTGTTTTGGTCTAGGCGTCTAAGTCATTCTTTCACCCATTGCATGCTCATCTTCTTCCCCTTTCATCCACATTTTTCACCATCATCTCCATTCTAACAACCCTCCTATTGCTTTTCACACCCCATAGGGGTTAAAAAACCCAACCCCCAGGTATCCCCCATTCCATTTGTGATGTTAGTCCTTCATCTCTTTCTATAGTTATTGCACATTCCAGGGCTAATTTGGGTTGCATTGTCTTGTTATTTGCTTTGTTTTGCAGGTCAATAGAAGCTAAGCACGAGGCCCATCCCCTCTGGCCGGCCGGAAGGGGTGGAGGAAGACGTTCCACATCTTGGGGTCTGGACGATTTACGCGGATAGGCCGTAGGAGGGAGATGAACGGTCCTTTTGAGACCGCGCACGTCTTCAAGCGGGCGAATGTAGACCTGTCATAGACCGTGTAAGTACCAGCCCGTTCTTCATCCCGCGTTCCTCTACAGTGATGTAAGCGGCCTATCGATCAGCCGTATACGTTCTTGGGCGGTGCTCCGTAGACCGTGTTCATCCCTTACAGCGCTGTACATTGGCGAGTGCCTCAGCTTCTCCCTTTTCCAAGGTACGTAGTGCTATTATTTTGCATTTCGTGTCTTGGTGGCGATCATGACCTATTCACATACTTTCCCCACCCTTTTAGAATTTTATTTCCATATTTTTATTTAGAAAGAAGGGAAAAGAAAGGGAAAGATAAAAAGGGGGGGAATATATCTACAGTGGGGAGAGCGTGTTTGGTTGGTGAGGGAGAGAGTTGAAAGAGATAGATGGGTACGTGGGAGAGAAATAATGGGTTCTCTGGGTTGTGGGGGTTAGATAGATGGGTAGATAAGTGGGGAGTATGAGAGAATTGTAGAAAGGGGGACAAGATCCTAAAGATTAGGGAGGTGGGGTTGCAATAATTTAATGGGTTTGTGTAAAACTAAAATATTAATTTATGATCAGTTTATGTAAGATCAACCATATATATATATACATATATACTTACAACCTTATATATATATATATCTTTATTTTTGGGTTTTATGTTTATTTATCTTTTTTTTAAAACCTTTTCAAGCTCTATTATTATTATTATTCTTCTTATTTTGTTACATCAGGTTATTGTTATTATTTGTATTTGTATCTTTTTTATAACTCGATTTTTTGTATTTTAACTAACTAATAATAATAATATAAATCACCTACATAAGTCAAATGGATAAACCACTTCGGGGCATTACAATATAACATGAGATTTACTCGCGTGAATGTGAAAATGGCGTGTCTACAACCGTGTTCCTGAGGGGAGGGTTTTGCCCCGACTGGGTTGGTCCCCCCAGTCTGGCCCAGATAAACCCCTGGCCCACTTGCCAGTCCAGGACGCGGTCACCCTATTGACTGCATTCCCAGAACGCGGCGCCCTACCAGACAGCGTTCATGCCCATACCACCTAACCCCAACCCGGCCCACGTTTGTTGTGCCCCGAGTTTTGATGATGTCAAACTATAAATCATTGAGTAAACATTGAATGAAGACTAAGCTTTTATGTTGCACAGGTATAAAAGCCTAAGGCACATTCAACACAAAAAGCATGGACTTGAGGAACTAAGACTCAACAGGGAAAGTGAAGTTGAAAGGGGAGAAACAAATCTGAAGACAAGAATGAATTGACTTAAAGCCAGCATGTAGATGTTGTCTAGATCAAAAGTGATCCCAACTTGAGTTAACTTGCTCCTAAGTCAAGTTACAGTTGCTTCACAGAAGCCCTGATATGAAGAAGATCGTCCCAACTAGAGTTGAGACAGAACCAACTTGAGTTGCCTGAAGATCCAGAAGCTGAATTGTGAAGCGTCTAACCTCAAGTCGACTTGAGGATCAGACAACTCAAGTTGTAGCCCCTTCCAGTAGCTGCCTTCACCCGAGCTAGAGTTTAAGTCGACTTAGCTGATGGCTCAAGTCGAGTTAGAACGGTGGCTAACCAAAATCCCCAAATCGATTAATCCTTCACGTGTGGACTCAATTATTGGATGATGGAATTCATGAATACCAGGAAGAATATTCAGAGGAGACGAATTGAGATAAGAGATTTCTATCTTAACCACCTCTGACTCACGAGGCCCATAAGAATCTTCCATAAAAAGAAGGATCTCGTGGATTCGGTATAAAAAGGGGATTCTACTGCGAAGAATAGAACAAGAAGAAGGAGAGGAATTTGAGTGAAGAGAAATAGAGCGCGGGAAGACTGAAAAAGCCAGAGAGAAGAGCGTGGATTTCAGAGACGAGATTGAAGATCCAGATCGTAAGGGAAGAGAATTAGAAAGTGCTGATTTCGAAGAGGCAGTTCAGGTTGTTCCTACTTGCCGAGGAACAATCAAGTAGTCAGATCAGATCGTCATCGTCTTTGGAGAGAAACTTCAGAACCTGATCTGTGTTTCTGTTTGTTTCTTCTATTTTCTTATCTTCAGAGATTGTATTGTGAGCTGTGCTCCATTTAGGAGGCAGCGTGTTTCAGATCTTGCTTGTTGCAGCAAAGATCTGAGTCCAGGCAGTTTTTGCCTTCAAGCTGTTAGGCAATGGTTCTTGTTGAGCTGAATGATAGCTCGTTGTCTGCAAGCTGTGTGTCAACTTTTGTAAGGGAGCGTTTCCCTTGGATTGTGTGTTATTCTGCACATAGTGAAGCCTTGCTCTGGTAGAGCAGGGGGTGGACGTAGGTCAGCCGTGTACGGTGACTGAACCACCTAAAAATCTTTGCTCTGTGACTTACATCGTGTGTGATTAATTTGTTTCAAATCTGCATTCATAGAGTTATTGTTTTTAGAATTAAGTCAGTCTTAACTGATATATAAAAAAGTGTGCTTACGCACTTTGTGTGAGGAGGGTTTCTGGACCCAAACCTCCACCTGGTATCAGTTTAGTTGACTATACATTTCTGGTTCTCTATTTGCTTTCTATCAATAGATGGATGTTTTAGAAACCATTGAACGATTAGATCTCTACTAGTTCTCGACAGATTTGTGAGCTTCTAGGTGATTCAATTACTTCTGATTGGTATTCTGTGTGTTGCTTCTTTTCTTCAATTTCAATTTCCCAAGGATCTATTCACCCCCCTCTAGATCCTCCATTTCATGTTCCAACACGTGGTATCAGAGCAGGTTTATCCAGTATATAGGTCCAACGACCTGGATAGATCAATCAAAATGGATTTCAAGGGGCTTATGGCTGAAGACCATTCGGTGAATAGGCCTCCATATTTTAATGGAACTGACTATGCTTATTGGAAAAGCCGAATGCAGGTGTTCCTCAGGGCCCAAAATCACGAGATCTGGAAGGTGGTTAGTAGAGGTCCATTTCCACTATCAGAAGATGAAGACAAGTGGACTCCATACGAAATCAGGAAGTCAACGGTGAACTAGAGCGCAATGAACATAATGCAGTGTGCACTGCATCCGACTGAATTCTCAAGAGTTTCATCATGTGAGATGGCTAAGGAAATGTGGGACAGATTGGAGGTTATATACGAAGATACCTCCGAGGTAAAGGAAACTAAGGCCAATATGCTTATTTCTGATTATGAACGTTTTAGAATGAAAGCTGACGAATCAATCTCAGAAATGTATGGTAGGTTAACTCAGTTAACTAATGGGTTGAGAAGCTTAGGGAAGACCTACACAGAACAAGAGATTGTAATAAAAATCTCAAGGTCCCTAACCCCCATTTGGCACACAAAGGCCACTATCATAGAGGATTCACCCACCTTGTCTAGTATGATAGTAGACAAACTTATAGGATCCCTTATGACCTATGAACTGAATCTATTGAGAAAGGAAGAGGATTCGAAGAAGAAAAAGTCTCTAGCACTAAAGGCAGTTCCAAGCAGTAATGATTCCACTGATGAGAGTGAGCTCTTTTCAAGTTGTGATGAAAATTCAAGTGAGTATGCTTTACTTACTAGCAAGTTCAGAAAATTCCTAAGAAGGGTAGGTAAAGGCCCAAAAAGGGAAAACCAATTGGTAGGTAAGAGTTCTAAGTTCAAATCAACATTCAACAAGAAATCTGACAGTGTTATTTATTTCAATTGCAGGAAACCCGAGCACATGAAGAGTGACTGCCTTGAGCTGATGAAAAAGCAACCTAAGTGGAAAGGCAAGAAGCCCAAGGCTATGATCAGCACTTGGAGTGACGAGGATGACGGCGATGAAGATGATACCGAATCTGAAGAAGAGGAGAAAAGAGACAAAATTTTCTTGATGGCTCACTGAGATGAAGAAGAAGAGGTAATCTCTCCTTTTGAGAATTTTACTGTTAATGAATGGGAGGAAGCTTATGCCCAGTTGCTTGATAGATTTGATAATCTCCGTAAGGACAATAAACTTCTTAAAAAGAAAATAAACAACATGGTTCATGACACAAGCTCAAAGAAAAAGAATGAATGTCTTGAACAGGAAATTATATATATGAAAGAGTTAAATGAAAACCTTGAAAAGCACATGAATGAGATGAGGATGAAGATAGAAGAACTTGAAAAAGAAAACAAACTTATTAATGAAAAGTATGAAGCTCTTCAAGGTGTTAATGAGCAACTGCTAAAAGATGCTCAAACGGTTCAAATAGAATTGAATGATAAAGAAAAAATCATTGATAAAATGGTCAAAGGGAAGGAAAATCTAGATGCCATCCTAGGGACATAAGTTAATTTTAGAAAGGAAGGTCTAGGTTTTAACCCAACTGAGAAAAAGGAGTTTGAGATGAAAAACCTTCTCCTTTCACCCTGGATCAAGTGGTCTAAAGGAATTTAATCCTTTAATCAACATGGAAAATGTGAGCAAGACCACTAAAAAAGGGGGCACATCTAATCAGAATAGTAAATTGAAGAAAATGAAACCTCAGGGAAAACTAGAAAAACCCCAAGGAAGAAACTCCCCAAAATAGTTCACCAAGTCTGAGATGCCAACTCGACTTAAGAACTCGACTAAGCCAAGTTCTGGGTCTTCCAGTAACCATTCCAGAAGCCAGGCTCGCTAGCCAACTCGACCTAAAAACCTCCATAAGTCGAGTCAGGCCTCTCACAGAACCAGGTTTTTCAGATACTCTGAACCAAGTCGACCTAGACAAGCTCCCAAGCCGACTTGGACACCTTCCAGTAGGTATTACAGACAGCAGGACATCTGGTTAAGTTGACCTAAGCACTGGGCTAAGTCGACTTGGTCTCCTTCCAGAAATAGTTACGGAGGAAGCCAACCACAGTCAAGTCGAGTTGAGCAAGCCTTTAAGTCGACTTACAGGTTTGACAGAATGCCCCCCTATGACCAAAGGTACAGAAATGGTAATCTAAAGACTCAAAGGTGGTTTGACCGGCGTCAACCCAATTGGTCAAGGTTCTCTCACAAGTCTTACAATCACAATAAGAGCCTTGCTCCTTTTAAACAACTATCATGTGATGTATGTGAAAAACATGGGCATAAGAAGTCACAATGCGTGAATAACACTAAACCAACTCAAGCTAAACAAGTGTGGCTTCCTAAGAATATCTTGACTTATCTGACTGGAATGAGTGGACCCAATCTCATTTAGGTTCCCAAAACATTGGTGTAATCTGTGTCATGCAAGAGTGTCTTGCAGCCATCCATAATCGTTGGTATCTCGATAGTGGATGATCAAGACACATGACAGGAGATAGAGAGAAATTCTGTCTACTGGTTGAAAAGGAAGCAGGGCATGTGACCTTCGGAGGAAAGAACAAAGGAAAAATTATCGGGTCAGGTAAAATTGGTAAGAATCCTAATCACTCGATAGAAAATATTTTGTTGGTCGAAGGTCTCAAGTATAATTTACTTAGCATTAGTCAATTATATGACAAGGGTCATAGAGATGAATTCAATGCTAAGGAATGCAAAGTTTTTGAACAGAATTCTGACAGAATAAAGTTTTTGGGTCGTAGAGTAAACAATGTGTACATGGTAGATTTAGATGACCCATCACATGTGAACCTGTGCCTAGCTGCCAATAAACTCGATCTTGCATGGCTCTGGCACCGCAGACTAGGACATGCTAGTTTTAATGGTTTGCATAAGTTGATTAAGTTCAATATGGTAAAAGGAATTCCAGAAATCTCATTCAATAAATTCAATAAAGTCTGTCATGCTTGTACCCAAGGAAAGTAGAGCAGGAACTCTCTCAAATCTAGAATAGAAAATATGTCTTCTAAACCACTTGAGCTTATTCATATGGACTTATTTGGACCTACTAGGACAGTCAGTCTTAGTAGCGAACGGTATGGATATGTTCCTGTGGACGATTATTCTAGATTTACTTGGGTATTCTTCTTGAACCACAAAAATGAAGCATTTCATGAGTTTCAGGTATTTTACCAAAAAATCAAGTAGGAAGGTAACTACAAGGTATGCTCCATTTTGTCCGATCATGGCGGAGAATTTGATAACTCTAAATTTGATTATTTATGCAGCGAAGAGGGAATCAATCACAGGTTTGCTTCGCCAAGGACCCCTGAATAGAATGGTGTCATAGAAAGACGGAACAGAACCTTGGTGGAGATGGCTAGAACGATGCTGGTGGAAAGTCAATTATGCCAAAAATTCTGGGCAGAGGCAGTCAATACATCATGCTATATTGTCAACCGAGCCATGGTAAGACCGTCCTACAAAAAGACTCCCTATGAGATGTATAAGGGTAAGAAACCTTCACTAGCACATTTCAAAGTTTTTGGTGCAAAATGCTTTATCCATAACAATGATAAGAGAGATTTGGATAAGTTTGAAGCTAAGAGTGAACCCGGTATATTTCTAGGCTATGCTTCAGATTCAAGGGCATATCAGATTTTCAATGTGCAAAGTCGAGCTGTGGAAGAATCTCCATATGTTACCTTTAATGAACAAGATGAGGAAACTAATATTTCTAATTATGACAGGAAGGATGAGCTGAATGGAGACTTCTTAGATCCTAAGGAGGAACCTGAACAGTCAAATGAGGAACTACAGCAGAATGAAGAAACCAGTGAAGCTAAGAACCAAGGTGAGAGAGCATGTTCTCCAGGTAAAACATCCTCAAACCTGAGATTTCTGAAATATCATCCTCTAGACAATATTGTAGGAAATCTTCACGACCCTCCTAGAACTAGATCTTATTTCAAAGAAGTAGAGGAAACAAATCAAATGACATTAGTTTCACAGGTGGAACCCAAGAATGTAGAAGATGCTTTTAAGGATGAATCTTCGATTAATGCGATGCATGAGGAGCTAAACCAATTTGAGCAGAATAATGTTTGGCACTTAGTTCCTAGACCGTCAAATAAATCTGTGATAGGAACAACATGGGTGTTTAGGAATAAACTCAATGAAAATGAAATAATTGTTAGAAATAAGGCTAGGTTAGTGGCAAAGGGGTATAACCAGGAATTCAGAATAGACTTTGAGGACTCATTTGCCCCTGTTGCTAGGTTAGAAGCCATTAGAATAATGCTTGCTTTTGCTTGTTCCTGTAGAATAAAACTCCAACAAATGGATGTCAAAAGCACTTTTCTCAATGGACTAATAAAGGAAGAAGTCTTTGTTTTTTTTTTAATCACCGACCAACAGAGTTTATGTCCAGTCCAGTGCACCATCCCCCAGCAGGGGACAGTGTTCTCACTCCCCCAGACTAACACTGTGGCCATAGAATTTTATTGATTTTGTAATGAATATAGGATCATCGGGGCATACCCCTGAACATTTACAGATTGCAGCATGAAAGAAGTAGGATCTACAGATCTACAAACCCAAAGAGTGAGTCTATACACTGCACATTGTGAAGTCTGTACAATGTGAAGACCGTTCGCTGCCGAAGACGGTGAAGTCTATACATTGTGAAGAAGTCTGTACACTGTGAGGAAGTCTGTACAATGTTGAAGTCTGTACATTGTGCTGTTAAAGCCCGTTCGCTGCTGAAGACGGTGAAAGTCTGTACATTGTGATGCATCAGCTTTGTGAAGTCCATACACTGCATTGCAGTCAAAGTCTGTATAATGAGAAGTCTTCTATGTCGAGGCTTTGCTGAAGTCTGTACAGTGCTGAAGTCTATACATTCTATGTCGAGGCTTTGCTGAAGTCTGTACCGTGTGAAGTCTGTACACTGCACACCCTTTCAGCTTTGTGAAGTCTGTACAGTTGGGATGCTGAAGTCTGTACATTCAATGTCAAGGCTTTGCTGAAGTATGTACACTCCACACCCTTTCAGCTTTGTGAAGTCTGTACAGTTGGGATGCTGAAGTCTATACATTCAATGTCAAGGCTTTACTGAAGTCTGTACAGTGTGAAGTCTGTACACTCCACACCCTTTCAGCTTTGTGAAGTCTGTACAGTTGAGAAGTCCATACATTGCATTCCTTTTCACTGCCAAAGTCTGTACATTCAATGTCTGAGCTTTAAGAAGTCCATACACTGCACTCCCAAGCTTTGTAAGTCTGTACATTTGAGAAGTCTATACACTATACTCCCTTACGCTGCAGCTTTGTGAGGTCTGTACATTTGAGGAGTCCATACACTGCACTCCCTGTGCATTCAATGTCTGAACCTTAAGAGGCTAACGTTGACGGATGGCTGGCAGTCCAACTTTGTCTATTCTTATCGCTCCCATGGCCAATCGCGGGAGGTCCCCTACTTGAGTGAAAATTGTGTTTTCAGTAATGGTGCATGCATAAGAGGCAAGGGAATCAGCAACTTGATTCCCTTCTCCGAATACATGCCAAACCGGACACCCATTGTCCTGGAGGAGATCCAAGGTCCTTTTCCACCAGGGAAGGACCATCCAGCTTGGGGCCATTCCATTCCGGATTGCCTCTACTAGGAGGGCACAGTCCGAGTACATTGCTGCCAGCGTAATTTGACATTGCTTGGAAATGGCTAAACCATCATGAAGAGCCCTTGTCTCAACTGAGATACTATTGCCTTGACCATAGTGAAATGCAAAACCAACTATGAGTTTGCCTGCAGGGTCCCTGATACATCCTCCACCTCCACTTTTGTCGGGGTTGCCCTTCGAGGCTCCATCTACATGCAGTGTAAAATCTTGGGCAGCCAATTGACAAAAGACCAAGAGTGGCTGTTTGATTTCCACCCGTGGATATAATTGGAAGGATGCTAAACAATGGAATTGGGCTGGAGATAAAGGCTTGTGAAAATTTAGCTTGTCCAACACCAAAGCTATTGAAGAGATTATTTTCCTTTTGATGGATGCACTGTTGAGGGCCACCCCTTCAAATCTTAGAGCACATTTATGTTTCCATATTTCCCATATCATCAAGATTACAGCATACATCCCAATAAACTATATTGCAGATGACATGTTAGTTGCAGAGATTAAATTCCAGCTTCGGGTTGTAATCTGCTCACTAAGAGCAATCTTGTTGCTAACAAGAGGGTGCACCCAGCCCCATAACTCAGAAGCCAACCCACTAGAGATGAAAATATGGTTAAGCTCTTCTTGGGAAGGAGATGAACAACAGCTGCACCTAGAGGCCATTTGAATCCCACATTCAGCCACCCTACTGTCAACCGGCACTGCTCGGTGGAGTATTTTCCAGGTGAAGAGAGCTGCTCTTGGAGCAATAGCTGAGTGCCATAGCTTGGCCCAAGCTGGCCTCCGAATACCTTTTGTTCGGATCAAATTACATGCTGACTTTACTGAGAAATTGCCCTTTAAAGTGCCTGTCCAAATACAGATGTCGGCCTCATTGCTAAACTGGATGTGTGGAAAGTGAAAGTTGTTACTGAAAAAACCCCTGGCAATATGCTGAGAGTCCTGGAGCACTTCTCGGACGGAAGCCATAGGGAGATCTGCACCTCTATTTCTACCATCGGTCTGAACAACATTAATGGCAGGGCCTAGACCAGTCCAGTTATCTCTCAGAAAATCTAAAGAAGTCTTTGTTGAGCAGCCTCCAGGATTCGAGAATTTAGATTTTCCAGATCATGTCTACAAGCTGGAAAAGGCCCTATACGAATTGAAACAAGCTCCGCGGGCCTGGTATGAGAGATTGAGCAATTTCCTCATAGGTAAAGGATACAAAAGAGGTATTGTTGATCAGACACTATTTATAAAGGTATGTAAAGATGATATTCTAGTTGTTCAAGTATATGTAGACGATATAGTGTTCGGATCAACAAGGTCCACCATGTGTGAGGAATTAGGTAATCTCATGACTAGTGAATTCGAAATGAGTCTGATGGGAGAGTTACAATTTTTCCTTGGCTTGCAGGTCACCCAGATAGACAAGGGGTGTTTTATCAGCCAGTCCAAATACGTCTTGGAGCTACTGAAAAGATTCAAGATGGACAAGCTCAAGATGATTGCCACTCCCATGAGTACTAGTGCTGGACTAGATGCCGATGAGAGAGGTAAAACGGTAGATGCAAAAGTGTATAGAGGTATGATCGGTTCCTTTCTCTACCTTACAACATCTAGGCCTGATATACAGTGCAGTGTATGTCTTTGCGCTCACTTTCAAGCCAGCCCTAGGGAATCACATATGAGTGCCGTTAAGCGAATTTTCAGATATTTAGCGGGAACTCATGACCTAGGTCTATGGTTCCCTGCATCTTGTGAATTCAATTTAATCTCTTACTCAGATGCAGATTATGTTGGGTGTAGATAAGCTCGCAAGAGCACAAGTGGGTATTGTCAGTTTCTGGGTGGATGCTTGATCTCTTGGGCCTCCAAAAAGCAACACTCAGTCGCACTCTCCACTATAGAGGCCGAATACGTCGTTGTAGGAAGTTGTGGGACTCAGGTGTCGTGGGTCAAGCATCAGCTCCAAGATTATCGTGTGGATCTTGGATGCGTGCCCATACTGTGCGATAACATGAGTGTCATCAATCTAAAAAAAAACCCCATCCAGCACTCTAGGACTAAACATATTGAAATAAGACATCATTTCCTTCGGGATGAAAGGAGTAAAAAAAGTTCGAATTACATTTTGTTGAACACAAAAATAATTTGCAGACATATTTACCAAACCCTTATGTAATGAAAGATTTTCATCATTTAGAAGGGAACTTGGTATGTGCAGATTTCATTAAAGTCATGGTTGACATAATGCAATTTGTGTGTTTACTTGAATAAATACTGTTTGTGTTTTTCAATAAATTGTTGGGTTGTAAATAAGTGTTTTGTTGAGGGGGAGTATTTCTTTTAGGAATTTCTAATCAATAAGGACATAGGGATCCAGAGGATGTCAAGAAGTTTTGATGGGGTTCCAACTTGGATTGTTGATAAGGTTAATCACAGATGGTTCACCATTGAAAAGATCTGAAAAACTATTCTGGATAGTGGTCTAAGTTGACTTGGCAGATTTCTAAGTTGAGTTGAGAATCCATATTGTGGGAAACCAGTTTCTGGATAATCGGCCAAGTCGAGTTGAAGATCATCCAAGTCGAGTTGAGGGAACAGTATGTCTGATCACAGGTTCTGGATGAGAAGTCAAGTCGGCTTAAATCTGTTCCAAGTCAACTCAAGTGGACAGTCTGTCAAACGCCTGTTCTGGATCTGTCTCCAAGTCGACCTAAATTTCTCTCAAGATGACTTAAATTTCTCTGAACACTAAAATCATTTCCTTAATCATACAAATAACTTCTTCTCTCATCCAACCACTCATTCTTGAACCATCCCAAATCTATCTTTTCAATCACATAAATCTTCACATCTATTTCGTCTTAGAAAATGTTCTAAAATTAAATGCATAAAGTTAAATCCATCACAAATGCACAATTTTAGGGGGAGGCTTTATTGAAGCAATTGGCTCTGAGAGACATTCCAGTCTTCACAGACGACCCAAACTAAGTTGATGGTTTGGAACATATAAACTTTTAAAATTTGGGGATAAGGATCTTGAGAATATGAGCTTTATGTATGGAATAGCCTTAAAACAGCCCCATAAGACTATGTTCCCAACCGTTCGAACAGTCTGAAAATCAAAAATATTGTGGCTACCTTAACTGAAAAATTTTAATCTGAGTATTGACCCTAAACATTAAATGGGTATGTTAAAAGCCAAGGGAATACACCATGAAAATTCTGAAATTGGTAGAGCAATGATTGTGTATTGAGAAACTGCTGTCCTTCACCAAAGAAGTGATGAGACATGGAAGTCATGATGTACCAGTTAACTCTGTTCAATCAAAAAATGCAAAAAAAAGATAGAATGGTAAGCCATACTGAGTAACCGGGGCCTTTGGCGTGTAAAAAGCGTGTTTCCTCGCGTAAAAAGGTATGTGCTAAACCTGAATGCTCAATCAAAGAGAAAAATGAGAATAAAATAAAATAGTTTACCCAAGGCAAATGAAGATCCTTAAGGTGTTTACCTTCAATACCAGTTAAAATTTTTACTAAGGGGTCACTATGAAACTGAGAAATAAAGATTGGAAGAGCAGGAAAGGGACAAGGTTGCAAAGGTTGTTTTATCTCTATTAAATACATTTGCATGCATTTTCAAGAGATTAATGTCATTTTTTTGGGTTATATGTGATGAACCATTTATCAAACGGAGGGTCATTAATAAAATGTCTCAAAGAAAAATTGTTTCAATTAATTACTTTAATAAACCCCTTGAAATTTATGTTTCTGATGGAATTTAACTATTTTTCTTATGTTCAAATCTTTTGGAAATTCAAAAAGACACCTTTGCCCCTGCCTTTACCCATTTGCTTCACCTTCTTAAAGAACTCAGTCTCGTCAACTCGAGTTCATCCTCTCAGACATCTTTTCTGGCCACACTCTGCCCTAACCCCACCATACTCTCCGTCTCCTGCTACTTTTATCCACCTCTAGCCATTCTCTGCAAGTCCCTGGCCACCGACGTATTAAAAATTGAAGTCCCGCGATCAATGACACCCAAGAGGGGGGGGGGTGAATTAGGTGATTATAGATTTTAATAAACTTTTATCCGATTTAAAACACGTATCAAGAACAAGCAACAAACAAGTAGAGATCTGATGGATAACAAAAGAATCTCGCTAAATCAACCCCTATAGCAGTTCTTTGGTACCAGGCGGAGTCCGGGAATCCGAAGATTCTCTCACACAAAGTATTTTCCTCCTGACAGGACTAACCTTGTCGATCAGAAGCTACCTTTTGATATACCAGAGATCTCCCGTAAAAGGTTAATAGAATTAGATCTAAAGAAGGAAACTAGATGATGATGCAGTTTGCAAACGAGCTAGAGCAGAATGGAGGTAGAAGAAAAGGAGCAAACCACACAGAAGACCACGATTTTTAGGTGGTTCGGATGCAACAACTGCAACCTACGTCCACCCCTCACCGACTGTGAGGATTCACACACTATCTTGTAGAAGGTTACAAGATCAAAGCACACACACACACACACTCGTGTGAGTTCAGAACTCCCACGAAGGTGCACAAGCACCGAATCACAAAGAACCATGAAGAACAAAGAGATCACTTACACACACACACACACGGATCTGCGTAGATCCACACACACACAGGTGTTTCAATATTACAAGAACACACCAATAAAGCTCAGCAAGAGTGGAATGAAAAGATAGAAAATGAAGACACATATTCAAGCTCCCCCTTAGTGGATGAAGATGGTATTGGATGAAGCTAGCTCCCAACTCGATCTTCACTTGAATGGCCTGCAAATCAGCTTGAGAAGCTTGCACTTGGATGAAGAACTTCTTGCTCAAAGCACTATTCACGGAGCTACAGTGCACCCCTCCTTTCTCCTTTGATGGCCTCCCTTGTTCTTACTTCAATCACTTAGGTTTTTGACCCCAATGAGATTATTTATAGAACTTGGGTGGTCAAGAGACATGCCACAGACCAGATCCACAAATCATGGTGAATCTGGTGACTTTTGGATTAAACAAACCCAACAAGAAGGGCTTCCCACATTGAGAATACAAAGTCAAAAATGAAGGCTTTCGAGACTGGTGGTCGACCGGTAAGGGCTGGCGGTCGATCGGAATTTTACAGGAAATTCGTTGCTGGGAAAACTGGTCGACCGCTCCTGGCTGGCGGACGACTGCTGGCTGGGATTCCTGTAAAAATCAAAGAGGTTAGCCAATGTAATATAATACATGAACGAAATAGTTTATGGCTACCTTGTTCCAATCAAGGTGAGTGCGTTTAAGCTTGGCCTGGGTGGTTTAGAAACTAAGATTGATTTATGCATTTGGAAGAGATTAAGCATTTAAACATTGCAGGATGACATTAGGCTTTAAATGCGTATGAAGGTCGAGCTTGATTGTTAATAGATAGCACGTGAGAAAACACATAAGCTAGGTTTTGATATCATCAAAATCACCCGGATATACTCAACAATCTCCCCCTTTTTGATGATGACAAAACTGAAGGGGGTTTGAAATACATGAACGTGCATTTGAGCAATGTTTGAAAATGGAGATCAAAGTTTGAAATCATAGCATTTCACTCACATCCCATCAAGCCAGCGAACGTAAACCATTCAACACTTTATTTGCCGAGTAGAAAAGAAATGAGATACAAGAGCCAACCATTTAAGATCAAACACTAGTTACATTCAATTCATCATTCCATTACAAGGTACATTAATGCGAGAGTGAATGCACGACTCTAGACTCAAGAGACAAAAGAAATGCATAAAAACAGAACAGACTCATGATCCTCACATGATCAAACATGCAAACACACAACCACACATGACATACATAAATATATAGAGCATGCACTACTACTTCTCCCCCTTTGGCATCATCAAAATGGGGTGGGATAGACGAAGGGGGACCCAAAGTGACACAAGACCAAAGTTCAGCAATCTAGAGGGAGAAAAAAGGAAAAATCCTCAAGGTGCATCTGCAGGTGGCTGATCCTCAAGAGGAGGGGGCTGGTAACCAAGGCGATGGCGGATGTCTTCAAGAGAATGAACTTGAGCATGAAGAGTATCCCGAATATGGCCAATGGCGAGGTCACGAGCCGCATCACGGCGAGCCATGCCAAGAAGTGTCATGTTCATGATGTGGAAGCACTGGCTGGAATCAGCAACACTGTTGGTGAGGCTAGTCATATGAGTGGAGAGTGTGGCCATTTGAGTGGAGAGGGAATCCAGAGCAATGGAGAAGGAATCTATGCAACCTAACATGGTGTCAACCACATTGCCCATAGTGTCAACGCGATCCCCGAGAGTAGAAAGTCGATCCCCAAAAGTATCCACACGTGTCTCTAGCCCAGTAAACCGCCTGTCAAAAACCTCATAGTCTACCCAAGAAGGCTGTGTGGCCCCCTGAGTGGAGGACTGTCCATGATGAAACTGAGGTGGAGGAGGCATCTCCGAATCCATATGATGCGGTGAGGGTGGAGGAGGCTGCTCCTTGGCCTGAACTGGAGGGGGAACATCCCCTTGAACCTGCTGTTGTTCCTGTTCTTGCTCTTCCTCACTATCAATTTCTTCTCCATAAGTAGGCACATCCCGACGTAGCTCACCATCGGGACCATAGTAATATCCCATATCTGTAAAGATCTTATGCTTTTTGTAAATATCATCCTGGCGAACATAGATAAACTGTTCTTTTGCTAAATTTATTCCAACATGAATGAATACCCCGGTCAACTGTGAAGCATGCGGCAAAGATCGCCGCAGATTTGTTCAGCAAGCTCCAATGAGAGTCATCATGAAGCGACCCATGTTGATTTGTATACCATTCATGACATTGTAAAACATGAATTTATGAACTTCTGTGACTTCATTTCTACTGCCACTCTTTGGGTAAATGAGGGAGGTAAACATATGATGCAAAACACACTGCAGTGGTGGAAAATGATTCGCATTCAATTTAATCAAGTTGCTGACACCACGCACGTAATAACAGTCAGTCACAGCAAGAAATGTGTCCTCAACCTCCCCATGACCAAAAACTAAGTCCGCTCCTCTAGCCGCCACTCCTAAACATCTCTCAAAAAGATCAAGAGTAATGTGAATCTCAACCCCTTGAACAACAGAAAATAATTGCTCATTTCTTGCAACCAAGTTCCCATAGAACTGCTGCACTAGACTAGGGTAATAGCGAGTGTATCTAGTGACGAAATCAGTCCAACCCGACTGAATCTCAAAGACTGCACATATATCAGGCAAGAGCTCATTCACCTAATTAAAATCAACCAGTCGAAGGTCGATAATAGGATAAGGAGGCAATCTAGGTGCTCGATGCGATGCTGGCACCTGCTGTGGTGGAGGAGCCAGTGCCTTGCATCTCTGGCCACTCCCTTCCCCTTGGGCAGAACACCGAGAGCTTCATCTAGGCGGCATCCCGAACTAGAAATCCGGTGAAAACCCTTGCAGAGATGACCCTCGACCCGGGGAATGAAGATAGATCTACAGACACTCTAGGGGCTTGCAAAAGTCTTTTCCACAGACTGGAACCTAGGAAGAAGTTCCTCGAACGCACGAATGGTCGAATGGAGTTCATCCTGAAACCGTGACGAACACGCCGGATCTTGTGCGGATGAAGGAACGATGGGTTTTAGATGCTTGGGAGGTGGAGAAATGGGTTCTAGGGTTAGGAAATGAGGTATGAGGGTGAATGGGGGTGATAGAATGAGAGAATGGGGTATTAGACCCCCTTATAAGTTGGATTGGTTGGGACCCTGGTCGGGCCGGTTAGCAGCCACCGGTCGACCGGTGCGGGGCTGGCGGTCGACCGCTAGCCCAAAAACCCCAAATTTTGCATATTTTTTTTGTTTCTTTTTTTTATTTGGGGGGGACTATCAACCAACCTTCAGATTTGAGCCATGGTCTTGAAGAGGAAGGAAGGAGATAGATGTAGTTTTGAGGAAAGTTTCTAACTCCCCCTCAGAAGTTTCCTAGGTCCGACATCACTGAGTCCACAATTATTTAATCAAGGAATATCTAGCCTTAGAAATTTTTTTTCAAGGAGGGCTATATATATATAAATACATTCAAGCATGCAGGAAAAAATGTGAACACACAAGGTAGTAAAAGTAAAGACAATATGCATGTTTTCCTACCCTTGATGCATATGAGTTTCTATAAATGTGAATCTTAACCTAAGTGCAAACTTATGCATGTATGCTCTCACCTTTGCACATCCCAAGTTCTCTTCTTATCTTGTTAAATTGATCCTGGTTGAGGGGTTTGGTGAAAATGTCAGCTAGCTGATTGTGTGTGTCAATGAAGTTCAATTCAAAGACCCCCTTTCCTACATGATCTCTCAGAAAGTGATGACGAATATCAATATGCTTGATTCTAGAATGTTGAACATGGTTTTTAGACAAACTGATTGCACTGGTATTATCACACAAGATTGGCACACATTTCATCTCAATATCTAAATCAAGTAATTGATTTTTGATCCAAATTACTTGAGCTCCACAACTTCCGGCGGCTACATATTCAGCCTCGACCGTTGAGAGAGCTATTGAATATTGTTTCTTGGAGGCCCATGAGACTAGGCACCCACCAAGAAACTGACAGTACCCACTAGTAGTTTTATGATCTACAATACATCCGGCATAATCTGCATCGGTGTATGTAATTAACTCAAAAAAACTACCGATGGGAAACCACAAGCCAAAGTCTATTGTACCTAGTAAGAATCTAAAAATGCGTTTAACAGTCGATAAATGAGATTCTTTAGGACATGACTGAAAATGGGCACAAAGACATACACTGAATTGAATGTTAGGGCGGCATGCTATAAGATACAGTAGTGATCCGATCATACCTCAAAATAGTGTAGGATCTACTGTTTTACCATTTTCATCTTTGTCTAATTTCTAGGTGGTGGCCATTGGAGTTGACAAGGGTTTTGCTTCAGCCATCCCATATTTCTTCAACAGCTCCATTGTGTACTTGGCTTGACTTATGAAAATCTCCTCAGATGTTTGCTTCACCTGCAGTCCAAGAAAGAATGTTAATTCACCCATTAAGCTCATCTCAAATTCTCCTTGCATAATTTCTGCAAATTCATCACATAGCGCATTATTAGTAGCTCTAAAAATTATGTCATCGACATACACTTGAACTACTAATATATCTTTACCTGATTTCTTTGTGAAAAGTGTTTGATCAAGCTTACCTCTCTTGAAACCATTTTCAATCAGAAATGAGGTGAGCCGTTCATACCATGCCCTTGGTGCTTGCTTTAGTCCGTACATGACCTTCTGGAGCTTGTATGGAGCTTGTACACATATTGTGGATGTTTGGGGTCTTCAAAACCTGGAGGTTGTTCTACAAAAACATCCTCTTTGATATACCCATTTATAAAAGTAGATTTAACATCTATTTGAATTAATTTGAAGTTAGATGAGCAAGCATAAGATAATAAAATCTGGATTGCTTCTAGACAAGCAACCGGTGCAAATGACTCATCAAAATCAATACCCATCTCCTGGCTATACCCTTTGGCCACAAGCCGGGCTTTGTTCCTAACAACCAATCTCGTATCATTTAACTTATTTCTGAAAACCCATCGGGTTCCAATTATGGATTGATTTTTAGGTCGTGGCACTAGAGTCTACACCTTGTTTCTTTCGAACTGGTGCAACTCTTCATACATAACCTGGATCCATGATTCATTTTAAAGAGCTTCATGGATGTCCTTATGCTCTTCCTGTGAGATTAAGGCTATCAAGTCCTCTTCTTCTACTTGCCTTAGAGATGCTCTGGTTCTTACCCTATCTTGAGGATTACCGATTATGTTTTCAGCTGGATGATCCTTTAAGAATGTGGAGGTGCTTGGTAAGTTGGGGTGCTGCACTTACTGCTCTTGCAGTGTTTCAATTGAAGGATCTTCATCTTCTTCACTCTTGCTGGGTATTCCTTCCTTTGGTTCATCCTTGGCTTTAGAAGTTCCAGCATTAGTTGAATTTTGGGGGGCTTCTCCTGCATCCATAATTTGCATAGTCAGTTTTAGTTCAGATTCATCAAAAATCACATGAGGACTTTCTTCAACAACCAAAGTCTGTTTATTAAACACTCGATAAGCTCTAGAGTTAAGTGCATAGCCTAGGAAAGTTCCCCTGTCACTTTTCTCATTAAACTTACCTAGGTTGGCCTTACCATTGTTCGTGATGAAACATGAACATCCAAAGGGTTTAAGATGGGAAATATTTGATTTCTTACCCTTGTAGAGCTCATAGGGAATTTTCTTCAAGATGGGCCTTACCATTGCCCTATTGATGATGTAACATGCTGTACTTACCACCTCAGCCCAAAAGTATTTTGGTAGAGAATTTTCACTTAACATGGTTCGTGCTATGTCAATCAATGTTCTATTTAACCTCTCCACCACTCCATTTTGTTGGGGCGTCCTTGGTGATGAAAAGTTGTGCGTATACCCGTGCTCTTCATAAAAATTGTTAAAATCATGATTTTCAAATTCACCACCATGATCACTTTGGATGGTAGTGATAAGGTAGCCTCTATCTATTTGGATTTTCTTGTAAAACACTTGAAATTCCATCAATGCATCATTTTTATTGGATAGAAATAACACCCATGTAAATCTAGAATAATCATCAACAATCACAAAACCATAGGATTTCCCTCCTAGGCTGGATGTCCTAGTTGGGCCAAACAAATCAAGATGCAACAGCTCCAAGGGCCTTGAGGTGGAAACAATGTTTTTATTTTTGAAAGATATGCGTGTTTGCTTGCCTTTTGTGCAAGTCTCACAGATTTTATCACTTTCAAACTTTAACTTTGGCAAACCATTCACCAAGTCATGTTTAGACAACTTGGAGATTACTCCAAAACTAGCATGACCTAGTCTTCAGTGCCATAGCCATGCATTATCAAGATTGTTTGCTACCAAGCATACATCATCACGAGAAACATCATCAAGATCAATAGTATATACATTGTTGCTTCTCTTGCCGATGAATCTGATTTCATTGGAAGTTTTATTTATGACAAGGCAACGTGTTTCATCAAAAATAATTTTAAAACCCTTGTCACACAGCTGGCTAATGCTCAAGAGATTATGATTTAAGCCTTTCACCAAAAGCACATTCTCGATAAGAATTTTAGAATTCTTAACTATATTGCCGATTCCAATGATTTTACCTTTGTCCTTGCCTCCAAAAGCAACTGAACCTCCATCCTTGTCTTGAAGTGTAGAGAACACCTTCTTGTCCCCTGTCATATGTCTTGAACATCCGCTATCCAAGTACCATTTGCTCCCCCTGACTTTAAGACATATCTGCAAGAACCAACATTCTCATGCAAATGATTTTGGTACCCAAGCTAGTTTGGGTCCGTAGGAGTTAGTCCAATTCTGTGCATATCTTTTCTTAGTCCAAAAAGTATGATCTCTTGATGAGTTTTGTTTGAACCAGTAATTTGTAACAATATGACCAAATCTACCACAATGATAACAATTAACAGATGCAAACTTTCTTTGAAATTGTCATGGTTTGGGTTGGACATGTTTTGGCTTAGAGTTGAAACATGAAGCATGGTTGTTTTCTTTTTGATGAACAAAGGATGTAGTGATCTTATGCTCAAAGGATTTTTTTTATTTTGGGGAGTGTATCTCATTCCTTCTTTTTAAAAATTGACTTTAACTCCCAACAAGTTATCTAGATTTTGTTTGCCCTTTACAAACCTTGACAAGGTGGACTGAAGTTCAGCCACTTCTTTATCCATACTCACAGTTTTCTTTTCAAGTTCTGAATTTGTGGATTTCAAAATTTTTTCTTCAGATTTTATTTTTTCACACACTTTCTCCATTTCAGACATTTTGTAGGATAGCTATTCTTTGGCTTTTTCACAATCTGAAATTTTTTGTAGCAAAGTTTCTTTTTCTTCGGTTAGCTCAAACCATTCTTGTTCCACCTTTTCAAACTTAACCAAAATATCTTCATGTGATAAATCATCAATTTTCTTTTTGAGAATTTTGTTTCCAGATCTGATTTTCTTATATTTAGTATACAGTTTTTCATATTTCGTCTCCCATTGTTCATTGGAAATAAAATCAGGGTCAGAATTTACCTCCGTCGCATCATCTTCATGTGCCATGAGGCACAAGCTCTCCATGAGCTCTCCGAGCTCTTCTTTGGACATCACTTCCTCTTCGTCGCTCCATGTAGTGACCATTACTTTCGGCTTCCTGAATTTTTCTTTCTTGAACTTCTTCTTCATATCTGGACACTCTCCTCTCATGTGTCCGGGCTTCTTGCATTCATAGCAAATGACGTTGTTGGGCTTGCTTGACTCGCCCTTGGTTTGAATGGGCTTCCTTTGCCCCTTTTTGAAGTTACCTTGAAAATTCATCTTCTTTCTCAAAAATCTCCTTACTTGGAGAGTTATCATGGCCAAGTCTTCTTCTTCATTGCTTCCCTCGCTGGATTCTTCTTCCTGAAAGTCTTCATCAGATAGATGAGCTTTCAATCCAATCACTTTATTCTTCTTCGTATCTTTCTCGGCTATTCTCTTCATATTTATTTCATAGGTCATGAGTGATGCGGGACAGACACGCGACGTAGGACTTTATCTCGCGATCATCCCTATGCGAGGGAAACGCTGGACCGTGCGCGGTTAAGAAACCGACAGTGAGTCTCGGGTATCGACTTTTCCGCGTTAACTCGGATCGAGTCACGGGAAGGGTCACTCACTCTCGCTCTCTCGCAGCGGTGATACAATTGATAAAACGGGCTAATAACCTATCACATGCAGCAGCATTCAAAAATATATGGGTAAAGCAAATGCGATAAGAGAGAGGGGGCGAGTTTACCTCTATGCTCTGGGCATAGGGAAGACGATCCCGGCCAAGTCAGTAACTCCCGGTACAGTAAATATTAAATTATAGCAGTGAATTTTGATACCCACTCCACGCAGGGAGGTAACGGGCTACAAGTGGGCCCGGGAGGACCGATCTTGGGTTGACGGGTAGCACTTGGATCCACTCGTTGGTGCCGTCCGGAAGACCTTGCTGCAGGTTATGGGGCCCACGTGTGACTCAGCCCTCCGAATCCGGCGGGATGGGTCCCGTTGTGAATGGGGCACCTGGAGGAGCGATCCCTGGAACGGCGGCGCGCTGGTTCACCTTGCGGAAGGCGAGGTGACTCCGACCGACAAGTGTGATCTTGCTATCTATAGATATGCACTTCTATTTTTGGCCTGCGTGACTTGGTGAAACTCGCTGCTGCGATCACTCCCGACGTCGGATCGACACCAAAGTGGTACCGTTGGAAAGCTCTCTCAGAGATCTTCAACCAAGGACTGGGGCAGCAAATTTGAAGACTATGTATTTTTCGTGGTGGATTTTACAAGGGACTGATTGATAGACTCAGAAAACTCAGGATAGATCTAAGTTTTCCTAATAACTTATATTGACCGCGACTCAAACCACAGATATGGAACTTGGACTCTTCACAAAAGTTGTAGAGGGGGAAACAAGGAAGACGGGGATAATTTGTATGTGACTTTTGGTGGAAGTTTCGATTTTGTGAGGATTTTATACTGGCTGGGGGTCGGATCTAAACTGCACAGGACACAATAGATTTGGGAAAAGACAGCAATTTTTAAAAATGGTAAAAGGACTCCAGAAATTCCATGAAAATTCTTGGATGATGGGGCTGGTGGACAGAACTCCCAATAAAATTGGTGACCCAAAAAAATAAAAGAAAGGGGGTCGAAATATGGAAACACAGGGTTGCTGTGATATGATCTAAATAGTAGACATAACTGGAAGGTGGGGAAACATGAAAATGGAAAAATAGAAAACGAAGGGTAAATGACTGGATTTTTTTTGTGGTGGCTGGGGTGGACGTGGATGACTCACCCTCCAAGTTTGGACTCGATCGGAGCTCCTGATGAAGAGCTAAAATTCGAGCTTTAAGGCTCTATCCTGATGTAGATAGAACTCCAGCGATGATGGCGGCGGCGCGATGGCGGTGCGATGGCGGCGGCGGCAGAAACAGAATTTAGAGGATAAGAGGAAGAGATAGAATGGGTCTCACACCCTGAAATGGTAGAATTCCATCTGCAAGAGGGGGGAGGAGAGAGGAGGAGGGCACACCCTTCAATGGCTCAAGCCAATTTCACAATTTTCTCTTCATTAATTCACATAAAATGGAAACACAAGCTATTTGTATGAAATGTAAAAAGACTCTAAATATCCCTAGATCTAGAATTGGGAGGGGTAAAAGAGGGAGTTCAAAAGTTATTCTCCCATGTGGTATGGAACCACATTAAACAAGTAATTAAAGGGGAGGCACCCCTTGGACTTCCTTGGTGGCATCTTGGACTTTTTAGTCCATTTGTCCCCCTTTGAATGTCAAACCATCTAGAAGCCACCTAGGATAGTTGACCAGCCCCACATAGACCCCTATGGCTTAGGTTGACCAATGGGGAAGGAGTGGGGGCCCCCTTGTAGGACCTACTAACATTTTACAAATAAACCCAAAGATCCTTAGGGAATGACACATTGGCTTATAAAGTCTTACAATTGTGAACATACTTTCCCAAGAATATAAAAGCAAACTAAAGGACACAAATGTAAATTAAAAATGTCAGTGCTCTTGCTCTGATGTCCCCATCAATTCTCCCCGGGTGGGAAGAACTCGACCCTGTCGAGTAAGGGGTGCGGCTGCTCGAGTAGCTCCGGCGGATGCATCACCGAACCTGGAAGCGCAGAGTACGCTCCACTCCAAGTAATCGACACCTGTTCATCCTGTATAGATTCGATATGCACATGTTGCTGGGGAGTGAGGCTAGAGGTGGACACTCCGGGGTGGGGTCACTTTCAAAGGAGGGAGGCGGCTCAAAGACTCACTAGGAATCGCCGCTTGTCCCTTATGTGACTAGATCCGATGTGTAAAGTAGAACCGATCCGAAAGTCTAACAAGTCTCGTACTCGAAAGGGACTAACAACACGAGCGTACAAAACTGACTCGACTCAATGTATGCATAGACACACGACAGACAAACGAAACAAAGACTCACAAAGACCCTAAACAAACCTAATGTTGGTCCGACCTACGCATAGGCGATGGTGGACCAGGACACCCGAATATGTGCCATGCATGTATGTTATGCAACCGGCAGTTGGTGGCATGGGGAACATCTAGACGTCCAAGTATGACCCAGTCATGCATGGACGACCCTTTAGATTTGGGAAACTTGAGAGGGCTAGGAGAGTCTGGTGTGGGTGTATCGAGATTGGGATTGGTGGGTGTAGCAAACCCGACCCGTGGGGTAGGGGTGTGGTAGTGGACTCCCGCGAAGAAGTGAAGTATATATGGTGGGTCAAGGGGCCCACTAGGGAATGGGTCAAAGGGATCAAAGAAGATATGACCCCTTGTGGTGGGTTCCCACAAGTCACGGTCCCACGTATGGAAGTCTTGAAGGTGTAGATGGTCACCTTCATGCAGTGTGGTAGGTGGGACGGTGATCATATGTAGGAAGTATGATTCCTCCCTCGGACAAAAGGGTATGAAGTCGGGCTCAGCCGACTTGGAGAGGAATAAGAGAATCTCCGTGGTGACAGAACCCACGATGCACACGGAGGTAATGGACCCTAAGGCCGAATGGGTGAAGCTAAGACTAGTGGGTTGGTCGAAGCCTCGGGCAAATAAGTGCGTCAACTTCCATTGCCAACCTAAACCCAAAATAAGGTCACCCAATGTATCAACATGGTGACTAGACCGGAATGTCGTGTGGTAGGAGTTGTCCGGCACTAATGGTAGGGTGGGGTCCATGGATGGGCAAGGAGGTGGGACCAAGCCATCCTTGAGCCAGCTATTAAGTGGCTCGGCTATGAAAAGCGTACCCGTTAGAAACACGGGTGGCTCGGGCTGAGGTGGCTCCAAATAAGATTGCTCCGGCTGAGGATCGGAAGTAGAGGGTGGAAATGAAGCCTGCCTGGGTGGAGAAGGACTGTCCTCCTTGAGGAGAAGAGGTCCTTGGGGTGGCACCGGGATGTGAGGCTCAGGCAGGCCTAGGCCATCCACTCGCGTACTCAACCCTTCCATCCGATCTACCACTGTGGTCAACACATCCAAGCATGTACTCAACCCATCTATACATGTAGTCAACCCTTGCATTTGTCCCATAATGGCTTGGAACATTGCGGCCACTTCATCAGAACTATGGGCTCGGGATTCGGCCATGGGTGCAAAGATGGGGTTGGATCCCCTAGGAAAGGATATGCAAGGCCATTTTTTTTTATAAGCAAAATGTTATGCCAACTAATGCAAGCACCTAGACACGACTTAGAATGTGATGCAACTGCAAAGTTGAAATGAGACTCGACTACACACCTAGACACAACCAATAGACGGTACTTGGCGGAGCTAATTGATCCGAAGATCCACTCACACAAGGCTGCTACCTTCCCGATAGGCGTAACCTATCATTCCGGGAACACCTTTTGATATACCGAATAAAGGTATGCGATGCAACCTCGGACCGACTTAAACTTAGACTCGAGTTAGACAACGACTCCTTTTTTGTTTTGTTTCGGACTTAGACACAAAGACTACCCTAGACTCAACTGGCTCTATGATACCAAACTGATGCGGGACGGACACGCGACCTGGGACTCTAGCTCGCGATCGTCCCTATGCAAGGGAAACGCTGGACCGTGCGTAGTTAAGAAATCGGCAGTGAGTCTCGGGTATCGACTTTTTCGCGTTAACTCGGATCGAGTCACGGTATGGGTCACTCACTCTCGCTCTCTCACAGCGGTGATACAATTGATAAAACGGCTAATAACCTATCACATGCAGCGGCATTCAAAAATATACGGGTAAAGAAAATGCGATAAGAGAGAGGGGGCGAGTTTACCTCCACGCTCCGGGCGTGGGGAAGACGATCCCGGCCAAGTCAGTAACTACCGGTACAGTAAATATTAAATTACAGCAGTGAATTTGTATGCCCACTTGTGGACACACTTTTATTAAAGATCGTTGGTTATTCGTTTATTGGGTTTATTAAGTGCGAGGGCGTGCCAGTCACCTAGGTGATGATTTATTGTGCGCTCGATCTGACTAATCAGACGATTGTGTAGTTCGTGTCGGGACCAAAACCCGCCGTGCCGTAAAGGCCACGACGTTATTTACATCCCCCATACGGGGGAACACCCTTGATTGATTGTCGGGAATAAGGGCCCTACGGCCTGAAATTCATGGTAATAAAGTGAGAACAAAGATCTCGGGTCACGTTTAAACAAACCTGTGTTGGGGAAAAAAATGTTCATAGATACGTATATGTTGGTCACTCACGGACCATTTCATGTTCGGATGGAAGTCCGCATTAGTAGCATCGAAGACGACGATAAAACCGTACGGATGTCTGCCGTAGGTACGATAAGTTTAATGCGGATGCGTGATTGGATCCTAGAAGAAGTGGGTCAAGCTGATGGACTATCGGCCCAAGAGGTGCACAGATCATGACCATGTCGGGGATTTCGAGGTCCACGTCCGATACCAAGGGGCATCATTGCTTTTCTCTTCACGCACAGTCCGGGGAAGCGAGTTGTTAAATGTGAAACCCGAACTCGCCAATGTGTGCCCTCACACGTAGATCGACCTGTGCGGTCAAGTCGCGGGGTTCACATTCCTTTCATTTGTTTTATCCATTAGCTTAGAGCCTTTTATTTTGATTAATTATTCTTTTCTTTTCAAGCACGCCGGCTAAGGGAGGTGCCAAGAGAGAAAAGGGGCACGCCGGTGTGGGTATTACAGGGGGGGGCACACCGGTTATGGGTATTACAAAGGGGGGGTGTGCCGGTTATGGTTCTACAAGGGGGGGGGGGGCACCGGATAAGGGAGCACAAGGGGGGGGGGGGGGGGGGGGGGCGCACTGGTTATGGGTATTACAAGAAGGGGCGCGTCGGTTATGGTATTACAAGGGGGCACGCCCGATAAGGGAGCACAAGGGGGGCACGCCGGATTGAGGCTAAAGGGCGCACATTATTCATTTAAGGAGTTTGAAGATGGTTTTGAGTGTAATGCTATTCCGACGCGGGGGGGGGGGGGGGGTAGCGCGCCGGATTAGCCCGCGCCGGATTAAGGAGCGTGCCGGGATAGCTATTATGAGTTTTCTTTCATTCTCTTTGCTTCCGTTCTCATTTCTTCAACCTGCAGATTGATCGAATGGATGGATTGTTTGTTCAATTGATACTTTAGATCAATAGAATACTTCTTATCATTCGTTAAGGTGAACGAGTATGTAGATGTGAATGTTTTACTTGAAGGATTTATTATGCAGGAACTCAGAGGTTCAGGTAGATTCAGGGGTTTCAGACATACGCTGTGCTTATTCCCAGAGAGCTTAGTTTGTTCGTTTGTTCTTATGTGTTCTTCATCTGGCAAAATTTGGGCAGCATCTCCCCCGGACTAAGGTCTTGCCAGAGAAAAAAGGAGGAACACCAAACGGATTGCTCCGGGGTGAACCTCAAAACTCGGACTGAGGCCTCCGTCAACCAGTAAGCGCTTGTGGAGGCTCGAGGACTAGCCTTCAAGAGCTCCAGCAGCTCACGGGTGATGATCTCGTAAGCGGGACAGATGTACGCCATAAGAGGCTATGAGTGTGCATCCCTTCGACGGGTTCCTTAGAAGGCCATACCATGGAGGGGAAGGCTTCAAGGACCCTGGATGAGTAGGAGATGAGAGAGGGAAGGCAGAGGCTAACAAACAAAAATAATAGCATGTAGTACAAAAGCCTTTCTTTCTTTTTGTTCATCCACGAAGGAAGGGAGGTTAAATACAGAAGGGGATCTACCCTAGAGCGAGGGAAAATACATCGGAAAAAAGAGAAAGATACATCGGTGGGGGAGGGGGAAAGAGCACAAGCTTCCCCCCTCCGAACTCACCTTCCTTCTCTCACACACTCTCTCTTCTTCTTCACCTTGCCGGCGCAGGGGGACGGGGACTCCTTCCTCTCTTCTCTCAGCCAGCCTTCAGCCGAGCGAAATAGCCTCTCCTCCTCCGGTGGAGTGTGCCTCTCTTTTTATAAGAGTAAGTATGGGAGCAGTCCTCCATTCTTTTATTCTTCACCTTCTCCTGCTCGAAGATCTTGAGTGGCCTGCGGGTAGGGGAGGCAATAGAGTAGGGGAGTTGCCTCCACGGGACTGGCCGACGGTGACCGACGGAGAAGTGACGTTCGGTGCGGAGCTCAAGGCCCTTCATTCCTGGGAGCTAGAGGGGCTCAGGCGGTTGCACGTCGGTCAGGAGCAGGTTGCTCACCCACTTTAGGTAAGTTCCTTCTGTTTACACCTAAAAATAGGGGATCAGATGTAGGATGGGAAGCCTCGGAGGTAAAACGGCGCGAGGTTGTGTGCGTCGGATTAGAGCTTTGCAAGGGGCGCGCCGGGTATGCCAAGCAAAGGTAGCACGCCGTATTAAGGCAACAGCAAGGACAAATGGGAAATGGGGCGCGACAGTTTTAGGGGCGCCGGATTAGGATGTTGAAGGGGCGCGCCGATTTAGAGCGCGCCGATTTAAGGCCCTTCCGCGCCGTTTTAAGCATCAAATGGATTCTTTTCGAAGTCGCAGCAATTTATTTGAATGTTGGCATTCCCGGAATGTTCTAGTTGCAATGTATGGCCTCCATAATATTCCGTTTGTAGCCTTTGGGGCTCGGTCCCATACTTTGTGTGACTTTCGGTGCATGCCGAGACTGTGCCGTAGTTCCTGACTTTTCTTTAATTTAGCTCTCGACATGGCCAGTCGGAGAGTTGTAGCCGTATCTTCCGCCTGGGGGGGCTTCCTTAACGGGTAGCGGACCACTAAGCGAGTTCTTGCCCTGATCGGGCAAGGCATGAGGTTTATTCGGCGTTTCCATCTTCGGCTTGCTCTCGAGTGTCGAGATGTGCATGCTGTATGATCATGATCGACATTTTTCAACGTCCACAAATGCCCCCCACTCGTGGGCGGCGCAAGCGAGGGACGAGCGCGTGGAGCCCGCGAGTGTAGAGCTCTTTGACAATATACCTATTCTTTCCGAGCTGGTGGGATGCTAGTCCGGTGTGAATTCACGGGAAAGCGCTCACCCCTTCAGCGAAGGGTTGAGGGGATCGCTTCATCGCATATGCACGCAGATCGACATGTCTGAGTGGCAGTTTAGTCATCGACATGGGGTGAATGCCGAAGCAAGAAGGCGGGGCCTATGCGTCGCCCCAGGCGAAAGGCCCAAAACGACTTAGATGAGGCCAACCCCACGGGGGAGTTGGTGACTCGTGCTGGGTTTAGGAAAGTTGTTCATTCATCGACTCAGGCGGAAGGTCCGAGCCAAGCAAGGAGGGGGTTTCTTTGTGTTCATGGACTTGGACGGAAGGACCGAGCCAAGCAAAGAGGCTTCTTTTGTTCATGGACTTGGACGGAAGGTCCGAGCCAAGCAAAGGTAGCGCCTTTTTGTTCATCGACTTGGACGGAAGGTCCAAGCCGAGCAAGGAGGTTCTTTTTATTCATCGACCCGGACGGAAGGTCCGGGCCACGGGTTTGTTCATCGGTGGGACAGGGAATTGGAGATGGACGTGGTTTATTCATTGACTAGGGGTTAGTGCCAAAGAAAGGGTCTTTTTGTTCACGGAACCAGACGAAAGGTTCGGGCCACAGGTTTGTTCATCGATGCCGATAGGAAGTCGGAGACCGACATGGTTTATTCATTGACACGAGGTTAGTGCCAAAGCAAGGGTCTTTTGTTCATGGAACCAGATGAAAGGTTCGGGCCACTAGTTTGTTCATCGATGGGAAGTCAGAGACCGACATGGTTTATTCATTGACACGGGGTTAGTGTCAAAGCAAGGGTCTTTTTGTTTATGGAACCAGACGAAAGGTTCGGGCCACTGGTTTATTCATCGATGCCGATGGGGAGTCGGGGACCAAGATGGTTTATTCATTGACACGGGGTTAGTGCCAAAGCAAGGGTCTTTTTGTTCATGGAACCAGACGAAAGGTCTGGGCCACTGGTTTATTCATCGATGCCGACGGGGAGTCGGGGACCGACATGGTTCATTCATTGACACGTGGTTAGTGTCAAAGCAAGGGTCTTTTTGTACATGGAACCAGACGAAAGGTCCGAGCCACATGTTTATTCATCGATGCCGACGGGGAGTCGGGGACCGACATGGTTTATTCATTGACACGGGGCTAGTGCCAAAGCAAGGGTCTTTTTGTTCATGGAGCCAGACGAAAGGTCCGGGCCACAGGTTTGTTCATCGATGCCGACAGGGTGTCGGAGGCCGACGTGGTTTATTCGTTGACACGGGGTTAGTGCCAAAGCAAGGGGAAAGGTTGATTCCCCAATCCCGGACGAAAGGTTCGGGTTGGGCGTTCTTCGTCAGTGCCGACAAGGTGTCAAGGGCCTACACGGCTGGTTTGTTTATTGAAATATTCTCGAAAATAAGAGTGAATGTTAATAAAGGGAGACTGATTCCTCCCTCCCCCCTTTTCCCCTTTTTTTCTCTCTTTTTCTCTTTTTTTTATCTTTTCCTTTTTGTTCTTCTTCTTCTTCTTCTTCTTTTCTCTTTTGTTCTTCTCTTTTTTTTTTTGAAACGCAAGATAAATAGTGCCCAAACCATCTGGGCAATAGTAATGCAAATTTGCCCGGGGCGGGTCGGAGAAATGTTTCATTCATTGAATGGGAGAATTGGAGCATGGTACAACCTCAAATGTCTACCATTGAGGGGTGGAAACTGAACCTCCCCCCGATGGTTAGACTTTCTGGACTACATAGGGTCCAAGCCAATTCTCATTCAGCTTGCCCTTGGGATTGGAAGCCATGACTTCTCTTCTCTTGACCATGACGAGGTCACCCTTTTTGAATTCACCCTCCTTGACGAGCTTGTCAAAGGCACACGCTATTCTGGCCTGATAGACCTGGATGTTCTACTGGGCTTGAAGCCTTTTTCCCTACAAGTTGGAGAGCTCTTCAAGCCTTCGCTCGACATTTATTTGTTCTTCCCGGACCAGCCCATGCTGGATTGCGACCAGAAGAGAGGGTATTTCCAGCTCGATGGGGACAATTGCCTCTGAGCCATACACCAAGGCGAAGGGTGAACAACCCGTTGGAGTTTTGTATATAGTTCGGTATGCCCACAGGGCCTCGTACATTTTCTCTTCCCAGTCTCTCTTGTTAGAACTAACAATTTTGGACAAGAGAGTACAAAGGGTTTTATTGAAAGCTTCAACCAAGCCATTGGCCTGTGGGTTATAAGGGGTTGACGTCCTCCAGTCAATCTTGTACTTTTCTGCCAGCCGGTAGACTTTCTGGTTGCGGAAGTGACTTCCATTGTCTGAGATAATTCGGTTCGGAGTGCCAAACCGGAATATGATGTTGCGACGGATAAACCTGGCAATGATTTCCCCGGTCACTTCTTTCAAAGCAACAGCCTCCGCCCAGCGGGAGAAGTAATCAGTTGCGGCCAAGATGTACTTGCACCCAGCGGATGATGCGGGTAGTGGACCCCTGACGTATGTTCCCCATTGGGCAAAAGGTCAACTGGGCAGTGTCGGATGCAGCGGCACGGGCGGTCTTCTAGGCACCGTCGCGTGCTCCTGGCATTTCTGACAAGACTTGGCATACTTGCAGCAGTTGTCGAACATTGTCGGCCAATAGTAGCCGAGCTTATTTATTTTAATTTTCATTTTCGGTCCTGCCTGATGTGCACCAGTCGTTCCGGCGTGAACCTCTTTCATGACTTTCCAAGCTTCTTCAGTGGATAAGCATCGGAGGAGCACCTTCCGTTTAGCATCTGCCATAATTCGAACAGGATCCCGTTCTGGACCTCATAAGAGTCCTTTGTTCTGATCAGCTTGATCTTCTCTTCTCTCTGCCTAGGCCATTGCTGGTATTTAAACCATTGCATAAGGGGGTCTCTCCAGTCGGGTAAGCTAATGGCTTCCGTTGTGGCGGCCTCAAGTTCTTCTTCTTCTGGCCTTCTATCATGCTAGGCACTTGGCGCTGATTCACCACCCTGACGCTGAGGGATCCATCTGGCGGGACTGCCAATGAACTTGCCAATTTCGCGAGTGCATCAGCTTGTGCATTTTCCCCCCTGGTGACGTGGCCTATCTCAATGAGGTAGAACTGCTGCATGAGCCGTTTCACCTTAGCATGGTAAGGGAGTAGTTTGGGTTTTCGTACGTCAAACTGTCCTTGGACTTGCTTGACGACCAATAATGAATCGCCAAATACTTGTAGCATTTTAAACTCCACTTGCAAAGTGACTTGGAGACCGATGATCAGAGCTTCATACTCTGCCTCGTTATTTATGTAAGGCTTGTTAATGGAGCAGGATGTATGAAATACTTCTCCCTCAAGGGATTTAAAGACGATGCCGGCCCCGACCCGTACTTTTGTGTGCCCTAACGGGGTTATTTTTGTTCTCGAAGCTCCATCAAAGTGCAGCTGCCAGGCGATCTGTCAAACTTGGTCCACTTCTAGTGTTTCATCTTCAGGCAACTCTGTGGCCAGTGGGGAATCTTCAGGCACAGGGTGTGCTGCAAAGAAATCGGCCATGGCTTGACCCTTAACGGCCTTCTACGGCACATAGGTGATGTCGAATTCCATTAACAGTACGGCCCACTTGCCGAGACGTCCCTTCAGAACTGGCTGGGAGAGAATATGCTTGACTGGGTCGACCTTAGAAATCAGGCTCACTTCATGCGAGAGCATGTAATGCCTCAGCTTCTTGACTGCGAAGACCAAGGCGAGACAAACCTTCTCAATCAGGGTGTATTTTGCTTCTGCCCCCATTAGTCTTCGGCTAAGGTAATAAAGAGCTTGCTCCTTCCCCTCATTGTTGTTCTGGGCGAGCATTGCCCCAAGCGAACATTCGGTGGTAGCTATATATAGAATAAGTGGCCTCCCCTTGACAGGTGCCCCCAGCACAGGCGGGGTCTTTAAGTAATCCTTCAGCCGATCGAAGGCCTTCTGACATTCCTGGTTCCAGTTGAAAGGTGCATTCTTCATCATTAATTTGTGGAATGGCTGACAGCGCCCCGACAAATTGGAGATAAGTCTTCGGATGTAAGCCAGCCGGCCTTGTAGAGATCTTAACTCTCCCAGATTCTTCGGAGGAGGTAGCTCCTGAATGGCTTTTATTTTAAAGGGGTCGATCTCGACCCTCCTATATCGGATAATGAAGCCGAGGAACTTTCCACTGGAGACACTGAAGGCACACTTCATTGGGTTCATTTTCAGCTCATACCGTCGGAGTCTCTCGAAGATGACTCTAAGGTCATTCAGGTGATCCCCCATTTTCTTTGTCTTGACGACCAAATCATCAATGTAGCATTCGACTTTGCTATATAGCAGTTCATCGAATATCTTGGTCATCACCCGCTGGTAAGTGGTGCCAGCATTCTTGAGGCCGAAGGGCATTCTTTTGTTGTGGAATATCTTTTTAGGCGACCGGAAGGCCGTAGGAATTCGGTCGTGCTCAGCTATCCAGATTTGATTATAGCCGAACGATCCGTCCATGAAGGACAAGGCCCCATGGCCAGTAGTTGCATCAATCATTACTTCGGTGATGGGTACCGGAAAGTCATCTTTTGGGCAAGCTTTATTTAGGTCGTGGAAGTCCACGCAGATCACGATCTGTCAATTCTTCTTCTTCACCGGCACAATGTTGGCCAACCAAGTAGTGTATTGATTTTCATCTGTAAAATCGACATCTATGAGCTTGTCGACTTCTTTGCAAATATGTTTTATCAGCTCCGACCTCATACGCCGGGGGGACTGCTTCACCGGCTCCACCTTGGGATCAATAGCCAGAATATGTTGAGTCACGCCGGGGCTCAAGCCGGGCATCTCTTTGTAGTTCCAGGCGAAGCAGTCCCAGAATTCTTCCAGCAACTTGACATATTGTCCCCTCTCCTGTGGAGGAAGAAGGGCACTTAGAAAGGTCGGCCTGGGGTTGCTTTCTGTGCCTAGGTTAATTTCAAAGAGCTCATCCACTGTGGCCTGGCCGCCATCTTCAATTTCCAGAGGCGCTGGTAGTAGGTCGATGAAATCTTTGTCTTCACCATCTTCTGCTTCAAGGACACCATATGCATCTTCTTGCTCTGCCTCATTGGGTAACGAGGCTTTGCTTGTTTCCCCCTCTATTAGGCTTGCTGTCTGCAGCTCTAGGGGGCTCTCTTGTGTGGAGAAGTAAAGGACTTCTTCGGGATCTTCTTTGTAATTGTCATAGACGGCTCTTGCAGGGGCTGAGGTTATTGATTACCATACTGGGGGCTACTGCTCTACTGGTGGCTGGGGTTGCCCATTCTCAGCTGCATCTTCAAAAATCTGGTACTGAACTGACACCATGTAGATGCTTCTTTTGTGGCCGCCCGTCATATGGGGGCGTGAGCCACAACATAATCTCCCATTCTGAGCTCATCTCTCTCAATCAGGTCTTGAGCAATGTCCTTGAAGACGTAACAGTCTTCGATAGAGTGGCCTAGTAGTTGGTGATAAGGGCAAAATAGGGGGTCGCCACTTCTGCGAGCATCTTGCGGCCTCTTAGACCTCGGGAGGGAGACCTTGCCGTAGTAGCAGGCCCAATCAAAGATTCCTCGGGTCTTATTCCTCGGGAAAGAGTAAGGCCTTCCCATCCTCTTCTACAGTGTAGGATTTCGCTCGGCCGATTGTCTGACTGGGGGGACAGCTACATCCCTTGCCTCCTTTCTCAGGTGCATGGGGGCATTCGGGACGCTGTTCGGGGACTGGCACATGTCGATGTTCTGTTGGCAGAAGATGCTCCTGATTAAGTCAGACACGAGTGCAGTCGCTTCGGCCAATCGAGCCCTCAACATTTCAATTTCAAGCTGTTGTTGATAACACAAGACAAAAAGGGTAGAGTCGCACCGAGGGAAGCTCGGAGTCCGACTTGCTTCCCCGTCCTTTGCATCAATGTCAGACCAGGGCAATGGCACCCTGCTGCTGCAGTTATTCGAGGTTGGTCCCTCAGAGGAGGATGGGACCTTCCCCTTACTCCTACAGGGAGGTGGAATCCATAGGAATATTTCTTCATCTTGTTCTTCGTTGGCCAAAGACAGAAGGTGCTGGCGGCCTTCAACCTGCCATGGGCATGTAGTGCCTGCGTGGCTATTGCCGCCTGGAGCCAAGACTGATATCACATCGGCTTCATAGGAATCTTCTAGTGAAAAGCCCAACCCTGAATGCCGGGTGATTTGCAACAACCTCCGGTCCAGGTTTGGTGGGTTCCACATTTTCTTGAACATTTCTTTCCGACTGGAGAGCTGGCAAAAGGGGATCCCTTGCTTTCTGGTCATCTTGACCACACGATCGGCTATGTCAGGGAGTCCCATGATTGGGATGAGTGGGTCGTGCAGCTCATCGGGGAGTCTACGATCGTCATCCCCCTTGACCGGGTGCTCCTTGGCCACATAAAAGATGGTAGGCAGACCCCCGGGGTTGGGCACCTCGAAGGTCCTTAATGGTTCAACCACCTGGCAGTCAGCTTCTACGAGAGGCTTGATGATCCCGGGCGGGGCCCCGACGTCTTCCAGCAAGTCTTCAAGGTATGGTGTTCCCGGTGTAGGGTAGATGGGAATAGAGGTGGCCCGAGAATACCCCTTCTGCTTCAGAAATAAATCACACCTGAGGGGGAGCCACATAGCCAGGTGGTGGTGGAGGGAACCAGCTGTCAGGCTCTGCCTTCTTCTTTCCTTTGTCCTGAGTGGCTTGGGAGGCTTGCTTCGGCTTTTCCAAATAGAGATTAGCGTTCGATGAGTGACATTCAAACACTTCGAAAGGATGGAAGTCGGCAAAGATTCTCTCCTCTTTCCCGTTGCCGGGGTACTTGATGCATTGGTGCAGAGTGGATGGTACCACGCAGTTTTGGTGCAGCCAAGGTCTGCCGAGCAACGCCTTGTAAGAGGTGCTGGAGTTGATCACATGGAACTGGACCTTGGTGGTGAAGTCACCGAGGGAGAGGTTGAACTTTGCGACCCCCATAGGGACCTCGCACTTCTGGTTGAAGCCGGCAATCTTAACGTTCCTGAACTTGACAAGGTGTACGTCGAAGTAATGTTTCCGATACACCCGATAGGGGAGTATGTTCACTGCTGCCCCAGGGTCGATCAATACTCGGTTGATGGGATGCCCATTCAGCTGCCCCTTCATGTAGAGTGGCCTGTTGTGACTGTAGGTAGGTAGAAGCAAATCCTCTTCTGTGAAGGCCACAGCTACTTCAGGTGACATTTCTGCGAGGCAGGCTTCAACATATGCTGGCGTTTGGAGCACAGCAATGATGGCTTGCCGTGTCTCTTCATCTAGAGATAGGATTTCCCAAACGGTGAACCTGGCTGGGATCTTCTTCAGGTGCTTGACTATTCTGTTGCTAGCTCAGACCTCGAGCAACTTCATCTCTTCGGCTCTACTGCGCCTGCCTCCGCCTTGAACCTGGGGAGCGGAGCTGGCTCGGCGGGTGCCTCTTCTGCTGGGTCGGGTGTCGCTTGAGCTTGCGGAGGCTGCCGGGTCACTTCCTTTTCTTTCATGAACTAGGCAAGGTTCGGGGTGTTGTCGGGTTCTTCCCTTGGCCGAGGAGGAGTCAGTACCAATGGGGCCGAGGGGCTACCTTCCTCTTTGGCCTACTGGGACTCGCGGGGGCATGACTGTTTTCCCCTCTGAGTCGTAAGAAATTCAATAAATGAAGGGGCGGCCTGGTCGACCGGTTCTCCGGGGTAGAGACCTAAGGGAGGGGGAATCTCCATGCCTTGGACCCTTGGCTCGGGGATGTGATATAGTTGTTCTCCCCTGAATAGGATGTTGTGGTTGGCCTGAGGAGGACGTCCCTACTTTCTTCCCTACCTGGTGGCATGTTGGGAGGTGGATGCTTCAGCTTGATTCACCTCTGACGGCTCGACGGGCACTTCTTGATCTTCCTCTCTCAGGGAGAGGGCTGTGTCAAATAATGTTGAGAGGGTGTTGCAAGAAAGGACAACCCCACTCTTCTTCTTATTTCTAGGTCTTCTCTTCTTCTCTTCAGTGGCTGGCAACTGCTCTTGGGGAAGCTCACCCCACAAGAGAGGCTCTTCTTTCGTTTCGGCTTCCGCTTCTGGAGCTAGTTCGAGTGACTCGAACTCCTCCCAAGGGACATACTCCTTCAACTCCACAGGCTGGTTCTCGGGCTGCTCATAATCTTCAAGCCCATCAATAATAGCCTGGAGTCTTTCAACCATAGGGCTGGTTTCCTTGTGCACCCGCATCGGGATGTGTTTCTTCTTGTTGTGAGTGGGCCATCTCATAACGAGCCGGGGGGCTATGTCATGCCAGACAGGTGTCGTTGGTGGCGGTGCCGGCCGAGGTGTAACGCCCCTTATGTGAACTTCCGGAGTGGGCCGGGGAGCTTGTCTTCTTCTTCTGTTCTTCGTCGGCGCGGCTTGCCAACCTCCTTGGTCTTGAGCTGGCGCCATGACGAAGGCTTGATAAGTAGCTTGTGTACTGGCCTCCGCCCATTCTTCAGGTAGCTGCTGGTATAGAGATACCATGTTGACAGTGGTTCGGATGTTCGACATCTCATGTGGCTACGGAGGATCTACTCTGAGCTCCCCCATGTCCAGCTCTCCCTTCTTGATCAATGACTCAATGACATCCTTGAAGATGTAACAATCCTCAATGGTATGCCCAAGCTTCTGATGGTATGGGAAAAAGTGAGGATCATCCTTCTTCTTCAAGTCACCAGGCCTCTTTGGATATGGTAATGTGATCTTGTTGTACCTGGTGGCCCATTCAAACAGGACTCGGGCTTTGTCTCGAGGAAAAGAGTACAATTTATTCCTCATCTTCTCTCGCAGGGAGGGACCTTCCCGCCGTTCAGTGGACCTGGGCGGAGGAGGGTCGGCTATCTCTTTGGTTTTCTCTCTTTGCTTCTCGAAAGCTTCGAAGTCCAGTGTGTGAACTTCTGGCGGTGTTGGTCTTTTCTCGACCTACCTGACCCTCTGGCTCGATGCAGCTGGAGCAGAAGAGTATCGAGCAAGGAATGCCTCGATCTCTGCCACTATGTTATTCAGACGATCAAATGACCTTACCTCAGCACCGATCATCCTCTCAAGGATTTCCTTCTTCAGATTTTGTTTACAGATCTACACTGCGTCCTTTTGATGTGGGGGACGTTTGCATCTCATGCTGAGGTTCCTCCACCTCTTTATGTAGTCGAGTGCTGACTCATCATTTCTCTATCTTGTGGCGTAAAGCTCTGCCATGGTTACCTCCTGCTCAGCTATGTAGAACCTTTCCTTGAATTTCTTCTGCATATCGGGCCAGTCTGCAATGGACCCGGTGGGCAAGCTCGAATACCACTCCAAAGCTAGTCCGGTAAGCGTCGAGCTAAAGAATTTGAGAAGATAAGCTTCATCCGTGGCTAGATCCCCCATAACATTCACATAATAGGCAATGTGCTCCCTGGGAGACCCTTGCCCATTAAATTTCTCAAACTTCGGCGACTTGGTGATGCCGACCGGTAGCCTCTTGGCAGCATAGTGTGCCGAGTAAGGTACCCGGTATACGTCGAATGGCGTGTGATCACCATTGCTCCTCTCTGCCAACTTCATATCTATCATTTGTTTGAGCATTAGTCTGCTCACTATTGCCGGGTCAACCGGGTTTGGATAGAAATGGGCCGATTACGCCAGCGGTGTTGTTAACACTGTCGCCTGAGGTGCAATAGTGGACCCCCGGAATGGCAGGTTTGGTGGCGGGGCCGGTGTGATATGTTGTGGCTAATGTAGGGGTACGCCACCAGTGTATAAGGCAGGTATTGGGGGAGACACTGTCGCCTACGGAGAAGCTTCCGAGGCCTGACTGTTGCCCCCAGGGGTCTCTGGCAATCCTTCAATCTGCCCGGATGTCGAGGGCTGAGCAGCTCTTTCAGTCAATTACTTCCTTAACAACTCGATCTCCCATTGATACTGCTGCATCATATGCAATACCGCAGGGTCGTTCATGGAAAGGCTAGGGGTGCCTCCTCCTTCTTCGATCGGCGCCTCTTCGGATGAAGTGGATGGTCCTCCCGCAGTGCCTTCTGTAATAACATTGGAAGCCAAGGCCATTGAGGGTCCCTCATAGTCAGCTTCTCTAGTGTGGACTTGTGTCTTCTCAACTGCCGCGTTCCCTCTTCTGGTAAGAGGTCCTGGCCTTGTGGCAAGCCTGGCCACTTCTTTGGGATCGGTTGGTAGAGCCCCGTACCGACCAGATACCCCTGCCATGTTGCAGGTATAGACCCTCAGGTCTCTGCCTCTTCTTGTCGTTCTTCTCGACGGCTTACCTGGGAAGACCAATCTATCAAAGACCGATCCCCGCGGCTTCACTTCTTCCCTCAGCGGGGACTGATAGCGCTCCTCAGAGTAGTTTCTTGACTCGGTGCTGGGCACCGGCCGGGTCTCTTCTTCTTCAAAGGTGGAGGCTACTACCCCAAAAAATATCTGGCGACTCAGGGGAGTGCTCCCCGGGCCCCGCAAGTAGTTCCTCATGGCTTATTCCACTCCTTCCCAGTCTTGATCAGGAGGAGAAGCCGGTGATGTCACCCTGTTGGCAGCAACGGGCATGTGGGTTGCAGGCTCCGCACGGGCAGCCTGATAGTGACGTCGGTAGTGTCGACGGTAGATGTTCTCCGATGGGGCCGGTGTAGTTAATGCCGGCTGGCAGACGGGGCTGATGTCCTGACCCGATCTCCGTGTTGTGCCCTTGCTGGGCAGAAGTGCTGGGCCCTGCCAGGGCTGGTGAGGTGAACCGGGCCCCCTTGGGAACCCAAACTTGGTTAGCTTTGGTGGGCATGGAGGCCAACTGATGCTGCGGCGCTGGGGCCGGAATGGTAGGCGTCATCCTGCCCTTCATCTTCTCCAGTGCCTGAAAAAAGTTGCGCACTGGTACGGCAGGTACAATGCGCTCCGGGATCACCTCGGAACGTTGCCCGATAAGATGCACCCGGACAGTTCCGATGACAGCAGACTTGCCGGTGCTGGAGAACCGGCCTCGGGGTGATGTCGTGGCGTGGCTCCTCCGGAGCCTCCTCTGGTGAGAGGCAGACCTCTGGCGAGACGGGTCGGCAGTTTGCTGCACATGGTGCACGTTGCAGCTCAGCGTCCTGGTCAGGATGGTCTTGGAAGTCTCAGCCACTGATCGGTTGGCAGCAGCTTTGGCGGTGCCCTGGATGGGAGCGTTGCTTTCAGTCCCGTCAGACGCTTCCACGTCCAGCAGGTTCATGAACGCTACCCCGAGGAATTTGAGGAAGCCTACCACGGGAGGGAAGCCCCCAAAGCTGAGGGGGGCGGCCAAGTAGCCGTTCCGAACATGCCTCTCGACGGCCTGTTGACCGAACGTGGGGGCCATCCTGGTGTCCAAAATGCAACTCTGCATTTGCAAACCATACAATTAGTATTATAAGAAATGGGCCGTAGGGCCCTTAGTCCCGGCAAAGAGATGAAGGGTGATTTCGGTCCCACCGGGCGTGCCAGAGTTGTGGACGCACTTTTATTAAAGATCGTTGGTTATTCGTTTATTAGATTAATTAAGTGCGAGGGCGTGCCAGTCACCTAAGTGACGATTTATTGTGCGCTCGATCTGACTAATCAGACGATTGTGTTGTTCATGTCGGGACCAAAACCCGCCGTGCAGTAAAGGCCACAGTGTTATTTACATCCCCCATACGGGGGAACACCCTTGATTGATTGTCGGGAATAAGGGCCCTACGGCCTGAAATTAATGGTAATAAAGCGAGAACAAAGATCTCGGGTCACGTTTAAACAAACCCACGTTGGGGCATAAAATGTTCATAGATACGTATATGTTGGTCACTCACGGACCATTTCGTGTTCGGACGGAAGTCCGCATTAGTAGCGTCGAAGATGATGATAAAACCGTGCAGATGTCTGCCGTAGGTACGATAAGTTTAATGCGGATGTGGGATCGGATCCCAGAAGAAGTGGGTCAAGTTGATGGACTATCGGCCCAAGAGATGCACGGATCATGACCATGCCAGGGATTCCGAGGTCCACGCCCGATACCACGGGGCATCATTGCTTTTCTCTTCACGCACAGTCTGGGGAAGCGAGTTGTTAAATGTGAAACCCAAACTCGCCAACGTGCGCCCTCGTACGCGGATCGACCTGCACGGTCAGGTCGTGGGGTTCACATTCCTTTCATTTGTTTTATCCATTAGCTTAGAGCCTTTTATTTTGATTAATTATTCTTTTCTTTTCAAGCATGCCGGCTAAAGGAGGTGCCAAGAGAGAAGAGGGGCACGTCGGTGTGGGTATTGCAAGGGGGGGTGCACCGGTTATGGGTATTACAAAGGGGGAGCGCGCCAGTTATGGTATTACCATGGGGGGGCACCGGATAAGAGAGCACAAGGAAGGGGTGCGCTGGTTATGGGTATTACAGGGGGGGGCGCACCGGTTATGGTATTACAAGGGGGCGTGCCAGATAAGGGAGCACAAGGGGGCGCGCCGGATTGAGGCTAAAGGGGGCACACTATTATTTCAGGAGTTTGAAGATGGTTTTGAGTGTAATGCTATTCCGGCGCGGGGGGGGGGGGGGGGTAGCGCGCTGTGATAGCTATTATGAGTTTTCTTTCATTCTCTTTGCTTCCGTTCTCGTTTCTTCAACCTGTAAATTGATCGAATGGATGGATTGTTTGTTCAATTGATACTTTAGATCAATAGAATACTTCTTATCATTCGTTGAGGTGAACAAGTATGTAGATGTGAATGTTTTACTTGAAGGATTTATTATGCAGGAACTCAGAGGTTCAGGTTGATTTAGGGGTTTTAGACATACACTGTGCTTATTCCCAGAGAGCTTAGTTTGTTCGTCTGTTCTTATGTGTTCTTCGTCTGGCAAAATTTGGGTAGCATCTCCCCCGGACTAAGGTCTTGCCAGAGAAAAAAGGAGGAACACCAAACGGATTGCTCTGGGGTGAACCTCAAAACTCGGACTGAGGCCTCCGTCAACCCGTAAGCGCTTGTGGAGGCTCGAGGACTAGCCTTCAAGAGCTCCAGCAGCTCACGGGTGATGATCTCATAAGCGGGACGGATGTACGCCATAAGAGGCTATGAGTGTGCATCCCTTTGACGGGTTCCTTAGATGGCCATACCATGGAGGGGAAGGCTTCAAGGACCCTGGATGAGCAGGAGATGAGAGAGGGAAGGTAGAGGCTAACAAACAAAAACAATAACATGTAGTGCAAAAGCCTTTCTTTCTTTTTGTTCATCCACGAAGGAAGGGAGGTTAAATACAGAAGGGGATCTACCCCAGAGCGAGAGAAAATACATTGGAGAAAAGAGAAAGATACATCGGTGGGGGGGGGGGGGGAAGAGCACAAGCTTCCCCCCCTCCGAAGTCACATGCCTTCTCTCACACCCTCTCTCTTCTTCTTCACCTTGCCGGCGCAGGGGAACGGGGACTCCTTCCTCTCTTCTCTCAGCCAGCCTTCAACCGAGGGAAATAGCCTCTCCTCCTCCGGTGGAGTGTGCCTCTCTTTTTATAAGAGTAAGTATGGGAGCGGTCCTTCCTTCTTTTCTTCTTCACCTTCTCCTGCTCGAAGATCTTGAGTGGCCTGCGGGTAGGGGAGGCAATAGAGTAGGGGAGTTGCCTCCACGGGATTGGCCGACGGTGACCGACGGAGAAGCGACGTTCGGTGCGGAGCTCGAAGCCCTCCATTCCTGGGAGCTGGAGGGGCTCAGGCGGTTGCACGTCGGTCAGGAGCAGGTTGCTCACCCACTTCAGGTAAGTTCCTTCTGTTTACACCTGAAAACAGGGGATCAGATGTAGGATGGGATGCCTCGGAGGTAAAACGGCGCGGGGTTGTGCGCGCCGGATTAGTGCTTTGCAAGGGGCACGCCGGGTATGCCAAGCAAAGGTAGGGCGCCGTATTAAGGCAACATCAAGGGCAAATGGGAAATGGGGCGCGCCTATTTTAGGGGCGCCGGATTAGGATGTTGAAGGGGCGCGCCGGTTTAGAGCGCGCCGGTTTAAGGCCCTTCTGAGCCGTTTTAAGCATCAAATGGATTCCTTTTGAAGTCGCATCATTTTATTTGAATGTTGGCATTCCCAGAATGTTCTAGTTGCAATGTATGGCCTCCATAATATTCTGTTTGCAGCCTTTGGGGCTCGGTCCCAGACTTTGTGTGACTTTCGGTGCATGCCGAGACTGTGTCGGAGTTCCCGACTTTTTTTTGATTCAGCTCTCGACATGGCCGGTCGGAGAGTTGTAGCCGTATCTTCCGCCTGGGGGGGCTTCCTTAACGGGTAGTGGACCACTAAGCGAGTTCTCGTCCTGATCGGGTGAGGCATGAGGTTTATTCGGCGTTTCCATCTTCGGCTTGCTCTCGAGTGTCGAGACGTGCATGCCGTATGATCCTCATCGATATTTTTTGACGTCGACACCACTCCACGCAGGGATGTAACGGGCTACAAGTGGGCCCGGGAGGACCGATCTTGGGTTGACGGGCAACACTTGGATCCGCTCGTCGGTGCCGTCCGGAAGACGCTTGCTGCGGGTTGTGGGGTCCACGTGTGACTCAGCACTCTGAATCTGGCGAGATGGGTCCCGTTGTGAATGGGATACCTGGAGGAGCGATCCCTAGAACGGCGGCGCGCTGGTTCACCTTGCGGAAGGAGAGGCGACTCCAACCGACAAGTGTGAACTTGCTGTCCACGGATCTGCACTTCTATTTTTGGCCTGTGTGACTCGCTGCTGCGATCACTCCCGACGTTCGATCGACGCAAAAGTGGTACCGTTGGAAATCTCTCTCAGAGATCTTCAACCAAGGACTGGGGCAGCAAATTTGAAGACTCTGAATTTTTCGTGGTGGATTTTACAAGGGACTGACTGACAGACTCAGAAAACTCAAGACAAATCTAAGTTTTCCTGATAACTTGCGTTGACTGCAACTCAAACCACAGATCTGGAACTTGGACTCTTCACAAAAGTTGTATAGGGAAAAACAAGGAAGACGGGGATAATTTGTATGTGACTTTTGGTGGAGGTTTCGATTTTTTGAAGATTTTATACTGGCTGGGGGTCGGATCTGAACTGCACAGGACAGAATAGATTTGGGAATTGCAGTAATTTTTAAAAATAGTAAAAGGACTCCAGAAATTCCAAGAAAATTCATGGATGATGGGGGTGGTGGACAGAACTCTCAATAAAATTGGTGACCCAATAAAATAAGGTAAAGGGGGTAGAAACATGGAAACACATGGTTGCTATGATAGGATCTGAACAGTAGATAGAATTGGAAGGTGGGGAAACACGAACATGGAAAAATAGAAAATGAAGGGTAAATGACTGGATTGTTTTTGTGGAGGCTGGGGTGGACGTGGATGACTCACCCTCCAAGTTTGGACTCGATCTGAACTCCTGATGGAGAGCTAAAATTTGAGCTTTAAGGCTCTATCCTGATGTAGACAGAACTCTGGCGATGATGGCGGCGGCGCGATGGCGGTGCGATGGCGGCGGTGGTGGCAGAAACAGAATTTAGAGGATAAGAAGGAGAGATAGAATGGGTCTCACACCCTGGAATGGTAGAATTTCATCTGCAAGAGGGGGGAGGAGAGAGGAGGAGGGCGCACCCTTCAATGGCTCAAGCCAATTTCATAATTTTCTCTTCATTAATTCACATAAAATGGAAATACAAGCTATTTGTATGAAATGTAAAAAGACTCTAAATATCCCTAGATCTAGAATTGGGAGGGGTAAAAGTGGGAGTTCAAAAGTTATTCTCCCATGTGGTTTGGAACCACATTAAACAAGTAATTAAGGGGGAGGCGCCCCTTGGACTTCCTTGGTGGCATCTTGGACTTTTTAGTCCATTTGTCCCCCTTTGAATGTCAAACCATCTAGAAGCCACCTAGGATAGTTGACCAGCCCCACATGGACCCCTATGGCTTAGGTTGACCAATGGGGATGGAGTGGGGGGCCCCTTGCAGGACCTATTGACATTTTGCAAATAAACCCAAAGATCCTTAGGGAATGACACATTGGCTTATAAAGTCTTACAATTGTGAACATACTTTCCCAAGGATATAAAAGCAAACTAAAGGACACAAATGTAAATTAAAAATATCAGTGCTCTTGCTATGATGTCCCCATCAATGAGTGACCCTATGAGCTCGTCCAAAGTGAGTGTGGACAGATTTTTTGAATCCTCAATTACTGTGGCTTTTGCATGTCACGCCGATGGAAGTGGTCTCAACACTTTCCTTACGAGCTTGGAATTGGTGTATTCCTTTCCGAGACTCTTGAGACCATTGGTAATCTCAGTTAACCTTGCAAACATTTCAGAGATAGATTCTTCAGATTTCATCTTGAATAGCTCGTAGTCTCTGATGAGTAGGTTGGCCTTGGTCTCCTTGACCTCGGAGGTTCCCTCATATATGAGACGCAACTTGTCCCACATTTCCTTCGCTGAGCTGCACATAGATACATGAGAAAATTCATTAGGATGTATAGCACATTGCATAATATTCATAGCATTAAAATTGACAGTGCATTTTTTAATTTCCTCGGGTGTCCATTTCTCTTCATCGTCAGAGAGTTTGTAAGGGCCCTTGTCCACAACTCTCCAGATCTCATACTCCCGGGCTCTCAAGAAAACATGCATTCTATTTTTCCAATAGCAGTAATTTGAGCCATCGAAGTATGGAGGACGATGAATGGAGTGGCATCATACCCTTGTTTGCCATTGATCTGGATCTTACTCTAGATCGTTAGATCTGAAAGAAATAGAACCTGGCTCTGATACCAATTGAAGTCCCGCGATCAATGACACCCAAGAGGGGGGAGGGGTGAATTAGGTGATTACATATTTTAATAAACTTTTACCTGATTTAAAACACGTATCAAGAACAAGCAACAAACAAGTAGAGATCTGATGGATAACAAAAAGAACCTGGCTAAATCAACCCCTATAGTAGTTCTTTTATACTAGGCAGAGTCTGGGAATCTGAAGATTCTCTCACACAAAGTATTTTCCTCCCGACAGGACTAACCTTGTCGATCAGAAGCTACCTTTTGATATACCAGAGATCTCCCGTTAAAGGTTAATAGAACTAGATCTAAACAAGGAAACTAGATGACGATGCAGTATACAAACGAGCTAGAGCAGAATGGAGGTAGAAGAAAAGGAGCAAACCACACAGAAGACCATGATTTTTAGGTGGTTCGGATGCAACAACTACAACCTACATTCACCCCTCACCGATTGTGAGGATTCACACACTATCTTGTAGAAGGTTACAAGATCAAGGCACACACACACACTTGCGTGAGTTCAGAACTCCCACGAAGGTGCACAAGCACCAAATCACAAAGAACCGTGAAGAACAAAGAGATCACATACACACACACAGATCTGCGTAGATCCACACACACACACAGGTGTTTCAATATTACAAGAACACACCAATAAAGCTCAGCAAGAGTGGAATGAAAAGACAGAAAATGAAGACACAAATTCAAGCTCCCCCTTAGTGGATGAAGATGGTATTGGATGAAGCTAGCTCTCAGCTCGATCTTCACTCGAATGACCTGCAAATCAGCTTGAGAAGCTTGCACTTGGATGAAGAACTTCTTGCTCGAAGCACTGTTCACAGAGCTACAGTGCACCCCTCCTTTCTCGTTTGATGGCCTCCCTTGTTCTTACTTCAATCACTTAGGTTTTTGACCTCAATGAGATTATTTATAGAACTTGGGTGGTCAAGAGACATGCCACAGACCAGATCCACAAATCATGGTGAATCCGGTGACTTTTGGATTAAACAAACCCAACAAGAAGGGCTTCCCACGTTGAGAATACAAAGTCAAAAATGAAGGCTTTCGAGATTGGCGGTTGACCGGTAGGGGCTGGTGGTTGACCAGAATTTTATAGGAAATGGCCCGTTCGTTGCTGGGAAAACCGGTCGACCGCTCCTGGCTGGCGGTCGACCGCTGACTGGGATTCCTACAAAAATCAAAGAGGTTAGCCAATGTAATATAATACATGAACGAAATAGTTTATGGCTACCTTGTTCCAATCAAGGTGAGTGGGTTTAAGCCTAGCCTGGGTGGTTTAGAAACTAAGATTGATTTTTGCATTTGGAAGATATTAAGCATCTAAACATTGCATGATGACATTAGGCTTTAAATGCGTATGAAGGTCGAACTTGATTGTTAATAGATAGCACGTGAGAAAACACATAACCTAGATTTTGATATCATCAAAATCACCTGGATATACTCAACAAAAATCCCCGCTGATACTGCCATTCCCTTCTAGACCAACCTTGACCTCTATTATGGAAGTCGAGTTAGGGTTCTCCCCCCTTCTGCAATCCTCTCCGATGAGCTCCTCTCTTTGTCCTCGACCGTGCATCGGCATCCCTCGGTCTCGAATGGCACCTAGATCCTCCTTGTGAATTGTTGCCGCTCGAGGAACCAAGGGAAAAGGAGAGATGATAGATATTAAGTCCGAGTCTTCTTCATCAAGTGATTCACCGCATGCAAAGGCTCAATCGGGTTCGCCTCTGCCTCCGGCGAAGAAATTAAAAATCTCTGCCTTCAGCAAGAAGAAAGAGAAGAGGAAAGAAAAGACCAAATGGAAACAAACGGAGAAAGGGAAATCCTCTACAACAACAGTTCATATTAAAGCCTCAAAATAGGGAAAATCTCCTACAAGGAAAGGCAAAGGCAAAGCCGTTCAGGAAGCACAGGATTCAGATTCTTCAGAACCATTGGTAGACCCTAACCCTGGTACACATGCTAGCCGTGCCATTATGTACCCTCGGTGGGTAAATTTGAATGATCCAATGTTCTTAAAATATTTTGCTCAGCTAGTCTCACTCTTGGAAACATAGGGTTGGGTGAAGTTCATTACAGAACACCAATGGTATTATCCCCACATAGTACAGGAATTTTATCACAATCTTCAACTTGTGAATGGTAAACTGCTCACTTTGGTTAGGGATACCGAAATAGCGCTATCCAAAAGGCTATTGTGTTATGCCTTCGAGATCCTTGGTGATGGCATTGATGCCAAGAAATCTGTGGTAGATATTAGTGAAGCCTATCCTCTTTTCACTGATCAACCTCCCACTAAAAATCCTCCAAAAACTCTCAATGCTAACACTTTTTCTCCGTTGAGTAGGTTCCTCCACCATATGATCTCAACCATCATCTCACCAATTCATGGAAGTAGAGGGCAAGTTTTTGCCCTTCAAGTCTCCTTGCTTTATCACATTCTCAAGAAGAAGAGGGCCATTCTAACAGAACTCATGCTTGAAAATTTTGAGTTCTGTAGGACCCACCAAAACAATGCCCTTCCTTATGTTGGCCACCTGACATGAATTTTTGAATTGGCTGAAATTGACCTGTCTCAAGAAAAATGTAAATTTATTCCGAACAGAAACATCTATTCTTTTCACTATGTAAATACCTTCATGGGATTCGACATAGAAGGTAATGTTGTCTCTAGAAGACTCCCTTCCACCAAACCCAAACAAGCTCCTCAGTCACAAGCAGCTCCTGAGGGAAGGTCTTCTCCACCTCACTCACTTGCCATTACAATGTTCCAATCCTTTGGCAGGCAACCTACTCCACCTCCTCCTTCTCAAACTAGACCCCAGTCAGAGACTGTTGGCACGTCTCAGCACCCTCCTCAGTCACATACCTCCACCTCTATTCTTGAGCTTCATCAATTTCTGGCAGCCCAATTTGCTTCCCTCCATTCCTCCATTGTTGATCTTTCTGCCAACCTTACTGCCAAAATTCAGCATCTTGAAGAAAGGTTAGACAGTAGATGGGCTGAGTTTCAAAGAAGTAAGCAAGTTTCAGAGAAAAATTTTCATATGCTCATTCAGTCAATTCAGTTGGTTTGTGTACAAGCAGGAGAGATGATCAGAGTTCTTCAGGTGAAGTCAGATGATATCTCTGTTCAGCTTCATCATGTGGGGGTGTCTCATCAAGCTTTGCAATCCAAAATTGACAGCTTCAGCATGTTATTTGATAGCAGAACCACAAATCTCCTCACTGTTAAGACCACCAATTTGGGCACCAGCCCAATTGGGTACAATTGAGACCCATTAACACAATGAACTAGAAATCTAAAAAAAATATTGAAGGATCCTTAGGGAATTCATAACTCAACCTAGGAAAATCGGAATTAGATGAAACCAAAGCCCATGCGATGACCATTGGGTAAGGAACAACTTGGATGAAGATTATAACTTTTGGAAAATAGGCCTAATAAGGGATAAGAGGGAATTTATGATAATAGGTCGAAACAGTTTCAGTAAACACTATCACCTGTTGTAATAGGGATATCTTGGCCCATAGTTGTCCAAATGGGTTGAAACTAGGTCCATTAGAAAGCTTGGGCAATTAACCCAAACTCTTCTGTTGAGATGGAAACCCAATTCGCACCAGAACCGGAGGTTCTGAGCCCTTTGTCACCAACAGACACAGAGAAGTGTTACTATTGAGAGAATTTGAACGTGAATGATTAGAAATTCATAACTTCATTTGTAGTTGATAAAACGACCTGAAAATAAGGCCATAAGTTCTAATGGGATGTTAGATACATCTTCTATGTTGAGGTCAAGGTCAAATTATGCCTAGATACTGGAGCTATGCCCTAATTACCTCGGGCTACCGAAAGGTCGCGACTGGACCATGGGAGAGTAAATGTTAATTTTGCGAAACTCATAACTAGAGCTAGGGTTGATGAAATTCGATGAAATCATGTCCCAAAGTTAGATCTAGAAGCCCTCTTGATTTCATCTGAAGACGTCCCAACCCAAATCCCACGAGAAAAGCGCGCCCACTTACATCTATCAATAGGTAGACGAAGGGTCACATCTCTTCAAACCGAAGAGGTGCATGGCATTAACTCCTCTTCAACCAACAACCTTGGGGGCTGGACTGAGCCTTGTATGATGTGGGAAGACCCCTGGGAGGCTAGAAATCTATAGAAGGAGGTAGGTTTCAAGGGTAGTAAGCCTTTAGCAACCCCTATTTTTAATTATCTACAATCTACGGTTCCTCTTGAGTAAGAAAGAGAGGTGAGGGACCTTGACCCTGCGTAGAAGGACGATCCTATAGTTCCTAGGACGACGGGCGAAGTCTTGGGAGGATATGGGGTGTGGATCTCATCCCCGAATCGAAAGGGAGCAGCATTAGGAAGATCTGGGGTGTGGATTTCATCCTCGGGTCGTCAGTTTATCACCTTCGAAGGTGGGCACCTATCCTCAAATCGTAGGTGGAGAGGGGTAAATTAGCGGCCCAACAAATATACGATTGAGAGCGGCCCAACCAGGTCTAACCCAACCCAAACAGGCCGGAATCTCCAAGCAACCGCCCCACTTATGGGCCCATTTAGCTTGAAGCCCAAAGACGCTCGTATTAATATTTCCTAGGCGGCCCCTGGCCCGGAAGCCCGAGCAACCGTCGAACGGGGAAAGCCTGAGCGGTGCCTGATCGTAATGGAAGGAGGGAAGATGGGGAGTCAATGAAAGGGGAGACCAAGCGACTAAGCCACAAACGGTCGAGTAACGCCTCCTATACTCTCCGCCTCCTCCGAGCGCCTTACGGAGAAGAATACTATATAAACCAAGGGAAACCCTCCAAAAGAAAGGTAGATCCTGAGCGCCTAACACCACACCCACTGGTGGAGAGCGATCTCGTGCTCCTCACTCCTCCTCCTACTCCCCTTCCACCGACGCTCTATAACTTTGCTGACTTTGGCATCGGAGGATTTTCCCCGGGGTCTCAACCCTGGGCTCCTCTGACTCATTTCCTGCTTTGCAGATTCCCGTTTGTTGTACCAGCACCCCAAGCTTGCCCAGTATCGTGCGGCTCAGGACTTAGGGCGAGATCACCCCTCTTCATCTGGCGCCGTCTATGGGAAACGAATGAAGAGCCAACATGGTGCGAAGAAGCTCTAGTAGGAGAAATACCGGCAGAAAAGGGAACGCACCGACAGTCGAAGAATGGGAGCCTGAGCCCTCACACTCTCTGATGGGCACCCCCTCTAACCACCAAGCTAACATCCCACCTCCACCGGCCGAAGGGGGACAATTTGCTCTTGGGAAATCGGACGCCCTCCAAACCCTCAACGCTAAAATGGATGTCCTCATCGACTTGATGAGGACCCAGATAGCTGGAGAGGAGAGGTCGGGGCTTCCTCGGAAAAATCATTCTCGCGCGGAGGCCTCCCAGATGACAACCGGGGGTCGATTCATCTTTCAAGGAAGATGCATCCTCCAGAGCAAGCGGGGTGGACCTTCGCAGCCCCCGCCTCCGGAGCAAGAGGCCTCCTCCAGCTCAAGAAAGAGGAAGTCTGACCTCAATCAGCAACACACGAAGGAGGATGTTCCAAACCCAGAATGCCAGGAGAACACTCGAAGCCCCCCGGCCCCATCCCGGCGATAGGGAGAACTATCCCTCTGACTGCGAGACTTCGAGCGACATTTTGTCGAGCAAGAGCGTGCCCTTCGCGCCCTCCAGAAAAACTCCGCCCCTAAAGATGAGGAGCAATCCCCGTTCTCTGACTAAATCATGAAGGCTGAGGTCTACCCGAGAGTGTCGCTCCTGGCCTTCAAACCTTATGACGGCCAGAGCAACCCAGCTGACCACTACGACAGCTTCGACGCCCTCATGACCTTGCATGGGGCGTCCGACGCGGTCAAATGCCGAGCGTTCGTGACTACTCTAGTCCAAGGCGCCCAGGCATGGTTCCGAGCACTCGCCCCTGGGAGCGTCACCAGCTTCCGACAATTCGGGTGACTATTCAAGGAGAGCTTCGCCGGCAGCGGCCCTCCAAGGTCGATAGTGGGATTATTGGCCCTCAAGCAGGCGCAGGGGAAAAAGCTAAGAGATTACATTAACCGCTTCAAAGTGGAAGCTCTGCGCATCCCCCGCCTGGATGTGGCCTCCGCCATCACCGCACTGAATGGAGGCACCTACGACAAAAATCTCTGGTGAGAATTGGTGCTTCACCCTCCCTCCTCCCTCACCGATCTTGTGACCTTAGCTCTGTGTCATGCGGAGTGTGAAGAGGTCCTCAACGCCTGCCGAGATCCCGCAAGCTCGGGGTGAGAGGGGGAGAAAAAGAGGTCATCCGGCCAATCTTCTAGGCGGGGGAAGAGGAGGAATCAAGAGGGAGACCAAAAGGAACCCCCGCGTAAGTTCGAGCGCTATACTCCTCTATCCGCCCCTGTCTACCAAATTTATCAAGAAATAAAGGACTCAGGACTACCCCGTGTCTCAAGCCGATGAAGGCCGACCCCAAGCGTCGGAGTCGCCAGAAACACTGCCAGTTCCACGACGATCATGGCCACCACACGGGAGATTGCCACCAGCTCAAGGATGAGATCGAAAGTCTAATCCGCCAGGGCCACCTCTCCAAGTATGTGGCCGAGCGGAGGGAGGACCGTGGAATTCCCCCTGAAGAAATTAACAATCGCCCCCGAGGATGAAGTCTCGCGATCAATGACACCCAAGAGGGGGGTGAATTGGGTGATTATAACTTTTAGCAAATATTTACCCGATTTAAATTAATATGATGAAGCAACAACTAGGAATTCCAATCTGTTTAGCCACAAGCGAGATTTATCAAAATCTATCTCCATGATAGTTCCTTGGTACAAGGCGGAGGTGTGAATCCAGGGATTCTACTCACACAAGATGCAATTGTCCTGACAAGAGTGATCTCGTCGATTCAAAAACACCTTTTGATATACCAAAGATCTATTTAAATAAAAGACCGATTATGCTAAATCTGAAAGATCAAACTCAAAACAACAATATGCACTAACAATCACATGGCATGGGGGTAGAAGAAAAGAGCCAAACCACACAATTCAAACCACACTGCATGATGATTTTTAAGGTGGTTCGGATGCAACGACGGCAACCTACGTCCACCCCTCACCAAAACCCGATGAGGCTTCACTGCTGTAAACCAGCAAGGGGATGAATCCCGAACACGGAGACACACTCCAACCACACACGCACGGTGACGCCTGCACACACACACATGGGGACGCGCCCCAACATACACATAGAGATGAGCTCCAACACACAAACGGAGAAGAAGTCTCCCACACAATCCGACGACCAGATCACAAACACACACACACACACACACACACACACACACACACACACACACACACACACACACACACACACACACACACACACACACACTGCAACAACCGCAACACAATAAACCACACGACCGTACGTAGACGGTCACACACATACAAACCTACAGATCTGGGTAAATCCACACACACACAAGTGTAGATCTTGAAACAATCCAGACACAAACACATACAAGTGTAGATCTGAAATGATCCACACACACACACACACACACTGATGTTCACAGATTTAGAAGATTACACACATGAAGCTCAAGAAATTTAGCAGAAGAAACAAAATGAAAAACTTCTGACTTAGGCTCCCCCTGAGTAGATGATGCAGATTTTGAATGAAGCTTGCTTCTCCACTTGATTCCCAATTGATTGGCTTCTTCTTGATCTTGAAAAGCTTGAGATTTGATGAAGAACTTCTGGACGGACCACTGTTCACGGAGTTGTTTCTATAGCTCCTTTTCTCCTTTGATAGACTCCCTTTGATCCCCTTGCTTCATTAGGGTTTCTTGGCCCAAGAGTTATTTTTATAAGACCTAGGATGGTCAAGGGACAAGCCAGAAATCAGATCCAGGATTTTAGGCAAGTTGGGAGGCTTTTAGACCAAAAAGTCCAAGAGGAAGGCTTTGAACACGCTCAAGAAACAAAGTTAACAAAAGCTGCCTCGGGGATGGCGGTCGACCGGCAGGAGGGGGCGGTCGATCGAAAATTTACAGAGTTTGAACTTTTCAGTGCTGGGAAAACCAGTCGACCGGCCCTGGGTTGGCGGTCGACCAAAATCTGGAAAAGTTCAGATTTCTAGTTGCTGGTAAATCAGGTCGACCGGACCAGTCTTCCAGGTTGACCGAACTCTGGAAATCCTGTAAAACAACATAGTTCAGTCCATGGATCATATCATTATCGAATATACTGTAAGACCACACTTTGTTTCATTCAATTTGAGTTGGTTTGGACTCATTCTAGGCTTTTGAAACACGATCCTTTTGAGGGTCATATCCTCGTTCAATTCATGCATTTTAGTTTAAATCTGGCTTTGATTATGCACGGAATGCATTCAACATTATGCAAAAGACTCATGAAATCTCATTTCAAAAAGACTCTTTGTGGAAATGCAAGGAACAAGTTCAACCCATTGAGAGCACATGAGAAGCTATGCATGAGAAACCTTTGAAGGCCTGAGTATCATAGCTTCCAATCTATTGATCAAGGTTAAGTCAATTTTACTTGCCTTACCAGAGTTGAGAATGCCATAGCCTTACCAAGGGTTCTTGAAGAGTGTAGACATGGTTTAGCACTTGTTTTAGATTGTGGATAGCAATGTACCTAAAAGTGACCAAGCATCCACACATTTGTTTTACCTTCCAAGCGGCCACCATGATGTTTTATCTTACAATTCAAGATAGTCAATGTTAATACATCATGAGATGCACAAAGACTTTGTTCACAGTTAAAAGCTATGAAGCCTCTTGGAAAACCAGCAATTTCAACCAAGAATCAAGACCATATAGCAATGCATTTAACCAACATGTTTGAGCCTGCCTCAAAAATTATTTGCCATCTCAACCATATTTGAACAACAACATGAGTGCACACTGATATCAAGAACATGTGCAAGCAAACATAAAGATTAGTTATCATCAAAAATATATGCAAGGCATATACAACAATCTCTCCCTTTTTGATGATGGCATACTTTATGACTGACACAGACAAGATCATATTCTTCTCCCCCTTTGACATTATCAAAAAGTGTGAGGACGGCAATGAAGTTCAAATTTCAGCACGCAGATTCATAAATCAATGAGAGCCCATTTCAGAAGTTCAAATGAGGCAATAGCAAGGCAAGGATATGGGGAACAAAAGACATGTTAATTCGTTATGATTCCAATTGTTGATTATGGAGACAGAAGGGTGTGTAGTCTTAAGAGTTGCAGACCAAGATTCACAAATCAAGATGATACCATGCGAAGCCAACACCCCATGTAGCAAGTTTAAAGAATTTGAAGTCTAAATTTTTAGAATTTTACTGATTTTCATATTTTTACATTTTATATTGAAATACATGAAGCTAGATACATACAAATAATGACATATGAAATGCACACAATGCAACCAAGTAAGTATATATATATACATGCAACATATCTCCCCCTTACTTATTTAAGAATAGAATGGGTATAAGAAAGATGCATGAGAGTCATGACAACCAGAATGCACATGTGTAGCACATAGGAGATTGTGCAATCAGATAGGAGATTCATGCAATTGCTAAAATAGTCAATCAATTTTCTGAATACATAATAAATCAAATTTCCAGATGTGTAAGTGAGTAACATGAAAAATGATAGTTTCAATATGGATATTCAAGTTTTCAGATTAACACAATGAGACATTTTACAGACTGTACTTCAATTTTGAGAACAATGTATTGGAGATTACGCTCTGTCACAAAGAAATTTTCAAAAAAAAAATTATTTAAAATTATTTCACAATGACAATCAGAATTTTTCTAAGAATGATCAGATTCAAATAATTCCTTTTTACGCGAGTAGATGCATGGAGCTCATGCCAGAATCACCGGTTACTCAGAATATTGAACTATTTCACCTCATTTTGAACAGATGTACTTTAGTCAACACTTTTCAGAAATGAACCACATCACGTCTCAGGTGACATGTATCCAGTTTACTCAATGAGACTTAGCATTGCTTTGCCTTTTCTTTTCAAATTCTTTCTTCAAAAATTAGGCAGGCAACTTTTTCCTCAACTGTCTCTTCAACACACACGCAACAAGTTTAATATCTCTAGAGTGTTGAAAATAAATTCTTATATCATTATCTTTAACACTTTTTTTTGCATTTTATGCATGATGTGTGCGAATTTGATTCAGCATGTACACCGAAAATATTATGAATACATAACAGTGCAGCTCCCTCTAAATAGATGCACTTATCAAAAATTTATTCCCACTGATTGTATGACATGAAACACTCCAGTAATGACTCATATGCAACATTATTAGCAAGAAGGCATAAAGTCATAGAAAATCTAAGGATGAGGGTGAATAGCATATAATAACATGCAAGCACACAATGGAAGTATATGCAATATGCAATGCAAAATGAAGGAATATGCAATTTCAGTTCTTGAATTGTTGGCCCCGAAGATATGACATTAGTGTTGGAAGAATTCATTGGAGCATTTATGCAACATGAAATGTTCAAAATGATGCATTCCAAGATATGCATTATATACATGCTGAAAAATACCAATTGTGCAATAAGACACATGATGAGCTTCACTCTTTAAATGCACTAATTGAATGATATGTAGATATGATATGCAAATATGCAAGGGTGCATAAATCATTTGAGGCATGTAATGGAAACCATTTATTTTCAAAAAGTGTTCAAGAATAGATTTTTCAAACACTTGTGAAAAGTTTTGAAGTTATTCACACTTGATTCAGGAATTGATATTTCCAATGTAGAACTTCTCACTTTAACAAGGATCAATTTGAGAAATTTTGAAGCAATTCATCATAAACATGTTGCATGTTACAATTGGAGGTCACTCAGTCAATAGAGAATGAAATAGCATTCATTTCAACTTGTTTAACTAGCAAGACTCCCCTTGACAAATACATGAATTTCAGAAAAATTCAGTGAAATTGCAATGTGTTCTCTTATGACATGGGGCTAGCTAACAAAGGAGCATGGAATAGCATCAGACAATTCTTTCATGGCCAACCATTCTCTTTCTTCGAGTTCTGGTACGAGGCAGAGAACTTTGGTCCAAAGATCAACTCACGCATAGTGAGAGTTTTCAGGTGAATAAAATCCACCTTTTCACTGCTCAGTATTTGATATACCAGATACTCAATTAAGCTCAAATGTGCTCAAACAATCAGATTGAAGGATGTTCAATAGTCAACATAATCTTCAAGATTTTTAATTTCATTCAATCAATGAGTAAATTAATCACAGCAGAATGGAGAAATAATCATTTCAGGTATGTAGAATCAATACCTGTCATTAGAATAACATCACCAAATCCCACAGGCTAATGAAATTTCATTTCCATAGCAAGAGGTTGAATTACCTTAGTTCAGCAGACAGTACGTAGGCCTTCAAGCACCACAATCACTAACCTCAAGAAGGTTAATATTTCACATTTTTGTTTTCTTACCTTTGCCTTGAGAATCTATTATTTTTCTCAATTTCTTCATGACCCTCAAGTTACTCCTGTAATCAAAGTTCTTATATTGCAGATTTGGGTACCCAAGCTTCCTTGGATCCCTGGAGTTTAGCAGCACTTTGAGAAGTGCATTCCACAGTCTCACACATGCAAATATCAAGTTGCATCATCAATGTATATGCATGAGAATGGATATGCATTCTAATATGAGAAGCAAGTTTTTCTAAATTTATGCAGACTTGATGTATACAGTTCTTTGAATATGCATGCATTCAATGATTTAATAAACAAGTGACTCATGGTATTCGGCGAAGGCACATTCTCACGCATGGTGATTGATTTCTGTCAAGAATGACCTGCCCTTCCTCAGGTCACCATTTGATATACCATGAAGTCATGCAAATGATGATCAGAAGGATGCAATGCTCAATTTTATGACATGCAATCATGCAATGATGATTCCTATAAAATGCAATGCATTCTAGTAAGAAAAGTAGATTTTTTTTATTAATGAAGATTTGGTTAAAACAAATTTGAGTTTTTCAAAAAGAATTCAGAGATTTATTTTCAATACAAGTGCCTTGAGCATCCATCATCTTCCAAGCCTTCCACTTGGCCTCAAGGCAACCCTGCAAGAAGGTTCTTATTCAACAAGCGTAGTTTTCCTTCCACATGTCAAAATTTGATATACTATGTAGTCATGGATGTGATGAAGGCATGAGGATTGCAATGTATTATGACATGAATTCATTCTAGTTGGAAATAGATTCTTCAACTTTTGAGCATGACAACATATGAAAATGTATGCAAGCTCAATGTATGTAGTGAAATCATGATTTAAAGAATCTTCAAACTCCCCTTCAACAAGATGCTATATGACAAGTGATATACACAAAGATATGCAAACAACTATGGATGGAATGCATGAACAAACATATGCATTTTCATAAAAGATTCAACACAAAACAAATCAAGACATAACACCTCTTCTAGAGAAATGAGAGGGATATCACCTGAGTGTTCAGATTTCATTTTTAGTTTTTCTTTTAACCTGACTTATGCCACTTGGCCCGTGTGCCTTACCTTCTTGAGTGAAAACATATTTCACGCTTCATATTTCTAAGGCACACCTGTAAAATAGATTTCTTATTTGGCATTCTTAGGTACCCAAACCATCTTGGGTCCTTGTGGGTTAGCGGCACTCTTGGCACGTGGTTTCCATTTTTTGATAACATTCAAATCATCAATTTTTATAAACAAACAAGCATGCATCATATGCCCGGATTTGCCACAATAATTACATCATGACTTTGAATACTTAAATGTGTGAAGATTATTTGAAGCATGTGACTTTTTGTTTCGGTATTATTTCTAATATGCAAGTGGTGTGTTGAACACATTAGAGATCCCAGGTCGACCTGCCCTTGGATTTTGCTGAGGGTAATGGGTCCAGAACACAGGATGTGTTGACACCATAGGTTGGTAGTGTTGTTTAGCCTTAGGATGCGTTGACCTACCCTTGTCTTTTCCATTGTTCATTCTTTTCCTGCATGCTTCTAAATCATCATTCTTCATTGTAAAGTAATCATGCATGGCATGTCCATGTCTTCCACAATAAAAACATGAGATTTTCTTTCTAGGTGGATGTGTGTGTGTGGCAGAAGTATGTTTAACATGCATAGTGATGCTAGCAGCATTTTTGGATTTTTGATACGAATTGACTTTCTGATTTTTATTTTCTTTTTGAATCACTTAGACAAAAGACTACTTTGGGGGTGAAGTAGAGGTACTGGCTATATTCGAACTATGAATAAAAGATGTATAAACCTTATTCACAAAAGACTTCTTTTTTACAGGATTGTAGCCAAGCCCTTCCCTTTGAAAATTAACTTTCATACCCAAAAATTTATCAAGATTATCTTGATCATCCAGGAATCTAGACAGTGAATTTTGTAAGTCCTGGATCTCACTTTCTAAAGATGTGATGTGCAGCTCAGTGTTGGCGAGTTCTTCTTCACAAGTAGCAAGACTGACATTCAACACATCATTGGTTTTCGTAAGGCATTCAACTTCTTGTTTTATTTCATCCACATCTTCACACTCATCCCAAACCACAGATTTTCCTTTTTCTAGAATCATCAACCTTTCAGAAATGGTCGTGTTCAATTCCTTCAATTTCTCATTTTCTTTTTCAAGCTTTTTATCATGAACAAGTTCATTTTGACCATTGTCCATTGAACTTATTTTCTCCCTCAACTCTTTATTTTCATTTCTCAAGGAGGAAATTTGATCTTTGTGAAATTCAATGTCGAAGACATGAGCCTCAATCAATTCCTCTAAATGTGAGCATTTTTTACATGAGGAATCACAGTTATTTTGTTCAACATTCTTTTTCAATTTTTTATTTTTAGATTTTAGCATCTTATATTTATTTGCAAGCTCATCGTATGCAACCAATAAATCATCAAGAGATATATTTTCAGAATCTGAATTTACCTCCAAGGGTGATCCATTCTGCTGATCACTGTCGTGATCACTTGTGCCTGTCATAAGACATTTGTGTTCATGCTCTTCCTAGAAGCCGGCTAAGCCATCCAATATCTCCTTTGCGGAGCTACAACGAGAGACAAAGGGAAAACTATTAGTATTAACTGCGGTAGTGAATAAACTTAGAACCAAGCAATTTTGATCATGCTTGAACTTATAATCTGCAGTCCAGACAGATTTGTCTTTAGGTAACTCATAAGGACTATGTAAAATAAGCTTCCATAACTTATGATCGTATGAGTTGACTAGACTGCACATTCTTCCTAACCACAAATCAAAGTTAGAACCATCAAACACCGGTGGAGAATTCAAGGTGTACATTTTGGTAGTCATTGATCCGGATCTCTCTAGATTGTTAAATCTATGAAAAATGGAGCCTTAGCTCTGATACCAATTGAAGTCTCACGATCAATGACACCCAAGAGGGGGATGAATTGGGTGATTATAATTTTTAGCAAATATGTACCCGATTTAAATGAATATGATGAAGCAACAACTAGGAATTCCAATCTGTTTAGCCACAAGCTAGATTTATCAAAATCTATCTTCACTATAGTTCCTTGGTATAAGGCGGAGGTGTGAATCCAGGGATTCTACTCATGCAAGATGCTATTGTCCTGACAAGAGTGATCTTGTCCATTCAAAAATACCTTTTGATATACCAAAGATCTATTTAGATAAAAGACCGATTATGCTAAATCTGAAAGATCAAACTCAAAACAACAATATTCACTAACAATCACATGGAATGGGGGTAGAAGAAAAGAGCCAAATCATACAATTCAAACCACAATGCACGATGATTTTTAAGGTGGTTCGGATGCAACGACGGCAACCTACGTCCACCCCTCACCAAAACCCGGTGAGGCTTCACTGTTGTAAACCAGCAAGGGGATGAATCCCCAACACGGAGACACACTCCAACCACACACACATGGGGACGCGCCCCAACATACACACGGAGACGAGCTCCAACACACACACGGAGAAGAAGTCTCCCACACGATCTGACGACCGGATCACAAACACACACACACACGCTGCAACAACCGCATCACAATAAACCACACGACCGTACGCAGATGGTCACACACACAAACATATGGATCTGGGTAAATCCACACACACACAAGTGTAGATCTTGAAACAATCCACACACACACACAAGTGTAGATCTGAAATGATCCACACACACACACACTAATGTTCACAGATTTAGAAGATTACACACATGAAGCTCAAGAAATTTAGCAGAAGAAACACAAATGAAAAACTTTTGATTTAGGCTGCCCCTGAGTAGATGATGCAGGTTTTGAATGAAGCTTGCTTCTCCACTTGATTCCCAATTGATTGGCTTCTTCTTGATCTTGAAAAACTTGAGATTTGATGAAGAACTTCTGGATGGACCACTGTTCACGGAGTTGTTCTTGCAGCTCCTTTTCTCCTTTGATAGGCTCCCTTTGATCCCCTTGCTTCATTAGGGTTTCTTGGCCCAAGAGTTGTTTTTATAAGACTTAGGATGGTCAAGGGACAAGCCAGAAACTAGATCCACCATTTTAGCAAGTTGGGAGACTTTTAGACCAAAAAGTCCAAGAGGAAGGCTTTGAACACGCTCAAGAAACAAAGTTAACAAAAGCTACCTCGGGGCTGGCGATCGACCGGCCGGAGGGGGCGGTCGACCGAAAATTTACAGAGTTTGAACTTTTCAGTGCTGGGAAAATCGGTTGACCGGCCTTGGGTTGGCGGTCGACCGAAATCTGGAAAAGTTCAGATTTCTAGGTGCTGGTAAATCAGGTCGACCGGACCAGTCTTCCAGGTCGATCGAACTCTAGAAATCCTGCAAAACAACATAGTTCAATCCATGGATCATATCATTATAGAATATACTGTAAGACCACACTTTGTTCCATTCAATTTGAGTTGGTTTGGACTCATTCTAGGCTTTTGAAACACGGTCCTTTTGAGGTTCATATCCTCGTTCAATTCATGCATCTTAGTTTAAATCTGGCTTTGATTAATTATGCAGGGAATGCATTCAACATTATGCAAAAGACTCATGAAATCTCATTTCAAAAAGACTCTTTGTGGAAATGCAAGGAACAAGTTCAACCCATTGAGAGCACATGAGAAGCTATGCATGAGAAACCTTTGAAGGCCTGAGTATCATAGCTTCCAATCTATTGATCAAAGTTAAGTCAATTTTACTTGCTTTACCAGAGTTGAGAATGCCATAGCCTTACCAAGGGTTCTTGAAGAGTGTAGAGATGGTTTAGCACTTGTTTTAGATTGTGGATAGCAATGTGCTTAAAAGTGACCAAGCATCCACACATTTGTTTTACCTTCCAAGTGACCACCATGATGTTTTGTCCTACAATTCAAGATAGTCAAGGTTAATACATCATGAGATGCACAAAGACTTTGTTCACAGTTAAAAGTTATGAAGCCTCTTGGAAAACCAGAAATTTCAACCAAGAATCAAGACCATATAGCAATGCATTTAACCAACATGTTTGAGCATGTCTCAAAAACCATTTGCCATCTCAACCATATTTGAACAACAACATGAGTGCACACTAACATCAAGAACATGTGCAAGCAAACATAAAGATTAGTTATCATCAAAAACATATGCAAGGCATATGCAACAGAGGAGTCCACATAAACGTCATCTCAGGTGGATCAGCCTTGGGCGGAGATACCAGTAGAGGAAGAAAGGGTCATGCCGAGCGAGCCAGCCGAGCTTCTGAGCTGCCCAAAGCTCCTCCCCTTGGGACCGACTAGTAATCCCTGGTCTTCTCGGACCAGGACCTTGAAGGAGTGGTCACCCTGCATGATGACGCCCTTGTTATCTCGGCCATGATAAACCATTGTAACGTGGACCGGATCTTAGTGGATAATGGCAGTGCCCTTGACATTTTATTGTACGAGTGTTTGCTAAAGATGGGTGAAAACCCGTCAAAACTACGTCCGATCCGAACCCCCCTCTGTGGGTTCAATGGCTAGGTGACCTATCCCGAGGGAGCCCTAAGCCTGCCTGTTATCCTCGGTACCTCACCCAAAGCCGTTACCTTTATGACAAACTTCATAGTGGTCAAGGAGATATCGGCCTATAAAGCCATTTTCGGCAGAGGGATCCTCAGTCGAATCAAGGCAGTGCCCTCCACATACCACCAAAAAATGAAGTTTCCCACCAAATATAGCACCGGGGAAGTCCAAGGCAATCAGGCAATGGCTAAAAGGTGCTACACGATCTCGGTGGAAATCGTAAGGCTAGAGTACAAGGGCAGAGAGCTTGCAACGATTGAAGATAAAACAGCAAGCAAGCCCGTGGGAGAGCTTCTATCTATTTTCCTCAGAAATGATCCGGCCCTCGAAGTAAAAATTGGGGCAGATCTACCACCTGAACTACAAGCTCAATACAAAGACTTTCTTTCGGAGTATGTGCACATTTTCGCAAGGTCTGACGAAGATCTCCCTGGCATTCCCAAGGAGACAGTGATGCACCATCCTAACCTCGACCCCACGGTAAAGCCGGTACAACAACGAAAGAGGAAGCATGCCCCTGAGAAACATGCGATTATTAAAGAGCAGATCAACAAGGGGAAGAAAACTGGGTTATTTAACCCGATCATTTACCCTACCTGGCTCTCCAACGGCGTCCTGGTACCCAAAACCTTAGGTAAATGGCGGATGTGCGTCAACTTCACCGACCTTAATAAAGCTACCCCGAAACACTACTACCCGCTGCCAAGCATCGACCAGCTCGTCTATTCAACTGCGGGCAATGAACTTCTCAGTTTCCTAGATGCGTATTCTGGATATCACCATATCAAAATGAGCCCCGAAGACGTAGAGAAGACCATCTTCATCACCAACTTTGGCATCTATTGCTATACCCGAATGCCATTCGGACTAAAAAATGCCGGAGCTACTTACCAGAGGCTGGTCAATCAGATCTTCGAGGATCAGATCGGGTGGAACGTCGAAGCCTATATCGACGACATACTTGTAAAGTAGCAGAAGGCTGAACACCATTTTTCCGACCTGGCCGAGACCTTCAACACCCTCCAGAGGTACCAAATGAAGCTCAATTCCGCCAAGTGTGCCTTTGGGGTCAAGTCTGGGAAATTTCTGGGCTTCCTGGTGACCCAACGAGGGATCAAAGCCAACCCCGACAAGGTCCAGGCCATCCTGGATATGCGGCCGCCCACCTGCATCAAAGACGTAGAGTGACTGACCGACCAGATCACTACTCTAAACCGCTTCATGTCCCTATAGATGGATTAATCTACCCCGCCCCCAAACTATGAACGTGAAAACATGCATATAATCATGAGAGCATGAATAAGGGGAAGGGGCGATGAAAAATATGAGTGAACCGCGATCTCCACCCAAGAATTAGCAATAGGAAAAGATGCTATAACGAATAAAAAACCTACTGCGTACCTTGGGAAAATGAGGAAGAAAATGCGGACCGAAGATGAACCGCTACAACGTGATCGCGCTTTGAAAGGGATGCGGGGAACCGATCGTGGGTACACCTCCTCACCTCCCAGTCGGCTAGAAAGCAAGGGCATCGCATTCAAATGTACTCTCCTGTAAAACAAAGCCACAAAAAGAGATAAAACCCTATTAGAAAATGAAAGTGTAGCATATGTCCTGAAGTGATGAAATAGCATGAAAGAAAGGGGGAGAACGCACCGGGGGAGGGATTTTAACCCTTGTAAACGGGTGCAAATAGTAGGTGGGTGTGTTGTGCATGCATAGAATTTGAAATCACGCAAGATGATGGAGAGAATAAAGAGAAAAGTGCTGTACAAAATGGATAAAAATGCAGACGTGTAGCAGAAAAGTGTGACTTGTGACAAAAGTGAGAAATGGAGGATGAAGAACTAAGGATATAAGCGATGAAATTGAGCCCAAAGAGATGGAAACCAAAGCCTATACTTCCCTCTTCAATGTGGGGTCGAAGTTGAGAGACGACGATCCAGCATGACTTCACCCCGGTTCCAGAAAGAGCCCCCCACCCCCCCACCCCCCCCCCCCCCCCCCCCGCGCAGGTTGCACAGGGTCCTTTATATAGAAGATGCAGAAATCCAGAACTTTCTCCCACTATTTCAAAGGATAGAGACCACCAAATCTCGAGATCTATGGATCAATCTTGAGATAATAGTTAGGATAAGAGCTAAGAACATATAGGACTCTATTTGGTGGAAGGATCTGGAAGATATTCACGCTGGAAGGCAGCCTCGAAGCCTAATCTGGAAGAATTTGTGTTGCACAAAAATGCATAAAACCAGAAATTGCGTCCATGATTCCTGCGAATATACTCCACTAAAATTCGAGTTCTATAGCTTAAACTCCAGATAATAGTGAGAACAAGAGATAGAAATAAACGGGAGATGATTTGGTGGAATATTCTGGAGGATAGAGCCCTGAGAAGGGGACCCCGACAAGCAGAAATCGACCAGAGAGTCTTGCGGCGAAGAAATCGAAGTTCAGGATCATCTGGACTCTCTGTTACAGAGACGATCTATCGCGAGGCCGCTACTAATAAGAAACGGTCATGCCTAGACCGCAACTAGACCATAGGATAATTATAGAATAGTTCCTTTCATGAACACGACACTCGGAGGAGGACATCATAGTGGCGGTCTAGCACTGGGTTGCCACTGAGCTTGGCGGCCCAACAGATGGCCGTAAGCCAGGGAGAAGCGGCCAGACACTAGGCCACTAGCCAGAGCTTGGCGGCCCAGCAGTAGACCTCCAGCAAGAGAGAGGCGGCCAAACACTGGCCGCCACTTGAGTGTAGCGGCCCAGCAGATGGCCGCTACCTAGGGGCTGGCTGAGTGCCGTCCGGGTGCCTGCTGAAGTTCAGAATTGATCCGAAACAGATCCAAAAGTTGGGGAACCGAAGATAAAAGCTTTCAAGGCTCAATGGGCTTAGATATGACCAAAAAAATGGGCTTGAAATAGGTTCAAAGAAGGCTCCAAAATAATGGTTAATTTAACGCATCATAGAGGTGAATAAGAGAAATAACTCGACTTGTAGGCTAAAAACGGGTGTCAACAGATGCCCCTCCTTGATGCCTGCTTTGCAAGGGAGCGAGTGAAAGCGACATAGAGGTGAAATGGAAAGGAGATGGAGAGAAAGCGACGAGGAATGGAGATGACGCAGAGATGAAGTAGAGAGAACTGAAAAGCGGGCATCAAGGCAAAAGACACCCGTCATAACCAACAAGCGATAGGAATTCTCCCAAAAACGTCGAACTAACCACCAGGACTGGACGACAAGGATGAGACATGCCTGGATAACTAACCAAGGGAAAAGAGAAGAATAACACGACCAACCTCATCAGGGGACACAATCCATGACCAATGAGGGAATCGGAAGAACACAGTTGAAAAGCTGGAAAAGGAGAGTAAAACTGAGATAAAATCCAAACAGGAATCACGCTGCCCAACTAGACCGAGCGGGCATATCAGAGAAGATGTTCAAATTCGGAGTGGAATGAAGATCTCTTATCCAAGAGAATTGAAGTGCAATTAACCATTGCTGAGGAGAAACCTTCAAATAATCACGAGGCATGAATGCTTAAAATGACATGATGCATGCTGGGCTAAAATAAAGAAATCATCAAAATGAATACAAAGAAAGTATAAAAATAGAAAGTACTCAAGAATACTATTGCTAGAGTGAGAAAGACGGGGTCAAAAGTCTTCTTGCAACCACGGCGTGCAAGACAGAGTACATCGTCCCCCACCCGACTCAACCGAGCGGCTTATCCAACGATTAACCGTATGCTCCTAGATCATCATTATTTTTGTTAAAGAGGAACATCAGATCCCAGAACACACGGCCAACCAGCCAGTCCTTGAGAGGCTATAATAATGTAGATACCATATAGTAATGCAACAATGAGAAGGGATCGAGAGCCATACCTGACTTACCTGCTAAGCGAAACAACATTTTTTTAGATTTTTTTGATTTTCAGATTTTTATAGATTTTCAAATAAGACAACATGAATAACACAAATAAGCCTGATCATAACGTAACGAACAAGTGAACGAAAGACATCATAACATAACATAACGAAGGATGAACCAGCAACACATGCAAGATATGAACCAACGACATGCATGTATGATGAACATGGTGGGACAACACATAGTTAGGACAAAAATACGTGGGGCAACAACACATGTGGGATGACAACATGGGATGAGACAACACGAGACATGACATATATGCTCTTCAATCAAGCCCAAGATCAGACGAAGCAGAACCGTTGGGTTCACAATCGTGAGGCAAAGAGCCCTCTCACAAAGATATGATCAAAAGCTGAGCAACGCTAAGCAAAGCATGAGAAGGACATAAGCTTCAGAACAGATCAAGATTGAAGAAAAGAGAACAGATCAGAAGCATTTGAACAAAAGATAGAGCGAGTGATAAAGAACCATGAAGAGCTTGAACACCTGCGACCTGCACACTTAGCAAATAGATCATACCCGTTCTCGAGACAAAAAATGCCTAAAAAATATAGTTTTAGATTTTTTTTGTAATTTTTGATTTTTTTTGATGTTTAAAATATTTAATTTTTTTTAGGATTTTTGTTTTTTGTTTTGTTTATTTTTATTTTTTTATTTTGTTTAGAATTTTTGGAGTTTTCTCAATATTTGATTTTTTTGGTTTTGAAATAGAAATCCACAGCACCCAAGGATGGGCTCAAACTACTGGCCAGGGGTCGTCATCCCTCCCCCCCTCTCATTGAAAACTTCCCTTGAGCAAGGCATGCATGTGAGGGTGACTCACCATAACCAGCCGCCTCTAAAGAACGGTGCCCCTACTAAGGCCAAACCCGGGATTCAACCCAGCCTTAGAGGGAGAAGTAGAAGAACAATGGGGAAAAGCTTAATAGAGGATGGGAGATATCAGGATTTGAATTCTTCCCTGGGCACTACCCCTCAAAGATACAGTCTGTTGCGTCGGGGAATTGTGTCTTTGATTTTGAGATCCATATTTATTAGGCACACATGCGACCAGGTTCATGACGTCCCGCGGGTAACTGTACTGCCACTCTTGCCATGCCTTTCAATCATAATTTTGCATTTGATTCACATTGATTTTGAGAGCCCTTACTGGCTAGATATTGCATGAAAGCTCACTTTTGTGGGTCAAGACTGCCCCTATTTGAAACCTCTCTCATATTGGGGAATGCCTAGGTTGGTCATCTTATCCATCAATCTCTTGCCCCTGCACTTGGCCGAGCAGAGAAGAGAAAAAGACCTTTCTGCATACCCAAAGTATGGCCAAAGCAGCAACGGTGTTGCCTCAGAGGAATCGACTATGGCTTGCCATGTAGTGTGTGAAAACCCATGCTCAAAAGAACACCCCCAACGATCGGGGAAAGAAACTAGACTCCCCGCGCGGAGCTATCACCAGCCTAAGAATACTGCAGAAGCGAACTCATTTTTGGCTAAATTAAGCAAACTTCCTCTAAAGCCACCCAACCGTGTTGAGGAAACAATATTATAATCATGCGCAGGAATAACAATAAGTAATGACAATAATAACATATTCCTGCATAAAATAAAGATACCTTGCAAATTCATAGCGTGGAAGTAGCATCTTGAAGCGATCTTGACCATCAAGTTTTGAACAGCACGAGCTTTATTTTCCTCGCTTGACAGCGCAAAGTGGGAGAGGACAGTAAAGGTTTGAAGATTCCTTTACACGGAGGAGCGGCATACACCAAACTGGATGAAGAAGGATAAAACGAAGAGAGACGAGGGCTAGAACTCCCTCGTTAAGATACAGAGACCCTGATAATAGGGAACCAAATATACAATAAATAGAAATTAACTAATATCAAAGCGGACTAAAGCCTCAAAAATAGCAAAAATAAGGGTGTGAACCCTGAAAGGGTAAAGAAGAGTGAATAGGAAGGTGAGAAGGAAAATCATCCGACGTGGTCGAAGAAAAGGAATGAGAATCATCCGACAAGGTCGTAGAAGGAGAATGAGAGTCACCCGACAGGGTCGAGGAGGGAAAATAGGAGACACCCGACAAGGTCGGGGAAGAAGGAGGAAAATCACCCGACGGAGTTGGGGAAGAAGAAGAATGAAAATCACCCGACAGAGTCGGGGAACGAGAATTAGAGATGGAACCCGGAGATACCGGAGGAGAAGAATCAGAAGAAGTCCTGGGATCGGGAAGAGAGGAGGCCATAGGCTGGGGCCTAAAATCATGATAATGGGAAAAACTCAGAGGCCCTGAACGAGAAGAAGAGAAGTGAGGGTTCGTGGACCTGGGAGGAGATGAGAAGTTGATAGAAGTAGGATTAGACAAGAGCAAGTACACCACCCAAGGGTGGGAGCTTAGCAATAGAAAGGATGAATGAAAGGAAGAATGAGGGGGAAAAGTGGACCCCTGAGTGCACAATAGGAGGCCTTTGTACTTGCACCGCCGCCTCTTCTTAGTAGAAATTTCTTGAAAATGGACCTGCCTGACATGGGCTCGGCCCTTCGGGCTTCTTGACTTGAAACACCTTCTTAAAAAATGGGCACATCTAGCAGACGGCCTGGCCCGGTTATGAATATGCAGCTTCATTGGGGCAATTACCCCTAGACAACCGGTGCTAACAATAGGCGGACATTCTTGAACAACTAACTTCTTAGACAGATAAGCACCCCGCAACCATGAAGTTTTATCACTAGGCACAAGAATCATAAGGGTCGGCAACTCCACTCGATAATCAGGCTTGAAGTATAACTCCCTTGACAGATGAGAATGAAGTTGAGGGAGAGTAATACACGGCGTTGATGTGGCCGGCTTGATAAACTGAGAGAGGCTGCATAGAATGTGCAAAATGCCCTTGGAGAATGCTGAAGATATGGCAAACTACCCCTTGAATATGGAATTTACCAATCCTTTGGCAGCCATATGAGTTAGCACAATGCGGGTAGAGAATCCCTCTTGGCCAGTGAACTGAACAATAATAGAGCGAGAAGTAATAACAACATCAATAATCGAACCTCCGACAAGCAATGAGATTGCCACCGGCCTCGCTTGAGAAGAAACTGACACTAGTGCAAGAGCACTCTTCTTGGCAGCCGTCTTCATTGGAACTGCAGGCTCATCATCCCCAAAATAGCCAGGGACCAGGATGCAGATCGGCATTCGGTAAATGAAATCCTGAATCTTGAAATGCACAACCGAAACCTAACTTGGCTCATCATCTCCCTGGGGACCAGACCCGAGGGGCACCGGAGGTAGCCTATACCTGCTCCGTTGGGTGGAAGTGGATGGAGAAGTGGAGGTAATAGGTTTGGAAGACGTGGAGGTTTCCGGAGGTAAAGGTTGTTGTGTATGTGATTTTGATGATTACAAAATGGCCTTGTTGCTTGGCCTTGTGCTTAAATGGCTCTTCATATTTTCATGTGCTTGAATCATCCTTGTTCTCTTGCTATGGAGTTATGTTCTAGAAGAGATTGATTTTATGGAAACAATGCTCCATGAATGTTATTTTTATCAACATGAATGACTTAGCTCATGCTCATTTAATAAATGAGTTTTCATGATATTGTACATGCCTTTGCATTTGGCATGATTGTCTACATGTGCGTGTTGAAGCATTTGAGTCTTGAAGATTTGGTAGATACATGAAAGTTATTGGATGGTTGAGCTCCTATGTCATCATAGTTGGTTGAATGAGAGATTCATGTTCAACATATCAAAACCTTGTCATATGGTGGAATGTATTTTTGTTGATTGATATGAGAAGCCAAATACATGTTTGAATGGGTTCAATGATGTATTTTGATGTGAACAAGTTCTAAATGTTATTGCTTGATGAAAGGATTTTGATTCTCATCTAACCTCTTGCTTTATCATATTTTTCAGGATAAAAATTCATGGTTGATCTTCATGGGATTATGGTAATATTTAAAAATGTATTTCCCCTTGAATTCATGGAGGTTTGACGGGTTGTTCCAACCTTTACTGGCATAGGTCGACCCATGGGATCGACCCTTAGTGGTTTTGGGTTGGACAGAAACCATATTCTGCTGTCTGCCAGCAGGGGTCGACCCCTGGGGTCGACCCACTGCAAGGGTCGACCCCAAGGGTCGACCCTTCTGGAACGGGAGTTCCGTAAAGTCTCTAAACCCTTTCTAAACCCCATGAAACTTTACCAAACTACCCCCGAAAGGTTCCTAATGTTATGAGGGTGTTTCTAACATGTTTTAGGAGGGTTATATGAGCCATTTGGCCTTTCCTCTATATATATGAATCTGTACTCCGAGTTTTGGAAGAGATGAACCCTAATGCTTATTTGCTTTTTCTTGTAGGAGAAGAAAAGGGGTAAAAGGAAGAGGAGCTCTTGCGAGGATGATATCATCTACATCCATGAAGATTCGGAGCTCGTGATAGAAGGAAAAGAGGAGCGGATCGAGGAGAGGAGCAAGTTGATGGCAAAATCACGACCATCCGACAACGTGCCAAGGAGAGTCGGAGTATTCCTAAATAGGGGGAGTTCTATATATGATGGGTTTCTTATTTTTGGTCTTCCTAGCATATCTTGGGCTTGAGTGTATACATTTATGAATCATTTTTAATCTCTGAACGATTATCTTGTGTGGGGGTTCAGAGAAAGGGTTCTCCGAGTGTTTATGTTGACGTGTGTGTGTCATTTTATGCGGAGCTTATCCGCGTGTGTGCTTGGGCGTATCTTGGGGTGTGTTCCCCGTGTATTGTTGGGAGTTTACTCCCGTGTGGTTGTGTAGGCATCTCCCTACGTGTGTGTGTTGGAGCTTGGCTCCGTGTGTGTGGGGGGATTTTTCCCCGGGCTATTTTTACAACAGTAAAGCCTCACCGGTTTGGTGAGGGGTGGACATAGGGAGCCCATCACCTGAACCACCTCAAAAATTCCCATTTCTCATGGTTTGAATTATGTGATTGTGTGCATCACCATTTAATCTATTTATTCAATCGTGTGAGCTCGATTAGATTGAGAGAATCTAGTTTATTTTGTTTAGTTTAAATTCCTCAATCTTGTTAAACTTGCTAATTTCGCTGCGAGTAGGTTTAAGTTTTTAATTGGACATATTTTTAGTAGAGGGATCTATTCACCCCCCTCTAGATCTGTGTTCCTGCACTACGGGACCCCAACAAAGGTGTAGAGGCAATGGTCGGTGGAGGTGAGGGTAAATGTGAGGGTGGAGCTCAGGCTCAGGCAATGAAGGTAGCGGTGGAGAGGATGATGGTGGTGGAGAAGGTGGTGACAATGGAGATGGTGGAGATGATGAAGGTGGCGGAGATGGAGAAGGAGCTTTGGGGAGAGGAAGCGGTGAAAGTGATGATGATGGGTTAGGCAATGGTGAGGATGGTGGAGATGGTGATGTGGCCAACGGAGGTAGTGGAGGTGAAGATGGTGAAAGTGGTGATGAGGAGGAGGAAGTGGAGGGTCATGGCACCCACCTTCGACGTATCGACACAACGTGTCGAGCGGCGTTGGGAGTAGAAGTGGTGGTAGAAGAAGTGGAGACACTAGCCTGAGGAGAGGCTTGGGTTTGTGGAGGTTGTTTAGATGGAGTAAGAATAGGTGAGGATGATGGGGTAGGTGGATGTAATACCCCGAAATATTATTTGAGCCCAATATAATTATTAAGCTTTTATTGACTGAGAATTGAATTTTTATTGAATTAATAATGGAATTTCGGATTATTAATGTTTAATTCCTTAGAAATAGAATAAGTGAAAATCCGACTACCTTATAAAAATCCATAAAAATGGTAAACAGGTTAAGGTCGATGTAGTTAGTAACTTTGTCTTCTGTAATTAAGCCATTAAAAATCCGTGGTTAGATCTATTTAGTGATTAAGACCTAAAGTGCACACTTTTTGACCCTTACCTAACCTTAGTTTAAAACGCGAAATTAAGGCTTAATACTTAACCAAATGAGCTCAAACCGGTGGCAAATGGACGGCCATGATCTGAGGATCAAAATCCCTCTACCAATTTCTCAAAACCTTAACCCTAGAATGGGTAGCCAGCCGAGTTTGGTTGAGTCAACCTTTTCGGCGTCGTTTCTAACACGTCACTTGCCCCGTCGAATTCTCTTAGCTCCGAACTCTCCAGAAGATGTGTGAGCTATAGATAGAAAGCTCTTCGACCCTAGTTTCGTTTGGCAGTAGCTGTGTCTGCAGAGGAGTCAGATCTGGGGAGATATCCGGCGATTACTGAAGGTGTGTCGGCAGGCCGTCGTCTACCTTCTTCCTTCCTTGTTTCTTCAATTGAGGTAAGAATTCTCAACCAAAATTTGAACATGAATACACCATTTTATTCCTCTCGACGAGATCTATCCATTGGGACTAAAAGCCTCAATTTTTATCAGGTGTCTAGAGAGCTATCGAGGTTTTTGTGAAGGGTTAGCAAGTTCGTTCTTCATATCTAGCATCTTCTTTCAACCGTCGTTTGAGGTAGGTTTAATAGGCTAAACTCTAATTAACTTATATGATGTAATTAGCATCTTATTAGCTTTCTTTAGGCGTAGAAATCCCTAAAATTCATGAAGCATGTTTAGAGAATTTTTGTTCGTAGTAACAGCATGTTTAGACCTAGTTTTGATATGTTCTTCCGAGTTGATTTCTGATTTCGAAGTATTAATCATGATCCACATGAACCATATTATATATGGTTGGATTCAGCATCGTAGTAGCTTTCTTTTGATATAAGAAGCCCCAAATTTCATTCTATATATTGAGAGAATTTTACGTTTTAGTCACAGCATGTTAAAATTAGGGTTTCCCGTGTTCTTGCCTTAGTAAATCATGATTTCAGTAAGATAATTTGAAATTGAGCTTACTGATAGATAGTATTCTTCCTTAGCTTTCCAACGGTACCAAAAGCCCCTTATTTGGAGTCCATTTCCATTAGTTATTAGCGTTTTAGTGCAACCCTATCAACCCCCTTAGCTTCCCGGCGTTCATCGGACGCGGAAGGGATGACCGGAGACGACCAGAGATGGACGGTCTTATGATAGACCACACAACTCAAGCCTAAACTTTGACTATTTTGACTCTGGTATAACCATAGATAAACGATCTTTCAGGAACCACACATCCCAAGATGAACGGTTCCAAACTAACCACATATCTAGATATAAGGTCCCAGAGCAACCACATAACTTGGACGGTCCAGAACGAACCACACATCCAGGAGGATGGGCGGTTGACCCAGAGCCGCACAACCCCTTTGGGCGGCCCAAAAGGAACCGCCCAACCCTTGGGCGGCCCTGACAGAACCGCCCAAGTCCCTGGCTTGGCCCTTTGAGCCCCGTTCAGCCCTGTGAGTCCAGCAGGATATAAGGTCCATCCAGAACCGTTTATCCCCACAGAGAGTGACTTAATACATGTTTTAGTTGATTCATCTTCATGTCATATATGGTAATTATTAAAATAGAAACCCACTTGATAAATGATTAATTATGCAACTAAATTTCTGTTAATTGCACTTTGTTCATCCTACGCGATCTTGTTCATTAGCTTATCATCTTGAATCATTCTTTTTGGCATCTTGACTTAATGTATAACTTAATTCTTGTTAATTTGACATGGAATTAGGATTAATATGATCATTAGCTTGCTGTTTAGCTGCTGTACTACAGTAGAACAGCGTGTTCAACTTCCCGACTTTTATCAAGTCGTTAGCCGATTAGCGTGCTAGTCTTGGTTTTACCCCCGGAAACTCTATCCGGTGGCTTTACCATCATCACGGGATTTCTTTATATCCCTGTTATGAACCTAATGAACTACCAAAACATCATTTTATGTGTTTAAATCGCTGATTTGAGTCTTGGATGAAATTGGACGACGAGAGGCATGCGTGGCTAGTAGTTGACCGCATATCCTCTTCGGCGGCCCGGTTATGACTGCATATCTTTATACGGCCCAGTATGGACCGTATATCTTATTCATGGGTCTTAATGTCTTCTGGACATGAGCGGCCCATAATGCACCATTCATACCTTCGAGCGGCCCACTGTCAGCCGTTCTTTATTGACATCGTGGCTAAGTTTTGGCCCAGTTCCTGTATGCATGGCCCGGTGTTAGCCGTACATACCCTTGCGCGGCTTCTGTATGACCGCACATCTCTTGGAGATGAGTTTGACCGTGTTTATGTGTTCTTGAATCCAAGGACAAGGTTAGTCCTTTAAATCTTGAACTTATGGCAGTAATTCCTCTGATTAAATTGGCCATTAAAATTGACTGAATGTCTAGACGCGTGGGATCTTGGATCCAATAAATCGATGCCAACGCACCGTAGGGGCCCGGTCTGGTCCTGGGGAGAGCGCCCGAAAATTATTGAGCCCATGGGATGTTAATGACATGGTGAGGCATTGCACCGAATACTTGCTTGCTTGTTACGTCTATGACAAAAATCTCTTGTTACTTGTTACTTGATCGTGATTGAATTGATGTTAATTACTGCTTGTTGGCCAATTCTTTATTACTATCTCCTGTTGTAAATTATTGTACTTGTTATCTTGTTAATTCTTGGCATCTTATATTTCTTGACCTTGCAAGATCTTTTTATTACGTCGTTTCATTATATCGTTATCGTCATTTATTTCTTTTTAGCATGGCATGTGAAAATGTAATTAACTTGTTAATCATGTAAACTTGCCTGTTACTTCCTACTGAGCGTCAGCTCATAGTTGTTGTTTCCCCCCTTTCCAGGCTATTCAGGTGACGAGCTTACCATCGGGGATGGGCAGTTGTGATGTCTTGAGTGTATCAGTTCTAGTTGTGTTTAGAGTATTTAGTTTCAGTTATGTTATTGTTGTTTAGTTGTTGTTGTCCCAGTTGTATTAAGTTGGTTTGAGGATTATTGTATCAGTTGTGGTTTGTTTAATGATCAATAAGTTATTTCCATTCATAGCACTTGTGTTATATTTAGATTAGCTCTCTCTCTCTCTCTCTCTCTCTTTCCTGCTAGCTAGTTTCCAACTGTACGTCCTGAGTTTCCGCATCGGGGCGTGACAGTGGAGATGAAGATGGGGTAGGCTACGGAACAGGTGATGGAGCAAGAGATGGTGTAGGCAATGGAGCAGGTGTAACACTGGATAAAGAATCATAGGGGTGCCCATGGTCTTGTAATGGCGGAGATGGCTGCCTGGGTGGCGCTTGCTGCTGTTGCTTGTTGCAAAGATATAGAATGACTCCGTGAATGGCGGCCCAATCAATCCTCTTCTCATCTTCCAGGCCATAAACATACTCCCAGAACTCGGGGCAATCCTCGACCAAATGTCCCTACTGGCGAAGATAATCATAAAATTGGAGCATATTCCAGACCGCGGGCTGACAAGGCACAATCGGAGGGAGCGGCAACGCGTGAGTGGCCATCAAAGCCCAAAAAATATCAGTGAAACACTCCAACAATGGAGGACAAGGAGCCCGCTTCGGGCAAGGTGGATGCCGAGGGATATGGGAAGGTAATGAAGATGGTTGTGGGGGTTGCGTAGGCAATGGCGCATGGCAACTAGTGGAGAGACTTGGTGAAGGTGCATGATAAGTGAAGTGGGGAGGTATGTAGTGGACGGCATCCACTTGCTCGGGGTGTGGTATTCCCTTGACCGGGGGTGGAGACGCAGGCGGAGACACATGGGGGTGCGAGTAGGCAAAAGGTGGACTCATGGAGGGCTGATATGCGGGGGTGTACGGGTATGTAGGAGTAGAAGGCTGACTCATGGAGGGATAAGTGGTGGAGGGCTGACTCGTGGAGGGTTGACTCATGGGAGATGACGGATAGGAGGCGTATGTGGGCGTAGAAGGTGAAGGAGACTCAGGGTCAAGGAAACCTTGGAGTTGTTGGCGGATGAAGGGGGCTCGACTATAGAGTTATTGCCAAGAGGTAATTTCATTAAGGGCTAAGATAAATCGATACTCGGGCGTTGCATTGGAAATGAGCATTTTGATCTGCGCTCCCTCCAGAATATGCCCCGGGACTTGCGCGGCGAGGCGATGCCAGCGATCGGCAAAAGCAGAGAACTCCTTATCGGGCTTCATCTTCTCATGGACCAGATCCACAATGGAATACCTGGGCCTAGCCTGGTCTTGGAACTGCTGAATAAATATTTCTTGCATAACTTGAAAACTCACGATCTGCTCTTGCGGAAGAGAAAAGAACCAATCCCGAGCCGGGCCCTCCAATGACAGACCGAACAAATATGCCATCAAACGTTGGTCATGTCGAAACTGGGCTCTCATAAGCGAACACCTTTAAGTGCACATAGGGGTTACCGACTCCACCATAATGACTACAGATTTTTCTTGTAAAAGTGAGCATGGAAATGTGTCCTATTTACTTTCCAACATTGTGACACATGGTGTCCTAGCTTTCCACATGAATGACAATAATCAGAAGAATTTCTTTGTTTGACAAACATAGTTTCATTTTTTCATGCATGAAATCTATCCTTTTTCATGATGTTACATTCATGCATTTTGTGACCATACTTTTCACAATTGAAACAATAAATACTTATTCTTTTGGAGACAATTTCATTTCGGCATGCTTTCAAATCATCGGATTTCATAACAAGGCAATCATCCATCATATGACCACGTTTACCACAATAAAAACATGAGACGTTCCTTGTGGACACGTATGCGTGTGCGGCATGATTGTGCTTACTAGCATTCACATTTGCACAAGCAGAATTGATTTTTAGCTTTGAGTTTTGGTTCAAGTTCTGCTTAACATCACATTTCTGGGTTTTCCTTTTAGCATGCTGAACCGGGTTAGCATTTGAGGTACTAGCTACATCTAAACTCAAGATAAAAGATGTGTACAATTTATTTTTAAAGTTCTTTTGTTCACTAGATTATAGCCAAGCCCCTCTCTTTGAAAGTTAACCTTTGTTCCCAAAATTTTATCTAGGTTATCTTTTCCCTTGACAAATTTAGACAGTGATGCATTCAAATCAATGATTTCACTTTCAAGGGATGCAATGTGTAACTCATAACTAACTATCTCCTGTTCACTACAGACAACACATTCATTCAACATTTTATTTACAATTTTATAGCTCTCAATTTCTTGTTCTAGCACATGCACTTTTTCACATTCATCAACATTGACAAGAACGGATTTTCCTTTTTCTAGAATGAGTAATTTTTCAGACATGGCATTGTTTAATTGTTTCAACTTTTTATTTCCAGATCTCAACAACACATTTTCTTTTTCAAATTTTTCAAAAGATTTCAAGCTGCATTCAAGTAAAGAAATTTGAATTAGCATGGCACCGTTTTTCTTTTTAAGTTCCTCATTTTCATCCATGATGCTCTTGCTATCAATTTTAGAATCAAGCAATTTCTCAAATATTTTCTCATCATCGGAAAGAGAAGCTAATTTATTTCTTAAGCTTCAGATTTCTCAAGCATGGAAATTTTGGACATCAAGAGTTTGTTCTGTTCACTCAAATCATGACACTCATTTTCAGAGTTCAAAGATCTATTAGGAAATTTCTTCTTCAAATAGTCTTGTTTTTTATTCCAGAATTTTATGGTTGTACTCTATATCTTCAATTTTTGATTCTAAATCAATGTATTTTTCACAAAGAAGATTATCATGCACATTTTCATTAAGTTTCTTTTTCAATATTTTATTTTCAGACTTGATTTTCTTATATCTACTCGACAACTCCACGTAAGCATCAAGTAGTTCTTCAAATGACATTTCATCTTCATCAGAATTAGAGTTTACCTCTTCAACATTTTCATCATTGTGTTGATCAGCATCGGCAGTCATGAGATATTTTTGTCCTTCCTTCTCTTGAGCATAAATCAACTGGTCTATGAGCTCCTTTGCCGTCCTACAAGATGAGACAAATGTAAACATATTAGCATTCACAGAGGCTTTCAATAAACTCAAGATTGTGACATTTTCATGGTTCTTTAATTTATCTTGATTAGACCACTTGGTCTCATCCAGAGGCAATATGTGAGGACCATCATAAATCAATTTTCAAAGATTAGGATTAACATAATTAATCATTCCACACATTTTACCTAACCATGAAGTAAAATCAGAACCATTAAAAATAGGTAAGTAATTCATTGACATATGTTCAATAGAAAAATTCATGATTGTAGAATGCACTGGGATCACTCTGTAGATCGTGAGATCTAGGGACAACAGAGTCTTGCTTTGATACTAATTGTTGGGTCCCGTAGTGCAGGAACACGGATCTAGAGGGGGGGGGTGAATAGATCCCTCTACTATAAAACATGTCCAATTAAAAACTCAAACTTACTCACAACAAAATTAACAAGATTAATAAGATTGAGAAATTTAAACGAAACAGTATAAACTTAATTCTCTCAATCTTACCGAGCTCGCATGATTACGTAAATAGAATAGACAGTGAAGCACACAATCACACAAATCAAACCATAAGATAAGGGGATTTTTAAGGTGGTTCGAGACCACGACGGGCTCCCTACGTCCACCCCTTACCAAACCGGTAAGGCATTCTCCCCACAGACATGGGGTAAAAACCCCAACAAAAATGCTGCAAAAGTAGCACACACACGGGGACGTGCTACCACACACACGGGGATGCCCACACACACCGGCACATAAGCGTCAACACAAGCACTCGGAGAAACCACTCTCCGAACCCCCACACAAGATAATCATTCAGAAATGGATGAAATGACCACGAATGAGTACAATGAACTCCAAACAAACTCTAAAGACTGAAACTAGAAAGATTCAACAAGTATAATGCTCCCCCTTCTAGAAAATATTCGGCTCTTCTTGGCTCGTTGTCGGATGGTGGCGATTTCGGCATCATCTTGTTCCTCTCCTCGAGCCACTCCTCTTTTCCTTCTACCACGAGCTCCAAAGATGTCTTGATGTAGATGATAACCTTCTTACAAGAGCTCCTCTTTCTTTTGCCCCTTTTCTTCTCCTACAAGATAGAATAAATAAGCATTAGGGTTCTAGTTTTCACAAATTCAAAACTGATGTATATATACAAGTTAGGTTGGCCAAATGACCCATAAAACCCTCCTAAAAAATGATACAAACACCCTCATATCTCTAGGAAACTGTTGGGGGTAATTTGGTAATGTTTTGAGGCCAAACGAATGAGTTATGGACGTTTTCGTGAAGCCCGATCGAAAAGGGTCGACCCCTGAGTTTTCAGAGGCCAGACAGTAAGAAACATGGTTCTGGAACACAGGGGTCGACCCCTGGGGTCGACCCTTGCCTTGCAATGGGTCGACCCTAGGGGTCAACCCCTGCAACTTGTCTTCAAAAAATAGCTTCTATCCAGTCCATAAACTATAAGGGTCGACCCTATGGGTCAACCCATGCTAGAATGGGTTAAAACTCATCCTCAAACCTCCATGAATCCAAGAGAAAACATGTGATTAGATATTACCATAATCCAATGAGGATCAACCATGAATTTTCATCCTAAAAAATATGATAAAGCAAGAGGTTAGATGAGAATCAAAATACTTGCATCAAGCATTAACACTATGAGCATGTTCACATTAAAATACATCATTGAACCCATTTAAACATGTATTGGACTTCTATCCACAACCAACAAAAATATATTTGACCAAATGACAAGTTTTTGTTATGATGAACTATGAATGAATCAATTGTCCAAATACAATGACATGGGAGCTCAATTATGCAAATAGCATTCTTGTATCTTCCATATGCTCAACATCAAAAAGCTTCATTACCCAATTGTTAAAAATCATGCCAAATGCAAAGGGATGCACAATAGCATGGGAACTCATTCATTCAAATGACATTCTTGCTGATAAAAACTAACATTCATGAAGCATTGTTTTCACGAGGAGCATTATTTTCACATGCATCTCACACATATGTAGATGGGCATTCATACATGCATGTTTTCCACAAAATCTTTCTCATTCAATACTAAGCAATCTCACTATTAAATCTCCACAATCATTTCAAACTTCATAGAAAGAGGATAAGGAGATTCAAACACATAAAAATATGAATAACCATTCAAGCACAAGGCTAAGCGACAAAGTCATTTTGTAATCATCAAAATCACATACACAACATTTTCAAAGATATAGCCCAGGGTCTGATCAAGAAAGGTGAACTCCAAATGGGGGAATACACGGTAGACCCACCATGCCCACATGAAATGGGCGCTTATAGAAGGGGAGTTCATGTGATTTCCATTCACTATCACACCCCCGAAGAGACATCAGAAACTCACACCCAAAAGAAGTTGTCCGGGCAGTCAAGATCACCCATGAAGGAAAAGAAGAATAGTCAACCTTGTCCCACGACAGGGGCGTGTACCTCCCCGACCCTGGGGGCAGCCGGTGCAGTTGATAAAGAATGCTGCAAAGCAGATGTGACCATCTTTCCACTTTGGTGGATGAAGGGCTTTGCAAGGCAGTCTATGACGATTACCTAGATGATCAAGACGAAATCCTGCAGCTCTCGAGGATGAGAGATGTCCTGAAACAACAAGCAATAACAAAAGAAAGGCAAGAAGCTGATATCGCAGAGGTCGTCACGACCCCTGATGAAGCTCCGCAGACCCAAAAGCTAAAGCAAGAAGCTGATGATATCCCGCCACTAGGCGAAATCAGGCAAGAAAGCATATATGATGTCCTTAAAGCCGAAGAAGATGATGAAGGCTTCACTGACCTGCAGCCAGCCCCACCGGAGATAGAAGACGGCGGCCAAGCTACCATCGATGAGCTGGTCGAGATAAAACTCGACACGAAAGAGGAGCCGAGGCCAACCTTCCTCAGTGCACTCCTTCTCCCGGAAGAGAGAAAGCAATATATACAGTTACTCCAAGAATTCTGGGACTGCTTTGCTTGCAATTACAAAGAGATGCCAGGTCTCAGCCCTGAAGTCACTCAACACATGCTGGTTATTGACCCAAAAGCTGAGCCAGTGAAGCAGCCACCCCGGCGGATGAGGCCAGAACTAATAAACCAAACTTGCAAAGAAGTCGACAAGCACATAGACGTCGGCTTTGAGGCAGAAAATCAATATACCACATGGCTGGCCAACATCATGCCTGTCAAGAAGAATAATGGCCAGATCCGGATATGTGTTGACTTTCGGGACTTGAACAAAGCATGCCCGAAAGATGACTTCCCAGTGCCAATCACTAAAGTCATGATTGATGCTACAACTGGCCACAAGACGTTGTCATTTATGGACGATTCATCTGGATATAACCAAATATGGATCGCTAAGCATGAAAGAGTTCACACGGCCTTCCGATCGCCCAAAGGGATATTTCATTACAAGAGAATGTCCTTCGGCCTCAAAAATGTTGGGGCCACTTACCAAAGGGCGATGACAAAAATATTTGACGAGCTGCTCTACAACAAAGTTGAATGCTACATTGATGATTTGGTCGTTAAGACCAGAAGAAGAGAAGACCACCAAAGTGATCTCAGGATCATATTCGAATGGCTACGACAATTTGAGCTAAAGATGAACCTGATGAAATGCGCCTTTGACATTTCGAGCGGAAAATTCCTCGGCTTTATCGTCAGATATCGGGGAATTGAAATAGACCCCTCCAAGATAAAAGCCATCAAGGAGCTTCCCCCTCCGAAGAATTTGACAGAATTATGATTGTTGCAAGGCCGCTTAGCCTACATCCGCATATTTATTTCCAACTGTCCAGACGATGCCAACCATTCTACAAGCTGATGATGAAAGATGTACCTTTTCACTGGAGTCGAGAGTGCCAGAAGGCCTTCAACCAGCTAAAAGAATATCTAAATACCCCACCAGTGCTGGGGGCACCTATCAAAGGGCGGCCGATGATTCTGTACATAGCCGCTACTGAATGTTCACTGGGGGCAATGCTGATCCAGAACAACGACGAGGGGAAAGAGTAGGCGCTTTACTACCTCAGTCAAAGATTAGTGGGGGCAGAATCGAAATACACCCTAATTGAGAAGATTTTCCTCGCTTTGATCTTTGTGGTCAAGAAGATGAGGCACTACATGCTATCGAAATACATCACGATATCAAGGGTTGATCCAATCAAGTACATACTATCCCAACCAACTTTGAAAGAGTGACCCGGCAAATGGGCCGTCATCCTGATGGAATTCGACATCACCTATCTACCGCAGAAGGCCATCAAAGGCCAGGCCATAGTTGACTTCTTTGCAACACATCCGTGCCTGAAGATTCTCCGTTGATTACGGAGCTTCACGATGATGAAACACTTGAAGTGGATCATGTTGAGTAGTGATCGGTGGATCTAGAGGGGAGGGGTGAATAGATCAGCCCCTTCTTTGCCCTTCTTTGCGAAAATAACAGCTAAATAAAACTAACAGCAGTAAGGCAAGAAATAGTTGCTAGCTAGTGAGATAAATGCAAGAGTGATGATCAATAGCGTTCCTACCAAGCATCTAGTGTCAAGCCACAATAGACAACAAACCACAGAACACAGGTTTTTAAGGTGGTTCAGTCTCTATCCAGAGACCTACGTCCACCTCTCACTTCAACCAAGTGAGGCTTCACTAGTGTAAAGGCACTACCGCTGATTCACAGGTTCTAATAGAGAGAAGACTCTCTCTAACCGTAGCAAACAGCTTGAGGGTATGCAACCTAACACTCACGGACCAGTGAACACACTGTCCGTCTTCCTACTCGCAGGTAGGGAGCAAATATAAGAGTATGTGTTTTGAGAAAAACAAAACCAAAAGCGGATGAACCAGACAAGGTATAACAATGAAACTCTATGGGAGAAGTGAACTCCTGTCTGGAGAAGAATGGAAGAAGCCTGGCTTCTTTTCATCTTCTTCCAAGGTCTTCACCACGACCACAAGAGGAGCGGTGGATAAGCTCCTCGGCTTTCACTGCCACCTGATGAAGCTATAGATAGATGCTATCTCCCTTACTGTGTGAGCTCCTGAAGTGGAAGAAGACGGTCTGCTATGTTGCCCTTACACCAGCAACACCAGGAAGGAGAGGTCTCACCAAGCTTGCTTCCTCGCTAATGTTCTCCTTCTCTTGTTCTTCTGCTTTTTCTCTGTGTGCAGCTCTGTTCGTCAACTGGAGCTCCTGCTATCTTCTATATCGGTGGCTCATGACATCTCCTACATTGTCCCCTGTAGAGACCATACCCAGGATGCCGCATCCCCATTAGTTGATTTGCTTCCTCAGCTCCGTTGACCGTTTCCTGACGTGCTTGCTAGTACGTGGGTAGGTATGGAACCAAGTCTGCAACGGTACCAGCATCTGGAGGATTTCTCTGCCAGTCAATAAGATCTTCTGACAAGGTGAGCTTCCAGAAGGCTTTTCAAGAGCGAACTGATCCTTCAAGACCGGTTGCGGATCTTGAAAAATGGACGCGACGATATCCAGATCCATTCTGGGTGAACATGAAGGTGTCGACACTTTCAGACAAGGTGTCGGCAAGTCCCTTTGTCTGCTTGAAGAAACTGGCTGCCTTCATACTGTCAACACCTTCAAATGGGGCATCAACATGAAGTGTCGAGACTGTGTGTCAGGCAGAGTTGTAGTTGACTGTGCTGAGCTGAAGGTGTCGACACTCTTTTACAGGGTGTCGACACGTTGTGCCAAACAGAGCCCAAATAGAAACGTCTCAAGGTCACTTTTCTTCTTGACGTGTCGAGACGTTGTCACAGGGTGTGGACCGTTGCTCAAGCCAGAGCTTCAACCAGAACCAGCTAAACCACAGTTTTCTTCTTGATGTGTTGACACGTCTAGATGACAGGTCGACACTTGAGAGTCCTTCACCTGAACTTGTCCAAATCAAAACTTAAACAAAATCATTAATCATACCACAAGGATCCAACAATGAGTTATGATTTGTTATCGTCAAAACCAGGGGACACAACATTCTCCTCCTTTTTGATGATGACAACCACAGTTCATTATTTACAAGCATTCATTGGCATTTAAAGCATTTCTAAAACAAACTTTTCATTCATAAGAACAAAGTTTCATTCAAGTTCATGGATTAACCAAAATGTTTTCCATTGATCAACCAAAAATATTTTTCAAACAATGGTTTCATATACATTCATCAAAGAGCCATGCATAGCAAAAACTAGATGCCTGAATCTATATGCTAATGCTATGTGAAAATCCAAGCTTGTAGCAGACATTGACTTGTCTCCCCCTTTGGCATCAGCAAGGAGGGGGTGAAGGAGGTGGTTGTTGTGTTAGAGGCATTGTGTTGGAGCTGGTGCTTCCTAGAAAGTGAAGTTTTTGGGCCTCGGAGAATTGTTGTTGTAGTTGTAGGACTGTTGCAGCTGGAGAGTCAACTTTCTGAGTCAGTTGCTCATCCCTTTGTTTCACAAACTTGTGAAGTGACTTGATATTGTCATTGATTGCATCCAGCTAGTTGTGTAGCATATCACATATATACTCTGTCTATGCTTTCTGTTGAGTCCCTTTTAGTGATACATAAGAGGAGGTAGCTTCAGTGGGAGGAGGACACCATTCATCACCTGTGTCTTCTAAAGCTGGTTGGAGTTGAGCTTTATGTAAACGTATCAATTCCAGAATCTTAGTTCCAACCATATCAAGTTTGTTATAAACAACATTCATTTTTGCTTCAGCTTTAGTGGAACTGTTCACCATGATTGTTGTGTCGGTGTGGACTTATTGTGCAAGCTTTGAGGAGGCATCAAGGAGCTTGTTGGAGTCAGAGTGAACCTTTCCTTTTAGTATGTGGGATGCCTCAATTAGTTGAGCAGAATTGGCATTAGTTGCTGCTTCCAGATGAGAGGTGACATCTACAATTCTGGCAGTTTCAACAGCCACCTGCTCTCTGATTGTGAGGGACACAACTGCTACTCTCTCCTCAATCCTGGCAGAGGAATCAAGGAGGGTTGCACATCTAAGATTCATGTTGCTTTGATCTTCTCTGATGTCATATGCATGCATAAGTATATCTGAAGTCTTTTCTTGTGTTTCAATATCAATCTCTCGTAAACTTTTCATTACTGTCCTTGCTCTTTCACACACATGTATCAAGGAGTTCATGAAGGCATACTGTTTACCATCAGACTTGTGTTTGTCTCTGACAAATTTCTCCCATCTGCTATTCTGAACTTATTCACTGTGAAGAAATCTGGCATCTAGTCTGTCAACTTTCATGTCAAGTTGCATGATTGAGGAGTTGACATTGGCAAATTGTGCTGTCAGGAATCTGATTAATGTTGGGTGAACGCCCATTGGACCTTTTGTGGCAGCAGACTGAGGTCCTCTTGATGATGAAGCTTCAGTGTTGAATGCAGGAGGTGCCTCTTGTTCAGTATGAACTGTAGGGTCAGATGGAGGAGTCTAAGGTGGAAGAGTCCCAAATGGTATGATGGGACCGAAATATGTATCTTCTGGTACATTCTACTACTGCTGGTCCTGCTCATAGTGAGTATCCATATAGAACTGTTCATCATATTCTTAAATGTGCTCCTCTTCAGTTTCCTGAACTGGTTGTACAGGTGCGGCTGGAGTTTCAGGTTTGTGACCAGGCAGATCTCTTATGATCTTGTCTCCTCGTTTCTTGAAGTGCATGTAGTTCTCAATGAACCTCATGTAGTAGATATTGCTCTAATGAATTTCTTTCTACTTTTCATTTTCCAAAGATATTCCAACTCTCTAAAATATGGCTATCAAGTGTGCAGCATAGGGGAGACTTCTCTTGTGACCTATACAACTCCCCATAATTTGCAGAATGATCTCTGGAAGATAGATATGTAAATTATTGAACATGCAGTTGTTGACACCCATTTTTTACCGATAAGTTGAGTCGTTTCTCTTACTCCCATTTTGTTGATGCCTTGAGTTGTCCATCGCTCGTTGGGGCTATTTTCAGGCATGTTTTGGGCCAGTTTTATGGGTAGCCTCCCTCCCTGGTTAGGTCCGAGTTGATTCAGGGCTTAATGGGCCTTGGTTTTGGTTAATCGAGCTTTTCTATGAATTCCAAGCGCTCATAAACATGTATGGTTCATCCCAGGCCGCATAATCAATGTGCAGTTGCCTGTGGACCGTCCATCTATTTTGGAATATTTTGGTGAATTTTTTGAATTTCCACCGACAAGCATTTACTCCCCTAGCCCTTCAATATGATGGACTGACGGGTGGTAGCCGCTCATCTCTCAGAGTCCTGCGCTTGGCGACTGTCTCAAATAATTATCCAATTAATCTATTTATCACCGACAAGGCTAGAACGGTTTGTCTTTGGCCACTCTACGTTTGAACGGTCTCATCTGAGGCGTTCATGTATGAGAGTCCAACGGTGAACTATTCGGCCGGTTTAATGGATAATTTAAATTATTTTGTGAATTGTTGAATTTCCACCGACAGGGTTGGACGGCCCAGAGTGGACCGCCCATATGGATGTGTGGTCTATCGTTAGACCGTTCATCTGGTCGATTGCTGAAAGATTAACCGATTCTCTCTCTCTCCTCGTGGATTTATCCCCAACTTTATCCAGCCATTTCTCCGCGAATCCTCAACCATTTCGAGTGCCGTTTCTTCCAGATGAAAGATAATTGAATTATCTTCATCTTTTGTTTGATAATCTCGATCTGAAAATGCTTCTAAACCCTAATTTCGAGCTAGGACTTTAGGTGCTCTATAAATAGACCCTAAGGGCCGAGTTTGAAAGGGGGGAGATTTTTGGTCGACGACGAAGCCCTGCCGCACTCTTGAGTGACCTAGCACCAAGGAGGGAGGCTTTCCACGTCCATATAAGCCTCCGGTTCAGGGAGTAGTCTAGTTTTAAGTCTTGTGTGTTTGATACGTTTTGTCCATTTTTTTATTGCATGCATCACTCTTCTCACTTTCTCCCCACATTTTTCTTCACCTTCATTGTCATGCATACACCCACCCACATTTGTGACACCCTAGGGGTTTAAAATCCCCCAGGTATCCCCCTTTCCACTTGTTCATGTTCATTTCTTCTTATTTAGGCATTTACTACACTTTTCAGTTCTAATCTTGGGTTTCTTCTATCTTCTTCACGTCATTTTTGCAGGTCAACAATCCCTAGCACGAGGCCCATCCCCTCTGGTCGGTCGGAGAGGGTGGAGGTTGGACCCTTTGTGACTTCTGGCGTGGTGATCTTGCGCGGTTCTCTACCATCCGTTCAAGGAGACGTGCGGTGCTACCTGGACCATCCTTCTTCTTCCTGCGGTCGTGATAGAGCCGTTCAACTACCAGGAGCGCTTCATCCCGCATCCTCTGCAGCATTCTTAAGCGGTCTATCGTGAGACCGTGCATCTTATAGGCGATTCTTCCTGAACCGTACATCTTCGCAGCGCTGCACATCAGGCGAGTGCCTCTCCCTCTTTCCAAGGTATGGCGTGTTCATCACGTTCGGCGCCTTGGTGGCGATCACAGGTTTTTACACTTCCCTTTTCCCCTGTCTTCATTCATTTCCCATGTTGAATGTGGTAGGATAGACATTGGGAAGACATTAAAAGAGCGGACGGGAGGAGAAATATATCTACACCCTTCTTTTGTTGCGATCACGGTGGGACACCTAGCACCCATCGTGTTAGTGATTTGCTGACCCCTTCTTTTGTTGTGTTAGTCCTCTTCTTGAAGTGATTGCAGGTTGGGTCGAGTTCTCTGCCTTCTAGAATGTGAACGGTTCTCCCAGAGCCGTTCATCCCCTATGCGGCTGGACGTCCACCGTCCCTCTCTGCGAACAGTGCCAGTTCTCCTGCAAGCGTCCTGTCATAGACGGCCTCCTATCGACCGTTCACACTGTTGAACGGCCTATCCTTGGCCGTCCATCTTTCTGGCACAGGTACGCTTCTGGTTGGTCTGGTTGTAGGTACAGGTTACTGGAGATCCGTTCCAGAGCTTACGCGGCTGTCCACAGACCTCTCCTCCTGGTACGTCTCTCATCCCTTCCATCCTTCATTTCCAGCATTCTGTGATTTTTTTGCAGTTATTCTGTCGTTACTCCCTGTTACTCCTTGGATTATACGGTTCTATACAGACCGTCTATCCCTTTGTGCGGTCTTATATAGACCATCCTTGTGGTGCTACAGTGCACCCGTAATTCATTTTGATTGCCATGTTCCATGATATTCATGATCTTTGGGGCTGGTTATTGATCTCCCCCTGCTCCCATATCATTGTTGCATGATTGTTTTCATTGCTTATATATTTGATTGGTCATTGGTTGATAGTTGCTAGGCTAGATTTTGTATGCACTCCGGTGCACATAGGAGCATTGTAGCAACCCTGATAAATAAATATTTGAAATGAATTAAAATATATATATATAATACAGATAATAAGAAGAGGGTTAAAAGGAGGAATAAAACCCAAGATGCAAATAACGCCTCTCATTAAGGCGTTACTTTTATAATAAACGCCTCTACCTAAGGCGTTATTCAAGAAAGGACGCCCTCACCAAAAGACGTCAAATTCCAAATGCCAAAAAGGGCAAGGACAAGAAACGCCCTTTTCTTGGGCGTGTTTTAAAAACAAGGAACGCCCTTATACAAGGCGCTTCTTAAGAAACGACCTGCACCATGTCGTCAATTCAAGAATCGACGCCCTGACCGAAGTCGTTAATTCCATTTGTGAACCGTCGAACCCAGAGCTTATCCAGGGAAAGATTAACCTAATCCAGTAAGTGTCTACTAGGGTAAGGACTCTATTAGGGATATATTACCCTCACACGAACACTAACTCTAATAGGATTTCCATAACCCTATAAATAATCTACTATCTAACCCTAAAACGCTATTTGGCGTTCGACTCATCAAGAGGTATATGCAGAACATTGTGTTCTTCTTATATATCTTTTCCTCTGCTTCAGATTATATGAAGAATACTGATTCTTCTTTTTACAGGATCAGGAGGCTCTACTAAGTGCGTGAAGAACTGGTAAAGTTCTTCTTCCCGTTCACGTCTTTCCTTGTCATCGAAGAATACTGATATTCTTCCTCTTATGATCCTGTAGGTTGCTTGCATCAACAAGAAATTAAAGGACGTGAAGTTATTATTCTTCCGGCTGTCCAGATTCTCTGTTGTAAACATATCATCTTGTTCTTCTCATCAAAGCCCTTCACCCGGTCATATCCAAATCAACCATTAAAGGTAGGTTTTCTCAAGTTACTGTAGCCCAAATGAAATTAATGCAAGATATATATATATATATATATAAGCATGTCATGCATACGGTTATTATAGTTTTCATGCGTTTTCTGAAATATTTTGAAAGAGACGCCCCTGGTAAGGGCGCTAATTCACATGAAACGACCCTTCCCAGGTCGTTAATTTCATATTTAACGACCTGTACTCAGGCGTTAATTTCTTTAAACCGTTAATCACCCATCTTAAGAACTGATTATCTATGAAATCATGATTATAAAATAATGCATGATCCTCTGTCTTCAACCTGCTAACTTTACTGTCATGATATTATATTCGTTCCTCTGTTATCCTGGAATTATTACTGTCCTTAAAATTTCTGAAGAAACTTGAATTAACGACTTGGACAAAGTCGTTTTCCATATGTTAACGCCCCAGAACAGGGCGTGAATCTGAAAGGTAACGCCCCTTCCTAGGGCGTGTTTCGGTTAAAATCCTAAAATCTATATATTCTGAAAAATAGAATTAAATAGTAACGCCCCTGCCCAGGGCGCGTTTTTGATAATTCCTGAAATTAATTATATCCTGTCCAATATTGTGAATAAAAAGGACGCCTTCTGGTATAGTCGTCAAATCGTGAAGAAACGCCCCTGCCCAGGGCGCGTTTTAGATAAATTACTGAAATTAATGAAAATTCTGCAAAATGGAAATATGTGTAAACGCCCTTATGTTAGGCGTTAATTACTTGAGAAACGACTTGGCCTAAGTCGTTATTTTCTGTAAACTGATTTTTATCCTGATTCTGTTAACCGATGGTTTCATATTATACATATACGTATATATCGGCACTATTCTCCACTCCGTGAGTATAGTCCCACTTTTCACGTTGTTTTATCGATCACACTCAACTCTCATTGACATACAAGCTCTCCATTGGACATTCCATTCCTTTGGACTAGCGAGTTAGTCATAGAGACCTCCATAAGACTCCTCATAGCCTTGGATTCCCTCAAGGCCGACTGAGCTGGTTGTACCCTAAAAACCCATTACACCATTGATGCCATGTCACTCTAAAGAAACATGGGATACCGGCCCTTATGATTATACAAAAAGTATATCATAAGAAATTCTTAATGGGATGATGATATCATGCCATATCATGTCATTCTTGTAAACCTCAATTCTATGATAAGAATGGGGGTATCTTACCTTTGATATACTGTTCATGTGGACCTCAATTCTATATAAAGAATGTCCATCTTGATTTATCATGGTACCCAAGTTAAGGGAACCATATTCTACCTAGTTTTATCGATATCGTGATTATACCGTTATTATCGCCATTCTATGTCCTTGTCATATTTTTGGACTCTATTCTGTCAAAGTTGTCATACGTGTCTACAAGCTTGATGATTGAAATTCTATATTGGCTATATAAACAAGAGTGGATGTCAAACCACATGATAAATGCCTGCGCATATAGGGCCCGATCTGGTCCTGGGAGGAGCACCCGAAAGTACTTGTGCCCATAGGAGTTAAAATGATAAGGTATCTAGCATTATACCGATTACTTGACTTGCTTGATTGGACATTCCACACACATCTTGTACTTGAATCGTACTTGACTTGACATGAAATACGTGGCCTGAAAAAGGGTAATTTACTTGCTTGATACAGGATAGCCAAAAGTTCTTGACATGACTTGTTAAATGTACTTGCTTGAATATCTTGAGTATCTTGTTATCTTGTTGGAAGTTCATGATTAGTTCATCTTATTTCTTTGATATTACATTCTCTCTATCTTGTCATTTTATGCGAGCATGCATAGCTTTATTGCATTCATGAAAGATGTAATTACTTAAACCCCTTGCTAGTACTTGAGATATAATTTCCTACTGAGCGTTCGCTCATTCCGTTTGTCCCTTTTTACTTTTCAGGTAAGTCCGACGACGATGGAAGTCAATCGGATGGTAATGGTCAAGAGTGAAAGTGATAGAGCTGCTCAAGAGTCGTCTAGTTGTTTCTATAGTTTTCTTGAGTCAAATATGTATTCTTTTCCTTTTTATTAAACAGAGTATTGGATTTGTAATAGTCTATCCATTATGAAATAAAGGATTGGGTTATCTTGCTATTTTTGCGCATCTCTGTCTTTGTGTCGAATACACGACCACTCTGATTGACATGATTGATATAAACTCGTCACGCGTCTCCGGGTATCTTCCGCGCTCGGGGCGTGACAGTTTTTGTGGTATCAGAGCCTAAGGTATTCAATTCCTAGGAAAAACCCAAGTCCAAGGATAAGTTGAACCTTTAAACCAGTGAGATTGGGTAGAACCAAGGGTTAAATTTAACATAGTGTACGAGTCTTTAAATACGATCACGTACTAATATAGTTATTGTAATTGTAGGATAATGGCTACCGAACGTGCTCAATGGCGCAACATGCAGCGTACCCTCCAAGGGATGACTCAAGTGCTACAACAGGTAGCACAAGGTGGTGCTCCACGAGCTGGAAGCTTACACCAAGCCTTTAAGAACATGAATCCCCCGAAGTTTATAGGATCGACCGATCCGGACGATGCCGAGCATTGGGTTCGGGAGACTGAACGCATATTCCGTGTCATGCAATGCACGGATCAGGACAAAGTTCTATTAGCTACGTTCCAGTTAGAGAAAGATGCTAGATGCTGGTGGGAGTCTATTGAAGCAACCATCGATCCTACTCAAGTAACATGGGAGGAATTTGTGGAATACTTCAATGCTAAATATTTCTCGGACTGAGTCCAAGAAAAGAAGGCTGCAAAATTCGCTGCATTAAAGCAACGATCTTTATCATTAGCAGATTATGAAGCTCAGTTCTCCAGGTTGTCTAGATATGCTAAGCATCTTATTAGCACGGAGAAGATGAAAGCCCGTAGATTTCTTAATGGGCTTAGGCCCCACTATATTACTCAACTGGCGCCTATGGACATCCAAGTTTATTCTGAAATAGTGGGCCGAGCTCAATTACTTGAAGATGCCACGGAACTATCTGATAGGATCCGTGGGAAAGACAAGAAGGAGCAAGTCACAGGTTCGGGTTCTTTTAAACCCAACTTTAAGAAGAGGCCTAGTAATGGAGGTCCTTCCTCTCAAGATCAAAAATTCAAGAAGACCAAGCCCTTCTCTATCACCACTACACCTTCAAACGTAGTATGCAAGCATTGTGACAAGGCTGGTCACAAGACCGAAGAATGCTGGAGGAAATTAGGAGCTTGTCTCCGTTGTGGAAGCCGTGAGCATCGGATTCCCGAGTGTCCACTAATGAATGACCAAGCCGGTGATGGTAAACGCCCGGTGACAAAGAATGCTCGTCTTCATGCAATCCAGGAGACCGAACCAGAAGAAGAAGGTGGACTGGTAGAAGGTACATTAACAGTTTGTTCCAAAAGTGCTTATGTCTTATTTGATACGGGTGCATCGCATTCCTTTATTTCTAAGAAGTTTGCCGACCCGTTACCGTTAGAACCAGAATGGATAAAAATAGTTCTAACTACTCCTCTTAGAAGTGAAAATGATATTACTCATCACTACCAAAACTGTGAGGTAATGGTTCAAGGTAGGAATTTACCTATAGATCTCATATGCCTCGATCTAAAGGAGTATGATGTTATACTAGGAGCGGACTGGTTATCCAAATACCAGGCAACGGTTGATTGCCGCAATAGCCGAATTGCTTTCAAAGATTTTCCAGAATTAGTCTTTACTCGCCCCAAGAGTCGGAGCAAATTCCCTCTTATTTCGGCTCTTCGAGCAAGCAAGCTCGTCAGGAAAGGATGTGTATCCTTCCTTACTTTTGTCACTGTTAAAGAAGCTAAGGAAACCAAGATAGAAGACATTCAGGTAGTGCAAGAATTTCCAGACGTATTTCCGGAGGATTTGCCGGGATTACCCCCTCAAAGAGAAGTGGCCTTCACCATTGACTTAGTCCCTGGTGCTGGTCCAGTTTCAAAGGCACCCTATAGAATGTCCCCGGCTGAACTCAAAGAGTTGAAGGAGCAGTTGATGGAACTGATTCGAAAAGGGTTTATTAGACCAAGTACTTCCCCGTGGGGAGCACCAGTCTTATTTGTGAAGAAGAAGGACGGATCCATGAGATTGTGCATCGACTATCGACAGTTGAATCATCTCACTATTAAGAACAAGTATCCACTGCCGAGAATCGATGAGTTATTTGATCAGATTTCAGGATCCAAATATTTTTCCAAGATTGATCTTAGGTCGGGATATCATCAGTTAAGGATCAAAGATGATGACATTCATAAGACCGCATTCAGAAGCAGATATGGCCATTATGAATTTGTTGTTATGCCTTTTGGACTAACAAATGCCCCTGCTGCCTTTATGCAGTTAATGAATAGCATATTCAGGCCTTACTTGGATCAATTCATAGTAGTCTTCATTGATGATATATTGATATATTCCAAGACTAAGGAAGAACATGAAGAGCATTTGAGGATTGCATTACAAATCTTGAGGACAAATCAACTATATGCTAAGCTCAACAAATGCGAGTTCTGGCTTGAAGAAGTGGCTTTTCTCGGACATGTCATATCAAAGGACGGATTATCTGTAGATCCGTCAAAAGTTGAAGCTGTGAGAAATTGGGAAAGACCCACTAATGCAAGCGAGATCAGAAGTTTCTTAGGTCTTGCAGGCTATTATCGACGATTCATCAAAGATTTCTCTAAGATCGCCGTACCACTTACAAGATTAATTCGTAAGGAGATCCGATATGAATGGAGTGAGGAATGTGCAAGAAGTTTCCAAACTCTCAAGGATCATCTCACTACAGCTCCGGTGTTAGCTCTACCAATAGAAGGAGAGAAATTCGAGGTCTACACTGATGCTTCTGGCATTGGCCTCGGATGTGTCCTAATGCAACAAGGAAAGGTCATAGCATACTCTTCACGTCAACTGAAGAAGCATGAGGAGAATTACCCCGTCCATGACTTAGAACTGGCCGTGGTGGTATTTACCCTAAAGATATGGAGACACTACTTATATGGAGTGTAGTTTACTGTATACTCCGATCACAAGAGTCTCAAATATCTATTCTCACAAAAGGAGCTAAATATGAGAGAAAGACGCTGGCTAGAATATCTCAAGGACTTCGACTTCAATATACAATACCATCCCGGAAAGGGTAATTATGTTGCTGATGCCCTTAGTCGAAAGCCGAGAGCAATGATAGCCAATTGTATGATACAAGAATGGAAGTTACTAGAACAATTCTCCGAGCTCAATATAAGCTTGGATAAGGAAGCCAAATTTGTCACATTATCTCATGTAAGCATACAGTCAGATTTATTATCTGAGATACAAACACTTCAGGATGATGATCCTATATTAGTGGAAATCAAAGGCAGATTAGAAAGACAATCTGACTTTCAGATTGCTTCTGATGGAAGATTATTGTTCAAAGATAGAACTTGTATACCTGATTGTCCGGAATTAAAGAAGAAGATCTTAGATGAAGCTCATAGATCAAGGTACACTATTCATCCAGGATCAACCAAAATGTACCAAGATGTAAAGAGGAACTTTTGGTGGCCCAACATGAAAAGAGAAATAGCAGACTATGTATCCCGCTGTCTCACATGCCAACAGGTCAAGGCAGAACACCAAAAGCCTGCTGGAAAACTACATCCTCTAGATATTCCTAAGTGGAAGTGGGAGGATATTGGTATGGATTTCATCATGGGTCTATCTAAATCAAAAGGAGGACATGATGGAATATGGGTTATTATTGACCGTCTAACTAAATCGGCGCATTTCTTGCCAATAAAGAGCCGATGGTCAATTGATGTACTAGCTGCACTATACATCAAGGAAATAGTCAGGTTACATGGAATCCCTGTCTCAATCGTGTCTGACAGAGATCCCCGTTTTACTTCTCATTTTTGGAAGGGATTACAACATGCGTTGGGAACAAGGCTTAACTTTAGTACTGCTTTTCACCCACAAACGGATGGTCAGACCGAGAGAACTAATCAAGTTGTTGAGGATATGCTAAGAGCTTGCATCATTGACTTTGGTGGAAGCTGGCATGAACATTTGCCACTAGTGGAATTTGCATATAATAATAGCTACCAAGCTAGTATCAAAATGGCCCCTTTCGAAGCTTTATATGGAAGGAGTTGACGATCACCCTTATGCTGGAACGAAGTTGGAGAGAAACAACTATTAGGTCCAGACATGGTAAGGGATACAACTGAGAAGATACAAGTAATCAGAGAAAGATTGCAAGTTGCTCAGACCAGGCAAAAGGCTTATGCTGACACAAGAAGAAGAGATCTTGAATTCCAGGTTGGAGATCATATTTTTCTTAAAATATCGCCTGGACGTGGCATACGAAGATTTGGTGTTAAGGGCAAGCTTACGCCAAGATTCATCGGACCATTTGAGATACTTGAAAGAGTTGGCGAGGTTGCTTATCGCATCGCATTGCCTCCTCAATTGTCCGAGGTACATAATGTATTTCATATATCTATGTTGAAGAAGTATGTGCACGATCCATCTCATATTATTGAACATAGAGATCTGGTGATCCAGAAAGATCTCACCTATGAACAGAAGCCTATGAAGATCTTAGATCGAGAAATACGAGCTCTAAGGAATAAGGTTATTCCCATGCTCAAGGTGCAATGGAATAAGAATCCTGAACACGAGGCGACATGGGAGACCGAGGTATCTATGAAGAAACGATTTCCCGAGTTGTTCTAAGAGGTATATACTCTACACACTCCGCGTGTATACATGATATGCAATTGAATTTGGGGACCAAATTCTTTTTAAGTGGGGGAGGGTGTAGCAACCCTGATAAATAAATATTTGAAATGAATTAAAAAAATATATATAATATAGATAATAAGAAGAGGGTTAAAAGGAGGAATAAAACCCAAGATGCAAATAACGCCTCTCATTAAGGCGTTACTTTTATAATAAACGCCTCTACCTAAGGCGTTATTCAAGAAAGGACGCCCTCACCAAAAGACGTCAAATTCCAAACGCCAAAAAGGGCAAGGACAAGAAACGCCCTTTTCTTGGGCGTGTTTTAAAAACAAGGAACGCCCTTATACAAGGCGCTTCTTAAGAAACGACCTACACCAGGTCGTCAATTCAAGAATCGACGCCCTGACCGAAGTCATTAATTCCATTTGTGAACCGTTCGAACCCAGAGCTTATCCAGGGAAAGATTAACCTAATCCAGTAAGTGTCTACTAGGGTAAGGACTCTATTAGAGATATATTACCCTCACACGAACACTAACTCTAATAAGATTTCCATAACCCTATAAATAATCTACTATCTAACCCTAAAATGCTATTTGGCGTTCGACTCATCAAGAGGTATATGCAGAACATTGTGTTCTTCTTATATATCTTTTCCTCTGCTTCAGATTATATGAAGAATACTGATTCTTCTTTTTACAGGATCAGGAGGCTCTACTAAGTGCGTGAAGAACTGGTAAAGTTCTTCTTCCCGTTCACGTCTTTCCTTGTCATCGAAGAATACTGATATTCTTCCTCTTATGATCCTGTAGGTTGCTTGCATCAACAAGAAATTAAAGGACGTGAAGTTATTATTCTTCCGGCTGTCCAGATTCTCTGTTGTAAACAGACCATCTTGTTCTTCTCATCAAAGCCCTTCACCCGGTCATATCCAAATCAACCATTAAATGTAGGTTTTCTCAAGTTACTGTAGACCAAATGAAATTAATGCAAGATATATATATATATATATATATATATATATATATATATATATATATATATATATATATAAGCATGTCATGCATACGGTTATTATAGTTTTCATGCGTTTTTTGAAATATTTTGAAAGAGACGCCCCTGGTAAGGGCGCTAATTCACATGAAACGACCCTTCCCAGGTCGTTAATTTCATATTTAACGACCTGTACTCAGGCGTTAATTTCTTTAAACCGTTAATCACCCATCTTAAGAACTGATTATCTATGAAATCATGATTATAAAATAATGCATGATCCTCTGTCTTCAACCTGCTAACTTTACTGTCATGATATTATATTCGTTCCTCTGTTATCCTGGAATTATTACTGTCCTTAAAATTTCTGAAGAAACTTGAATTAACGACTTGGACAAAGTCGTTTTCCATATGTTAACGCCCCAGAACAGGGCGTGAATCTGAAAGGTAACGCCCCTTCCTAGGGCGTGTTTCGGTTAAAATCCTAAAATCTATATATTCTGAAAAATAGAATTAAATAGTAACGCCCCTGCCCAGGGCGCGTTTTTGATAATTCCTAAAATTAATTATATCCTGTCCAATATTGTGAATAAAAAGGACGCCTTCTGGTATAGTCGTCAAATCGTGAAGAAACGCCCCTGCCCAGGGCGCGTTTTAGATAAATTACTGAAATTAATGAAAATTCTGTAAAATGGAAACATGTGTAAACGCCCTTATGTTAGGCGTTAATTACTTGAGAAACGACTTGGCCTAAGTCGTTATTTTCTATAAACTGATTTTTATCCTGATTCTGTTAACCGATGGTTTCATATTATACATATACGTATATATCGGCACTATTCTCCACTCCGTGAGTATAGTCCCACTTTTCACGTTGTTTTATCGATCACACTCAACTCTCATTGACATACAAGCTCTCCATTGGACATTCCGTTCCTTTGGACTAGCGAGTTAGTCATAGAGACCTCCGTAAGACTCCTCGTAGCCTTAGATTCACTCAAGGCCGACTGAGCTGGTTGTACCCTAAAAACCCATTACACCATTGATGCCATGTCACTCTAAAGAAATATGGGATACCGGCCCTTATGATTATACAAAAAGTATATCATAAGAAATTCTTAATGGGATGATGATATCATGCCATATCATGTCATTCTTGTAAACCTCAATTCTATGATAAGAATGAGGGTATCTTACCTTTGATATACTGTTCATGTGGACCTCAATTCTATATAAAGAATGTCCATCTTGATTTATCATGGTACCCAAGTTAAGGGAACCATATTCTACCTAGTTTTATCGATATCGTGATTATACCGTTATTATCGCTATTCTATGTCCTTGTCATATTTTTGGACTCTATTCTGTCAAAGTTGTCATACGTGTCTACAAGCTTGATGATTGAAATTCTATATTGGCTATATAAACAAGAGTGGATGTCAAACCACATGATAAATGCCTGCGCATATAGGGCCCGATCTGATCCTGGGAGGAGCACCCGAAAGTACTTGTGCCCATGGGAGTTAAAATGATAAGGTATCTGGCATTATACCGAGTACTTGACTTGCTTGATTGGACATTCCACACACATCTTGTACTTGAATCGTACTTGACTTGACATGAAATACGTGGCCCGAAAAAGGGTAATTTACTTGCTTGATACAGGATAGCCAAAAGTTCTTGACATGACTTGTTAAATGTACTTGCTTGAATATCTTGAGTATCTTGTTATCTTGTTGGAAGTTCATGATTAGTTCATCTTATTTCTTTGATATTACATTCTCTCTATCTTGTCGTTTTATGCGAGCATGCATAGCTTTATTGCATTCATGAAAGATGTAATTACTTAAACCCCTTGCTAGTACTTGAGATATAATTTCCTACTGAGCGTTCGCTCATTCCGTTTATCCCTTTTTACTTTTCAGGTAAGTTCGACGACGATGGAAGTCAATCGGATGGGAATGGTCAAGAGTGAAAGTGATAGAGCTGCTCAAGAGTCGTCTAGTTGTTTCTATAGTTTTTTTGAGTCAAATATGTATTCTTTTCCTTTTTATTAAACAGAGTATTGGATTTGTAATAGTCTATCCATTATGAAATAAAGGATTGGGTTATCTTGCTATTTTTGCGCATCTCTGTCTTTGTGTCGAATACACGACCACTCTGATTGACATGATTGATATAAACTCGTCATGCGTCTCCGGGTATCTTCTGCGCTCGGGGCGTGACAAGCATCCATCTCTTTCATAGTAGTTGCATTCCTACCGAGGTAGGGTTTCCTCTCGTCTCCATACTCCTTGGAGCCGACTAGGGGACCTTACTGAGGACCTTCGTAAGCCCCCGTGAGCCGTGGATTCCCACACGGACGCCGGGCAGGTTGTACCATATCCACCCCCAGTCTAGGGTTTGCATCCGCGAGCGAGAGAGCCCCGTAGAGTCACCCAGTTCCTCATTTCCCACCCTGGTTAGGTACCTTGTGGTTGAGCGAATTCATATATTAATTAATCCACTAAGGTCCTACAAGAGGAATTTAAAAATTGTCGTGCATCATTTGACAACTTGATCGCTTAAGTGCTTGTTTCTCCTCTCATCTCTCCTCTCCATTGGATGCTTGGTTGTTTCAGGTTTTGCTTTGGTTAGGATTGCTTGCTCTAGTCTTGAGGTGTTTAGTGTATGTGGGGTTGTTTTTTTCTCTCAAGATCATCTCCTAGGATCAGTTCTCATTTCCATTCTTACTTTAATCCTTTGTTTGATTCATCATCTCCCATGTCGTCATACGACTTCTCTCAGTCCCACGAGGACTCTCTTCCTCGCGGACTTCTTGATGACCCATCTAGGGTCACCCATATGCAGGGAGGAGAGGGGACTGCCCCTCCACTCCTGACCATTCTTGGCGAAGGTTCCCAACCCTCTCTTTCCGATCCATCCATTCAGAATCCGGCCAATCAAATTCTCAACATGATGGCCCAGCTGGACCCTACCCAGCTCCATCTCATCCGGCAAGCCTTGCAGGGGGCCGATGCCCCGACTTTAGCTCCTTCTCGTGGCATGACTGCTGTTGCCACTACATCTTCTGTTGCTGGGACCACCTCTGTGGCCCCCATTGACCTTACTCCCACCCGTCCTCAGATCCTTCGGTACTCCAGCATGGAAATGGGCCAGGCTTCTACCTCGGCCCATCAGCCGCTCGATAAGGGGAAGTCTCAAATCCCCTCTGTTCCTTACCTTGATCCCTATGTCACTATTTCCCCATCGCCGCAGGCCCTTGTAGCCTTGGCAGACTTTACTCGATTGCAACCAGGGGCTGCCCAGCTGGCTCATGTGGATGTGGGCCCTTCCCTAGCCCATTATCCATCTTACGGGCTGCCCCCTCAGTCGGCTTTTCCTTTGGCTCCGTATCCAGGTACTGCTCCTCCTGCTCCTTCTCCTCCATCACGGGAACGGGAAATTCTTGACAAATGGGCTGCTATGTAGCAACAAATTGACCTCCTCCACAAGCGGGTTGGCCCGCAGTCTTTGGCTGATGTCCCTATTCTTAACTTCAGGGACATTCATTTTCCTCCTCAGTCCGAGCTCCCCGTGTACCGAAAATATGACGGGAACGGCAACCCGTTCATTCATGTTCGGGAGTTTCTTTACGAGTCAGCACAGTTCCAGCATGATGATCGCCTGATGGCTTACTTATTCCGCCGATCATTGGAGGGGGTCACCCTGGAGTGGTTCTATACCTTGCCTCTAGAGGAGACAGAAAATTTCAAGACAGTCAAGAATAAGTTCATTCAGAGGTTCCAAGATCGGGTCGGTCCCGAGTATTCCTTCACCGACCTGGTAGCAAAAAAGATGAAGCCGGAGGAGGATTTTGCAACCTATGCGGATCGATGGAGGCAGATGGCCTCACATGTGCCCGGGCAAATCTCGGAAGAAGAGAAAGTTAAGTTGTTAATCTCCAATGCTACCCTGACATTCAGAAATATTTTGGCAATGAATGACATTTCGAATATGCACCAGTTATACAGCAGGGCCCGGTTCATACAAACCCAATTTAAAGACTCCCCTATTCTTTCACTATTCGAGGCCCAGAAACCCAAAATCGCCAGAAAATTCCAGGGTCTCGTCACTGAGGGAGTGCAAATCAACGAGCAGGTCCAGGCTATTCAATTTCCCCACCAAGCCGCTCCACCTCGCTTCCCGCAGCCTCCACGCAACCCCCAATTCGCCGCTCCACAAGTTCCCCAACCCACTTTTCCGGCTCCTCAACACCCGCAACAACCACCACCACCACCCCAACAGCCTCAACGACCGCCGCAATATCATAATGTTCCTCCACCCGTCGCTTACGGATCTGCCCGACCGAGCCCGAAAAGGGCCCATTACCCTCTTCTTCCTGAAACATTGCCTGATATTTTCTCTGCTTTGATGTATACTGGTGATATTCAACTGCCTCCGGAGCGTCAGAATTGGAATCCGGCCGCTGATCAGTCCCGATATTGCATATATCATCGGCTACCCGGGCACACAATAGAGCGGTGCTATCAGTTTAGAGATCTGGTGTACGATTTACACGAGAGCCAGAGGGTTGATTGGGCCCAGATGCACCAGCTGATCGATGACATCAAGCAGAGGCAGAGACAAGCCAGGCCGCAGCAGGCGGCGCCCCAGTAACAGCAGCAACAGCAACCCCCACAACAGCAGCAACCCCAGCAACAGCAGCAGCAACAAGACCTTGGGATCCATCAGAATCCCATGCCAGTCCACCCACCCGCTCCTCAGCAACAACAACAGCCGTCGGCGCTGGCACCGGCCCAGGTAAACATTGTTCAGCACCCAGCCCCCAACGCTGGGTGGACTTTTGATGATGAAACCCCCTTACACCTCTTGGCCTTCCACCACAACCATTCCCCCACACTTGCTATCCCCTCCATTCTCAAGCCTGCCGTTCTGACCACCACTCCACCCATTATTCCCTCCGCATCACCCATCAGGCCCACCGCATTCCCCTCCATACCGCCAGTCCTTTCGCCATCACCCACCATACCCTCCATCATCACCCCTCCACTCAACCCTTCGCCCATTTACCCTTCACTAGGGCCCATCAAGCCAACTTCCACCATCCTCACCCCCATTTCTATCCCTTTCACCTACCCCACCGGGCCAAGCGGGGGTCCATCTCAGGCCGTGCCGGCACGACATTGCGCCCTTTGGAGCGGGAATCCATTCCACAAAGTTTACCCTTCTTCTCGTGCACCCGCACCTACCCCTCAGCCTTCTTCCTCAACAGCTGAAGATGCAGACCCCGTGCCAGGCACGAAGTACGACTTGTTACAGCACTTGGACCGGATGTCGGCCAAGATTTCAATTTTGGAATTAATCAAAAGGTCACCCCTACATCAGGATGCTTTGAAGACTTTTTTACAGAAAGTGATGGTAAATGAAGATGTGGCAGTGGACAGTTTACCAACGGTGTTGGCAACCATCACAAGGGGGCCCTCTATTTCATTTTCTGAGTCAGAACTAGCTCCCCCAGAGGCACGACAGATGCCACTATGTATTACCATTTCTTTGAATAAAGTGGCTGTTGAGTCTACCCTCGTGGACACCAGAGCATCGATAAACGTGTGTCCATTGAGTACCCTCCGCGCCTATAACATTTTAGAGGATATGCTTAAGCCAACACCCACCACAATAGCAGCATATGACAACTCCAGGCGTGCTTGTCACGGGGTCGTGACTGTACAGGCCGAGCTAGGGCCATTGATGATGGACGTGGAGTTTTATGTGTTAGACATAGACCCAATGTTCAAAGCTATTCTGGGTCATCCATGGATAAACAGTTTAAATGTCGTACCCTCAACCGCCCACCAATGCCTGAAATTCCCATTCCAAGGCTGGGTGGCTAAAGTGAAAAGCATCTCCACCGTCCAATCTGTTGATGCCATCACAGATAAGATTCTCCCTACACTGTGGCCAAGTAATAGGCCAGTTTTGTCAGTAATGGACTTAAACTACCCATGGGCATATGCGTCACGCAAGCCCGCCACTGCGCCAGTCAATGTAAAAATTCAGTCCAAGATAAGAGATTCAAAGGGGTGGCACATGATTCTAAAAGTGGGTTATTAGCAGGGCCTGGGTCTCGGTGCACAATTACAGGGGCGGACTAAGCCCGTCCCTAAAGGCAGGAAGATGGGCCGCCGAGGCCTTGGCTATCGTGACTCAGCAATGTCAATACTTGGAGACTCTGGGCCTTTAACGTGGGACTATCGACAACATTTTGTGAAAGGCCCGCTGCAGCCCGGCACTTTGAAGCAACCACTGCCATGTGCTGATGTGAAGGTTGATGCCGCCTATAATGATTCTAACCCACCGTCGCCGCTGAAGGGGCTGGTGAGTGATATGGATGATTTTTGTGTTTGTTTTGAAAAGCTGTTCAGCAAGGAAGAAGAACGCCCGAGGAAGAAGGAGATGCAGCTGGTGAAGTATTCTCCAACCCAGCTAGTCCGCCGGGGGCCACGGGAAGTGGGGAGCTCTATCACTACCTTTTCTCTGTCTCCATCCCATCTTGCCTCTCTATTTCAACAATTGGGATTTGTCCCCCGTTTCCCTCCAATTCTTGTCGACCCGTACTTCACGGAGAGACCGCCTAAAATTTTATTTGTTCCATGTACTTGCGGGCACTGCCCGCCTATTGATCTTTCAACCTTATTTACTCCTCCTCCCCCCAATGCCCAACTCCATGAGATGTGGTTTCGATCCTCTGATCCATTCTTCGATTGCATCTTCCCCAATTTGTTCCCCATGCAACTACCTCCTCCCCCGTCTTCTTCCTCCTCTTGTCTCATGATCACCTCCGACCTCCAAAAAAATGCCAATTTTAAAACAGAGGTTTCAATGGAAGATTACGCTGTGTTCTGCTCAGCTTCCCAGGGGCATGAGACCCCTGTTCCTTTTTCGGTAGATTTCCTATCTCCTAGGTTCGATGTACAGTGTGCAGAGTTCCCTAGGTTAGTAGAGTTAGTTGGGGTAGAGTCTAGTTCAAGTCTAGTCAGCTCGTCCTCGTCTGCAGCGCACCCTGTGATGCGTCATCCTAAATCCATCCCTGATAGGTTTTTACAAGATTTGGCCGAGAGGTGCCATGCCCTTCTAAGATGCCCTGAGTTTGTAGAGACCGTAATTGTTTTGGAAGATGATGAGGAATTAGACGGGGTTTGGAGCAACGACAGATCAGGTGTATATGAAATTGCAGACGAGAAGGATCCAGCCGAGGATGAAGAAAGCGAGGTGGATGACACTGCCGACTTGTACGCACAAGGTTTGATGAACCGTCATCGGCAGTAGATGAACCCACTAAAGAGATTAATCTTGGAATAGAAGAGGATCCCAGGCCCATACTTATTTCTGCTAATCTCCCTCCTCAGGTTGAAGAAGAGCTCATTGAGATCTTGAGGGAGTACATCGATTCTTTTGCCTGGTCCTACGAGGACATGCCTGGTCTTGACCCCACATTGGTTGAACACCGATTGATTCTTAAACCAGGGGCAACACCCGTTAAACAAAAAGCGAGAAGATTCCACCCACAGATGGCCTTAAGAATTAAGGAAGAAGTCGATAAATTGCATAAGGCCAGGTTTATTAGAGTTGTTTTATATCTGCAATGGGTGGCAAACATAGTCCCAGTAATGAAAAAGGATGGCAAAATTCAGGTTTGTATCCATTTCAGGGACTTAAATAAGGCATGTCCGAAAGACGATTTCCCGCTTCCTCACATTGATGTATTAGTGGATAACACGGCTGGATATGAAGCCCTCTCGTTTATGGATGGTTATTCTGGATATAACCAAATCCGTCTTGCTCCTGAGGATCAAGAGAAGACCTCGTTCACCACGCCCTGGGGCACATACTGCTATGTTGTTATGCCATTTGGATCAAAGAATGCATGTGCTACTTATCAGAGGGCAATGATGGCTATCTTCCACGACATGATGCATGTCTACTTAGAAGCTTACGTGGATGATATTTTGGTAAAGTCGAGGTCCAAAGAAGAACACCCCCGCCATTCTAGCCAAAGTGTTGCAAAGGGCTAGGGAATATAAATTGAAGTTGAATCCAAAGAAATGCGTGTTTGGAGTTGCATCAGGGAAATTACTTGGGTTTATAGTTAGTAAACGGGGGATTCAGATCGATCCGAATAAAGCAAAGGCCGTTATGGAGATGTCGCCGCCTAAGAACATCACCTAGCTTAGAGGTTTGATTGGGCGCTTACAATTAATTAGGAGATTTATATCTCAACATTCGCAAAGATGCCGCCCATTCTATTAATTGTTAAAGGCAGGAGCAAAATTTGAATGGAATGAACAATGCCAAAAGGCCTACGAAGATCTTAAGATTTATCTTTCTAATCCCCCGGTTCTGCAACTACCCGTCCCTGGCAAACCCCTGATCCTATACATTTCTGTGATTGAGGACTCCCTAGGAGCTGTCCTGGCTCAGGTAGACGATGAAGGAAGGGAAAGGGTAGCATACTACCTTTCGAGGTTGTTTAATCCCACTGAATCCAAGTATACTGCCATGGAGAAGACCTGTGCAGCACTAGTATGGGTAGCTCAGAAGCTCAAACACTATTTCCTTGCCCACGAGGTTAGGCTGATCTCTAGAATGGACCCCATTCGTTATCTTTTAGAAAAACCTGTCCTTTCTAGCCGATTAGCTCGCTGGCAGAGCTTTCTTTCCCAATTCGACATCACCTTCATTGTCCAAAAAGCGATCAAGGGATACGCCATTGCTGAGCATCTCGCTCATTCTCCCATCCCTCGCACAGATTCAATCCAGGATGAGTTTCCCGATGAACACTTGGCAGTAATCACTCATCTTCCTTTTTGGTCTCTCTATTTCGATGGTGCTCTCAAATACCAGGGCAGTGGAATCGGCGCCGTTCTCCTCACTCCGGAAGGGGTGACCATCCCTATCGCTTATCAACTCTCATTTCCTGCCACGAATAATATAGCCGAGTATGAGGCTCTCCTTGCCGGTCTGAAGCACGCCTACCTCTTGGGCGCGCGATACCTTAACATCATAGGAGACTCTCAATTGGTGCTGCGTCAAGTTCTGTCAACTTACCACACCCGTGACCCTAAGCTTAAGCCATATCAAGATTTGGTCACGCTCCTGGCTAGGCAATTCCGGAAGCTTATCTATATTCACACTCCTCGTTCTCAGAACATTTTGGCTGATGCCCTTGCATCACTAGCTTCTTCTCTCTTATTTCCCATCAGTCGCGCTACTGAGACCATTGTGGTCCAGCGGTTAGACGCTCCCTCTCTTTAGGATCCCTGGTTCGACACCTTAGGAAATCTGTAGAAAGGAAGGTAGAAAGGGAAGAGGTGAAAGAAGTCTCGTTAACTGAGCTTGAGGAGATCATAGAAGAAGAAGAGTTGCCGTGGTATTATGAGATTGAGCAATATTGTAGGGATGGTTCATTTCCGGAGACGGCAAATGCCGAGTAGCGAAAGGCCATTAGAAGAGTCGCCGCAAGATACACGATTGTTGCTGGAGAATTGTATAGGCGAGCTCTCAATGGAGTTCTAATGAGGTGTCTAGATGACGATGAGGCTTGGAAGGTAGTAGAAGCAGCTCACTCCAGTGAATGTGGAGGGCACGTAAATGGCAGGCGTTGGCGAAGAAGATTCTTAGGCAGGGCTATTACTGGCCAACCCTAGAAGAAGATTGCTCCACTTATGTCTGTAGGTGTCTTCAATGCCAGCTCCACGCTGATAAGATCCATGCTCCTGCTTCTTCTCTCCATCCTCTCTCTGCTCCTTGGCCATTTTCCATGTGGGCCTTTGATATCATCGGACCTCTCGGTGACCCGAATTCCGCAGTCAAACAGAAGTCCTTCATCCTGACGGCTACGGAGTACTTCACCAAGTGGGAAGAAGCTGAAGCCTATGCAGAAATCAAAGCCACCATAGTATGCCGCTTCATCCTGAAGAATATCATCTCGCGGTTTGGAGTGCCAAGCGATATCATCACCGACAACAGGCCTCAATTCATTTCTCAAGAACTCCGGGACCTCTGTAAGAAGTTTAACATATCATTGCATCATTCATCACCATACTACCCCCAAGGTAATGGCCAGGATGAGGCCACGAACAAAAACCCTTCCTAAAATCATCAAGAAAACATGCGAGTCACATAAATTTGCTGATTGGGCCGATAAACTGGTAGAAGCTCTATGGGCTTATCGCACCTCCGTCCGTACTCCCACGGGGCAAACTCCTTTTGCTCTCACCTATGGGATGGAGGTGGTACTCCCGTACGAGATCTTGATCTCTTCCCTAAGGGTGCAACTGGACAAAGAACTTAATCTCATCGAGCGTCGAGAGGCGTTGCTAGTCCAACTGGAACTTTTAGATGAGAAGAGGCTTAACGCGGCCAATCATGTCTCGGTTTATCAAAAACGTGTCTCGCGGTATTTCCAAAAGAAGGTCATCAAACAAAAATTCCAAGTGGGTAACATGGTTTTGAAACGCAAATTTATCAGGGCAGTAGGTCCCAAGTCTAAGCTGCAACCCAACTGGGAAGGGCCGTTTGTAATGAAGGAAGTCTATCCGGGTAACGCGTATCGTTTAATCAACGTGGAGGGCGAAGAATTACCAAATCCATGGAATGGGCTATATTTAAAACGCTTTTATCCATAGAGTCAAACCAGCAACGACTTGGTGGCGGGGTGCGCCTTCACTTGATCACGAAAGGAAATCCCTAGTTCAACATTTCACACACTACACGACCCTCCGTGGGTCGGTTTCCCTCTTTTGCACAACACCGTTTCTCCATTGGCCATGCTTCGGGGAGGGTGCAAGTCCTTGCTTTTCCTTCTCTCTCGGCTGAAAATAGGGGCAAAGGGTGAACAAGGGGGCGAGAACTGATCTAGACCCCCCAATAAAAGAGGTCTCAAATAGGGGCAGTCCATTATGACCTTATTCCGCAAAAGAACAAAAAAGAAAAGAAAAAAAGGAATGAAAAGAAAAAAAGGGCAAAAATCAAAGTTAAAAGCTCGTAAGCTCGAAGCTCTCAAAAGGTTTGAAAGACCCCCAAAATAATAAAACTAGGCACGACAAGAGTGGCAGTACAGTTTCCCCGCGGTATGTTATGAGCCCGGTCATATGCGTGCCTAGAGCGGAAGTAGGTTCGATGATGGACACAAAGCCCCGGCGCAACAGACCAAATTCTTTGAAAAGGGGGTGTCGCGAGAAGAACTCAAGCCCTAGAAACCTTTATACCTACCGCCATCTTTTCTGCTAAATCTTGTTTTATTTTCTAAGGAATGAATCCCACCCCGGGTATGGCCTCGGTAGAGGCACTGTTAAAGCGAAATTGGCCCCAGCCACGGGCGGCCCCTTTTAGCACGTGTTGGACCTGGGAGACCCCTAGTGAGATGGGAGGTTCCCCGTTGTTAGGCTTAACTGGTTTCAAAACTAAAAAAAAAAACAAATATTTCAAAAACTCCAAAAAAAATCAAATATTTCAAAAACTCCAAAAAAATCAAATATTACAAAATCCAAAAAATCAATATTTCAAAATCCAAAAAAATTAAATATCTCAAAATCCACAAAATTGAATATTTCAAAATCCAACAAAAAAATCAAATATTTCAAAATCCAGAGAAATCAAATATTACAAAATCCAAAAAAATCAAATATGTTCAAAATCCAAAACAAAATCAAATATTTTTAAATCTAAACAAAAATCAAATATTTTTTATAAAAAGATTTTCTTGATTTGCATTCATAGCATCCATTGGATTCATTTGACATTTGTTATTTGCCTATTTAAATAAGGCTTACCCCCTTGACCAAAAATCAAGAACTAGTCGTGTCCTAACTTGTTATAGGCAAGGGGTTAAGCCTAAAACAGATTTAATCTATTTTCTGTATTTGTATGTGTGCAGGGGCAGGTTGAAGCTGAAAAGTGCAGTTGGCTCATGACCGTGTGAATGTTAAAGTCTTATCCCAACCTACGCAATCACATCAAGGAAAAAGCCCAAAGCCCAAAGCTCAAACTCAATCCAATCATCAATTTTATTCACTTCATATATCAAACTTTCTAAGCACAAGTCCTATCCAACATCATCATGGAGAGCAAAAGAAAATCACTCAGTCCTTCGCTGGGCATCCCCGCGGGGATGTATCTCTCTCAGCTCTCTAACATAGGCCTGGAGCGTCACCGGGATCTCTGCAACCTCTGCTGGTGGGGTAAGCACCCTGCTCACCTCCCACATGATCAGGGCACTCCTGACCACCTGCTCGTCCTCCTCCGTGCCAATCCTCCTTGCCTGTAGTGCGGGAAGGTGGGGTAGTGCTGGTAGAACAGTCTGGGGTCGTCCAACCTGTAGGTAGCACTGGTGCGGGCTGTACATCACCAGTGCGGTGTCGCTCACGAGCCTCAAGTCCAAGCCCGGCCTCCTGGGAACTCTGACGGTGGTGTCACAGAGGAAGCCCGGGCGCATCATGAACCAATCCAGGGGCAATCTGTTGATGTACAGTCGCCACTCATCTCTGGTCTTCATCTCAGCTGTCCTGCACTCTACCTGTGGAGAGAACCCGAACGCGCCACCTATGAAGAAGAGGGGGTGGCTCCCAAAGATCCTGCTAGCTGAAGTGACATCCTCCTTGTAGATGAATTTCATCCTAACACCAATCCAACACTCTAGAAGGATCATGCAACCAAACAGAGAACCGCCTAAGGCTGCTGAAGTAAGGCCCTCGTACAAGTAGGCTAGGATGGCCTGGGAGATAGAAAGTCCCTGCCATGGTCCGCTAATGGTACTAAGAAGGGGAATCTCTAGCACATGGTCAACTGAAGGAAACAAGATGGCCCCGCAAAAGAAAATGGACGCGGCCTTAGCTATAGCTTCATCCCACCCACACCTATTCCTGCAATGCTCCACTACCCACTGGCTAAGAGGAAGAAGGTGAATTTGACGTGGGCCTACGAAAGTGTGGACATCCCTGCAGTCTGGTATGAACCCTCCCAAGATGAGCCTAGGATCTACAGGGGCAACAATATGACACACTGAGTCTTCCCCTTCCACTTGGGACCTGGGTAAAGAGAAGTAGGTCTCTACCTCCTCTAGTAGGATAGTGACCTCGAATGATGGGAATATGAATGTATGAGTTTGAGGATGCCAAATTTCAACTAAGGCCGACATGCTGTGCCAATCAAGAGAAAGCTTTGGGTAGTTCTGACCTAACACTAGGAGAGGTTGTAAGTGCCAAGATCTCAAGATAGATGTCACTCCTAGGGGCAAGGCGCGGACCATGGGAGCCAACCTGTCACGCCCCGAGCGCGGAAGATACCCGGAGATGCGCGACGTGTCTATATCAATCATGTCAATCAGAGTGGTCGTGTATTCGACACAAAGACAGAGATGCGCAAAATAGCAAGATAACCCAATCCTTTATTTCATAATGGATAGACTATTACAAATCCAATACTCTGTTAAATAAATAGGAAAAGAATACATAGTTGACTCAAGAAACTATGGAAAAGACTAGACGACACTTGTAGAAGCTCTATCACTTTCACTCTTGACCATTCCCATCCGATTGACTTCCATCGTCGTCGGACTTACCTGAAAAGTAAAAAGGGACAAACGGAATGAGCGAACGCTCAGTAGGAAATTATATCTCAAGTACTAGCAAGTGGTTTAAGTAATTACATTTTCATGGATGCAATAAAGCTATGCATGCTCGCATGAAACGACAAGATAGAGAGAATGTAATATCAAAGAAATAAGATGAACTTTCATGAACAAGATACAAGTTATTCAAGATATTCAAGCAAGTACGTTTAACAAGTCATGTCAAGAACTTTGGCTATCATGTATCAAGCAAGTAAATTACCTTTTTCGGGCCACGCATTTCATGTAAAGTCAAGTACGATTCAAGTACAAGATGTGTGTGGAATGTCCAATCAAGCAAGTCAAGTACTCGGTATAATGCCAGATACCTTATCATTTTAACTCCCATGGGCACAAGTACTTTCGGGTGCTCCTCCCAGGACCAGATCGGGCCCTATATGCGCAGGCATTTATCATGTGTTTTGACATCCACTCTTGTTTATATAGCCAATATAGAATTTCAATAATCAAGCTTGTAGATACGTATGACAACTTTGATAGAATAGAGTCCAAAATATGACAAAGGACATAGAATGGCGATAATAACGGTATAATCACGAGTTCGATAAAACTAGGTAGAATATGGTTCCCTTAACTTAGGTACCATGACAAATCAATATGGACATTCTTTATATAGAATTGAGGTCCACATGAACATTAGATCAAGCAAGATACCCTCATTCTTATCATAGAATTGGGGTTTACAAGAATGACACGATATGGCATGATATCATCATCCCATCAAGAATTTCTTATGATATACTCTTTGTATAATCATAAGGGCCGGTATACCATGTTTCTTTAGATTGACATGGCAAGAACTGTGTAATGGGTTTTTAGGGTACAACCAGCTCAGTCGGCCTTGAGGGAATCCAAGGCTACGAGGAGTCTTACGGAGGTCTCTATGACTAACTCGCTAGTCCAAAGGAACGGAATGTCAATGGAGAGCTTGTATGTCAATGAGAGTTGAGTGTGATCGATAAATCAACATGAAACGTGGGACTATACTCACGGAGTGGAGAATAGTGCCGATATATATATATATATGTATAATATAAACCATCGGTTAGCAAATCAGAGGAAAAATCAGTTTACAGTAAAATAACGACTTAGGTCAAGTCGTGTCTCAAGTAATTAACGCCTAACTGAAGGGCGTTTACATATATTGCCAATTTGCAGAATTTCCATTATTTCATTAATTTATCAAAAACACGCCTTTCCTGGGGGCGTTTCTTAAAAGTTGACGACTGCAGGGGCAGGCGTCTCATCATTTACATATTTGACAGGATATAATTATTCTCAGAAATTTATCAAAAACGCGCCCTTGGAAGGGGCGTTACTTTCAAAAACGCGCCCTTGGTAGGGGCGTTACTTTCCAATTCCATTTTACAGAATATGTGAATTTTAGTTTTTTTTAACAGATACACGCCCTAGAAAGGGGCGTTACTTTTAATTTTCACGCCTTCTACTGGGGCGTTAGAATATGGAAAACGACTTTATCCAAGTCGTGAATTTCAAGGGATTTACGATATTTTAATAAATAATATTTCGAGAGACAGGAGACATGTCATGGCAGTAAAATTTAACAGGAATTCACAGAGTCATGCAAGATATTAAAAATCAATATTTCATATGTATTGTAATTTTTAAACAGATCAATTATTAATCACATGCGATTCTTATGAAATTAACGCCTGCGTAGAGGGCGTCAAATATTAAATTGACGACCAATAGTATGATCGTTTCTTTTAAATTAGCGCCCTAATCAAGGGCGTTTCTTTCAAAATATTTCAGAAATCACGTGAAAACTATAATAATCATATGCATGACATGCTTATATATATATATATATCTTGCATTAATTTCATTTGGGCTACAGTAGCTTGAGAAAATCCTACCTTATGATCTGGATGAAGGAGATGAAAGGGCTTTGAAGCTTCAACTGCAACTTAATAGAAGAAGAACAATCGTTCTTCCGTCAACCTGGAGAGGAAACGAAGAATATTAATTCTTCTCATGCTACGTTCATAAAAAAAAAAAAAAAAAGGAACAGAAGAAGAAAATAGAAGAACATATGTTCTTTACGTACCTAGCAGCAGACGTTCGATCAAATGGGTTTTAGGGTTCGATCGAACATGTTATTTATAGGATTTTGAAGTCCTAACAAGAGTAGTGTTTGATTGAGGGTAATATATCCTTAATAGAGTCCTTACTCTAATAGACACTTACTAGATTAGGTTAATCTTTGCTTGGATAAGTTCTGGGTTCGATCGGGTCACGAACTGAATTAACGCCTTTGGTCAGGGCGTGTATTCTTGAATTAACGCCTTGCATAAGGGCGTTTCTTAAAAAGCGCCTTGAAAAAGGGCGTTTCGTGTTTTAAAACACGCCCAAGATAGAGGCGTTTCTTTTACTTGCCTATTTGGTCGCGTGAGTTGACGACCGCACGTGTGGGCGTCCTTTCTTTAGTCACGCCTTTGATAGAGGCGTTTCTTTTTGAATTAACGCCCTAATAAGAGGCGTTATTTTTAATTTGTTTTATTTCGTCCGATTAACCCTATTCCTTTTATATATATTACTTCTGTAATATATATGTTTTAATTCATTTCAATTATTCATTTATTAGGGTTGCTACACCCTCCCCCACTTAAAAAGAATTTGGTCCCCAAATTCAATATATATATAATTATACATGCGGAGAGTGTAGGACATATACCTCTTAGAATAACTCGGGAAATCGTTTCTTCATAGATTCCTCGGTCTCCCATGTCGCTTCGCGTTCAGGATTCTTATTCCATTGCACCTTGATCATGGGAATAACCTTATTCCTTAGAGCTCGTATTTCTCGATCTAATATCTTCAAGGCCTTTGTTCATATGTGAGATCTTTCTGGATCACCAGATCTCCATGCTCAATAATATGTGACGGATCGTGCACATACTTCTTCAACATAGATATGTGAAATACATTGTGTACCTCGGACAACTGAGGAGGCAACGCGATGCGATAAGCAACCTCGCCAACTCTTTCGAGTACCTCAAATGGTCCGATGAATCTTGGCGTAAGCTTGCCCTTAACACCAAATCTTCGTATGCCACGTCCAGGGGATATTTTAAGAAATACATGATCTCCAACCTGGAATTCAAGATCTCTTCTCCTGGTATCAGCATAAGCCTTTTGCCTGTCTGAGCAACTTGTAATCTTTCTCTGATTACTTGTATCTTCTCGGTTGTATCCCTTACCATGTCTGGACCTAATAGTTGTTTCTCTCCAACTTCGTTCCAACATATGGGAGATCGGCAACTCCTTCCGTATAAGGCTTCGAAAGGTGCCATTTGGATACTAGCTTGGTAGCTATTATTATATGCAAATTCAACTAAAGGTAAGTGGTCATGCCAGCTTCCTCCAAAGTCAATAATGCATGCTCTCAGCATATCTTCAACAACTTGATTAGTTCGCTCGGTCTGACCATCCGTTTGTGGGTGAAAAGCAGTACTAAAGTTGAGCCTTGTCCCCAACGAATGTTGTAATCCCTTCCAAAAATGAGAAGTAAAACGGGGATCCCTATCAGACACGATTGAGACAGGAATTCCATGTATCCTGACTATTTCTTTAATGTATAGTGCAGCTAGCACATCAATCGACCATCGGCTTTTGATTGGCAAGAAATGTGCCGATTTAGTCAATCGATCAATGATAACCCAGATTCCATCATGTCCTCCTTTAGATTTAGACAAACCCATGATGAAGTCCATACCAATATCCTCCCATTTCCACTTAGGAATATCTAGAGGATGTAGTTTTCCCGCAGGCTTTTGATGTTCCGCCTTGACCTGTTGGCATGTGAGACAGCGTGATACATAGTCCGCTATTTCTCTTTTCATATTAGGCCACCAAAAGTTCCTCTTTACATCTTGGTACATTTTAGTTGATCCAGGATGAATAGTGTATCTTGATCGGTGAGCTTCATCTAAGATCTTCTTCTTTAATTCCGGACAATCGGGTATACAAGTTCTATCTTTGAACGATAATCTTCCATCAGAAGTTAGTTGAAAATCAGATTGTCCTTCTAATCTGCCTTTGATTTCTATTAACATAGGATCATCATCCTGAAGTGTTTGTATTTCAGATAATAAGTCTGACTGTATGCTTACATGAGATAGTGTGACAAATTTGGATTCCGTGTCCAAGCTTATATTGAGCTCGGAGAATTGTTCAAGTAACCTCCATTCTTGTATCATACAATTGGCTATCTTGCTCTCGGCTTTCGACTAAGGGCATCAGCCACATAATTACCCTTTCCGGGATGGTATTGTATACTGAAGTCGAAGTCCTTGAGATATTCTAGCCAACGTCTTTGTCTCATGTTCAGCTCCTTTTGTGAAAATAGATATTTGAGACTTTTGTGATCGGAGTATACAGTAAACTGTACCCCATAGAGATAGTGTCTCCATATCTTTAGGGCAAATACTACCGCGGCCAATTCCAAGTCATGGACGGGGTAATTCTCCTCATGCTTCTTCAGTTGACGAGAAGAGTATGCTATGACCTTCCCATGTTGCATTAGAACACATCCGAGGCCAATGCCAGAAGCATCAGTGTAGACCTCGAATTTCTCTCCTTCAATTGGTAGGGCTAAGACTGGAGCTGTGGTGAGATGATCCTTGAGAGTTTGGAAACTGCTTTCACATTCCTCACTCCATTCATATCGGATCTCCTTACGAGTTAATCTTGTAAGTGGTACGGCGATCTTAGAGAAATCTTTGATAAATCGCCGATAATAGCCTGCAAGACCTAAGAAACTTCTGATCTCGCTTGCATTAGTGGGTCTCTCCCAGTTCTCACAGCTTCAACTTTTGACGGATCCACAGATAAACCGTCCTTGGATATGACATGTCCGAGAAAAGCCACTTCTTCAAGCCAGAACTCGCATTTGCTGAGTTTAGCATATAATTGATTTGTCCTCAAGACTTGCAATGCAATCCTCAAATGCTCTTCATGTTCTTCCTTAGTCTTAGAATATATCAATATATCATCGATGAAGACTACTATGAATTGATCCAAGTAAGGCCTGAATATGCTATTCATTAACTGCATAAAGGCAGCAGGGGCATTTGTTAGTCCAAAAGGCATAACAACAAATTCGTAATGGCCATACCTGCTTCTGAATGCGGTCTTGTGAATGTCATCATCCTTGATCCTTAATTGATGATATCCCGACCGGAGATCAATCTTGGAGAAATATTTGGATCCTGAAATCTGATCAAACAATTCATCGATTCTCGGCAGTGGATACTTGTTCTTGATAGTAAGATGATTCAACTGTCGATAGTCAATACACAATCTCATGGATCCATCCTTCTTCTTTACAAATAAGACTGGTGCTCCCCACGGGGAAGTACTTGGTCTAATAAACCCTTTTCGGATTAGTTCCATCAACTGCTCCTTCAACTCCTTGAGTTCAGCAGGGGACATTCTATATGGTGCCTTTGAAACCGGACCAGCACCAGGGACTAAGTCGATGGTAAAGGCCACATCTCTTTGCGGGGGTAATCCCGGCAATTCCTCCGGAAATACGTCTGGGAATTCTCGTACTACTTGAACGTCTTCTATCTTGGTTTCCTTAGCTTCTTTATTAGTGACAAAAGCAAGGAAGGATACACATCCTTTCCTGACGAGCTTGCTTGCTCGAAGAGCCGAAATAAGAGGGGATTTGCTTCGACTCTTAGGACTAGTATAAGTCAGTTCTGAAATTCTTTGAAAACAATCTTGCTATTACGGCAATCAACCGTTGCCTGGTACTTAGATAACCAATCTGCTCCTAGTATAACATCATATTCTTTTAGATCTAAGCAGATAAGATCAATAGGAAAATTCTTTCCTCGAACCAACACCTCACAGTTTTGGTAATGATGCGTGATATCCGTCTCGTTTCCGAGAGGAGTAGACAACACTATTTTCATCCATTCTGGTTCTAGAGGTAATGGGTCAGCAAACTTCTTGGAAATAATGGAATGCGATGCACCTGTATCAAATAAGACATGTGCATATTTGGAACAAATTTTTAATGTACCTTCCACCAATCCGCCTTCTTCTTCTGGTTCGGTCTCTTGGATTGCATGAAGACGCGCGTTCCTTGTCACTGGGCGTTTACCCTCACCATCTTGGTCATTCATTAATGGACAATCGGGAATCCGATGTTCACGACTCCCACAACGGAGACATGCTCCTAATTTCCTCCAGCATTCTTCTGTTTTGTGACCAGCCTTGTCACAATGCTTGCATACTACGTTTGAAGGGGTAGTGGTGATAGAGAAAGGCTTGGATTTCTTGTACTTCTGATCTTGAGAGGAAGAACCTCCATTATTGGGCCTCTTCTTAAAGTTGGGTTTAAAAGAACCCGAACTTGTGACTTGCTCCTTTTTGTCTTTCCCACGGATCCTATCAGATAGTTCCGTGGCATCTTCAAGCAACTGAGCTCGGCGCACTATTTCAGTATAAACTTGAATATCCATAGGCGCCAGTTGAGTAATGTAGTGGGGCCTAAGCCCATTAAGAAATCTACGGGCTTTCATCTTTTCCGTGCCAATTAAATGCTTAGCATATCTAGACAGTCTAGAGAACTGTGCTTCATAATCAGCCACCGATAAAGATCTTTGCTTTAATGCGGCAAATTCGGCGGCCTTCCTTTCCTGGACCCTATCAGAGAAATATTTGGCGTTGAAATATTCAACGAATTCACTCCATGTAACTTGAGTTGGGTCAATAGTAGCTTCAATCGACTCCCACCAGCATCTAGCATCCTTTTCTAACTGGAAAGTAGCTAATAAGACTTTGTCCTGATCCGTGCATTGCATGACACGGAATATACGTTCAATCTCCCGAACCCAATGCTCGGCATCGTCTGGATCGGTCGATCCCATGAACTTCGGGGGATTCATATTCTTGAATGCTTGGTGTAAGCTTCCAGCTCGTGGAGCACCACCTTGTGCTACCTGTTGTAGCACTTGGGTCATCCCTTGAAGGGTACGCTGCATGTTGCGCCATTGAGCACGTTCGGCAGCCATTATCCTACAATTACAATAGCTATGTTAGTATTATATCACTATGATCTTATAAAGGACTCATTGATCATTTAACCCTTGGTTCTACCCACTCTCACTTGGTTAAAGGTTTTGAAACCTATCCTTGGACTTGGGTTTCCTAGGAATTGAATACCTTACGCTCTGATACCACAAAGACTGTCACGCCCCGAGCGCGGAAGATACCCGGAGATGCGCGACGTGTCTATATCAATCATGTCAATCAGAGTGGTCGTGTATTCGACACAAAGACAGAGATGCGCAAAATAGCAAGATAACCCAATCCTTTATTTCATAATGGATAGACTATTACAAATCCAATACTCTGTTAAATAAATAGGAAAAGAATACATAGTTGACTCAAGAAACTATGGAAAAGACTAGACGACACTTGTAGAAGCTCTATCACTTTCACTCTTGACCATTCCCATCCGATTGACTTCCATCGTCGTCGGACTTACCTGAAAAGTAAAAAGGGACAAACGGAATGAGCGAACGCTCAGTAGGAAATTATATCTCAAGTACTAGCAAGTGGTTTAAGTAATTACATTTTCATGGATGCAATAAAGCTATGCATGCTCGCATGAAACGACAAGATAGAGAGAATGTAATATCAAAGAAATAAGATGAACTTTCATGAACAAGATACAAGTTATTCAAGATATTCAAGCAAGCACGTTTAACAAGTCATGTCAAGAACTTTGGCTATCATGTTTCAAGCAAGTAAATTAACCTTTTTCGGGCCACGCATTTCATGTAAAGTCAAGTACGATTCAAGTACAAGATGTGTGTGGAATGTCCAATCAAGCAAGTCAAGTACTCGGTATAATGCCAGATACCTTATCATTTTAACTCCCATGGGCACAAGTACTTTCGGGTGCTCCTCCCAGGACCAGATCGGGCCCTATATGCACAGGCATTTATCATGTGTTTTGACATCCACTCTTGTTTATATAGCCAATATAGAATTTCAATAATCAAGCTTGTAGATACGTATGACAACTTTGATAGAATAGAGTCCAAAATATGACAAAGGACATAGAATGGCGATAATCACGGTATAATCACGAGTTCGATAAAACTAGGTAGAATATGGTTCCCTTAACTTAGGTACCATGACAAATCAATATGGACATTCTTTATATAGAATTGAGGTCCACATGAACATTAGATCAAGCAAGATACCCTCATTCTTATCATAGAATTGGGGTTTACAAGAATGACACGATATGGTATGATATCATCATCCCATCAAGAATTTCTTATGATATACTCTTTGTATAATCATAAGGGCCGGTATACCATGTTTTCTTTAGATTGACATGGCAAAAACTGTGTAATGGGTTTTTAGGGTACAACCAGCTCAGTCGGCCTTGAGGGAATCCAAGGCTACGAGGAGTCTTACGGAGGTCTCTATGACTAACTTGCTAGTCCAAAGGAACGGAATGTCCATTGGAGAGCTTGTATGTCAATGAGAGTTGAGTGTGATCGATAAATCAACATGAAACGTGGGACTATACTCACGGAGTGGAGAATAGTGCCGATATATATATATATAGGTATAATATATAAACCATCGGTTAGCAAATCAGAGGAAAAATCAGTTTACAGTAAAATAACGACTTAGGTCAAGTCGTGTCTCAAGTAATTAACGCCTAACTGAAGGGCGTTTACATATATTGCCAATTTGCAGAATTTCCATTATTTCATTAATTTATCAAAAACACGCCTTTCCTGGGGGCGTTTCTTAAAAGTTGACGACTGCAGGGGCAGGCGTCTCATCATTTACATATTTGACAGGATATAATTATTCTCAGAAATTTATCAAAAACGCGCCCTTGGAAGGGGCGTTACTTTCAAAAACGCGCCCTTGGTAGGGGCGTTACTTTCCAATTCCATTTTACAGAATATGTGAATTTTAGTTTTTTTTTAACAGATACACGCCCTAGAAAGGGGCGTTACTTTTAATTTTCACGCCTTCTACTGGGGCGTTAGAATATGGAAAACGACTTTATCCAAGTCGTGAATTTCAAGGGATTTACGATATTTTAATAAATAATATTTCGAGAGACAGGAGACATGTCATGGCAGTAAAATTTAACAGGAATTCACAGAGTCATGCAAGATATTAAAAATCAATATTTCATATGTATTGTAATTTTTAAACAGATCAATTATTAATCACATGCGATTCTTATGAAATTAACGCCTGCGTAGAGGGCGTCAAATATTAAATTGACGACCAATAGTATGATCGTTTCTTTTAAATTAGCGCCCAAATCAAGGGCGTTTCTTTCAAAATATTTCAGAAATCACGTGAAAACTATAATAATCATATGCATGACATGCTTATATATATATATCTTGCATTAATTTCATTTGGGCTACAGTAGCTTGAGAAAATCCTACCTTATGATCTGGATGAAGGAGATGAAAGGGCTTTGAAGCTTCAACTGCAACTTAATAGAAGAAGAACAATCGTTCTTCCGTCAACCTGGAGAGGAAACGAAGAATATTAATTCTTCTCATGCTACGTTCATAAAAAAAAAAAAAAAGGAACAGAAGAAGAAAATAGAAGAACATATGTTCTTCACGTACCTAGCAGCAGACGTTCGATCAAATGGGTTTTAGGGTTCGATCGAACATGTTATTTATAGGATTTTGAAGTCCTAACAAGAGTAGTGTTTGATTGAGGGTAATATATCCTTAATAGAGTCCTTACTCTAATAGACACTTACTAGATTAGGTTAATCTTTGCTTGGATAAGTTCTGGGTTCGATCGGGTCACGAACTGAATTAACGCCTTTGGTCAGGGCGTGTATTCTTGAATTAACGCCTTGCATAAGGGCGTTTCTTAAAAAGCGCCTTGAAAAAGGGCGTTTCGTGTTTTAAAACAAGCCCAAGATAGAGGCGTTTCTTTTACTTGCCTATTTGGTCGCGTGAGTTGACGACCGCACGTGTGGGCGTCCTTTCTTTAGTAACGCCTTTGATAGAGGCGTTTCTTTTTGAATTAACGCCCTAATAAGAGGCGTTATTTTTAATTTGTTTTATTTCGTCCGATTAACCCTATTCCTTTTATATATATTACTTCTGTAATATATATGTTTTAATTCATTTCAATTATTCATTTATTAGGGTTGCTACACAACCACTTCAAGGTGGAATACCGCCTGGGGCCAGGGAGAAGCTGAGGTGGGAAGAAAGAAGATGGAAGAAAAGAGAGAGAAAAGAAAAACATGTAAGTAAATGAAAGAATTGAATGAAATCACGATTAACTTACCTCTCTCAGAGGGCACGAGCTGAGATGTCGCGAGATCGCGGTTAGTCGTTGGAGCACTTCCCGCTCCTTCTTGGCCGGCTTTGGCCCTTCAAAAGATGCTCCCTCCATGGAACTCCCCTCTAGGGCCCGCTTCATGATGATTTGGTGATGAATAGCAAAAGTTTTAAGGCTTAAAAGGAGGAGGATGTGTGAATCATGAATTTAGGCTCCCCCTCCTACTTACAGGGCTTGTTAGGAAGCCTAGGTCTCTTGAGATCAGGGTTGGATAAGTCTGGGGCAGGTTAAGATGAGGTTTGGATGGGTTTAAAGCAGTTTTCCCTCGGGTTAAGGACTCTTTAGGAGAGTCCCATTCAAGTTCGCAGGATGCCCATTTGGACGGTCTCACGATAGACCGCCTATGTCATTGAGCGGCCCGTGACGGATCGTTTATCATCTTCCAGAGAATTCAAGGGCAAGAGGTTAAGTGGCCTGAGTTAGACCGTTTGTCTTCTTATGCAGCCTATGGTAAGCCGTTCAACATTCAGAACAGTTAATATAAGACCGTTCAATTCTCCTTGGAACGGTCTATTACGGACCCTGTGTTACTTTGAACGGCCCACTGAGAACCGTTCTTCTGATCTGAAGCCCTTGTCCAACAAGTTGTGCACCTATCCAACTAGTAGTCGTGCTATCTCTCATCTCACTCATTTGGCGTCTCTCATCTCACTCATTTGGCATCTCTCATCTCACTCATTTGGCTATCTCTCATCTCACTCATTTGGCGTCTCTCATCTCACTCATTTGGCGTCTCTCATCTCACTTATTTAGCGCCCTCATCTCACTCATTTGACGTCGCTCATCTCACTCATTTGGCATCACACACTCTCTCTCCCACTCGGAGTCGGCGTCCCTCTGTCTCACTCGTGGTCGTGTCGCGTCACACCCGTAGTCGTGTCTTACCCGTAGTCATCATCTCTCACTCACACACTCGTGTCGAGTCAATAGTCGCATTCATCCATTCATTCACTCATTCATTCATAGAAATAGACAAAAAAAAGAAAAGCATATCACTATCACTATCATATCATATCATGTGTACAAAGTCGGGCCCCAAGTACAAGAGTCAAGCCTGACCCTCTCCCTCCTGATGGTCGTTGTCGCCTCCTCCCTCCAACCTCTTCGATGGTGGGGCCATCGAAGAGGTCACCTCGTCTCGGCGACGCCGTCATCTCTCGTCCTCCTCGTTCCTCTGTCGGCCAGAGGAACCCATCAAGTAAGTCCTGAAAGAACCATGGGTCCTGCTCGGAGCACCGCTCGTTGACCTCTGGCTCATTTCTCAGAGGATCTCCACCTGACCCTCCAGCCTCGAGACCTGACGCTGGGCCTGCTCAGCCTCGGTCCTGTAGCGCTCCGCTTCGGTAGCGCTCGCTCGAAGATGCTTAACCTCAGCTCGTAGGAGTGCCGTCTCAACGGTAACATCTGGTTTGCCCTGTGCAAGCTCCTCTCGCAGTCGGGCGGTCTCCTCCCTCAAATGCGCTGCCTCCTCCCGAGCCGCTACCCTACTCTGCTCCAGCTCCGCCCTCCGCAAGGTCAGCTCGGACGTCTACATGCACATCTCATAGTCAGTCAATTGCATTTCATACATTTCATAAGCATAAGTAACAAAAGGGGAAGTGTAGTGATTTGCGTACCCTCTCAATGAGCGCCACCTCGGCCGCTTTGGCCCGCGCTACCATCCTAGTGAAGTAGGCCTCTCGGTTGGCCCGATCTGCAGGAGTCTAGGTAGAAGAAGAAGAAGGAGCATCGGCCCCCTGTCGCTAGGCCCCCTCGGCACGCTGCATCCAAAACTCCAGGTCAGTCACATATATAGTCATAATCATAAGCATTTGCATAATTTAGAGAGTTTAGGGTTTAGAAAACTTACTAGTAAGGCCAGGGCCTGCCGGGCCTCGTCCCGCTCCCTGATGGTAGAGTGCAGGAGCCCCTGCAGCTCCACTAGTCGTCCCTTAGGGTCAATCTGCATTTAGGAGTCCATGTGTCAGTGCATCATCGTATAGGAATCATAAGCATAATAAACAGAGTTTGAGTTTAGAAGTCGTACCGGTCGGTGGGCACCCCGGAACACCTGGTCCCGGTAGTGTCTGGCATACGCGGTGTAGTACGCTGAGTCGCTCTCTGCTCGGGCAGTCACCACCCACCCGAGAGCTGTCCAGTCGGCCACCTGCGTAGCATTCCTCACCGTCCAATCAAATGCTGCCGCCAGGCCTCGGGTCATCCTCGTCACTCGCTCCCCCGCCTTCTTAGGCACTGGGAACTCCACCGCGGGTTGATGGACCCCGATGGTCCTCATCACCAATCTGTAGTGCAGTGGCTCCACCACATTCACGCAGTCAAGCCACACATCTCGTCCGGTAAAAGTGAGGGCGCCGACCACCCAAGGCTGACCCTCCTGGCCCTCCTCTGTGTAAGGTGTCCACCGTACCTGCAAGAAATAAAAAGTCGCATCAGCATCATCATCATATAAGAATTGCATTTAATTAAAAAGTCTGAGTTTAGAAGCATACCGAGGCAAACGATAGAGCGTCCAGGTCGTCCTGCAGCTCTCGGATCTGTCGTCTCAGGGCTGCAGTCTTCCGAGGTGCTGTCCACCTCCGTGCAATCGGCAGGAGCCCAGGACGGGTCTCCTCGCCTCTGCCCAGCCCATGTAGGTGTACGTAGGCCCACACTTGCATCACAGCATCGCGTCAGCATTTAGGAAACATATAGAATTGCATAATTAGGTCTAGGCTAAGAGTCGTACCTGGAGTAAGGGGGAGAAGCCCCCGAGCATCATCCGACGGGCCGTCGAACTCAGCGTGTCGAACAAGAACGCAAGGACTGCCGCCCCCCATGCGTAGTCGCCCACGTGGCTCAGCTCCTCGAGGAAAGGAAGGAAGCGAAAACTCATCACGTCCGCTCTGGTGGAGAAGAGAAGTCACCCGAACAGTAGCATCAGAAACCATCGTAGCACTCTGTCCGCCTCTGCTCCCGGCTCCGCAGCTACTCTCGGTCGCGCCAGCTCAATCAACCGCTACAGGTACTCCTCCGGGTGCTCTCCGACTACAACTCCCGCCCGTCGTATCCCAGGCTATCTTGGAGACTAGCCCGGGGCAGGAGGGTCAACTGCCTCTCGGGGCGCCGCAGCTCTAAGCCCAGCAATCCCCGAGCCATCACCCGGTAGTCGGGAAAAGTGGTCCCGCTAACCGGTAGCCCGTGCACTCGAAGGCCAGTGAGCCTGGCCACGTCCTCCAGTGTGGGGACCATATGGCCCCACGAGAAGAGGAATGTCTGACTCACGAGATCCCAGGGGTCGTGCAGGGCGTAGAGCAGAGCTGTGTCAAACTGACACACACCTCAATGCTCAGGAATGGGGAAAACCCCATGGCAGCCAACCGCTCCCTCTGGAAGTCCGGCAGTGCTAAATACACTACGCAGACCTGCAGCCACGAGGTGCGGGTCCTGCGTTTTCCCTGCATTCCTTCATTCATTTTAAATGCATTTTAGTAATTTATTTAAGCATTCTATTTCATATATAAATAAAATCATCAAGGTTTAAATCTCTGTCAGAAAAGTGGTCTCCCACAGGCCACTCGTCCCTTTGAACGGTCCCATTGGCACCGTTCTAATGCCTAGGTTCTGTGTTTCGAACAGGTGAGCATGCATCGTTCTTCCCTTGGGTTTCTTAGTTTCAAACGGCCACTCCTGGGCCGCAGGGAGGTTGGGCGGTCCTATAGGGACCACGTTGTTCTTTGTTGACAGGGTGTTGAACGGACCAATGTGGCCCATTCGTCATTTGTGTGGTCATTCCCTCACCGTCTTTGTTCATATCGGTCCCTACGTTTTGGTTGTTTAAGTGGCTACGCCTGGGCCGTGTAAGTTTTAGGCGGTCCCACGTGGGCCACTTGTCTCTGGTTGGTGCGGTTTCTTAGAGACCACCCTACCGTCATCTTCTCCGACGACGGTGAGGGTCCTCCCCACCGGAGGGGGCGCCCCATGGCGCCCTAAACCGGTCCTTAGCCTCCTAAATCTCCCCAAAATCCCCTAAATCTAACATGCATGGCGTAAAAATTGAAAGAGAAGAGGTTTCTGTGCACCTACCTCGGTCGGACGGGGTCCCTTGGCCGGCCTCTCCGCCGGAGCGACCTCCCCGGCTTCTCCATCTCCGGGCGTGGTGGCTTCGGCCCTTTCCTCGGTCTCGGACGGCGGCGGGAGGGTACCTCCCTCGGCCGGCGACGTTGCCGGTGTCTCCTCCGCCGCGGTGACGGTCGTCGGCGGTGGCGCATCCATGTTCATCGTCGAAGGGCGTCTCGCTTGGTGTTTTCAGCGCATGTGAGATGAGGGAGTGAGAAGGGTTGAGAAGGGAGGGAGCTTGGGGGCGAGAGAGGTGGAGAGAGGGGGAGATGGGGCTCAGTGTGCCCTTCATTTTCTCTCCCACCGTCGGTTATGGTGGAGGGAGATGAGGGTTTTAGACTTTTGAAGTTGCAGAGGTTATACGGTCTATCGTTAGACCATCCTTCATTTGAACGGTTAAGAGGTGACCGTTCTTCTTCAACGGTATGCTGTTTAAGTCGGTTCAAATTTCATAATATATACAGCTCACATTTAACCGTTCTTCTTTGGGCGGTTGGTATTTAACCGTTCATGTTTGAAGTTGTTTGCACTTGGTGTTCAATTAATGAATTTTGATATCATTGCAAATCTTGTTAACAATTTTATGTGCAGCATCAAACTTTCACTTGCCGTTTCACCTACACAGGTAAGTCAGGTATGGCCTTCTAACCTTATCACCCTTATTGCATTATTATATGGTACTATAATGTATTATCTCGAGAACCAGTTGGTTATCTACGTGTTCCAAGATCTGATGTTCCCCTTTAATAAAAACAATGATGATCCAGGTTCACTGTTTAACCTTCGGATAGGCCGTTAGGTTGGGAGGTCATGGGGAGGATGGTTCTATCATGCACGCTGTGGTTGCGGATGGTATCTTGACTCGAATTCTCCCAGCCTAGCAATATTATTCTCGAGTATTTTATATTTTAATCTTTCTTTGCATTTGTTTTAACCATTCCTTTTATTTTAGCCCAGCATGCATCATACACATCCTTTTGAGCATTCATGCCCATGGTTTGCCTGCAGAATGTCCCACCAGCGATGGTTAGTTGTGCGTTCAGTGTTTGGGTAAGAGGAACTACTTCCACTCTGAGTTGGAAGGTTCTCTTTGGTCAATTCGCTTGGCTTGGTTGATTAAGAGGTCCCCGTCCGAAGCTTTAGCCAGTTTCTTTACTTTTGCTGCCTGCTTTTGGCCTCCTCATTGGACCGCGGGATTGTGTCCCCCATGAGGTTGGTCTTATCGATTTGTTTCATTTTGTTTAGTTTAGTTCCTCCAGACTGGTGTCACTTTTGATTTTATCATTCCTTGCATTTGGTTTAGAGTTTTCCGGAAGATTCATGTCGCTTGTTGGTAAATACGGGTGTCGTTTTGCCTTAACGCCTACTTTTCGGTCCACTCCGCTGCATTTCTGCTTCATCTCCATATTCCATGTCACTTTCGCTCCACCTCCGCTCGCTCCCCTGCAAAGAGGACGTTAAGGAGGGACATCTGTTGACACCCATTTTTTGCCGATAAGTTGAGTCGTTCCTCTTACTCCCATTTTGTTGATGCCTCGAGTTGTCCATCGCTCATTGGGGCTGTTTTCAGGCATGTTTTGGGCCAGTTTTATGGGTAACCTCCCTCCCTGGTTAGGTCCGAGTTGATTCAAGGCTTAATGGGCCTTGATCTTTATTAATCGAGCTTTTCTATGAATTCCAAGCGCTCATATACATGTACGGTTCATCTCAGGCCGCTCAATCAATGTGCGGTTGCCTATGGAGTGTCCATCTATTTTGGTGAATTTTCTAAATTTCCACCGATAAGCATTTATGCGGTCCTCCCCTAGCCGTTCAATATGATGGACGGACGGGTGGTAGCCGCTCATCTCTCAGAGTCCTGCGCTTGGCGACTGTGTCAGATAATTATCCAATTAATCTATTTATCACCGACAAGGCTAGAACGGTTTGTCTTTGGCCTCTCTATGTTTGAACGGTCTCATCTCAGCCGTTCATGTATGAGAGTCCAACGGTGAACTAGTCGGCCGGTTTAATGGATAATTTGAATTATTTTGTGAATTATTGAATTTCCACCGACAGGGTTGGACGGCCCAGAGTGGACCGCCCATATGGATGTGTGGTCTATCGTTGGACTGTTCATCTGGTCGATTGCTGAAAGATTAACAGATTTTCTCTCTCTCCTCGTGGATTTATCCCCAACTGTATCCAGCCATTTCTCCGCGAATCCTCAACCATTTCGAGTGACGTTTCTTCCAGATGAAAGATAATTGAATTATCTTCATCTTTTGTTTGATAATCTTGATCTGAAATTACTTCTAAACCCTACTTTTGAGCTAGGACTTTAGGTGCTTTATAAATAGACCCTAGGCCGGGTTTGAAAGGGGGGAGATTTTTGGTCGACGGCGAAGCCCTGCCGCACTCTTGAGTGACCTAGCACCAAGGAGGGAGGCTTTCCACGTCCAAATAAGCCTCCAGTTTAGGGAGTAGTCTAGTTTTAAGTCTTGTGTGTTTGATACATTTTGTCCATTTTTTTATTGCATGCATCACTCTTCTCACTTTCTACCCACGTTTTTCTTCACCTTCATTGTCATGCACACACTCACCCACGTTTGTGACACCCTAGGGGTTTAAAATCTCCCAGGTATCCCCCTTTCCACTTGTTCATGTTCATTTCTTGTTATTTTGGCATTTACTACACTTTTCAGTTCTAATCTTGGGTTTCTTCTGTCTTCTTCACGTCATTTTTGCAGGTCAGCAATCCCTAGCACGAGGCCCATTCCCTCTGGCCGACTGGAGAGGGTGGAGGTTGGACCCTTTGTGACTTTTGGCATAGTGGTCTTGCGTGGTTCTCTACCATCCGTTCAAGGAGACGTGTGGTGCTACCTAGACCATCCTTCTTCTTCCTGCGGTCGTGATAGAGCCGTTCAACTGCCAGGAGCGCTTCATCCCGCATCCTCTGCAGCGTTCTTAAGCGGTCTATCGTGAGACCGTGCATCTTATAGGTGATTCTTCCTGAACCGTACATCTTCGCAGCGCTGCACATCAGGCGAGTGCCTCTCCCTCTTTCCAAGGTAGGACGTGTTCATCACGTTCGGCGCCTTGGTGGCGATCACATGTTTTTACACTTCCCTTTTCCCCTGTCTTCATTCATTTCCCATGTTGAATGTGGTAGGATAGACATTGGGAAGACATTAAAAGAGCGGACGGGAGGAGAAATATATCTACAGCAATAAAATATGAATCATTGAGTTTCTGTAAGTCTACTTCTGCCACCCCCTTGTGGAGTGATCATTGTGGTGCACATATGGTGCAGTAGACGTTGCAAGGTGGGAAACCTATTTGTGTCAAAGTGTTTCACAAGTAGTTGGTTTTCATCCACAGGGTTGCTGGGTTTTCCAGTCAGTATGGTGTATGTCTCAAGCAAATCAATCTCAAATTCAGATTCTAGTAACCCATCCCGGGGTATACATAAAGCTTTGTGAAGAAGCTTTGTAGATAGTATTACCTGTACGCCCTTAACTTCAGTCCTAAGGGCTTTCTGATTATCGTCATACACTAAGTTCTATAGAATTTTTGGACTAGGAAGGGATAGTACACCCTTTGCGCGGACAAAAACCTCTTCCATCCTTGGAACTCGATGAGGGGAAGTAGTTCAGAAAAATTATCAAGCATCTGGTGGTCACCGAAATCCACATACCTAGGAAATAGTATCCTGGTAGGGTCACTCTCCTCTTCCCTGACTGTTTGAGTACCACTCGACTGAGGAGGAGCGGGTTGTGCCTTTTCTTTCCCTTTTTCTGCGGCAGACAAACGCTTTCTCTTGGATGGATTTTCTTGTTGCGTGCCCTTGTTGCTGTTAGAACCCTGGGCTTCTACTTCTTTCCTCTTTTTCGCTGGTTCTGCAGTTGGTCTGTCGTGAATGCTTTTGGAGTGCCCTTCCTTTTCTTTCTTCTTTGCTGTAGGAGCTGGAGCAGGAGCCTTCTTTGATGTTGCCGCATCCTTCTTCTTGTCACAAGTGATCGGAGGAGTCATGGCGAGGGCGAAAAGAAAGAAGAGAGGGTAGCTTGGGTTGCTAGAGCGTCGCAGTAGAGGAATGGAGCTAGCTGGAGTGCTAGGATCCACTGCAGAGGGAGACGGAGGAAGGTGTCTACCTCTGCGTAGAGACGTGCAGATGCGTCGGAGAAGGGGTTTGCGAGAGAAAGGGTTAGAAATGGTAAAGTGAAAACGCGATGTTCATCGGTCAGTTAAAAAGGTAAAGTTGAGGTTTTTCCTTTTAAAAGAACACCCTTTAGATAAAAAATTGTTGAAATACCAATGTTTTTATTTTTAAACGATTTAAGGCCTATAAGATCAATTTTGAAGAATAAGGTTTAAGAAGAAACCATTTTTTCAACAAATATTAAGATTAAAATATTTAAATGAAGTCATATGTTTGAACCAAGCCTATTAATCTTATTCATTAAGTTCATTAGGCAAGATTGGAGAAAAATTAATCAAGTATTGAAAATAAACAAAATACCCTTTTTGAAGTAAAACCTAGAGTTAGCCCCATTTTTTTAATTAAACAGTCTGATAAAGCATTTACTTTTTAACACAAGGAAACATGTTGTTCACACGCCAGAGTCCCTGGTTACTCAGTGTAACTTATCTTTCTATTTTCTTTTTGAACAGAGATATCATTCTTCATCATGACTAGATTTGCTGCATTTCATTGACGGAGGATCTAGTTTCCCTAAAGATGATGCCATTACTCTGAAATTATTGCAATATGATTTTAGGAGGCATATTCTCTAGATGGCTTCAATTTAGGTGACTTGTTTAAGGACAATACAAGCTAACATTTATTTAACCAAAGAAGTCCTTTTAGAATTATCTTTCAGAAGCTTAGGCAGTGGTTATTATCAAAGACTTTGAAGAATGTTTTAACCCTATTATGAGTGCAAGGTTGGTGCAGCTTAACATAATTATCAACCAAATTGAGTGTTATAAACATCAAACCATTTCTTTAATAGAGGTAGAACAGAATAACTTAGCCAAGGTTGTATGAAAGAATTAAAACTTTCTTAAATCCCGCTAAATTAATAACTGGTGTGACTAAGCAATGGTTCAGAAGCAAAAGATGTGATGAAGAAATGAAGAAGGCAATGATAAAGTAGGGTGAGTAGACAGAATGACTCTCCTTTGGATCACACTCCCTTGAGTGGCTAAGCAACAGTGTTGACACTTACTATGAAGGTGTCGACACTTCTAATGAGAGTTGGCCTTCATTCATATGTGCATCGACCTTCATTCATATGTGCACTGGGGTAGCATCGACCTTAGTTCAGATGTGCATTGACCTTTATGAAGGTGTCGACCTGCTGATGGAGAACAGAAGCCCATTCTTTGGAAATTTCAAATGCATGTGTCGGCACATCACCAGAATGTGTCGACCTGTTCAATACCCTTTTCTCAGCCAGTGTATCTGATTATTATCCTTCTATGATTGCTTCATTTCTGAAACACTTCTGTCAATTTCTAATACACGTGCCTTTGACTTTTTGATTTCAGGCAGTCATAAAAAAATTTACCTTCTTGCTACCAGTGAGAAGTGCTTTATTTGATGCTAAAGCTTTAAACATGCCCATGCACTAAAGATTAATTTTGCAGATCTTAATATGCAATTCTGACTCATGGTACTTGGCGGAGGTCAGTCCTCGCGCATGGTGAGAGTTTCCTGACAGGCGTAGCCTGACTTTCCACAACTCAGCATTTGAGATACCATGTAGTCAAAATGTGATATGCAATTTCAAAACAATCACAATGCACACAAGCTCCCCCCCTTTTTTTAAATCAAAAACATCTAGTGAAACAAAGGGAGAGTGCACCCCCTTCCAAAGGAAGAGAATGTTCTCACTCCACCTTGAATTCACTAGTGTTATTTTATTGCTAAAAAGGGAGGATACAAATTCTGTAAGAGAGGAAAACTATCTGCCTTTACAAAAAAAGAATAAAAGAACCTATACAAGTCGCCTACAAAAATTTGGGATACAGTAGGCATCAACAGTGGCATATCCCTTAGATAATAGGGGCAACTCTCTAAAAGAAGAAAATTCCATGTTGTGCCCAATGGATACCGCATGATTAGCAAGCACGTCAGCAAGCTGATTTGCCTCTCTGTATGTATGCTTAATGGGGCAATTGAAGGTTGAAACAAGTTGCTGAAGTTGGCTCCACCATGGAAGAAGAGGCCATGGAGGAGTTCTTTTATTGTTCAGCAAATCAACTAGAACCATTGAATCAGAATATATAACCAAAATAGGAATCGAGTGCAGCTGCGCAAGACGGAGGCCATCTAAAAGTGCACATCCTTCAGCCACCATGTTGGATCCCTTGCCATAGTAATATGAGTAACCTAGCAGTAATTGCCCTTGAGAATTTCTGAAACATCCCCCTCCCCCAGATGGTCCAGGGTTACCCTTACTTGCTCCATCAACATTAAGAGAGAACTCAGATGTAGGAGCAGTCCAAATTACAGTGAAGAAAGCAGGATGATTGTTTCTGATAACAATGCCAAAGTTTTGTAAAATGCTGCTCAGCTTGGAGCTTGGACCATGTTTAAATTTGAACTGGTTTACAATCCGAGTTATTTCAGCAAGGATGTGATTGAGAATGTTGAGGGGTTTGATTCTGAAGCCTTCAAATTTGGCTAGGCATCTGTGCTTCCATATTTCCCAAGTGATCAGTAGAGCAGCTAGCAGGGATAGGAACCCTTTGGGTTTACTGATATTAGCCCCAGTGATAGAAATTCTCAGACGGCTTTTGATAGTAGTGGCTTCCATACAAGAAAATCCGAGCAGTGAGCCTAATCTATTCCATAATAAAACTGCCAAATCACTATGTACAAAGAGATGGTCTTCATCTTCAATATAATGAGAGGAAGAACAGTAGACACAACAAGAAGCTAGATTAATGCCAACTAATTGTACACGGCTGTCGACAGGGATTGCTTGCTTCAATATTTTCCAACAGAACAAGGTAGCTCTAGGAGGAAATCTATAATGCCACAGCTTGCTAAAAGTAAGGTCTGCAGCCTGCTCTCTGATATAGTTGTAAGTGCATTTTATACTGTAATTACCTGAATTACTAAATGACCAAACATGGATATCTTCCCCCTCTTGAAGCACAAATCTTTGAATATTCTCCCACAACTGCTGATCTGCTACTGAATCCCAGATTGGATGCTGGAGATTTGTTAAAGCTGTATTGACTGAGCAGTTTTCAATTAAGGTGTTGCTATGTGAAGAAAATAAGTCCACCAGTGCCTTATCTCTGTACCAAATGTCTTTGAGAAAATTAGTAGTATTTCCATTTTGAACAATCATCCTAGATCCAGTCAATAGAATTGATCTAGTGTTTTCAAAATCACAAGATTTGATACCAACTGGAAAAGGAAATTTACAGTCGGAAATATGAAGTCCACGACAGTACTTGCTTCTAGTATATTTAGCCCAAAGGGATTTGCTATACTGTGAGTGCCAGAGAAGTTTAACATAGAAACAAGTTTGAACATCTGAAAGACTTCGAATGCCCAATCCCCCAGTAGAAACTGGACTGCAAATCTTTTCCCAAGAAACCCAATGTTTTCTATGGGCTACTTCAAGACCCTGCCAAAAGAAGTTTGCACAAACTCTGCTGATCTGCTTGTGTATGGTGTAGGGAATAGAGACAGCACTGGCTGAATATATGGGGATAGAGACAAGGACTGAACGAATCAGAACCAGCCTTCCTGCTTGAGATAAAAATATACTTTGCCATCCTGCAAGTCTTGCATTAATTTTGTCTATCATATATTTAAAATGGGGGATTTTGGTTCTGCCTTTGAAAAGTGGAATTCCCAAGTATCTAATACTTCATGTTCTGTGTTGATAGCCAGTTAACTGACTAATTTGATTGATAGAAGAGACTGGCATCCTTTTAGCAACTACAAAGTAGCTTTTAAGATCATTAGATCTTTGCCCAGATGAAGCTTCATATTTTCCCAAAAACAATAACAACTCCTTTATAGAAGATATCCCTCCGTTCATAAAAATGATGGAGTCATCAGCATAAAGAATATGGGAAATTTGAGGAACACCCCGGGGAAGATGATAATACTTGCACAGACCAGTGGAAAAAATATATTTAAGTCCCCTACTTAGTACCTCCTCAGCAAGAATGAACAATGCAGGAGCTAATGGATCACCCTGCCTAACTTCTCTTGAGGATTTGAAATAGCCATGAATGTGTCCATTCAAGGAAATAGAGAACCAGCAATTGACTAATAGTTGGGCAACCAGTGAAACAAATATGTTTGAAAACCCAAAGCCTTTCATGACCTGGAAAATGAAATCCCATTCTATACGGTCATAAGCTTTGGCCATGTCAAGTTTGATCATGATATTATGCCCTCTGACAGGTCTGTCAATCTCCAAGAAGAGCTCTTTGGCCAATAGAAAATTATTTGTTATTTGCCTGCCACTTATAAAACCACTCTGCTTTTCAGATATGATCAATGGCAGAACAGTCCACAGTCGATTACTAATGATTTTGGAAACTATTTTACATGTGAAGTTGCATAGACTAATGGGCCTGAAGTCAGCATAAGTCACAGAACTTTTAATTTTTGGAATTAAATAGAGAATATTAGAAGTAACACCTTGAGGTAGTCCCCATCCTTGGAAAAAGCTCTAGACTGCATAAATGACATCCGAACTAATAACATCCCAGCAATGAGTGTAGAAGCCCCCTGTGTAACCATCTGGACCAGGGGAGCTATTGCCAGACATAGAGAAAACATAGTTTTTAATTTCATCATCCACGGGAATAGAAGTGAGGGAAGAGTTTTGTTCTTCAGTGATCTGCCGAGGAATAACTGAAAGCAGATTGTCATCAATGTTGTGAACTTCAGTTGTAAGCAGAGTCTTGAAATATTCAGCTGCACCTTTGAGTAAGGTATCCTGATTATCCACCCAGTGGTTATCAATCTTCAATTTTTGAACAAAATTCCTTTGTCTTTTAACCTTGGTGTAATGTTGGAAAAACTGGGTGTTTCGGTCACCATTAGTGATCCATTGAATCCTGGATTTTTGATACCAGAAAATCTCCTCTTGAGATAAAATAAGGCGCATTTCTGCATTTACTTTGTTAAGATTCATTCTATTTTCAACTGAAGGATCAGCATCATATATAGATTGGGCTTGTTCCACCAAAAATTCAACCTTCTCTTTAGCTTGATGGATGTTACCAAATATGTATTTATTCCATACCTTTAAGGCAGCTTTCAAATGCTTTAATTTCCTCTGAAGAATATTAAAAGGATGAATTTCCTCTCGAGGGCATTTATTCCATTGATCTTTCACAAACTCCAAAAAGCCTTGGTGTGTATGCCACATATGCTGATAGATAAATCTCCCTGGTGAAGTAGTAGTAGAATTCAAGGATAACAGTAAGGGGGCATGGTCCGAAGGACCTCTAACAAGATGCCTGACAGATAAATTTTGGTTTGAGATCAACCATTGTGAGTTATATAATACTATATCCAAGCGAGCACGAATGTGAGAGCCTCCTATTTGGTTATTAGACCAGGTAAAATTTGAACCAGTATACCCTGCATCAACTAATCCAGTGGCAGTTAAAAAGCCTTGAAAGTCAGTCATTGCTACCATAGAAGAAATATTGCCACCAATCTTTTCCTTGGGGGATACTATACAATTAAAATCCCCTCCTATTATCCATGGTATAGTCACCCCTAGACTGAATTCAATCAGTGATTCAAACATTTCCCTACACTGACTAACACTGCAAGAAGCATAAACTACTGTAAAATACAGAACTGTAGAATTGTTATCCTTAAGAGCTACTGTCAGATATTGAGGATGAGACTGTATAGTATCAAGGCAGATGCTAGGCTTGTAAAATAACCATATTTTAGAACTATCACCATTATTTCCCAAGAAAGAATGAAGGTGTATGCGACGAGCTACCCCCTGAGCTTGTTTGAAGTCAATGCGAGGTTCAGAGATAGCTGCAATGTTAACTTCATTAGCTTTGATATGCTGGGCCAGACTTCTTACAGTAGCTTTGTTGCCGATACCTCTAACATTCCATATCAGTGTTGAATTAATCATGGTCTGAAGATGGTGGTACATGAGCTGCTAAAACTTTAGCTTTAGCTGCTTTAGCTCTAGTTAAACGGGCATCACTGAATAGTACTCCAGGGAGGACTGGGATCTCATTTGATTGGACTTCTGGTGGCTGCCTTGTTTTGCTATTCTTGGCTATGCAAAGCATCCTGGAATTTTCCATGGCTGACATTTTGGAAACTACATCCGAATTGATAATTTCAATGTCTTTCGAGGCTGAGAGAAATGGAGCCTTTTGTTTTAGTGAAACTTCCTTATTTTGTTGGATTGAAGGAAGCTCAGCTGCACCTGTTGATTCTTCTATACTCGGCAGAGTTAAGGACGACTTTTTGATTGTGTCATTACTATAAATAGGTGCCGAGGGACCATTATCTTCTATAACTTTTGAAGGTCCTGCTGTAGAAATAAAAGTGTGGTTGCCCTTAGGATCTTCACTATAAGTATATTCTCCAGAATAAACCGTGTCCATATTGGTATCATTGATTCCCATTTTTGGACTGGGGATGTGAGACAATCTTGGTCTGTACTCTTGTCGGAGAGTTTTTTGCAGTCCTTTCCCTAGAGGCTGATATCTGGAAACTTTCTTGTTTAGCTTCTTTTTGCATTCTTGTTCCATATGACCGATCTTGTGATAGAGGGAAAACAAATGCGGCACCCTGTGGTAAACGATGGGTTTCCAAAAGCCATTTCCCTCCACACCTATTCATATTATTTCCTTCCTTTGAGCAGCCAGATCAAGCTCAACACATGCTAAGGCTTCAATTGTCTCAGTCATGGCAAGGGTGGCATCATGAATTCGCAGCACAGTACCAATATTTCCTGCTATTGATTTGATCATATCTTCATGATAAAAGTTCACTGGTAAAGAGGGAAAACCAATCCATACGGGAGCAGCCGGTGGATCTGAAGAAAAATCAAATTCCTGTGACCATCTGAAAAATCTAAACAAGAAACCTTTGATGTATAAGCTCTTTTGGATAAGGACCTTCAATAAATCAGCTTCAGATCCTAATCGGATCAAAATGTGTCTAGCATTCAATCTGCTTATTATGCAATCTGAGCTAAGATGGAGACACCGTGAGATGCAAGCTTTTGTCTCTGGAATGGAAGGTCGTCCATAAGAACATTTTGCAATGATGGCATTCTGAAGTTGCTGGCAAGAAATTTAGATTTCTTCTTGAGTGAAGAAAACAACTGATTCTCCCTTATCCGTAAATGCAGGAAGCTTCACCTGGATAGGAACTCTCGACTGATGCTTGTCCTCCATCAGGGTCTGTGCATAAGATTTCCAAGGACCAGCCATCGCCGCTTCCAATCTTCCAGTAGCAATATCATCCGAAGAGACCAGAGTTTCCCCCGCCGCACCAGCCATGGCTGGTTGGGGGGGGATACACCAAGAAGATGATGAAGAACAGAGGCGGGAAGGGATGAACGATCCGGAGCTTCTAACTCTAGGATTCTAGAGAGAGAAAACTGATATTGAGCCATGAACGCCACACACAAGCTCCCCCTGAATGTGACAATCATTCATGAAATAATTCATTCAACCAATAGACCATTTCAAGACAAATCAGATAACTAGCAACCATCATAGCAAAGACAAGTATCTTGAGCATCAAAAAGGAGTAAACAGCTCAAACTTGAGTTGATTAAGATCTGCATAGACCTAGCTCTCTCCTTAAGGTTGAAAACCTATCATTGCTTAAAGGTTTTATGAAAATATCTGCAATCTGATTTTCTGAGTCAACAAAATAGAGCTCAAAATGATTTTTAAGGACTTCATCCCTAATGAAATGATGCCTAATTTCTATATGCTTAGTCCTAGAGTGCATGACTAGATTTTTTGTAAGATTTATAGCACTTGTGTTATCACACAAAATGGGAACACATCTAAGATCTATTAGATAGTCTTGGAGTTGGTGTTTGATCCACAGCACTTGGGTACCACAACTCCCTACAGCAACAGATTCTGCCTCTACAATGGAGAGGGCAACCGAGTGTTGTTTCTTGGAGGCCCAAGAAACCAAACACCCACATAAGAATTGGCAATAGCCACTAGTGCTCCTGCGATCCAGTTTGCAACCTGCATAGTCTGCATCTAAATATGAAATAAGTGAAAGCTCCCAGGATGTAGGAAACCATAATCCCAGATCTTGAGTGCCAGCAAGGTATCTAAAGATATGCTTGACAATAGTCAAGTGGGACTCTCTAGGACTAGACTGAAATATAGCACAAAGATAAACACTAAACTGAATGTCTGGTCTAGATGCCGTTAAATAGAGTAATGAACCGATCATACCTCTATACTTCTTTGCATCCACAAGTGTACCTTGTTTATCTGCATCCAGTGAAGTGGCAATCCCCATTGAGTTCCTAATGGCTTGCAGTTGGTTAGGTCAAATCTTTTCAGCAACTCTTTCACATATTTGGCTTGATTAATGAAATAGCCTTCATTGCTTTGATTTATCTGCAAGCCAATAAAGAATTGAAGCTCACCCATAAGACTCATTTCAAACTCATTAGTCATGAGTTTAGCAAAATCCTCGCACATTTGAGATTTTATGGACCCAAACACTATATCATCTACATAAATCTGAACCAACAAGATGTCCTTACCTTGTCTCTTAGTGAATAGTGTATGGTCTACATTACCTCTTATGTAGCCTTGTTTGGTGAGGAATGAGCTTAGTCTATCATACCAAGCTCTGGGTGCCTGCTACAAGCCATATAGAGCCCTGTCCAACTTATAAACATGGTCTTTAAAATGTGAACATTCAAAACCAAGGGATTGCTCTACAAAAACTTCTTCTTTTATTAAGCCATTCAAAAAGGCACTCTTAACATCCATTTGTTGCAGTTTGATTTTATGAGAACATGCAAATGCAAGCAGAATTCTAATGGCCTCTAATCTAGCTATAGGGGTAAAAGACTCTTCGAAATCTATGCCAAACTCTTGATTATACCCCTGAGCCACTAATCTGGCTTTATTTCTTATTATCTTACCATCTTCACTCAGTTTGTTCCTAAGGACCCATTTAGTGCCTATGACAAATTTCTCTTGGGGCCTAGGAACTAGATGCCACACATTGTTTGTTTCGAACTGGTTCAATTCATCATGCATGGAGTTTATCCATTTTTCATCTTTTAAGACCTCTACAATATTTTTAGGTTCAGTTTGGGACACAAGAGCAAGTTGTTCAATTTCATCAATTATTCTAAAATGAGACCGATTACTAGTGGGGTCATGCAGATTACCCAATATTTTTTCTAAGGGATGGTCTTTTAACACTCTTATATCAGTTTGAGTGTTACCTCTATCTGCATCATTGACCAGAGCATTGCTTGACTCTCCTTGGTCTTCATTTTCTTGTGTCTCCTCATGTGGAGGATCTTCTTTTCTTTTTACATTCAGAAATTCCCCATCATCATCTTTCCTACAAGAGTTTTCATCATTAGTCTCATCAAAAGTGATGTGAGGTGACTCTTCCACACACAGGGTCTTAAGATTATATACTCTATAAGCTCTAAACCTATCTGAGTATCCAAGAAAAATACTTTCTTCACTCTTCGGCTCAAACTTGTCTAAAACTCTTTTATCATTGTTATGAACAAAACACTTTGAACCAAATACTTTCAAGTGAGAAAGAGATGGCTTTTTACCTTTGAGCAACTCATAAGGAGTCATTTTAGTGAATGGCCTTACCATTGAGCGGTTGATGATATAGCATGCCTATTTACCGCTTCTGCCCAAAATCTCCTTGGTAGTTACTTTTCAGCAAGCATTGTGCGTGTCATCTCTATGAGAGTTCTGTTCCTTCTCTCGACCACCCCATTTTGTTCAGGGGTTCTTGGTGATGAAAATCTATGATTTATTCATTCAGTTCTATAAAGATTATCAAAATCAACATTTTCAAATTCACCACCATGGTCTGAAAGTATGTTAGAAATTTTGAACTTACCGTATTACTTTACTTGCATGAAGAGTGCCTTAAACTCATCAAATGTGTCATTTTTATGTGCAAGGTAAAACACCCAAGTGAATCTAGTAAAGTCATCTACTAAGACATAGCCATATCTTTTATCACTTAAGTTAGCTATTTTGGTTGGACCAAACAAGTCCATGTGAATTAGTTCAAGTGGTTTGGATGATAAGCTTTTAGTTCTGCTTTTAAATGACTGCCTAGTTTATTTTCCTTGTGCACATGCATCACAGATTTTAGAGTTTAGTTTGAATTTAATTTCAGACAGTCCTTTAACAATAGTATGCTTCACCAATTTATGAAGTGTATTATAGCTAGCATGACCTAGTCTACGATGTCACAAACATGCTAATTCAGACTTAGGTGCAGCAAGACAAAGATTTATGTGCGCAGGGTCATCTAAGTCAATCATATACACATTGTTGACTCTTTTACCAGAACACTTGGTTTCTTTTGAATTAGGGTGCAAGATCTTACATTCATTAGAGTCAAAGACTACAGTATGACCTTTATCACAAAGTTGACTTATGCTCAACAAATTATATTCCAAGCCATCAACAAGCAATACATTTTTAATGGAGTTGGAGGGGTTCTTACCAACTTTACCTGTACCAATGATATTTCCCTTGTTGTTCCCTCCAAACGTTACGTGTCCAGCTTCCTTTTCTACCAAGAGACAGAATTTTGTTATGTCCCCAGTCATGTGTCTTGAGCAGCCACTATCAAGGTACCAACGATTATGTACGACTGCAAGATACTCCTGCACAAAGAATTAGGTGACAGTGTTTGGAACCCAAGGATAATTGGGTCTCAATAGTCTTCTCATCTTAGTAAAGCAAGATAACATGGGCTTTGAAATCCAGACTTTCTTAGTATTTTTATTTTTCTTGCTTGGTTGGAAGTTCTGGTTTTTCTTTTCTTCATTAACATTCCTTTTCTCTCTTTTAGTCTCTTAGGCTTTATGGGTTTTAGGAACGTTGGAAAAGGATTGCTTTTTGGACCATTTGCTCCAGTTGGTTGGTATAGAGGGGTAGGAGGTGTCATAGTACCTAGGTTGTTGAGGTTGGGTGAACCTATGACCATAAGGTGCATAACTACCCCAGATCCATGAAGGTGTCGACCTGTAGGAGGTGAAGTGTCGACCTGTCCCCTGTTCTGACCATCTATAATGGTCTCTGGATGAGGGATGTGTCGACCTCCTGTCATAAGAGTGTCGACTTGTCTCTCGTTCTACCCATTTATAACGGTCTCTGTTTGAGAGATGCGTCGGGTCCCTATAAATTGAGTGTCGACCTGTCGGTGCAAACCTAGGGAACTGACGGGTGGTTGACCATGAGGGTGTCGACCTGTTCGTAGGGTAGTCCCGACCTGTGCCATTGTTGAACTTCTTTCTACCCTTAGGATGTGCAGACTTGGACTTGGGTTGGTGTCGGCATGCTTGGTGTTGTTGGTGAGCCTTTTTGGGTTTTTCAGGGTTGTTCTTTATAGGCTCTCCCACTTTCTCTTTTCCTTTGTTTCTGACTTTTTCTTGGTTTGGGCTAGGTGTTATTTTAGAAGTTGATGCTTCGGAAGATGAGACAAAAGTTGTTATTTTTAAGCCAAAAGCCTTTTTCTTAGTTGGCTCATATCCTAGCCCTTCCCTATTGAACTTCATTTTAGTCCCTAGCAGAGCATTCAAGTTCTCACTTACATCAACAAATTTTTCAAGGGCTGTTTGTTTGAAGTTTTTCATTTTATTTCAACAGTTGAGAGTTGACTTGATTAAAAGCATCGGATTTTTCATTGCATAGATCGTTGTCTTTTACATAGCTTTGCATTTTTAGCTTCAACTCATCAATTTCATCTCTTAGGCTTTCATTTTCATCTTCCAAATCCCTCATTTCTTTTCTTCCCTCTTCTAGATTTTCATTCATTTTTCTTAGATCCTCAATTTCAGTTTGCAGGGAAGTAATCTTTCCATTAAGGGTTTGATCGTGCACAATGGAGTCAATTTTCTTCTTTAGGGCTTTGTTTTCTTTTCTATACACTTCATATTTATCCATTAATTCAAAGTAAACTTCTTCCTAATCATCAGTAGAGAAATGTTCAAAAGGAGAGCTTACCTCACTATTCTTTTCTCCATTGGCCATTAAGTAGAGATCACCTTTCTCCTCTTCAGAGGAGCTATCTTCATTTTCTTCCTCTTCTTCATCACTCCATGTACATACCATGGTCTGTTTCTTCTTGCCCTTCCACTTGGGCATTGTTTTCTTAACTCCTTCTGGACACTCAGACTTGATGTGTCCTGGTTTCCTACAAGAATAGCAGACAAGTTTGTCAAACTTCTTAGCATTTTCAGGTTTTGGCCTGAAACTTCTTTTTACCTGAGGCTTCCTCTTTGTGAAGCCTTTACCTTCCATTCTTAAAAATTTTCTAAACTTTCTTGTCAACATAGCAACCCCGTCCTCTTCAGAGTTGCTACTTGAAGTCTCTTCATCTTCAGAGATGTCCTTGGTGCTTGGCCCAGCCTTGAGAGCCGGAGGCTTCTTCTTACTTACCTCAGCCTCTTTATTCTTCAAATTCATCTCATAGGTCATCATGAACCCTATGAGTTCTTCTACCTTGATGGTCCTTTGATTCTTCTACCACTGTTGCCTTTGTATGCCATGCAGGAGTTAGGGATCTTAGTATCTTTCTCACAATCTCCTGCTCGGAATTGTTATTACCTAGCTCAATTAAACCAAGTGAGCATGGTTAGCCTAGCATACAGGTTAGAGATAGATTCAGCAGATTTCATTCTGAATTTTTCATATTCAGAAACTAGCATATTAGCCTTGGTCGCATGTACCTATGTTGTCCCTTCATATATTACCTCAAGACGGTCCCACATTTCTTTTACAGTGGCGCATGTAGACACTCTTGAGAATTCTATTGGGTGAAGGGAGCACGACATTATGCGCCTGGTGCCCCAGTTCAACGTTGATCTCCTGATCTACTCCTTTGTCCATGTATCCTCATCTTCAGGGAGCTCAAATGGTCCTTTGCTAATAACTCGCCAAGCCTCATGATCCTAAGCTCTGATAAAAACCTGCATATAGTTTTTCCAATAAGGATAATTCATCCTAGTGAAAAAGGGAGGTCTATTTATGGAATGCCCTTCGGGCATTGGATTCTTAGTCGCCATATCACCAGCTCTTACAAGGTCGTTAGACCACATACAGAGAGACTAGCTCTGATACCACGTGTTGAGTAGTGATCGGTGGATCTAGAGGGGAGGGGTGAATAGATCAGCCCCTTCTTTGCCCTTCTTTGCGGAAATAACAGCTAAATAAAAACTAAGAGCAGTAAGGCAAGAAATAGTTGCTAGCTAGTGAGATAAATGCAAGAGTGATGATCAATAGCGTTCCTACCAAGCATCCAGCGTCAAGCCACAATAGACAATAAACCACAGAACACAGGTTTTTAAGGTGGTTCGGTCTCTATCCAGAGACCTACTTCCACCTCTCACTTCAACCAAGTGAGGCTTCACTAGTGCAAAGGCACTACCGCTGATTCATAGCTTCTAATAGAGAGAAGACTCTCTCTAACTGCTGCCAAACAACTTGAGGGTATGCAACCCAACACCCACAGACCAGTGAACACGCTGTCCGTCTTCCTACTCGCAGGTAGGGAGCAAATATAAGAGTATGTGCTTTGAGAAAAACAAAACCAAAAGTGAATGAACTAGACAAGGTATAACAATGAAACTCTATGGGAGAAGAGAACTCCTGTCTGGAGAAGAATGGATGAAGCCTGGCTTCTCTTCGTCTTCTTCCTAGGTCTTCACCACGACCGCAAGAGGAACGGTGGATAAGCTCCTCGGCTTTCACTACCACCTGATGAAGCTATAGATAGATGCTATCTCCCTTACTGTGAGAGCTCCTGAAGTGGAAGAAGATGGTCTGCTGCGTTGCCCTTACGCCAGCAACACCAGGAAGGAGAGGTCTCTCCAAGCTTGCTTCCTCATTGATGTTCTCCTTCTCTTGTCCTTCTGCTTTTTCTCTGTGTGCAACTCTATTCGTCAACTGGCGCTCCTGCTATCTTCTATATCGATGGCTCACGACATCTCTTACATTGTCCCCTGCAGAGACCGTACCTAGGACGTCGCATCCCCATTAGTTAATTTGCTTCCTCAGCTCCGTTGACTGTTTCCTGCCGTGCTTGCTAGTACGTGGGTAGGTAGGGAACCAAGTTTGCAACGGTACCAGCATCTGGAGGATTTCTCTACCAGTCAATAAGATCTTCTGACAAGGTGAGCTTCCAGAAGGCTTTTCAAGAGCGAACGGATCCTTCAAGACCAGTTACGGATCTTGAAAAGCAGACGCGACGGTATCCAGATCCATTCTAGGCAAACATGAAGGTGTCGACACTTTCAGATAAGGTGTCGGCACGTCCCTTTGTCTGCTTGAAGAAACTGGCTGCCTTCATATTATTGACACCTTCAAACGGGGCATCAACATGAAGTGTCGAGACTGTATGTCAAGCAGAGTTATAGTTGAATGTGCTGAGCTGAAGGTGTCGACACTCTTTTACAGGGTGTCGACACGTTGTGCCAAACAGAGCCCAAACAGAAACGTCTCAAGGTCACTTTTCTTCTTGACGTGTCGAGACGTTGTCACAGGGTGTGGACGCGTTGCTCATGCCAGAGCTTCAATGGAGGATCCTTGGACGGTCATGAAAGAAGTTCATGTCGGATCGGCTGGTGCTCATCAAGCCGGGCCAAAGATGAAGATGGAAGTTAAGAAATTGGGATATTACTGGCCAACTATGTTTGATGACTGTTGCAAGTATGCCAAGTCATGTCATAAGTGTCAGGAACATGCTACGGTCCCAAGAAGACCCCCAATACACCTACATTCGACAGCACCGAGCTGGCCGTTTGCTCAACGGGGCACTGATGTCGTGGGCCCTCTACCCCCATCCTCCTCAGGATGCAGATATATTCTAGCAGCAACAGATTACTTCTCCCGCTTGGGGGAGGCTATAGCACTAAAAGAAGTGACGAGCGAAATCGTGGTAAGATTTGTCCATCGGAATATTATATGTCGATTCGGCGTGCCTGATGGAATTATCTCTGACAATGGAAGTCATTTCCGGAACTAGAAGGTCTACAAGCTGGCCGATAAATTCAAGATTGATTGGAGGACATCCACTCCATACAACCCACAAGCAAATGGGTTGGCTGAAGCTTTTAACAAGACTCTTTGTACACTTCTTGCCAAGACGATCAGCTCCAGCAAGAACAATTGGGAGGATAGAATGTACGAAGCACTGTGGGCGTATCGCACTATGTATAAGATCCCAACGGGTTGCTCACCATTCTCGCTGGTGTACGGCTCAGAAGTAGTCATCCCGATAGAACTGGAGATACCCTCGTTGCAGGTCGCGATCCAGCGTGAACTGGTTAAAGAGGGCCAAGCAAATATAGAAAGAAGACTGGAGGAACTCTCCGATTTAGAAGGGCAACGACTAAAAGCCCAGCAGAACATACAGGTCTACCAAGCCCGTATGTCGTGCGCCTTCGACAAGCTTGTCAAAGAATGTGAATTCATGAAAGGAGACCTTGTCATGGTCAAAAGAAAAGAAATGATGGCAGCCAACCCAAAAGGCAAATTAAATGAAAATTGGACAGGACCTTATGTGGTCCATAAAGTTTACGAAGGTAGAGCTTACATCCTCGTCAACCATCGAGGGGAAGTTCAATTCCCACCTCTCAACGGGAAGCACCTGAAGCTATACCATGCGTCACTGCCTTAGTTCGGTGATCAACTGAAACCCACATTGCACAATGAACAAACCTCTACAAGACTCTTGTAATGAGTCGCTACTTCACACTGACTTTCGGTCCCACTGAAATAGGTGATTCCTCGCTCAGCATTCAACCAATATCAATGATGTTGCTTAACTTGGTGCCTATGGCCTTCTGGTCTTAACCGAGGAGCATGGCTTAGGCCTTCAGTCTATGGCCAAATGAAACCTGAATCCTTGCGTCAACACAAACCCAATGTTGATGATGCCATCATCAGTCCCACCGTGATTTTCACTACGTGAATCAATGCAACCCAACGGGCTAGACCTTACGTCTAGAGCCGGCTTAAACAATTAATTTCCTTTCAAGGCTGTTACTCAACTTCCTGTCAGGGCCAACCGCTAAAACAGCTAAAACCCAACGGTCTAGACCTTACATCTAGAGCCGGCTTAAACAATTTCCTTCGAAGACTGGTGCTTGACTTCCCGTCGGGGCTAACCGCTAAAATCGCTAAAACCACTAAAACCCAACGGTTTAAACCTTTCGTCTAAGACTGTCTTAAACGCCATCCTTGCATTGGCATATACCCAATGCCAATGATTTTACCTCAAGACTGGTGCTTGACTTCCCGTCAGGGTCAACCGTTGAAATCGCTAAAGCCCAATGGTCTAGACCTTACGTCTAGCGTCGGCTTAAATAATTTCCTTTCAAGGCTGGTGCCTGACTTCCCGTCGGGGCCAATCGCTAAAACCACTAAAACCCAATGGTTTTGACCTTCCATCTAAGACTGGCTTAAACGCTATCCTTATGTTGGCATATATCCAATGCCAATGATTTTACCTCAAGGCTGGTGCCTGACTTCCCATCGAGGCCAACCGCTAAAACCCAACGGTCTAGACCTTACGTCTAGAGCTGGCTTAAATAATTTCCTTTCAAGGCTGGTGCTTGACTTCCCGTCGGGGCCAACAGCTAAAACTGCTAAAACCACTAAAACCCAACGGTTTAGACCTTCCGTCTAAGACCGACTTAAACGCTATCCTTGCGTTGGCATATACCCAATGTCAATGATTTTACCTCAAGGCTAGTGCCTGACTTCCCGTCGGGGCCAACCGCTAAAACCCAACGGTCTAGACCTTACGTCTAGAGCCGGCTAAAGCAATTTCCTTTCAAGGCTGGTGCCTGACTTCCAATCAGGGCCAACCACTGAAACCACTGAAACCCAACGGTCTAGACCTTACATCTAGCACCGGCTTAAACAATTTCCTTTCAAGGCTGGTGCCTAACTTCCCGTCAGGGCCAACCGCTGAAACCCAACGGTCTAGACCTTACGTCTAGCGCCGACTTAAACAATTTCCTTTCAAGGCTGGTACGTGACTTCCCATCAGCGCCAACCGTTAAAACCATGAAAACCCAATGGTCTAGACCATATGGCTAGAGCCGACTTAAACAATTCCCTTCTAAGGCTGGTACTTGACTTCCCGTCGGAGCCAACCGCTAAAACCACTAAAACCCAACGGCTTAGACCTTTCATCTAAGACTGGCTTAAAAGCTATCCTTACGTTGGAATGCATCCAATGCCAATGATTTCCTTCCAGGGTTGGTGCTTGACTCTCTGTCGAGGCCAACCGCTAAAACTATTAAAAACCCAACGGCTTAGACATTACGTCTAAAGCCGGCTTAAACCATTTCTTTTCAAGGTTAGTGCTCGACTCCTTGTTGAGACTAACATCTAAAACCCAACGGCTTAGACCTTACGTCTAAGGCCGGATTAAACCATTTCTTTTCAAGGTTAGTGCTCGACTCCTTGTCAAGATGAACAGCTAAAAACCAACGATTTAGACCTTCCGTCTAAAGCCACTTAAACAATATCCTTGCGTAGGTAGAGACCCACTATCAATGATAAACTGCTCAATCTGCTGCACAAATCCTTAGTCCCACCGAATGCTATCTCAACAAGATGATGAAGAAATCTGCACTCGCGTGCCTCGCATGCTTATCCCTCGCCTGCGCCACCCACGGGTGGGGGGCATTTGTAGACGCTCAAATTTGACATCATGAGACCGACCAAGGTCAGTCACGAAAAGACAAAGCTTGTAGAACTGATAAGGAGCCCATTCAAAAAAAAATCAGAAGAGAAGTCGACTTCAAGAGCACTTGGAGTCAACTCGGCAACAATTTTTCAAGGCCGCTCACAAGGGAGGCAAATGGTGCATAGGAGTGACAAATGAGGCCTTAACAGTGACAAATGACTGGTAAAGCTAACAAATGAACGACAGGGCTAAAATCATGGAAAATGTGGTAGTGGAGTCGACTCCATGAAGTTTTGGAGTCGACGCCACACTGTGATAGCTCGCCAGGAGCTTCGCACTAGAAGTGGTGAATAAGGGCGTCAAATGGGCGTTAACGGCAACAAATGGATGAGTAAGGGTGAAAAATAGGTCTTAAGGGTGATAATTAGACCTACATAGGTGACAAATGCTTGATAAGGCTGACGAGATGAAAAGCATGAAAATGGAAGAAGGGGAGTCGACTCCATGAGGAAATGGAGTCGACACAGCCAAGGTTTTCCTGCTAAAGCCTACAACTCCAGCAAGGGTTAAAAATAGCTCATACGGCTAAAAAATGATGACCAAGGCTGAAGAATATCACACAAGGCTGTCAAATGGCTGCTACAGGTGACAAATGCCTAGCAGGGTTGTGAAATGGCTACTACAGGTGACAAATGCCTAGCAGGGATGACAAATGAGCGATACAGATGACAAATAGGCCAGCGGCGGTGAAAAATACAAGACAACGCTGACAAATGAACCAAGAGCGACGGCACAAGGCAAGAGGAAAAATAGCAACGATGACGGCTCTTGAGCGATAAGGGTGAAAAATAGCCCTCAGGGGTGACCAATGTAGGATAACTGTGACAAATAGCTATTAAGGGTGAAAAATGGGTCACCAAAGCTAAAAATAGCCAAGCTCAAGTCAATCTCACATGAGTCACTTCAGCAAACTTCATGCCTTCGAACCCAATCATTGGCACGTGATCCTAGGCCACGTGGCAGCTCTCCAGCAACCTTCCATAAGATGCTTTATGGAGGATATTCTCTACTTTTCCAGCTAGACCAATCATAAAATGCTAAAAGGATGTTATCAGAGAAGGCCTCTTGCCTTGGAAGAGAAGAAAATGTTGTGTCCCTATGATTTTGATGATGTCTCACACTATAAATCATTTCTTTATCTCAAGATAATCTCATGTTTCATCATGTAAGTGAATGGATTACACAGCAAGGGAATGTCCTGTTCAATTGAACAATTTGACCAAATGAATTTTAGTGTTGCCTGAGTCATAATGTCTTGATGGTTTCAACACTATGAACCTTTGTTAACAAAAATGTTTCTCTGTGTTAATGTAAATCCTCGAGCCACGTCAGTTAATTTTGGGAGTTGTTTTCGTGCCACTTGAGCCACACTTCGTGTTGTTTCTCCTCACTAACACGAAAAGATTTCGTGTCGTCTGAGCTTACAACACTTCGTGTTGATTTCCATGCTTGACAGGAAAACTTGTATGAGGTAATACTTCGTGTTGTTCTATCCTTGTCATCTATGTCTTCGAGTCCTAGTCTCGGTTGTTTAACTTCGTGTCGTGTCTCCCTCTGTCTTCATGTCGTGTTACTGAAGCAGCTCGAATAGTTCTGAAGAACTCCGAGTCGCTTCTCTGTGAACCTCGTGTCGTTTCTCTCTGTCCTTTAGTTGCTCATCTCGTGTCATTTTTTATGTCTGCTTGTTTAATTTCGTGTCACTTACTGTTGTTCCTCGAGTTGTTCTTTTTCTTAGTGTCACTGCTTCATCACGTGTCGTGATAGCCGTGTCACTCTTCTATCTTCGTGCTGTTTTTCGCTTTAGACTTCGTGTCCTTCTCGCCTTGACCACACTCCGTGTCAATTCCTGTGTTTCATCTTCATGTTGTTTTCAACTCGTGACGGTTTCTGTTATGTGTCTTCGTATCGTGGTCAGCCCGTGTCGCCTCGTCTTCGAGTCGTTCATTCGAGCTATTTTGTGCTCGAGTTGTTTTTCTTATGTTTTCAAGTGTTGTTTAACTTCGTGTCGTCTTTGGTTGTCGTTTGTTAGTTCGTGTTGTTTCATTCTAACCTCGTCCAGGTTTCTTCTAAATCGCGTGTTCTTCTATTGTTTCACTCCGTGATATTTTCTTCTCACCTCGTGCTATCCTGATCTGACCTCGTGTCACCTTCCTTGATTGTGTCAGTCTTGTCCATTGTATCTCGTGTCGTTCTTTTCTTATCTCGTGTAGTTGTCACGTCGTGTTGTTATCATATACCTCATGCAGCTTTAGTTTTAGTGGCCATACAGCGTGTTAATGGTTTTTATCTCCTTACAGGTACGAGGAAGAATATTCCCAACTAAATGGGTTACACGTGATCCAAGATAAGAGGAACCAACCCAATGAGGACACATGGCAGGAAGGTTCTGGATCGAGCGTGGGAAGCACACGCATGTTGTGCCCTATCCACCTGCTGCCGCTATAAATAGAAACCTTCGCCCACCGATGAAGGAAGATCAGAGCCAAGAAAGAAAAGGCAGAATTACAGAGAGCTCGATCCAGCAGTGAAGAGAAAGAAAAAGAGAGATAGCAGTGAAGAGAAAAGAAAAAGAGAGATAGCAGTGAAGAGAAAAGAAAAAGAGAGATAGCAGTGAAGAGAGAAAGAGAGTTTGCAGTATCTGGTTTTTGAAATTGCTTCCCAGGAAGCTACATTTGTATTAACTCTCAGTATCGAATGTTTTCTCGATCAGTCTTTAGTTTCTTTTCTGATTTTCTTTATGTGTTATTCGTCTAATTCTGGTCTGTTCCCCTCCGGTATGTGGAGGAAGGGAGTCTAACTCCGGTTTCCCTCTGGGTTGCAGAGGAAGAGAGATCGTTGATCTCTGGTGTTGCTAGTGACGGGTTGTCATTGGCAGGTTCCCTCCGGTGTGTGGAGGAAGGGAGAGGCACTCTCCGGTTCTGTTCGTGCTGGGTGCTAGAACAGGTTTCAAGCTCTGCGGGTGGTAGAACTTGGTTGAGGGATTTGTCTCCCTTGGGTTTTCAAGCTGTTTGGCAGCAAGTTGTTCGCAGACTGAGTCTGCTGTGCTCTAGCAGTGGCTAGTGGAATCCTCACTCTAGTTGGAGTGAGGGGTGGATGTAGATTGCTGACTGCAGTCGAACCACCTAAAAACCGATTATCTTCTCTGTGGTTTGAGGTCTTTATCTGCACTCTCTATCTGTTTGTCACTTCGATTATTTGTTTGCTCAGCTCTTCATCATCATTCTCTTATTCGATCTTGAGTGGTATCTGCATTTGCAATTCTTTGTGTGCTAGTTTAGAAGGGGCATAAGCGGTAGATTTATTTTCTTGCCTAAGTTTTGCAAATTGGGAGTGATCTATTCAGCCCCCCCTTCTATATCACTCTTGCTGCACTAACATTTGGTATCAGAGAGGGTTTACGTCATGTGGACGAACGGTCAAGGAAATGGTGGTGGTCCTAGAACCTTCATGGCCGAAGGTCAATCCATTAGTCGCCCTCCTTATTTCGATGGTAGTAACTATCTGTTTTGGAAGAACGGATGGAAGTGTTCATCAGAGCTCAGAGTCATAAATTGTGGAGAGTAATCACGGTGGGGCCATATGAGCTGCCACCAAACGAGGAAGCTTGGACATATGATCATGTGAAGCTCTCGTCACTCAACTGGACGGCGCTGAATATAATGCAGTGTGCTGTTCATCCAGAGGAATATGCTCGTATATCTGCATACAGAACTGCCAAGCGAATGTGGGATGAGCTGCAATTGATCTATGAAGGTACAGCTCAAGTGAAAGCCTCGAAGGTAAACCTCTACACTTCTAAGTATGAAATGTTTAAGATGAATGCAGATGAGAATATAACCGAAATGTATGCCAGGTTATCCTTGATCACTAACACTCTTAAAGGGCTAGGGAAGGATCTTGCTGAGGCAGATATAGTCAGGAAAATCCTTAGATCTTTATCCCCGGCATGGCACACTAAGGCCATTGTGATTGAGGAGTCAAAAGATTTGACTGTCTTAACTGTGAATGAACTCATAGGATCCCTGATGACCTATGAGATGAATTTCCAAGGAGGTGGAGAAGGAAGTGAGATGAAGGGTAAAAATGTAGCTCTAAGAGCTTCCCGCAACAAGGGTAGTAACAGTGGGAGCAGCAGCAGTACCCCCGAGTCTGAGTCCGAGCTTGAAGGTTTATCAGATCTCGACCAGGCGGAGCAGGCTATGCTCACTCGTCAATTCAGAAAGTTTCTGAGGACAAAGGGAATGACCTTTAGGAAGAAGAACCCACACTCTTTTAACAAGAATGCTGAGTTTACCAATTACAGGGATAGAAATCCTAAGAAACTGACTTGTTTTAACTGTAACAAACAGGGACACATGAAAGGCGAATGCCCAGAACTCCAGAAGAAGGGTCCCTATTTTCAGAAGAGAAACATAAAGGTGCAGAAGAAGAAGAAGCCACAGGCAATGGTCTGCACATGGAGCGAGGAAGAAGAAGACCCAGAAAAAGCTTCCTCAGAAGAATACGAAGATGGAATTTGCCTTATGGCAAATAGTGAAGAGGAGGTAATAAACGTTTTTGAAAATTTCTCAATTGATGACTGGGAGGATGCTTATGGTGACTTGCTAGATAAATTTAATTCACTTAGCAAAGAGCACAGAGTTCTGAAAAGAAAATTTAACACAAATATTGAAGAACAAACTCTGGTCTGTGAGAAAAATGCAAAGCTAAAAGAACAACTAGAAGAAATGACCTCACAAAGGAAAGAGAATGATAAGCTTAAGGGAGAAATTCAGGAAAGTCAAAAATAGCTCAATGAATTCAAAACTAAAATTGAAGAAAGCATGAGTGAAATCAGAATGAATTCAGAGAAATATGAAGCTGTGAAGAAAGTAAATGCTGAACTCCTAAAGAATTCTGAGTTTCTTCAAAAGGAGCTGGAAGACAAACAGAAAGTCTTAGAAAAGTTTATCCAAGGAAAGACTAGCCTGGATGCTATACTAGGGACTAGGGTCAATTTCAATAAGGAAGGTCTAGGCTATGACCCAACCAACAAGAGACCCTTGCAATTCAAGACCATCACCTTCTGTCCAGAGAAGGGAAAAGAAAAGCTGAATACACCATCCAGCTCAAACAGCTCTAAGGAAACTCAAAGTCCTAAAGAAAACACAAAAACCAGTACTGGACAACCATTTAAGATTGGAATGAACTTTATGAAAAATAACATTAAGTCCATTCACCAGAACACAAATGGTAGCTGGACCAAGAAAACAAATCAGAATAAAAGCTGGAATTATAACAATCAGATGGGTCCAAACAAGACCTACTGGAGGAATAACTTTCATGGTCAAAGATATGTCAATCAACAAGCCTACAGGAAATTTCCTAGGAATAGGAAGACCAATGAAAGGAATAGAACTCACTTCTCCAGTTCAGCTGGATTGAACTTTAAAAAACCAGAAAGGAAGGTGCCAGAGAAAACCATGCTGAAACAAATCTGGATACCTAAACAGTTGATCAGAGATTTAAACAATGTCCTTGACCCAACTCATCCTGGGTTCCAAATCAATCTGCTTGATATATTTGTGTAGGTCGGCCTGGCAGCTGAAGACAATAAGTGGTACCTCGACAGTGGCTGCTCCAGGCATATGACAGGAGACCGATCCAAGTTCAGCAACATAGAGATGAAGCCAGGAGATCTGGTCAAGTTTGGAAGAAAGAACAAAGGTAAAATTATTGGAGTTGGCACAGTAGGTAAGTCTTCCACAAATTCCATTGAAAAAGTATTACTTGTGGAAGGGCTACAACACAACCTGATTAGCATTAGCCAATTATGTGACAGGGGTCACAGGGTTGTATTTGATGATAGTTCATGTAAAATCCTTGAAACAAATTCTGACATGGTTAAATTTGTAGCCAACAGGATTAATAATGTCTACATTGTAGACTTAGATGAGAAATCTGAATCCACTATTTGCTTATCTGCCAATTCTGAAAATGATGCCTTTGAATGGCATAGACGTCTAGGTCATGCTAGTTTTTCAACTTTAAATAAATTGGTCAAGCATGATTTAGTTAGAGGCATGCCTAGAATTAAATTCAACTCTATATCAAAAGCATGTGATGCCTGTGCTCTAGGCAAACAGACCAGAAATTCTTTCAAATTAAGATCTGAGCCATTGTCTTCTAGACCAATGGAACTTCTTCATATGGATCTTTTCGGTCCAACCAGAACTCAGAGTCTTAATGGTAACAGGTTTGGCTATGTCATCATAGATGACTTCTCCAGATATTCATGGATATTTTTCTTAGCAAATAAGAGTGATGCATTTCAAAAGTTTAATCTATTTTTCAATAAGGTCAAACAAGAAGGGAAGTACAAGGTTAGTTCTATTCAATCTGACCATGGAGGTGAGTTTGAAAATTCCATGTTTACTGATCTTTGTGACAAAGAAGTACTAACTCACAGGTTTTCCTCTCCCAGGACACCTGAACAGAATGGGATCGTGGAGAGAAGAAATAGAACAGTGGTGGAAATGGCCCGAACCATGTTGATTGAAAGTAAGTTACCTAGAAGGTTTTGGGCAGAAGCGGCCAATACAGCAACCTACATAATCAACAGGCCATGGTAAGACCCATACTCAAGAAAACACCCTATGAGCTTCTAAAAGGTAAGAAACCAAACTTGTTTCATTTCAGAATTTTTGGAGCAAAATATTTTATTCATAACAATCATAAGAAAGACTTAGACAAGTTTGAAGCCAAGAGTTCACTTGGAATATTCTTGGGTTACTCTAAAGTGTCAAGGGCATATAGGGTATTTAACATATCAGATCAGAAAGTGGAAGAATCTCCACACATCCTTTTTAGTGAAAAGAAAGATGTCTCTAATGTTGAAAATCTTGACAGGGATTCCAATCATGGTGGAGACTTTCTAGAAGACCAACAGGAAGAAGAGAAGACTCAGCCAAATGGAGAAACAAATTCCCCCAATCAGGAAGGGCCAAGAGAAACAGGTGAGTCTTCAACAAATATCAGATTTCTTAAAGATCATCCGTTAGATAAAGTCATAGGCAATCCTGAAGATCCTCTTCGGACTAGGTCTCATTTTAGAAATGTGAATAATGATGACTTAATTGCTTTAGTCTCACAAATTGAACCCAAAACAGTAGAAGAGGCCTTAGCTGATCAAGCTTGGGTCAATGCTATGAGTGAGGAATTAGGTCAGTTTGAAAGGAATAATGTCTGGGAGCTTGTCCCAAGACCAGATGGTATTAATATCATAGGAACCAAGTGGGTGTTCAAAAATAAGATGAATGAAGATGGAATTATCTCGAGGAATAAGGCCAGACTAGTAGCCAAAGGCTACTGTCAGGAATTCGGTGTAGACTTTGATGAATCCTATGCACCAGTTGCTAGGATGGAAGCTATAAGATTGTTGCTTGCCTTTGCATGCTCAAAGAACATTAAACTCCAACAAATGGATGTTAAAAGTGCCTTTTTAAATGGAGTTATCAAAGAAGAAGTTTTTGTTGAACAACCTCCTGGATTTCAATTTTCTCCTCAACCTAACCAAGTTTTCAGGTTAAACAAAGCCTTGTATGGTCTAAAACAGGCTCCAAGAGCTTGGTATGAAAGATTGTCTGAATTTCTGATCAGCAAGGGCTACAAAAGAGGTAAAGTTGATCAGACTTTATTTACCAAGAGCATGAATAAAGATCTCATCATAGTTCAGGTATATGTAGATGACATTGTATTTGGATCAACTAAGCATGAACTATGTGATGAATTTTCTACCATGATGTCTGCTGAATTTGAAATGAGCTTGGTTGGTGAACTAAAATATTTTCTTAGATTGCAGGTACAGCAGCTAGAAGATGGGTGCTTCATCAACCAAACCAAATACACAATGGAACTGTTCAAAAGGTTTGGCGTGGAAAACTTAAAGCACATTACTACACCCATGGGCACCAATACATCATTGGATGCAGATGAGACAGGTAAAGAAGTAAATGCCAAACTTTATAGAGGTATGATTGGATCACTTCTTTACTTGACAGCCTCTAGACCTGATATACAATTCAGTGTAGGAATGTGTGCAAGGTATCAGTCTAGACCCACTGAACTACACTTAGCTGCAGTTAAAAGAATCTTCAGATATTTGTCAGCTAGTCACTCTCTTGGTTTATGGTTTCATGCATCTCGCACATTGAATCTAGTAGCATACACAGATGCTGACTATGCAGGCTGTAAACTAGACATGAAAAGCACAAGTGGCCATTGTGAATTCTTGGGTGGGTGTTTAGTATCTTGGGGCTCCAAGAAACAACATTCTGTGGCCCTCTCCACTGCAGAGGCTGAATATGTGGCTGCAGGGAGTTGTGGAACACAAGTAATATGGATTAAACACTAGCTTCAGGACTACCAAGTAGACCTGGGGTGTACACCTATTTACTGTGATAATACAAGTGCCATTAATCTTGCTAAAAATCCTGTTTTGCATTCTCGAACCAAACACATAGAGATAAGACATCATTTTATACGAGATGAGGTGTCTAAGAATAATTTTGAACTGATTCATGTAGGGACAGATAATCAGATTGCTGATATTTTCACAAAACCTCTGGATAATGAAAAATTCACTACATTGAGAAGAGAATTAGGCTTATACAAAGTGTCTTAATTTTGGAGCCTGTTCCTGTTGTGAGGGGGAGTTGTGTCTATCTGTTGTTTAGCCTTCTTACATGCTGGTTTAAGGGGGAGTTTAGAATGCTTACTGGTTAGCTTTCAGGAATGCTCTAAATAAAGGAAAGCCTTGATATTTTTACTGAAATGTTTTATTGAGGAATGCTATATCTTAGGGGGAGCTGAGTTGTAATGTGAGAAGAGAAGTTCTTTAACAGATTCAAAAGGGCTGTCCAGATGTGTACCTTTGCTGGTCTTGCATGACTGATTTAGTGTGGTTCTCTCAGAAAGTAGAGTGTCACTTATCTCTTAAGTCTATAAGTCAGTGACTCTAATCTCCAGGTCAGAATCCTTCCTTTGGTACTCCTTCAGAGATCTGGACTAATTGCATAAAGTATATCTTCCTACATTGTCATTGATTATGGTTCAGGCCAAAAAAACATGTATGTCTTGATATATGACCCAATCAACTTGAAATCTAGACTTCAAGACTCAATTCCAGAAAAGTCCTTTTTGGTATTGTCTTCAATCATTCTATCTCTTTAACTCAAGGGCCTAACTGAACAAACATGTTCTATTTTGATCACTGAGAAACTGGGAGCTTCATCAATGAAATGAATATTTCTCCCAAGTCATGAGGTGTCAAATGCTTAAAATAAATGAAAAGTCATGACAGAGCAATGGTGGCTTGCTGGTGAGTAACTGGGGACTCTGGCCTCTAATCAAGGTGTTTCCTCATATCAAAAGCCACAGTTACTAACTCTATTCCTTAATAAAAAAAAAGGGAAGGAAGTAATGAGGTACTCACTCTGAGTAACTGGGGATTCAGGCCTCTGATCAAGGTGTCTCCCTAATGTCAAAGGAAGTGAACTACCAACTTACTCAATGATCTTCTTGAATATCATCTCCAACAAAAATTCCTTGTTGTTATGCAACTAATGGATTGCTTGTCCTCAATACCTTGAGAACACCTCTCTGATTTAGTCTCTTGCTGTCTAGTGGAATAGTTGAATGATCAGCTATTTTTGGCCATACTTGTCAACTCCTGCTCTAAATCATCCACTATGTATGATGATAAACTTGTCTATCATTCCACTTCTCTATTGTGTACTGAAATCTAAAGAATCTTGTCTTGAGATTAGAAACTCACTTATTCTCTTAAGACCTACTCGTGACTTTCTGCACTATGCAGTTACTGCCCTGAGTCCTCATGTTTCCAGCACTGTCACACATTATGTATTTTTTTTGCTGATGTCAAAGGGGGGGAGAAGTTTGCAATGTCTACAATTTTATATGAGAAGTTCTGCAATATGAGAAGTTCTGCAATGTTCTGCAATATCAGTGAGTCTTGGTTTTGTCTTGAGCTGTGGGGGAGTCATGTTGCTTCATGCTGATATGTTTATGAGTTGTGGGGGAAATGAGAGTGTGTTGTAGGGAATGTTTAATTCATTTGCATGAGCATGCCTTGAATTTAATCTGTTGTTGAAGCTGATATTGATTTCATGTTAAAACTTGATAAACCTTGATATTGCCTGATTCATAGTGTTGCCATCATCAAAAAGGGGGAGATTGTTGTGTCCCTATGATTTTGATGATGTCTCACACTATAAATCATTTCTTTATCTCAAGATAATCTCATGTTTCATCATGTAAGTGAATGGATTACACAGCAAGGGAATGTCATGTTCAATTGAACAATTTGACCAAATGAATTTTAGTGTTGCCTGAGTCATAATGTCTTGATGGTTTCAACACTATGAACCTTTGTTAACAAAAATGTTTCTCTGTGTTAATGTAAATCCTCGAGCCACTTCAGTTAATTTTGGGAGTTGTTTTTGTGCCACTTGAGCCACACTTCGTGTTGTTTCTCCTCACTAACACGAAAAGATTTCGTGTCGTCTGAGCTTACAACACTTCGTGTTGATTTCCATGCTTGACAGGAAAACTTGTATGAGGTAATACTTCGTGTTGTTCTATCCTTGTCATCTATGTCTTCGAGTCCTAGTCTCGGTTGTTTAACTTCGTGTCGTGTCTCCCTCTGTCTTCATGTCGTGTTACTGAAGCAGCTCGAATAGTTCTGACAAACTCCGAGTCACTTCTCTGTGAACCTCGTGTCATTTCTCTCTGTCCTTTAGTTGCTCATCTCGTGTCATTTTTTATGTCTACTTGTTTAATTTCGTGTCACTTACTGTTGTTCCTCGAGTCGTTTTTTTTCTTAGTGTCACTGCTTCATCACGTGTCGTGATAGCCGTGTCACTCTTCTATCTTCGTGTTGTTTTTCGCTTTAGACTTCGTGTCCTTCTCGCCTTGACCACACTCCGTGTCAATTCCTGTGTTTCATCTTCGTGTTGTTTTCAACTCGTGATGGTTTCTGTTATGTGTCTTCGTGTCGTGGTCAGCCCGTGTTGCCTCGTCTTCGAGTCGTTCATTCGAGCTATTTTGTGCTCGAGTTGTTTTTCTTATGTTTTCAAGTGTTGTTTAACTTCGTGTCGTCTTTGGTTGCCGTTTGTTAGTTCGTGTTCTTTCGTTCTAACCTCATCCAGGTTTCTTCTAAATCGCGTGTTCTTCTATTGTTTCACTCCGTGATATTTTCTTCTCACCTCGTGCTATCCTGATCTGACCTCGTGTCACCTTCCTTGATTGTGTCAGTCTTGTCCATTGTATCTCGTGTCGTTCTTTTCTTATCTCGTGTAGTTGTCACGTCGTGTTGTTATCATATACCTCATGCAGCTTTAGTTTTAGTGGCCATACAGCGTGTTAATGGTTTTTATCTCCTTACAGGTACGAGGAAGAATATTCCCAACTAAATGGGCTGCACGTGATCCAAGACAAGAGGAACCAACCCAATGAGGACACGTGGCTGGAAGGTTCTGGATCGAGCGTGGGAAGCACACGCATGTTGTGCCTTATCCACCTGCTGCCGCTATAAATAGAAACCTTCACCCACCGATGAAGGAAGATCAGAGCCAAGAAAGAAAAGGCAGAATTACAGAGAGCTCGATCCAGCAGTGAAGAGAAAGAAAAAGAGAGATAGCAGTGAAGAGAAAAGAAAAAGAGAGATAGCAGTGAAGAGAGAAAGAGAGTTTGCAGTATCTGGTTTTTGAAATTGCTTCCCAGGAAGCTACATTTGTATTAACTCTCAGTATCGAATGTTTTCCCGATCAGTCTTTAGTTTCTTTTCTGATTTTCTTTATGTGTTCTTCGTCTAATTCTGATCTGTTCCCCTCCGGTATGTGGAGGAAGGGAGTCTAACTCCGGTTTCCCTCTGGTTGTAGAGGAAGAGAGATCGTTGATCTCTGGTGTTGCTAGTGACGGGTTGTCATTGGCAGGTTCCCTCCGGTGTGTGGAGGAAGGGAGAGGCACTCTCCGGTTCTGTTCGTGCTGGGTGCTAGAACATGTTTCAAGCTCTGCGGGTGGTAGAACTTGGTTGAGGGATTTGTCTCCCTTGGGTTTTCAAGCTGTTTGGCAGCAAGTTGTTCGCAGACTGAGTCTGTTGTGCTCTAGCAGTGGCTAGTGGAATTCTCACTCTAGTTGGAGTGAGGGGTGGATGTAGATTGCTGACTGCAGTCGAACCACCTAAAAACCGATTGTCTTCTCTGTGGTTTGAGGTCTTTATCTGCGCTCTCTATCTGTTTGTCACTTCGATTATTTGTTTGTGCAGCTCTTCATCATCATTCTCTTATTCGATCTTGAGTGGTATCTGCATTTGCAATTCTTTGTGTGCTAGTTTGGAAGGGGCATAAGCGGTAGATTTATTTTCTTGCCTAAGTTTTGCAAATTGGGAGTGATCTATTCATCCCCCCCTTCTATATCACTCTTGCTGCGCTAACAGAAAAAGGCCCCGTTCTACTATAAAAAAGAAGCAAGAACGCCTTGAAGAAAAAGGTCAAAAGATCTCTCTGGCTGGCTGGCTCTCTCTCTTCGGCGGCTCTGCTTCTCTCCCCCCCCCCCCCCCGCTGGTGCTGTCCAAAGCTCCCTCAGAGTGATCCCAGAGTTCCCTGCTACCCTAGTGCAGGAAGAGAGAAAGAGAAGAGAGAGAGGTGTGCTACTTGGGGAGGGAGAGGAGTTAATGCTCCGCCCTCCCCCATCTTTCTTGTTCTTCCTCTACTGTGTATCTTTTATATATATATTGATTACTTCCCAGACGTTATGACTTGGGGTGCTGTGTATTTTTTGCTAGAAAGAATAAATCCAATGCTTCTTTTCTATGTTCAAGTACACATGTGTCTCTCTTCGTAGAGCCCATCTTGCTACTATTCCTCTAGCTTCCATTAAGATTTCGCTTTCCATGTTTCCTTTATCGTATGGAGATTGCTGCAACCGGAGAGGGACCAAAGCCAGCCTATCCAGCTACAATGGATTGGGTTTGTGGTCATGTCCCCTCCGATCCACTGTTCTTAAGATTATTTTCAGTGCACCTCTCTGTCCCTATGGCAGACCCATGCCCCTTGGGCAACATTAACTCTATAGTCCCTTTCCCCGATATCCCAGGTTGAGTTCAGACCATCCTAATGTGTCTGTTATCCACAGGCATAACCTATTTTATGCTCGCTGAAATGCTGCTGGAGGAGCAGCCATATGCCTTCTCACTCGTGCTATGGGTTGTTGAGGCCTTGGTTCAATCCCAAAATTGCATAAATTTGTCTCCTTGTTTTCCTGTCGTATAGATTCAGCCCCTCAAGGAGTTGTTGTCCATCGTTGAGCATCACCTTGGCTCCAATGCCAATCACACACAAGCACTTCTCTTGCTCGCTCAAATGCACATTGGGGTTATGTCATCTCTAAAGATAGGGTCGTATGCATGCTGGATGTTGATCATCCCTGTCCTAGGCCTCCATCTGGGATACAGGCATGCTAGTTTTGTAGTATGGCCTGTGGACTCGTGTATTGGGGCAATAAGGTGTCTTCTCCAAAATATTATCAATTTCAATGAGGGACCTGTCAAACGGGGAAGGGGCATATCACGGTTTTACACCGATCAGAGCTTCCTCTTTACCCACCCTCATATCACCCCAAGGATCTGCTCCTTTATAGCATGTTCTCTAGTGGGCGTCTCATCGGAGGGCTGGACATTAATGGCCTTAGAGCCAATAGTGATTAACTACACAAAACTGCATGACGCGACTTGAAGCAGAATCATCCCTGGGTCAGCAGAGATCCTCTAGCAGGCTAGCCCTCGAGGCATTCTCTACCCAACTCTAGGATATGGAGCAGACAACCTTGGCTTACTTTACTTTCAGGGGCCATCTCAAGATTTCTTGTGGATCGGTTTCCTATTTTTCAGGTGCTGCCCAAATTTTCTCAAAATTATAGACTTAGTAAAATCTGAACTAATGCTTAAACATGGACTGAAGAAACGGACATAATGCTAAAACAAAGACATCAGACATAAAAGATACAAGGAATAATGTTGAACTAAGAAGAAGGCTGAAGGTGATGCATCCATGCTGAGCAACGGATACAATGCTAAAACTAACACATCAAACATAAAACAAACAAAGAACGATGCCAAACTGAAGGAAGAAGGCTGAAGAGAAATGCACCCACTCTGAACAAATGATCGAGCAAGTGTTGAACACGCTTTTGCACAAACAATGCGTTTGAATTGGTCAAGAACGAATATGAATGGAACGGTGCTAAAAAATAAAGAAAATGATTAAGCAAACAAAACGTTATCCTGGCAATAATAATAAGAATGATGTTAATAATAATAATAATAAGTCGTGTGGAGTTGACTCCAGAACCAAGTGGAGTCGACTCCATTCCTTCATCCTTCATGATTTCAGCTGCATCACCCATTTGTCACCCCTAAAAACCCATTTGTCCCCGCTATAACCTATTTGTCACCCTTAGCCATCTAGTTGTCACCACTAAAACCCATTTGTCACCGCTAAGCCTCATTTCTCTCCGCTACGAGTTATTTTTCACCCTTAAGGGCCTATTTGTCACTATTATGCTCCATTTGTCACCCTTGAGCGCTATTTTTGACCATTGTGAGCTATTCTTCGACCCGACAGACCTATTTGTCACCGCTAAAGCTATTTGTCACTGCTATAACCTATTTGTCACCATTAAGCCCCCTTTTGTCATTCCAGCAATCGCCTTTGACCCATTTAACACCACTACAAACTCTTCTGTCACCGTTGCAAGCAATTTTTCACCATTAAGCCCCCTTTTGTCGCCCTTATAAACACATCTGTTACAACTAAAGAGAAAGAAACTCAAAGAAGAAAATCAAAAGAACAAGTCAAAAAAAAGAGGCTAGAATAATGCGGGTAAAGCTAATAAACAGTAATCAGTAGAGGAGCAGGAGGCTGAGGTGGACGCGTTGACTTGGGTCAACCTTGGCATATCTGAAGATATAAAAGAAGAAGAAAGGAGCAGTGGTATATAAAAAAAGAAAAGAATAAATAATAATAATAAATAAATAAATTATAACAATAATACACGAAAATAAATGATAAATAAGATAATAAAATGTCGAAGGCAAAAACCATTGGAAAAAATATGATAATGCACAAAGAACAATAATTGTCACGCCCCGAGCGCGGAAGATACCCGGAGATGCGCGACGTGTCTATATCAATCATGTCAATCAGAGTGGTCGTGTATTCGACGCAAAGACAGAGATGCGCAAAATAGCAAGATAACCCAATCCTTTATTTCATAATGGATAGACTATTACAAATCCAATACTCTGTTTAATAAAAAGGAAAAGAATACATATTTGACTCAAGAAACTATAGAAAAGACTAGACGACACTTGTAGAAGCTCTATCACTTTCACTCTTGATCATTACCATCCGATTGACTTCCATCGTCGTCGGACTTACCTGAAAAGTACAAAGGGACAAACGGAATGAGCGAACGCTCAGTAGGAAATTATATCTCAAGTACTAGCAAGGGGTTTAAGTAATTACATCTTTCATGAATGCAATAAAGCTATGCATGCTCGCATAAAACGACAAGATATAGAGAATGTAATATCAAAGAAATAAGATGAACTAAATCATGAATTTCCAACAAGATGACAAGTGTATTCAAGGTATTCAAGCAAGTACGTTTAACAAGTCATGTCAAGAACTTTGGCTATCATGTATCAAGCAAGTAAATTACCCTTTTTCAGGCCACGCATTTCATGTAAAGTCAAGTACGATTCAAGTACAAGATGTGTGTGGAATGTCCAATCAAGCAAGTCAAGTACTCGGTATAATGCCAGATACCTTATCATTTTAACTCCCATGGGCACAAGTACTTTCGGGTGCTCCTCCCAGGACCAGATCGGGCCCTATATGCGCAGGCATTTATCATGTATTTTTGACATCCACTCTTATTTATATAGCCAATATAGAATTTTAATTTTCAAGCTTGTAGACATGTATGACAACTTTGACAGAATAGAGTCCAAAAATATGACAAAGGACATAGATTGATAATAACGGTATAATCACGATATCGATAAAAACTAGGTAGAATATGATTCCCTTAACTTAGGTACCATGACAAATCAATATGGACATTCTTTATATAGAATTGAGGTCCACATGAATAGTATATCAAAGCAAGATACCCTCATTCTTATCATAGAATTGAGGTTTACAAGAACGACATGATATGGCATGATATCATCATCCCATTAAGAATTTCTTATGATATACTCTTTGTATAATCATAAGGGCCGGTATACCATGTTTCTTTAGATTGACATGGCAAGGATCGTGTAATGGGTTTTTAGGATACAACCAGCTCAGTCGGCCTTGAGGGAATCCAAGGCTACGAGGAGTCTTACGGAGGTCTCTATGACTAACTCGCTAGTCCAAAGGAACGGAATGTCCAATGGAGAGCTTGTATGTCAATGAGAGTTGAGTGTGATCGATAAAACGACGTGAAACGTGGGACTATACTCACGGAGTGGAGAATAGTGTCGATATATATATTATATAACATATGAAATCATCGGTTAACAAAAACAGGGAAAAATCAGTTTTACAGTAAAATAACGACTTAGGTCAAGTCGTTTCTCAAGTAATTAACGCCTAACAGAAGGGCGTTTACATATTTCTATTTTACAGAATTTTCAATAATTTCATTAATTCATGAAAAACACGCCCTAGTCAGGGGCGTTTGTCAAGTAAGTAACGCCTAACATAAGGGCGTTTACATATGTTCCGTTTTACAGAATTTCATTATTTCAATAATTTATATAAAACGCGCCCTGGACAGGGGCGTTTCTTCATAGTTGACGACTATATAAGCAAGCGTCTCATTATTTAAATATCTGTCAGAATATAATTAATTTTCAGGATTTATATAAAGCACGCCCTTGAAAGGGGCGTTACTGTTTAAGTCTATTTGACAGAATATATATGTTTCAGGAATTTACAGAAGACGCGCCCTAGAAAGGGGCGTTTCTTTTCAACTTACGCCCTGTGATGGGGCGTTAACAGGTGTAAAACGACGTTGTCAAGGTCGTGAATTCAAGGAATTTACAATATTTTAACAAATAAATTTCCAAGACAGGAGACAAGAAAATTAGCAGGAATTTACAAGTAGAGTCATGCAAGATATTAGAATTAATATTTCATGTTTATTGAATTTTTAAACAGGATCAATTATTAATTACATGCGATTTTTCATGAAAGTAACGCCTGTGTATAGGGCGTTTATTTGGAATTAACGACCACAGTAATGGTCGTTTCTTTTAAAGTAGCGCCTTATTCAAGGGCGTTTCTTTTGATAGTATTCCAGCTACATCCGAGAACCCATGATAAAACTAATACATGATATGCATGATGCTTCTTGTATATATAAATTTAGTTTGGGCTACAAGACTTGAGAAGATCCTACCTTAAAGTTTGATTTGAAGACAACCGTGAGGGGTTTCGACTAGAAGAAGATGATGCTCTGCAAGGCTTCTGAAGGTAACAACGGTTACTGGATGATGGCCTGAGGAAGAAGGATGTTGGTTTTGTAGGAATCGTAGAAGAAGAACTGTAGTTTTCCTATAAGAAGAGAAGAAGAAACATATATTAGTTTCTTCACTTATCGAAACAGAGGAGATAGTAGAAGAACATTACCTTGTTCTTCACTGCTGCATCCTTAACCTGTAAGAGGGAAAAGAGGATGAAGAACAATTAGTTCCTCATGTATCCGAAGCAAAGAGAAACCATATGAACTGCTACTACGTACCTTGTAGTTTTCCAAACGCCAAATAGCGTTTAAGGTTCGATCAGTAGGCTATTTATAGGATTTTGGAGTCCTAACAAAGGTAGTGTTTGATTGAGGGTAATATATCCCTAATAGAGTCCTTACTCTAATAGACACTTACTAGATTAGTTTAATCTTTCCCTGGATAAGTTCTGGGTTCGAACGGTTCACGAACTGAATTAACGCCTTTGGTAAGGGCGTCGATTCTTAAATTAACGACCTTGTTCAGGTCGTTTCTTAAGAAGCGTCTTGTATAAGGGCGTTTCTTTCTTTTGAAACACGCCTAAGACATGGGCGTTTATTTTACTTGCCTATTTGGTCGCGTGAGAGTTGACGACCACATGCGTGGGCATCCTTTCTTTAGTCACGCCGTATGTAGAGGCGTTTCTTTTTAAATTAACGCCTTACTCAGAGGCGTTATTTTTAATTTGTTTTATTTTGTCTGTATATTTTTAATTTTATTTCAATATTCATTTATCAGGGTTGCTACACCCTCCCCCACTTAAAAAGAATTTGGTCCCCAAATTCAATATATATATAATTATACACGTGGAGAGTGTAGAACATATACCTCTTAGAATAACTCGGGAAATCATTTTTTCATAGATTTCTCGGTCTCCCATGTCGCTTCGCGTTCGGGATTCTTATTCCATTGCACCTTGAGCATGGGAATAACCTTATTCCTTAGAGCTCGTATTTCTCGATCCAAGATCTTCATAGGCTTCTGTTCATAGGTGAGATCTTTCTGGATCACCAGATCTCCATGTTCAATAATATGAGATGGATCGTGCACATACTTCTTCAACATGGATATGTGAAATACATTATGTACCTCGGACAATTGAGGAGGCAATGCGATGCGATAAGCAACCTCGCCAACTCTTTCAAGTACCTCAAATGGTCCGATGAATCTTGGCGTAAGCTTGCCCTTAACACCAAATCTTCGTATGCCACGTCCAGACGATATCTTGAGAAATACATGATCTCCGATTTGGAATTCAAGATCTCTCCTTCTTGTATCAGCATAAGCTTTTTGTCTCGTCTGAGCAACTTGTAATCTTTCTTTGATTACTTGTATCTTCTCAGTTGTATCCCTTACCATGTCTGGACCTAGCAGTTATTTTTCTCCAACTTCGTTCCAGCATATGGGTGATCTGCAACTCCTTCCGTATAAGGCTTCGAAAGGTGCCATTTGGATACTAGCTTGGTAGCTGTTGTTATATGCAAATTCAATTAATGGCAAGTGATCATGCCAGCTTCCTCCAAAGTCAATGATGCATGCTCTAAGCATATCCTCAACAACTTGGTTAGCTCTCTCGGTCTGACCATCTGTTTGTGGGTGGAAAGCAGTACTAAAGTTAAGCCTTGTTCCCAACGAATGTTGTAATCCCTTCCAGAAATGAGAAGTGAAGCGGGGATCTCTATCAGACACGATTGAGACAGGAATTCCATGTATACTGACTATTTCCTTGATGTATAGTGCAGCTAGCACATCAATTGACCATCGGCTCTTTATTGGCAAGAAATGTGCTGATTTAGTTAATCGGTCAATGATAACCCAGATTCCATCATGTCCTCCTTTAGATTTAGACAAACCCATGATGAAGTCCATACCAATATCCTCCCACTTCCACTTAGGAATATCTAGAGGGTGTAGTTTTCCAGCAGGCTTTTGGTGTTCTGCCTTGACCTGTTGGCATGTGAGACAGCGTGCTACATAGTCCGCTATTTCTCTTTTCATATTGGGCCACCAAAAGTTCCTCTTTACATCTTGGTACATTTTAGTTGATCCAGGATGAATAGTGTACCTTGATCTGTGAGCTTCACCTAAGATCTTCTTCTTTAATTCCGGACAATCAGGTATACAAGTTCTACCTTTAAATAATAATCTTCCATCAGAAGTTAGTTGAAAATCAGATTGTCCTTCTAATCTGCCCTTGATTTCCACTAATATAGGATCATCACCCTGAAGTGCTTGTATCTCAGATAATAAATCTGACTGTATGCTTACATGAGATAATGTAACAAATTTAGATTCCGTGTCCAAGCTTATATTGAGCTCGGAGAATCGTTCAAGTAACCTCCATTCTTGTATCATACAATTGGCTATCATTGCTCTCGGCTTTCGACTAAGGGCATCAGCAACATAATTACCCTTTCCGGGATGGTATTGTATATTGAAGTCGAAGTCCTTGAGATATTCTAGCCAGCGTCTTTGTCTCATGTTTAGCTCCTTTTGTGAGAATAGATATTTGAGACTCTTGTGATCGGAGTAGACAGTGAACTGTACTCCATAGAGATAGTGTCTCCATATCTTTAGGGCAAATACTACCGCGGCCAGTTCTAAGTCATGGACGGGGTAATTCTCCTCATGCTTCTTCAGTTGACGTGAAGAGTATGCTATGACCTTTCCTTGTTGCATTAGGACACATCCGAGGTCAATGCCAGAAGCATCTGTGTAGACCTCGAATTTCTCTCCTTCTATTGGTAGAGCTAACACCGGAGCTGTAGTGAGATGATCCTTAAGAATTTGGAAACTTCTTTCACATTCCTCACTCCATTCATATCGGACCTCCTTACGAGTTAACCTTGTAAGGGGCACGGCGATCTTAGAGAAATCTTTGATGAATCGCCGATAATAGCCTGCAAGACCTAAGAAACTTCTGATCTCGCTTGCATTAGTGGGTCTTTCCCAGTTTCTTACAGCTTCAACCTTTGACGGATCTACTGATAATCCATCTTTTGATATGACATGTCCGAGAAAAGCTACTTCTTCAAGCCAGAATTCACACTTGCTGAGTTTTGCATATAATTGATTTGTCCTCAAGACTTGCAATGTAATCCTCAAATGCTCTTCATGTTCTTCCTTAGTCTTAGAATATATCAATATATCATCAATGAAGACTACTATGAATTGATCCAAGTAAGGCCTGAATATGTTATTCATTAACTGCATAAAGGCAGCAGGGGCATTTGTTAGTCCAAAAGGCATAACAACAAATTCATAATGGCCATACCTGCTTCTGAATGCGGTCTTGTGAATGTCATCATCCTTGATTCTTAACTGATGATATCCCGACCTGAGATCAATCTTGGAAAAATATTTGGATCCTGAAATCTGATCAAATAACTCATCGATTCTCGGCAGTGGATACTTGTTCTTGATAGTAAGATGACTCAACTGTCGATAGTCGATACACAATCTCATGGATCCATCCTTCTTCTTTACAAATAAGACTGGTGCTCCCCACGGGGAAGTACTTGGTCTAATAAACCCTTTTCGGATTAGTTCCATCAACTGCTCCTTCAACTCCTTGAGTTCAACAGGGGACATTCTATATGGTGCCTTTGAAACAGGACCAGCACCAGGGACTAAGTCAATGGTGAAGGCCACTTCTCTTTGAGGGGGTAATCCCGGCAAATCTTCCGGAAATACGTCTAGAAATTCTCGCACTACCTGAATATCTTCTATCTTGGTTTCCTTAGCTTCTTTAACAGTGACAAAAGCAAGGAAGGATACACATCCTTTCCTGACGAGCTTGCTTGCTCGAAGAGCCGAAATAAGAGGGGATTTGCTTCGACTCTTAGGACTAGTATAAGTCAGTTCTGGAAATTCTTTGAAAACAATCTTGCTATTACGGCAATCAACCGTTGCCTGGCACTTAGATAACCAATCTGCTCCTAGTATAACATCATATTCTTTTAGATCTAAGCAGATAAGATCAATAGGAAAATTCTTTCCTCGAACCAACACCTCACAGTTTTGGTAATGATGCGTGATATCTGTCTCGTTTCCGAGAGGAGTAGACAACACTATTTTCATCCATTCTGGTTCTAGAGGTAACGGGTCAGCAAACTTCTTAGAAACAATAGAATGCGATGCACCCGTATCAAATAAGACATAAGCACTTTTGGAACAAATTTTCAATGTACCTTCCACTAATCCGCCTTCTTCTTCAGGTTCGGTCTCCTGGATTGCATGAAGACGAGCATTCTTTGTCACCGGGCGTTTACCATCGCCGGCTTGGTCATTCATTAATGGACACTCGGGAATCCGATGCTCACGGCTTCCACAACGGAGACAAGCTCCTAATTTCCTCCAGCATTCTTCTGTCTTGTGACCAGCCTTGTCACAATGCTTGCAGACTGTGTTCAAAGGGGTAGTGGTGATAGAGAAAGGCTTGCCCTTCTTGAATTTCTGATCTTGAGAGGATGAGCCTCCATTATTGGGCCTCTTCTTAAAGTTGGGTTTGAAAGAACTCGAACCCGTGACTTGTTCCTTCTTGTCTTTTCCACGGATAGTTCCGTGGCATCTTCAAGTAATTGAGCTCGGCGCACTATTTCAGAATAAATTTGGATGTCCATAGGCGCCAATTGAGTAATATAGTGGGGCCTAAGCCCATTAAGAAATCTACGGGATTTCATCTTCTCCGTGCTAATAAGATGCTTAGCATATCTAGATAACCTGGAGAACTGAGCTTCATAATCTGCTAATGATAAGGATCGTTGCTTTAATGCAGTGAATTCGGCAGCCTTCTTTTCTTGGACTCGGTCCGAGAAATATTTAGCATTGAAGTATTCCACGAATTCTTCCCATGTTACTTGAGTAGGGTCGATGGTTGCTTCAATAGACTCCCACCAGCATCTAGCATCTTTCTCTAACTGGAATGTAGCTAATAGCACTTTGTCCTGGTCCGTGCATTGCATGACACGGAATATGCGTTCGGTTTCCCGAACTCAATGCTCAGCATCGTCCGGATCGGTCGATCCCATAAACTTCGGGGGATTCATGTTCTTAAAGGCTTGATGTAAGCTTCCAGCTCGTGGAGCACCACCTTGTGCTACCTGTTGTAGCACTTGGGTCATCCCTTGAAGGGTACGCTGCATGTTGTGCCATTGAGCACGTTCGGCAGCCATTATCCTACAATTACAATAACTATATTAGTACGTGATCGTATTTAAAGACTCGTACACTATGTTAAATCTAACCCTTGGTTCTACCCAATCTCACTGGTTTAAAGGTTCAACTTATCCTTGGACTTGGGTTTTTCCTAGGAATTGAATACCTTAGGCTCTGAAACCACAAAGACTGTCACGCCCCGAGCGCGGAAGATACCCGGAGATGCGCGACGTGTCTATATCAATCATGTCAATCAGAGTGGTCGTGTATTCGACGCAAAGACAGAGATGCGCAAAATAGCAAGATAACCCAATCCTTTATTTCATAATGGATAGACTATTACAAATCTAATACTCTGTTTAATAAAAAGGAAAAGAATACATATTTGACTCAAGAAACTATAGACAAGACTAGACGACACTTGTAGAAGCTCTATCACTTTCACTCTTGATCATTACCATCCGATTGACTTCCATCGTCGTCGGACTTACCTGAAAAGTACAAAGGGACAAACGGAATGAGCGAACGCTCAGTAGGAAATTATATCTCAAGTACTAGCAAGGGGTTTAAGTAATTACATCTTTCATGAATGCAATAAAGCTATGCATGCTCGCATAAAACGACAAGATATAGAGAATGTAATATCAAAGAAATAAGATGAACTAAATCATGAATTTCCAACAAGATGACAAGTGTATTCAAGGTATTCAAGCAAGTACGTTTAACAAGTCATGTCAAGAACTTTGGCTATCATGTATCAAGCAAGTAAATTACCCTTTTTCGGGCCACGCATTTCATGTAAAGTCAAGTACGATTCAAGTACAAGATGTGTGTGGAATGTCCAATCAAGCAAGTCAAGTACTCGGTATAATACCAGATACCTTATCATTTTAACTCCCATGGGCACAAGTACTTTCGGGTGCTCCTCCCAGGACCAGATCGGGCCCTATATGCGCAGGCATTTATCATGTATTTTTGACATCCACTCTTGTTTATATAGCCAATATAGAATTTTAATTTTCAAGCTTGTAGACATGTATGACAACTTTGACAGAATAGAGTCCAAAAATATGACAAAGGACATAGATTGATAATAACGGTATAATCACGATATCGATAAAAACTAGGTAGAATATGGTTCCCTAAACTTAGGTACCATGACAAATCAATATGGACATTCTTTATATAGAATTGAGATCCACATGAACAGTATATCAAAGCAAGATACCCTCATTCTTATCATAGCATTGAGGTTTACAAGAACGACATGATATGGCATGATATCATCATCCCATTAAGAATTTCTTATGATATACTCTTTGTATAATCATAAGGGCCGGTATACCATGTTTCTTTAGATTGACATGGCAAGGATCGTGTAATGGGTTTTTAGGATACAACCAGCTCAGTCGGCCTTGAGGGAATCCAAGGCTACGAGGAGTCTTACGGAGGTCTCTATGACTAACTCGCTAGTCCAAAGGAACGGAATGTCCAATGGAGAGCTTGTATGTCAATGAGAGTTGAGTGTGATCGATAAAACGACGTGAAACGTGGGACTATACTCACGGAGTGGAGAATAGTGCCGATATATATATTATATAACATATGAAATCATCGGTTATCAAAAACAGGGAAAAATCAGTTTTACAGTAAAATAACGACTTAGGTCAAGTCGTTTCTCAAGTAATTAACGCCTAACAGAAGGGCGTTTACATATTTCTATTTTACAGAATTTTCAATAATTTCATTAATTCATGAAAAACACACCCTAGTCAGGGGCGTTTGTCAAGTAAGTAACGCCTAACATAAGGGCGTTTACATATGTTCCGTTTTGCAGAATTTCATTATTTCAATAATTTATATAAAACGCGCCCTGGACAGGGGCGTTTCTTCATAGTTGACGACTATATAAGCAAGTGTCTCATTATTTAAATATCTGTCAGAATATAATTAATTTTCAGGATTTATATAAAGCACGCCCTTGAAAGGGGCGTTACTGTTTAAGTCTATTTGACAGAATATATATGTTTCAGGAATTTACAGAAGACGCGCCCTAGAAAGGGGCGTTTCTTTTCAACTTACGCCCTGTGATGGGGCGTTAACAGGTGTAAAACGACGTTGTCAAGGTCGTGAATTCAAGGAATTTACAATATTTCAACAAATAAATTTCCAAGACAGGAGACAAGAAAATTAGCAGGAATTTACAGGTAGAGTCATGCAAGATATTAGAATTAATATTTCATGTTTATTGAATTTTTAAACAGGATCAATTATTAATTACATACGATTTTTCATGAAAGTAACGCCTGTGTATAGGGCGTTTATTCGGAATTAACGACCACAGTAATGGTCGTTTCTTTTAAAGTAGCGCCTTATTCAAGGGCGTTTCTTTTGATAGTATTCCAGCTACGTCCGAGAACCCATAATAAAACTAATACATGATATGCATGATGCTTCTTGTATATATAAATTTAGTTTGGGCTACAAGACTTGAGAAGATCCTACCTTAAAGTTTGATTTGAAGACAACCGTGAGGGGTTTCGACTAGAAGAAGATGATGCTCTGCAAGGCTTCTGAAGGTAACAACGGTTACTGGATGATGGCCTGAGGAAGAAGGATGTTGGTTTTGTAGGAATCGTAGAAGAAGAACTGTAGTTTTCCTATAAGAAGAGAAGAAGAAACATATATTAGTTTCTTCACTTATCGAAACAGAGGAGATAGTAGAAGAACATTACCTTGTTCTTCACTGCTGCATCCTTAACCTGTAAGAGGGAAAAGAGGATGAAGAACAATTAGTTCCTCATGTATCCGAAGCAAAGAGAAACCATATGAACTGCTACTACGTACCTTGTAGTTTTCCAAACGCCAAATAGCGTTTAAGGTTCGATCAGTAGGTTATTTATAGGATTTTGGAGTCCTAACAAAGGTAGTGTTTGATTGAGGGTAATATATCCCTAATAGAGTCCTTACTCTAATAGACACTTACTAGATTAGTTTAATCTTTCCCTGGATAAGTTCTGGGTTCGAACGGTTCACGAACTGAATTAACGCCTTTGGTAAGGGCGTCGATTCTTAAATTAACGACCTTGTTCAGGTCGTTTCTTAAGAAGCGTCTTGTATAAGGGCGTTTCTTTCTTTTGAAACACGCCTAAGACATGGGCGTTTATTTTACTTGCCTATTTGGTCGCGTGAGAGTTGACGACCACATGCGTGGGCGTCCTTTCTTTAGTCACGCCGTATGTAGAGGCGTTTCTTTTTAAATTAACGCCTTACTCAGAGGCGTTATTTTTAATTTGTTTTATTTTGTCTGTATGTTTTTAATTTTATTTCAATATTCATTTATCAGGGTTGCTACAATAATAATAATAATAATAAACAAATAAAGAAATAAAGAAATAAAATGAAATGGCTAATAACAACAAATGAGCATACAATAATAAAAAAAGATTGATAAAGCCTTCACTCCCCTTAGACCCTGTGCATGGGGATATTTACGAGGCCTTCGCGTGTCATCCTTGAACCACGGGATTCCCCGTCATGGTCAAAGTTTGACCCCGCTCTTGGCCAACAGCCTGTTGCGTTTTGACCGAATTTCTATTGGGAGCTAATCCTGATGTCACGCCCCGATGCGAAAAATTCAGAACACAGCAGTTATAATCACTCATGACAATCAGAGCAATAACATAATTAAATACGTAGAATAAAAAAGAATAGAATTACTCAAATAAACTGCCAACTCCACTAATCAAAAACAATTGATTCAAGTTTGCTGACGACATACACATAGACCCAATTGAAGTGACTAAAACAAATTACAACTCTTTGCAACTGGACATAACGACACATCTCTAACACAATATGTACTAAGACTGCCACCAGGCAAGACTTCTAATTGGCTCGCTCGCAGGTCTTCACTCTTGCCCGTCCCCATCAGTTTGCGTATCCTTGCCAGAGCTACCTAAAAGGGGGAAATAGCTGGGTGAGCAAACGCTCAGTAGATTCTAACAGGCAGTGTATAAGTGGTTAACCAATTTAAGCGTGTTATCGCATGAAATCATTGAGAATGAAATTAGCATGAATAACAGTGAACTAAAGTCATAAAAGGAAAGGAACGAATGGAAGGAATAATAGGGAAAGAACAGTGTATATCACTATCTCATGAATTGGCCGAAGCAAGCATGCAGTTATAGCAAGTCACACAGAGTCACAATTTCATGTAGAAATGAATGTCATAGACAACACGCTAGCAAGTACTCGGTGCAATGCCACACCTTATCATTACAAACTCCCCAGGACACTAGTACTTTCGGGCGCTCCTCCCAGGACCAGACCGGGCCCTTTATGATGCGTTGGCACTGAGTGATAGATCCAAGATCCCAAGTAACAATCTAGACATTCAGTGGAATCAGCCAAGAATTCCAAGGTTAAGTATATGTAACTTATCACTAAGATCAAGAGGTATTCCAAATAAGTTTGGATAAAAAGTCATAGGAACATGACTTTGGAGTCAAGGTTCACAATTAGGGATCATGAAGAGAGTTGATTACCGCCCAAGGCTACCCTTGACACGGCTGTCACAACATACAAGAAACATGAAAAAGTAGGTTCTGGAACATGGTTGCGGTCATACCATGACCGCTAAATGGAAATGGTGGTCTATACTGGACCGTTAATAGGCAGACAATCAATAAAGGTGACATCGACTCGAGGGGTCAGCAGGTCAAAGTATCGAAGAAAAAGGTGAAAAATGGTCTATAGAGAGCCGCTAAAGGAAGGTTGCGGTCCAAAGGAGGCCGCTACTGGGTTGGATCCAACAAGGCAACACAGTGACTTTCTTGGTCCTCGGTTGGCCTGAGGCATGGTGGGACCGAACCAGGGTCCAGCCCACACATCCCCGGGTCAAATGAGGGGACTTAGGTCGACTTGAACATGGCTAGGTCGACTTGGAACAAGGATAAGTCGACTTGGCAAACTGGCACAAGGCCAGGTCAGAAATGTTTGGCGGTCGCTGTAGATCTATTTAAAATCCACACTTAAATATAAAAAGCAATAGATATGATGAAAGCAATAAAATAGCACGAGGTGCTAAAAGGAGGTTGTGATCGCCAGAGACACGAGGGTCTCAAAGAGGAGATTGATATGGGGAGATGATCGCAAAAATACCTCAAAAGATGCGGGGATGTGAGTACTCCTTTTCTCTTCAAATCGGCCGGCCGATGAAGAGAGTCCTTCACTTGGTTACCCTTGCAAAAAGACACACAACAATAATAAAAGGAATTAGAAATAATGTGTGTGTAGCATCAATTCAATAAAAATATGTATGAGCATGATATCATATAAAAGAACACACCTTTAAGGGGATTGCCCTTAAACCCCTATGCAAAAAGGGTGGGAATATGATGATAAATGATATGAAAATAAGGGGAGATTGTGCAAGAGTTGCACTGTAGGAGGCCTCAACGTAGTTGAGAAAAGAGAAAGAATAGAGAAGAGAAAATATGAATATGATGCATGTATAAACTAATATGAACAAAAAGAAAAGGAATAAGAAGGAGAATAAGAAAAGCCTGCGCGTTGGCTTTGATGATCGTTCGGGAGGAAGCCTCAGCAGATGAACATTGAAGTGCAGGAAGCCTCCTCCTGCCAACGCAGCAACGACAGCAACCTGCAAGAAGGAAAACAGAAGAACAAACGGAGGGAAAGAGTAAAAACAGAAGAGAAGAAAAAAAAATCAAACAGATGAAGAGTAAACCGAAGAAGAAGAGCGGAGGAAGAAGTAACAGAGGGGAGGGAAAGAAGAATCCGGAGTCCAACCGATTAACAGAGCTCATAAGCTCTATTAATAAGGTAGAAAAAGATAAGAAGGAAAGAATCTAAAGGAGGAAGAGATAAGAACGGGCAATAGCCCAAAATAGGGGAGGATAAGAATGGGCAAGAGCCCAAACGAAGCAGGGATCCTCTGGGAGAAAGGCTGCGTCCGTTCGGAACACAAAACTGAAACACGACCTGGACAAGGGCGTCAATTCAAGAATTGACGACCTGCCAGAGGGCGTCTTTTAAAAACACGACTTATATCAGGGCGTTAATTCAAAAATCAAATTTTAGAATTTATTTGAAAAGTGTGAAACACGTCTGAGTCAAAGGCGTTAATTAAAACGCGCCTTAACCAAGGACGTTAATTCAAAATATTCAAAATAGGGCCATTTTCCATTTCTCAATATTATTTTCTCATTTTTTAGGTGGAGGTGCATCTCAATGCCCTGATTCCAACGACTATTTTTGCGAATTTTTCTGACACCCGGAAGGCCACCAAATCACCTCTGGAAGAGAGTGGAAAATAATATTAAAAAAATAATTTGAAAAAGTGACGACCGTGTGTAAGGCGTGAATTCAATTTTTGATTTTTTTATTCTTTTCAAATTCAAAGTAACGCCCATGGTTAAGTCGTTAATTCTTAAAAAATTCCGAAAAATTCCCAGAAAAAACCAGAAAAATGGAAATTTGAAAGAATGGACGCCCTCCAGTATAGTCGTCAATTTTTTAAGAAACGCCCATGTATAAGTCGTTATTTAAAAGACGCCACAGATCAAGTCGTTATTTCTGAAAAATAGGAAAAAAAGCCCAGAAAATCCAGAAAAATCCAGAAAAATAGGGGAAAATAGGAAAAAATAAGAAAAGGGTGAAAAAAGGGAGAAATCCAAGAAAAGTGAGAAAAACCACTCAAATAGAACTAATTTGAGGGTCAAATTGGGGCATTACAAGGTAATATGAGATGTACTCACAGTAACGTCAATTTTGGCGTGTCTACAGCTGCCCCGCCTTGGCGTCTGCTTTGCAAGGGAGTAGAGCAAACTGAAAAGTAGATGCCAAGGTGTGATGAGACACGCAATCAACATCACTTGATGAGAATTGAAATCAAAAGCTCGAGATGAAGCAAATCTCGGGAAATCCAACGAAGTCAACAATGTTTGGATAAAAGGGGGAGATGTGCACGCGGTGCACGAAGGAGACAAAATAAATGATCAACTTCCAGCGCGGTGGAAGTACCCCAGGTCACAAGCCTGTAAGTTTCACCATTGGGGAGCGGTTACCAGCCAGTGGACGTGCTGCAGCCAAGGTGGATCAAAGGGAAAAGGATTAAAATAAGATGATAGAAATCCAAACAAGGAGCTTTCGAGAAAATGACCCAAAACAGCGACAAAACGAACTGAGGACTCAATTCGGCGTGGAATATCTCACATTGAAGATCAAGATCAATTTGACCCACAAAAACAGCTTATCAGAATGATTTTTCAACAATTGTTTCAAATTCCTACATGAATGCATGCTGGGTTTAAAGGGAAAAATAAATCAAATGAAAATATAGAATAATCAAGGATAATATTGTTAAACTGCCAAGACTGGGTCAAGAAACCGATTTCGCGAGCTGATACTAAGCCGAAGCCCGTTTATCCACGCACCAATTCGCAAAAGGGAACCATCGTCCCCAATCTGGGACGGCTCAACGGCCTATCCGTGTGACTAAGACTCCTCTGGAATCATCATTATTTTTGATGAAGGGGAACTCAAATCCCAGATTTACCAAAGCCACAAGGTCCTTGATATAATCTAGTAACATATGTAACATATAGTAGAATGCATATAGGGAGATGGTGATATCAATAAGCATGGGAACTGAGAAATGAGCTGCAAGCACCGTGGGACTTTGAGTGATGATGCCCTGCCGGCGGGACCAAGAGCTTCTTATCCTGCGCTCAAAAATTCATTAGCCAAGATATAAAAGATAACAAACTATGAAGAAGGCATTTAAGCATAGCAATCATCAAAGCATCAATTATAGCATGTATATGGCATGAATAGCATAAGTTAAATCATGGCATTGCAGATTATCATTGTTTGTTGTTTCGTCATGAGGATGACAATCTTGGCTAATCAAGATTTGGATGATCAGAGTGATATAATGCCCAGTGGCAGAATTAATTAAGAGAAATCAGCAGGAGTTGATTGAAAGATCTCGAGATGAATAATCAGGATGATAATCAGGAGATATAACCAAAAAGATATGAGGAGATGATAATCAAAAAATGATGCCCAGGGTGGCATGTCATGAGAATATTGGGAAGAATCAATAGATTGATAGCAATAAGTGGAGATAGGACTCATCCCGTGTTCTTGGTCCTTGGAAAGTTGTTCCTGCAAAACACCATCAGACAAATACAATGCATTTTTTTTTTGGATTTTGAAATATGCAAATTTTTATGAGTTTTGAAAATTTTCAAATGTTTATGAATTTTGTAATATGCAAATTTTTGTGTACTTTTGGAAAGATATTCAAATTTTTATGGATTTTGGCTTAGACATCGCAAATGCAGCATCAAAGGGTGTTTATTGAACCACTTACTAGGGGTCCTCGTTCCTTCCCTTTTCGCTAAAAATTACCCAAAGCCGGGCGTGCGTTGAAAGTGGCGTCCTATAACCGACCGCCATTAATTAACGGTGCCCCTACCAAGGCCATACCCGAGAAACATTCGGTCTTGGAGGAAGAAGAGACGAATAAGTGGAGATAAGCTTAAAGCAGGATGAGAGATATTAAGATTTGAATTCCTTCCAAGGTTTTTTTCCCCTCAAAGAGGTAGTCTGTTGTGCCGGGGCTTTGTGCCTTTAATTTTTAGACCCTTGACATGCATACGACCAGGGTTTTCCCTGCGGGGACTTTGCCACTCTTGTCATGCCATAATTCCTAATTGCAATTATCAAAATTCTGATTTGATTTTCATAATGGCCCTTTTTGGCGAGATATGTCTAATGAAATTCATATTGATTTTTCTTCTGGGTCAAGACTGCCCCTATTTGAGACTCCTCTCGTATTGGGATTTACCAAGGTTGGTCATCTTATCCGTCAACCTCTTGTACCTGCATTCGGCCGAGTGAAGGAGAGAAAAAGACTTTCAGATATACTCATGGCATGGCCAAGGTAGCAACGGTGTTTTACCAAAGGAGCCGGCTAAGGACGCTGTGAAGTGTGTGGAATGCCCAACCGAGGGTTACTTTTAAACAAGCGGGGAGAGAATGTTGAATTCCCAATGCTGGGTTCTTTATCAACCAAAGTGCTACAAAGCAAGTCTAAAGACTCTTTTTTCGAAATGATTCAATTAAGCAAAAGCCTAAGATAAAGGTTTAAAACACCACTCTTAATCTTGTTAAGAAGCACTTTCTTTTGAAAATCATGCGTGAAGAAATGGGGAGATGATATTATAAAAATGCTTACTTACGCCAAAATGTTACCTTGCAACCTTTGTAGAAGCAGCTGTCAGAGGCGAGGTTGATCATCATGGGATTTGTCCTCTTTGGCAGTCAAAAGGATTGGAAGCAAAGGATTTTGGGAGTGGCTTAACGAGAATGAGTGGTGCTCAAACCAGACTCAGACGAATAAGGGGAAAAGGAAAAGAGATAAGGGCTAGAACTCCCTTATTAAGGCGCGGAGACCCTGATTACAAGGAACAGTTTACAAAAGAAGCGGAAAATTAGGAGGTGGAGTGAGGACTAAAGCCTCTAAAACAATGGGAGAAAGGGCAAATGCCCAAAGCAGTGGATGTGGAAGAAGTTGGGTCGGACCCAGAATCAGGATGAATTGGAAGAAGAAATTGGTAGATAGAAAGAGGCGGATCCGGAGGGTCCGGAGGTGGAGGAGAATCATGATAGGAGGACTCATCCGGAGGCTCCGGAGGGATGACAAAAGAAGGGATGCGACGCCCTCGAAAGAAATATGGAAAAAGATGATAAAAAAGGAAGAAGAAAATGATGGATGTGATATCCCGGAGGAGTAGAAAGATGAATCGGAAGGAAGCTGGATGGTCCGGAGGTTCCGGAGGAAGTAAATGGAAAGGGACGCGATGCCCAGGGAGGAGAGGAAAATCCGGAGGTTCCGGAGAATGAAATCAGGAAGGAGAAGATGGAAAGGGGCGTCGTGCCCGGGGAAAAGATAGAGAGAATCAGATGAAGAATCCGGAGGTTTCGGAGGAATGATGGAAGGAGGGACGCGATGCCCAAGAAGGTCCGGAGGTTCCGGTGAAATGAGGTGGAAGGGGGCGCGATGCCCGAGGGGAAAGTCCGGAGGTTCCGGAGAAATAGAATCAGAAAGGGCGAGATGCCCAAAGAGGAGGGATAAAATTCCTGGAGGTTCCAGGGAAATGGCAGGAAGGGGGACGCGATGCCCCAAGGGGAGTGGATAAAAGGATGAATATGAATAAGATGGGAAATGCGGAATATCCGGCGGTGCCGGAAGGTGAGGAAGATACGGGTTTGGAAACCCGGGAAGCAGGAGGTGCAAATGCATGCAAAATGATGGATGTAATGGATGCATGAAATGCAAAGAATATGAAGAATGTGAAGGGCGAGAGGATGTGATCCTCCTCCTAACCCTAGGAATGGCCCATGAAGAAAAAGTGATAGAGATGGATGAATAGAAAGTGGAGCAAATAAGGGATGGCCCCTTAGCATTAAGGTAACTGCCCCTCCATGGCAGTGAACATGTACGGCCGATTGGCCCAATAAAGGAAGCTTCAATAAATGACAACCCCTTTGGAAAGCGAAGATCAATAAAGTGAGGGAGTCGTAGAGTTGGAACGGGAAGCATCATGTTGCCCATTGAATGTGGTGTATATGGAATGTTGAGCAAAATGGGCATTCGCCCCTTGTAAGGAATAATGAATTCTGGATTGGAAAGTTTGAACAAGGGGTGCCCTGCCCGGCCCTTAGACGGCATCAACGCTCGGCATGGCGGCGACTTGACTTCTTCGGCCGTGATTGGCACAATAACCCGGATTGGCATTCGGCAAATGAATTCTTGAATCTTGAATGGCACAGTCGTGGCCAAAGTCTTCTTGCCCGGCTCTTGCTTATCTTCGGCACAAATAGCTGCAGAAGCACGCCCCTTCCGAGTAACAAAGGGAGGTGAGGCGGAGGCAGAAGGCTCCGTGGATGGTGGAGTTATAATGGAAGGTGTTGGCGTAAGTGGAGGCGGAGGTTCAAACACATCGAGTTTCTCCCTTTGCTTGCAAGCGGTCGGGATTGGCTCGGGTGCAAAAAGTGGTGGATCCTGCTCAGAATTAACCATAGGTAAAGGCGAAAGGCTATGTGGTGGAGGTATGGGTTTTGGGGTTAAAGGCATAATGGAGGGTAATGGTGGTGAAATTGGGTAAGTGGAGGCCAAGGTGGAGGCTAATGGGAGGCTGATTAGGGAAGGTTTAATGATGGGTTCGACGGAGGCTAATGGTGTGGAGGTAGATGGCTTAACGGGTGGAGGTTTAATGGTGGAAGGCTTGGGGGAGGCCAGTGTTGCGGGGGTTAATGGTGTAATAGGGGGAGGTGTGATGTATGCGGCGTCAAGGATAGGAGGAGACTTACAATGTGCCGGTGTGGGTGATTGAAGTATCGACCCATCATCGTAACACCAATTAGTCTCATAAATAGGGATTGGATCGGGGATGGTTTCATCCTGAGCAGGAGGTTCATCGAATGAAAGTGGAGGGAGCGGGAAATTAAGGAAACTCGGAAGGGGTGCCTGCGGAGCTTCATCATCATCGTACGCTGCCTCAGATTCTTCAATTGCCGGCTCTTCCTCGCTTGGAATGCCGAAGTCATAATCATCCATCCTGTCTTTCCATTCATTTTCCATCTTTGTAATCTCGTCCAAAGCGGCATGGAGAGGATTGACTGGAGTAGGAGGAGCCGTGACCCTCTTTATTTGTTCCTCCATCAAAGTAATCTTATCGAGCAGAGTTTGCTGGAGGGGTGTGACTTGAACAACCGAGGGTTGGCAGGGCCTTGAAGGAGGGGTGGCATAAAAAGGCCGTGGAGGAGAGTTGATAGGATGACCCGTAAAAGAACCCAGATGGGCCGGATTGCAATGAATAAATGGGCCTTGGGGCCGCGATGGAGGAGGAATAGAAGGAGGCGGGTGATGGGCCACCCGAGTAGAATTGGAAATAGAAGAGGGAGGTGGGTGATGGGCCACCCGAATAGAATTAGGAGGAGGAGGTGGGTGATGGGCCACCCGTATAGAATTGGAAGGAGGAGGTGGGTGATGGGCCACCCGTATAGAATTAGAAGGAGGAGGAGATGAAGGAGATGCACCCTCAACGGCAGCCTGAAGGGCTTGGATCTGTTGAGGGGTAAGATGATCTAATGCATGCAAAATCTGGGAGACCTTCTCATCATTGGGACGAGAGGGTCTAATAGGAATAGTGGCCTGAAATTGAGTAGAGGGACCATGAGAATGGACATTGCCCATGGGTCGGGCATGACCATAAGAATGAGAATGTGGTCCTTTGAAAGAATGGTGAGAATGATATTGAACATGTTGAAATTGAGGATCATAAGATGTGCTAGGTTGATCATCCTCATGAATTGAATTAAACATGTTGTTTTGTTTATCAAAGTAAGCCATTATGCAATCCAAATAATGTGTAAACAATTTGCAAAGAAACACACAAGTTGGAATGGTTACCTTGATTTTTGATTGTTTTATCCTTGGTGAATTAATGAATTTTAGCAAAGTTTGGAATGATTCACACAAGGGGGGAACCTAGTTTCAATATGAGTTGAACTCCAATGCCAACTAGGGACCCTCTCTCACCACGTATATGGCCAACTAACTTGGGAACTTCAAGGTACAACCTGCCCAGCGTCCGTGAGGGAATCCACGGGTGCGGGGACTTACGGAGGCTTGGAAAAGGGATTTCCAGTCCAAAGAGACGGAATGCTCAATGGAGGGTCGTCCCGATTCCAAGAGGGTGTGTGGATCCTAATGAAGAGGAGGGGGGCTCCCAAACCAATGCAAAGAATGCAACAGGGTAAGTAGGCCAACCACAATAATCAATCAATCAACAAAGACAAGCATGAAGTAGCATGAAAAACCACAGCGGGGAAGGGTTCTGGAAACCCACAGTAAAAACACGCCCTGGCCGGGGGCGCTACTAACAAGAGCAGAGTAAAACGCGCCTTATGGTGAGGCGCTATCAATAAAAGGACGCCCTGTCCAGCGGGCGTCAAATCAAAAGACACGCCCTGATGTGGGGCGCTAATCAAATAAAAGACGCCCTGGAGCAGGGCGTGAATTCACAGGCAGCAATATAAAGCAGGAAAACCCTCAAATATGCTCGAAAACGCCCTGTCAGAGGGCGTGAAATATGAATAAGACGCCCTAGGTTAGGGCGTTAAATCAAAAAAAAAACGCCTCTTCCAGGGGCGTGACTTCACTTTCTCCAGAAAAACTTCACGGCCAGCAGTAATAACACTCAATCACAACATCATGGCAATCACTAGAATAAGCATGCTCATCAAGAATTTTAAATAGGTGGAGATTCTAAGGAAGAGACAACAAAATGGCAAATCACTTAGGGAAGGGTAAAAAAACAATGGAGGGTGCCCGAGGGGCACAAAAGGGAGACGCACCGAGGGTGCAATAAGGGAGACGGCACACGCGGGTGCCTAAGGGGAAAGGGGTAATAAAGGAAGAACACAAAGTGTCCCACCGTGATCGCCAATTTGTAGATCTATTTAAAATCCACACTTAAATATAAAAAGCAATAGATATGATGAAAGCAATAAAATAGCACGAGGTGCTAAAAGGAGGTTGTGATCGCCAGAGACACGAGGGTCTCAAAGAGGAGATTGATATGGGGAGATGATCGCAAAAATACCTCAAAAGATGCGGGGATGTGAGTACTCCTTTTCTCTTCAAATCGGCCGGCCGATGAAGAGAGTCCTTCACTTGGTTACCCTTGCAAAAAGACACACAACAATAATAAAAGGAATTAGAAATAATGTGTGTGTAGCATCAATTCAATAAAAATATGTATGAGCATGATATCATATAAAAGAACACACCTTTAAGGGGATTGCCCTTAAACCCCTATGCAAAAAGGGTGGGAATATGATGATAAATGATATGAAAATAAGGGGAGATTGTGCAAGAGTTGCACTGTAGGAGGCCTCAACGTAGTTGAGAAAAGAGAAAGAATAGAGAAGAGAAAATATGAATATGATGCATGTATAAACTAATATGAACAAAAAGAAAAGGAATAAGAAGGAGAATAAGAAAAGCCTGCGCGTTGGCTTTGATGATCGTTCGGGAGGAAGCCTCAGCAGATGAACATTGAAGTGCAGGAAGCCTCCTCCTGCCAACGCAGCAACGACAGCAACCTGCAAGAAGGAAAACAGAAGAACAAACGGAGGGGAAGAGTAAAAACAGAAGAGAAGAAAAAAAAATCAAACAGATGAAGAGTAAACCGAAGAAGAAGAACGGAGGAAGAAGTAACAGAGGGGAGGGAAAGAAGAATCCGGAGTCCAACCGATTAACAGAGCTCATAAGCTCTATTAATAAGGTAGAAAAAGATAAGAAGGAAAGAATCTAAAGGAGGAAGAGATAAGAACGGGCAATAGCCCAAAATAGGGGAGGATAAGAATGGGCAAGAGCCCAAACGAAGCAGGGATCCTCTGGGAGAAAGGCTGCGTCCGTTCGGAACACAAAACTGAAACACGACCTGGACAAGGGCGTCAATTCAAGAATTGACGACCTGCCAGAGGGCGTCTTTTAAAAACACGACTTATATCAGGGCGTTAATTCAAAAATCAAATTTTAGAATTTATTTGAAAAGTGTGAAACACGTCTGAGTCAAAGGCGTTAATTAAAACGCGCCTTAACCAAGGACGTTAATTCAAAATATTCAAAATAGGGCCATTTTCCATTTCTCAATATTATTTTCTCATTTTTTAGGTGGAGGTGCATCTCAATGCCCTGATTCCAACGACTATTTTTGCGAATTTTTCTGACACCCGGAAGGCCACCAAATCACCTCTAGAAGAGAGTGGAAAATAATATTAAAAAAATAATTTGAAAAAGTGACGACCGTGTGTAAGGCGTGAATTCAATTTTTGATTTTTTTATTCTTTTCAAATTCAAAGTAACGCCCATGGTTAAGTCGTTAATTCTTAAAAAATTCCGAAAAATTCCTAGAAAAAACCAGAAAAATGGAAATTTGAAAGAATGGACGCCCTCCAGTATAGTCGTCAATTTTTTAAGAAACGTCCATGTATAAGTCGTTATTTAAAAGACGCCACAGATCAAGTCGTTATTTCTGAAAAATAGGAAAAAAAGCCCAGAAAATCTAAAAAAATCCAGAAAAATAGGGGAAAATAGGAAAAAATAAGAAAAGGGTGAAAAAAGGGAGAAATCCAAGAAAAGTGAGAAAAACCACTCAAATAGAACTAATTTGAGGGTCAAATTGGGGCATTACAAGGTAATATGAGATGTACTCACAGTAACGTCAATTTTGGCGTGTCTACAGTCGCGCCATGGCCGCTACTTGAGGGTAGTGGTCCCAACTGGGCCGCCTTACGGTCGAGACAGGGCATGACAGTCATGAAATCGGTCCACCCAAACACGAATCGGTCAAGTCGGTGGGTTCAGGCTTTAGTGGTACAACCTGCTCGACGTCCTAGTAGGAATCCCAGGCTCGCAGGGGCTTACGGAGGTCTCATAATAGTGGTCCTAATTTGATGGAAGGAGTATCCGACAGAGAGTCCCAACTATTACAATATTGAGGCTATGAAAATGCAAAAATCGAGTGTAGAGCGGTCAGTCAACACCACCGGAGTGGCATGACTATCAAACAACTTGATCAATTAAACACGAATCAGTTTAATAAGTGATAGGGCCGCAGTAATTTAATGGAATCACGGATAGATTAATCACATTTAACTACCTTTTTTGCATCAAGAGGATCATTTAGTAAGCCATGCATTGAAGGAGAAAAAGATAGCAATTCAATAGCCATGAACCACATATAAATTACCTTGTTAAACATTCCATATAACCCTAGTCATTTGGTGTGTTTTTACCCTAATCATGTTGTCTAATCAGGAGATATTACAGGCGAAAACATAGTGACACAACTATAACCCGAGCGCTTCTGGCAGTCAGAGAAGGAGCTACTAACCTTGGTTAGCGGTCAACATGTGACCGCTATAGGGCGAGTTTAAAACAGGAACCTAGCAGTCTATCGGGTGGCCCCAAACCCAGCGGCGGTTCTTGGAGCGACCGCAACCAGGATCTCCGCGCTGGCCTCCAGCGAACCCCGACACACCCTGATTATAACTAAAATTCATGCAGTATAGTCAATGAAATTTGGGCAAAACGATATCAACAAAAGGAGAACAAAATTTCGTGCATGTTAGCATGCTTAATTAGGGATTTAGCTTGCAATAACTCTATGTTTAGATCGATACAAGATGGAAGGAACGCTATCAAACCCTAACTAGACATGCCTTGAAAAAAAACTAATTGAGAATGCTATGCAGCACATAATTTAGGTTATTTGGTATCAAAATGAAGAGGACTCGAAGGGGCTTAAGATGGTGTAATTAATTTAACGTTTGGTCTATGAGAACCTATCGAAAATCGAAGGGAAAGGGGACTCCGACGCTGGAACCGCAAGGGAAACACGCTTTAAAACTCTACGTCTCCCCCCATGAACGCGCACGTCGCCGGCCATCACAGCAATTGGGAACTCTCAATAGTTCTAGTGTTCGATTTATAGAGATAGGGTCGACTCTAGGGATGTGATAAGGGCGAAAAGAGTCGTGGAAATTGCTCGCATGCGAAACTCGCGCTTGACTAGGTCATGTCACCTCTGCTCGAAATTGAGCTTGCTAGGGTTAGGGTTTTCACTGGGAGATAGAGGGGAAATGGGCTTCGATCAAAGGCCGATCGATTGGGTCTGGAATGAGCCCATTTGAGCTCGAATTGGGTTTGAATTTGGTCGAACAAGGCCGATCTTAACGAAACTCTGAGTTCTAGCCAAAACCTACAATTGGGCCAAACCAAATTTTCTATTGGGTTCAGTTTAGAAGGCAAAGTAGTAGGAAAACTGACCCTCTACATGAATATGAATTTTTCACATTTTCATAATTTTGTCGATCTTTAGCCTAAGGGGAAATTCAATTTAATAGTTTTATTATTTAAATAATTTGGGGTGCTACACCCGAACACCAAACTTGTCGTATTTCTGTCAGACATGTGATTCATAATTTGGGACTTATTGTCCAAATATAATTGGGTCAGTTAATGACCGGCTCTGTTCAGCTATTTACCCCTCAGTATGGGCTACTTTATTGAAGTTCAGAATCATTATTCCTTTCTTTAGTTAACATCAATTTAAGGCCTGAGGGCCCCCCTTTTCTCGGTGATTAATCAAAGGTTTTCCCCTCTCCGAGGGGATGTAATTAACGCCGTGACCTTTACGGCGCAACGGGTTCTTAGTCCCGACCTGATACCCATAGTCGTCTGGTTAGTCAGATGGAGCGCACCTGTGGCTTCAGACCATCCTAGTCTCGAAGCCCGAATAAATGTCACTTCGGTGACTGGCACGCCCACGCACTTAATAAACCAAATAAATCAAGACAAGAAAGATGATAAAAGAACAAAATGAAAAAATCCCTAGATATCTGAAAAGTGCATCCGACATCTACTTGTTCTCTACTTAGCCGACCTGTGTTCTGTAGTGTTGCAGACACTCTGTCTACCTCATCCGAGCGATAGAGGTACTCCACATTCATTCATCATTTCATCCTGAGTTGTAATGTTGGTGTCCTTCACTTTATTGCTATAGAGTTACATGCTTTCGCAGTTCATTTAGTGTTGTGCACTTGATTCATTTTTAATTGGGCATATTTTTAAAGGGATCTATTCACTCCCCCCCTTTAGATCCAATTGCTCACCCAACACTTCTCAGCCCGGATCCTCTTATCCGGCCCATTATTCTGGTCCCGATCTGAATTCACAACCTTATTCAGAAGTTGGCCCGCATGTTCCCCAATCTCTCCCTACTAATCAGGAGATGTTTTCTAAAATCTATCGTCAGCTTGATGAAATCCAAGGGCAGATCGATCCCAACTCCTTCATTGAGCTTCCGTATGCGTTTCGAAATCTTCATCTTCTACCACCTTTGCAAATTCATACTTATCGTCGCTATGGTGGAACCGGGGATCCCTATGTTCACTTGAGGGAGTTTATCTACGAGTCGGCCCAGTTTCATCAAGACTATTGCTTAATGATGTAATACCCTGCATCCTTCGGATCAGAATCGGAGAGCTTTCAGAGCGCTTTTGCAGGTCCCGAATTGTGTTTTACGATCCACTCAGGTTTTTCTACTATGTAGCCTATGGAACCCCCTGGAGAGTGAACCGTTGAGTTTTGAGACTCCGGGACGCTACAGGCACGTTGTGCTCTTTCCGAGGATCGTGGAGGCTATTTTTTCGTATTTTTTCTGATTTTATGGAATTTTGGGCCAAAAATTGGATTTCAAAAATATTCAAAATTTCTTATTTTTCTTTTCTTTTTAACCCTCACCCTCTCTACTCTCTCATCTCTCACGTCTCTCACTCTCTCCCTCCGTTCTTTCTCCTCTCTTCCCATCTCCCCCGGGCTCATGACCGTGGCGGAGGTGGACGAGGCGGGGATGCTGTGGAGGCATCGTGGAGCGTGATGATGCGAGGATCGGAGCGTGGCATGGGCGTGATCCTGTTCTGTGGATTCGAAGCATAGGCAGGGTTCGTGTAATGGTTTTCGACATGGATTTGGCTTTTTCAGCGCACGAGATCTTCGGTGAAGGTAGGGGGATGGATACTCTACATGTTTCCTACATTCTCTCATGATTTCAAGCCGATATGCGTGAGTTTGAGCGAGTTTTCCTATTTTAAGGGAAAAAGCATGTTTCGGGGGTGTGAGTCGAAATCGCCGTTCCAGGTGATGGTTTTCGATTCTAATGGTAAAATTTGAACCCCTGGCTTGTCAGGATTTGATTCCCGTCAGTTTGGCTGTAATTGCCCGTGATTTGGGGTCGGTATGAGGCCGGATGCCCATGTGAGTCATTTTGGGTAGATTTTAGGAAATCACCCATTTCTTACCCGTTTTGTGGTTTGTTTAGCCCTTTCCGGCTTGTGGAAGGTTGGCATCGAGCATATGTATGTTTCCCCGTCGTTTTGGGACAATTGGGGCATGGAAAGATCAGGTTTTCTGCATTCCTATGATTTTCGCACCGGTAGGAAGTAGCGATCGTACTAGAGACCGCTACTTGAGAAGGCGGCCCTGGAAGCACCGCCACCTATAAGAGATGGCCCTAGATGGACCGCCATTGAGTTCTTAAGTGTTTTTAGGTCGGTTTGAGGTAGAGGCCTTGCTCTCGACCGCAACCTTGAAGTAGCGGCCCTAGGAAGACTGCCATTTAGTTTTAAGTCAGTTTAGGTCGGCTCCTAGTTGCGGCCTTACGACTGACCGCCTTATGAAGTAGCGGTCAGGGGTGGACCGCAACCAGGATGGCTTATCATGTATTTTTTAGGCATCCAGGAGAAGACGGTCTGGGCATGACCGCCACCTCCAAGAGGCGGCTCGGGGGTGACTGCCTTATACAAGTTGCTACCCCCATGAGACCGCATGCTGCCTAGTTTTGTATATTTTCCGTGTTTGGGGTTTCCTGTTAAATGGCGGTCTGGCCATGACTGCCATCTTCAGGAGGCGGCCCTCTAGAGACCGCCATTTTCCTGGGCTATTTGGTAGCGGCCAGGGAGATGATCGCCACCTGCACAGAGTGCTCTTTCGCATCGGTTTGGCTTCCGGTTGGCTTGGCTTCAACCCCTTGGTTATCCCATTGTTCTGTGGATGTCGTGGACATCCTATGAGGGTTGTGACCGTGTTATAGGGTGGTTGGAAGTACCGTAATACCGAGTAGTGTGCCGTGTTGTTTCAAGAGTTATTATGGTCTCCGGTCAACCTGGTTGTGACCCAATGGTTGACACGTGACCTCGTGAGTGTCTAGACTATCCCGTGGGGATCGAGACTATGTTTTGGGCGCTTAGAGATATCATATTACCTCAGTTTACGTGCCTATGTGGTTTGAGGGCTTTGAAAATCCCTCATGCTTCGTGTTTTCTTGTCATACGGAATTGTGAGTCTGTTGAGCGACCTTGGGGCCGAGGGCTTTCAATTGATGTGGATCCGGCTTTTTTGTGCCGCTTCCATGATGGTTTACCGTGGTTTTTGGCTTAGGGACTAGGCTGATTAACGGTGTGTTGCCGTGATGTGCGACGATCTTGACCTGGGTCTTGTGACTCAAAGATCATTGTGTTAGCCGGTCTAGTTGGTTGTCCTGAGTCTGGCGGTTGTATGATGCCTTATGTTCTGAGTATGTGCGACAGGTTCGTGCTTAGCATGTCCGTACTTTATGTTTTGAGTCTCTGTGTCTAGTGAGCCTCCACTAGTCGTAGCCTGACGACACTTTCATGTGTCGGCCCACCTGGGAGTGGTGGCGGGGCGAGTTCCTGGTGGAAACGATTTTTAGGCTGGTTACCGTGGGCCCCTTTGTCTATCCGTCAAAGTCCGACGGGAGGGGAAAATCAACTAGAGGTCTGGCTCAAGACATTGAGCTTGTGTGTGCACATGTGGTCAGGGGCGTTGGACCAGCGCCAACTGGTGTGACCCTAACTAGTCACTCGTTATTGTTGTTCCTTGGTTCTTGTTTGATGTCTCAGTTACCTCGTTCAAGGTGAGTGGGAGATACCTGAGGAATAGTGTAAGACATCAGTGGATGCATCTGGCTTTTATTCTAGTGAGGAGGTACTTCTGTCACATGACACATGAGTCGTGACTCGTGTGGTTCTTCGGTGAGTCAGTGCTGCGTACACGACGGCGAGGTCGTGTATGCATCTATGTTTTAAGACCGTGTAATCTTGTGTTGGGCCCGTCTCTGCGAACGAGTCCCTACGTCCGAGAGGTCGTGATATGTTCCCCACATCCGAGAGGTCATGATGTTTCCTGGTTTGGTAGCCAGGATTTCCTTATATCAGTTCGGCAACTCCCGACTTTTTGAGATCAGGGTTGTTCTTCTGTTACCATTAGGAGTAGTTAGAGGGCCGAGGTTTTATCGGCTGACGTGTTTCTGTTCAGTACGGCTTTCCTCTTTACTTTTACTGTTGTTCCTACTCCTGCTACTGCTTTTGTTGTTAGCACTGTTGTTTACCACTTTTGTTTCATGGTGGGGATCCACGGGACCCCTACCGAGCCAGTAAGATGAGGCTCACCCCTGACTTTTCAGGTGTAGCTGTTCTTCCTCATTGTCAGAGGTGTAGTGCGGTAGTTCTTAGTGCCAGCTTTGCCAGTGTCGAGCTTCCCCCGACTTGAGAGTACATTTCTCTTTCCTGTTGGACTAGACTCTGTAGTTTTAATTGTTTAATTGAAAATGTAATTTTATTTCTACTATTTTAGCAATCCTGATCATAATTATATAATTGTTTATTGCTTTATCTTGAAGTTCAAGGTACCCACACACACCTTTCTTTCCCTTCGGAGCCTTATAGCTCTTGGGAGGCCTCTCAGGATCCAAGTGGTATCAAGTTTACCCGGTATCCGGATGCTGGGTCATCACAGATGGCTTATTTGTTTAGTCTATCATTAGAAGGCCCAGCTCGGGACTGATTTTTGTCTCTACCGCATGATCAAGTTGTGGATTTCCAAGTTCTTCAACAGAAGTTCATCCAGCATTATCAAGACCAAGTTGGGACTAGATATCTGTGGTGGATTTGGCCCAAGAGAAGATGAGGCCCGATGAGTTTTCTACATTTTCTGATCGTTAGCATCATATGGCCGTGCAAGTCTTCTGGCAGATTTCGGAGGAGTAGATCAAGATCCTTATTTCTAATGTAGCGCCTCAATATCACTTTATCTTGGCCTTGAATGATATCACCTCTTGGCAACAACTTTATAGTCGAGCCCGCTTCATTCGCTAGCAACTCCAAAGTTCCCTTGATTCCGAGTCCCCTCAACCCTCTACATCCAAGTATACCTCTCACCAATCTTCCATGAGTCAACCCTCCGACTCTTATCAACCCTCCATGAGTCAATCGTATGCTTCCTATCACCAACCCTCCACTTCCTTTCAATCTTCCACAAGTTAGCCCTCCACTTATCACCAACCCTCCGCTTCCACATATCATTCTTTTATAAGTCAACCCTCAAACAACTATGGCCAACCCGCCGCTTCCACATATCAATCTTCCATAGGTCAAGCTTCCACCAACTATGGTCTACCCTCTGCTTCCACATATCAATCCTCCGTAAGTGATCAACCCTCCACCATCCATGGTCAGCCTTCTGCATACCCACATTCGTCTCCGCCTTCCATCAAGGGAATGCAAAACCCCGAGCAAGTGGATGTCGTCCACTACATACCCATCCCGCTCATCATACACCTTCACCTAGTCCCTCCGCTATCCGCCATTCCCCCTTGCCTTCGCGACCTCCACTTCCATCCTATTTGCCTAGTCAAGTGTTTCCTCCATCTCATATTCTTCAATATCCGCCTTGCCCGAAGAAGGCTCAATATCCTCCGTTGTTGGAATCTGTCACGTCCCGAACCGATAGCAGCGGAAGACATGCTCAGAACGTGGTAGTGATTCACTCCTGATACAGAGCAAACCAAAAGACATAAACACAAAATAAAGGCATCAAAATAACTATGAGTTTTATTGATATCGAAAGTCATTATTACAACCTTTACTCTATCACATCGATAAAAGAAAAAGAAACAACTCAATATTATAGGACTTGACTTTAAGAGAAATAAAAAGACACAACTCTCAAAACTCGGGAACTCCATCACTCTTGCCCGTTCCCATCTGTAGTTGTTTCTTCATTAATACCTGGAAAGTGTTGAGAGGAACTGGGTGAGTGAGAAGCTTAGTAGAAATTACACTCTATCATCAGGCAAAATGTAAATGATTAGCCATTTAATAATGCATGAAATACAACAATGCATGAAGGGAAACACAAGCATTATCAAAAGAGTAGCAAGGCCACATGAAGGCTCCCAATAATTAAGACAATAAGAGACGGGTACAAGAACATGATGGAAAGAGAATAACTTGGAACAAGTACAAAAGATAACAAGCACTAATATTCATATCACAAATCGCCCCTTCCGGATCTCATATTCAAACATATCAAGTCATGCATATAAGGAAGATGCCCGTGATGTAAATATGTCTAGCTCGAATCTTGCGTATGGTTGGTGCAATGCCACACTTGATCATTCATAATACCGGTACATGTCTGGGCTTTGCCTCACCCCTAGGACCAGATCCGTGCCATAATAGTTTATGCCTAGCATTGAGTATCATATTGGACCCAAAGTCCCGTATCATGTAATTCCCAGACAATTTATTAATGGCATCGGAATTCCAAGAATAGCTCATGAAACTAAGATAACACGAGTAGGAAATTGATTCCTTGTAGACTTCCAATTATCAAGGGAAAGTCATTTAGGAAAAATGACTTTAAGAAGGATATTGGATTATTTTTCATGGAATATAATGTCAAAATAGACTCCACAAAGGTCATAATCTTGAGATATAATAGCCTAGAGAGGTTGGAAGGGTTTAACACAAAATAACCATTGAAATGGAAAATCTCAAGTCGTTGAACGAAGAAATGGTCAACCCTGGACCGCTATCCTAAGGTGACGATCACAAGAAGATATCAATCAAGTGGGTTCGACCAAACTGACTAAACCGAGTCGAGTCCTAATCATGAATGCGTCTGAGGAACAGAACGCTTTTACATGAAGGTGTATGGGAGACTGGATGCCTCAAAAAGTGTCCACATGGCTATGAGAAAAAGGCGGTCTAGGCAAGACTACAGCCAACACGAGGCGGTATTGGAAGGACCATTTTTAATAAATCTGACAGAATTTCGGTAGAACTTTGACAGGGCCTCGTTCCACCAAAATTAGACTTCCAGTGGGTTCAGGTCTTAGTGGTACAACCTACTCGGCATCCTAGTGGGAATCCCAGGCCCGCGGAGTCTTATGGAGGCCTCGGAATATGAACACCTAGTCCGACGAAAGGAATATCCGACGGAGAGGTATTCGATGGCCAAGAATTAATGGCTCATAATCAGCGAAAAACAAGTGTAGCGGTAAGTCGAAACCACCGGAGTGGCACGACCCTTAAATAACCCAAAAAAAGTAACAAGTGATGAACAACAATTAAAAAGATAGTAGAAAATTTACAAGTTAAACCATGATTTTTGACCATTAATTCTACACTTTTTCCAACAATAGAAGGACAAGTAATGATCCAATTTAAAGCTTGTTATTACAACAACTTAAATGGTCATGTTCTGTAGTGTTTTTGAGTTTACCAGCATGCAATATAACAACATAACAAAGTATAAAAACGTAGGAAAATGGACCGGCTTCATGCTGGAAACGAGAGAATAAGATGGTCATTACAGGCTGCAACTAGCATAAGATGGTCTTGGGAAGACCGCTACTGTAAAACTATTTATATCCTTTTTTTCTTTTTTTTTTTGAAATTAAGGTATGAACGCATCTAATAGTGTGGACGCGTCTAAGAGAAGGCGTCAGGGGACTAGCGCGCGTCCATATTATCTCATAATTATTAAACTAATTAAATATATATGAACGCGTCTAAGAGATGGGATGTGTCAATTAAAATAATATTTTTTTTGAAAAAACAAGGCATGATAAGGAGGTCTATCGCGTGACCATTTCTTCATAAAGCGGTCACTAGTAGGACCGTTTTTAAAACTGAGATCCGTCGATGATGAACTCCGACAGAGCTTGACTAAAACGACGATCGCGATCAATATAGTGAATGAAATTTAGGCAAATTGGTATCGTTGGAAAGTGCATTCAAAGATAAATAAGATATCATACTTTAATTAGGGTTTAGGCTAAGATAAACTAACATAAGATGGACTTAAAGTGATGGCAATCTCTCGGATATACCTCTGAGTAAAATAACAAATTCGATCGACATGGTGTACTAAAATTGGGCAAACTAGTATCAAATAAAAGAGAACAGAAAGATGAACAAGATGACATATTTTATTATTGGTTCCGCCTGAGAGAAACCCACCTTAGATCGACGAGAAGTGAAGGGGAAGAAGTCGCCGGAACCCTAATTCCAACTGCCCTAAATGCCGAATCCTCCCACGATCGAGCACGCCATCAGCCGTCGAAGCAAATAGGGTTTCTAGGGAACGAGGGGCACCTATTTATAGAGTCTAAGGAGACTTCTAGAGATCGAATCGATCTAAAGAGTTCAAAGAGGAGAAAACGGCGAGAAACTCGGGTTAGATCAAATCCGCCGCCGCCGCGCAGAATTGGAGGGTATAGGGTTAGTGTTTAGCGAGGAAAATCGATCACCTAGCATGGGCCAAGAGATTGGGTTCGATTACAGCCCATAAGAGCTCGAATTAAGGCCTAATTGGATTGAATTTGGGCGGGGTTGTTCTAAGTCCGATTTAGCCTAACTCTCTGATTTGGGCTAAAACCAAATTTTATTTGGGCCTCTTTCTTTAGACAAAGTTGTTGAAAATGTTGATTTCTACAAGATGCATATTTTTTCATATTTTTTATTAAAATTTCAAATTTTAGGTTCATAAGATAATATTACCTTATTCATTTAAAAATTCGATTTAAATAAACATTATTATTTTACTCGCGTAAAAATTCAGATATTATTATTTTATTTATTTAAAAATTCAGGTTGCTACACCCTCCCCCACTTTAAGGAATTTGGTCTTCCAAATTCATACGATTCTTTCCAAAATAACAGTGGGGTACAATTGCCACTCTTAAACATCTTCTAATACTTCAGCCTGATGTGACCCATTCTAATTCATGCTACTATACAAAATCACCCAGTATAAGCATGAAAAATATAAAGTTAAGGCAGGTTTAGAGTTACCTTCCATCACTTGCAACCTGCCTCACCTCTTCGATTCCTCCGGTTGCCCATCTCGCGGTGCCTGCTCCCTCATCAGGGGACAATGAGCAATTCTATGGTCTCCGCTTCCACAATGGATGCACTTTCCTTGGTTCCTCCAACAATCCTCCGACTGATGCCCACCTTTATCACAATGCTCGCACTCCCCTTCTGACCCTTCTTGTCTATATGAGCCCCATTACCACCATTCGGTCTCTTCTTCCCATTGGTAGGCACACTATCCTCAGAACCACTTGCTCCTCCCTTCTTGGCAAGCCTTCTAGAAATCCACTCTGTCATATCCAAAGCATCTTCCAACACTTGGGCCTTTTTCGCCATCTCGGCATACACCTGAATCTCTAATGGTGCTAACTATGGAATATACTCAACTCTCAAACCATTCAAGAACCTCATAGCTTTCATTTTCTCCGTACTAACTAGGTGGGGTTCATAACGGGCTAACCTAGCAAATTGGGCTTCGTACTCCGCTACAGACAGGTTCCTCTGCTTCAGGGATGCAAATTCAGCGGCCTTCTTCTCTCGAACCCGCTCCAAAAAATACCTCTCATTGAAAAGCTCCACGAACTCATTCCACGAAACTTGATCATTTTGCAATGTCACTTCTATAGCTTTCCACCAAGCCCGCGCATCTATCTCTAATTGGTATGTAGCTAACAAGGCCTTCTCCTGATCGGTACACTACATAACCCAAAAAATCCTCTCTATCTTCTTAACCTAATTCTCCGCCTCATCGGGATCGGTAGACCCACCAAACCTAGGGAGATTCATACCTTGGAAACTCCTATACACATCTCCTGCACCCTGACGAACTTTACCCTGGGCTACCTGCTACAAGGCCTGAGTCAACCTGTAAGACCCCGAGTTTCTGTACAAATATTAAATTTCGTAAATAGTAAATGTTGAATAGCGACTGAGGTAAATAGTAAATAGTAAATATTTTTGACTATCGTGTAAATATTCTGAAAAATGATAGTTAATTAGTAAACACCATGATAAACACTTTGGTCTCCTGTACCTGACCCTAATAAAATCATTTACATGGCTTAATCAGTGATTTAAGCCTGACTTAAAAACGCGGAAAACACTATTCACCCGAAAATATAACTACCTTGGAAAAATCTGCAAAAATCACATCTGATAGAGAGTATTTTTCTTAGCAACTTTGTCTTCTGGAGTTTCATCGGTAAAAAATCAAAAACTCTCTCTATCGATTAAACCGTTGAACATTGGGTTAAATTATTATTTTAATCTTAAGATTGGGAGATTAACATTAAACCTCGTGATAAAATTCCATAAAAATCATAATCTGAAAGATCACGTCTTGATTAGCAATTTTGTCTTCTGGGTCAATTTCATTAAAAATCGTTTAGTGACATTAAATGAAGGTTTTAGTTAACAATGGCTTAATCTATGGGATTAGGCTTAGATTAAGGGTAACCTTACCTTGTGGAACACGTGAAACCGTGTTTGGGTTGGCATAAACACGTCTTCAACACTGCCAAGGGAATTGCGGCTCTGACCAGCCCGCGTGAGAAGTTTAAACACTTCTCTACAAACCTATAAATAGAGGAAGCATTCCTAAGCATTCCTCTTAAGCAACTTAAGGATTTCTTGCTGCTGTCTTGCTGCTGTGAAGCTTTGCAAGACCACTATTCATCTTCTTCCCCAAGCTTTCTCTTATTTTCATCGGTTAAGGTAGGTAACCATGACACAAACTTGAATTCAATAAAAGGAATGATAGGGCATCATGTTAGCTTGCATATTTCATGATTTTCCATGCTTAAACCCATGAATTGAAGCCCTCATTGCCGGATTATACTTCTGTTTTCGCTGTTCCCGTGTTACAAAGAAAGACGGTTCCAACCGGACCGCTTATCTCTTAGACGGCTTAGAACTGACCGCCTTAATTGCTTTAAGCGGCCCAATTTTAACCATTTCACATGAATAACGGTCAACCAGAGACCGCTTTAGAATGAAATTAGTAGTATTATCATTTTATCGTATTTTATATACACGGTTAGAAAACGACCGCTTTACATGATACACGGCCCCACTATAACCGTAGTATCCTTTTACCCTTAAAACGGCCCATAGATAACCGTTTTACAGCCAGTAGGTTTAACGGCCCACTGTCATCCGTTTAACTTCCAGAAAACCTGATTTTTACTATTTTGACCTATTAAAAATGTTAATTAGTAAAATTTGACAATCCATATAAATAACAGATAATGACATGAGTAAATTTCTGTTATTTGCAATATCTATTTTGATAAATTGTTTAAAGTGGAAACTATTGTAATTCACTTGTAACTTTAGATAAATTGGTTAATTACCATAGGTAATTTCTGTAAATTATTGTAAATCAAAATATTACTGGCCGACTTATGGCAAGTCTTTGGCCAATTAACCGGACACTCTATCCGGTAAACTTCACATTTTTTTTACCGTGAGACATTTTTACCGTGGTAAATTACGGTTACATCATAACTATCGTTTTAACTTGATAAATTGATCGATTACCCTTGGATAACCTTCGGTCATATTTGAGCCCGGAATTGACCAATGGACATTAAACTGAAATTAGTTGGTTTAATTGTTATTGGCAACCCGGTAACTACTTTGCATAAATTATCTTATAATTAGATATTATCGTTATACTTAATAATGATTCTCTTGAACCGTATTTCTTAAAAATACGACCCGAGTGGTTCGTATATTCGTTCTTCAGAACTTACTTCTCTCTCTCGAACGGCTTACTGTCAACCGTTCATTCTTGACCCCGTGACTCGTTACTCATGAGAGTACGGCCCGGTGTTCGCCGTACGACTACCTTGTTTTGGGTTTTCGTCATGTTTATACTCTTGAATCAGAGGAGACAAGTGTCGTCCTTTACATCTTATACCCGACAGAAATTCATCTGATTATATTGGCCATAATTGACTATGTCTAGACGGGGGATCGGTGATCCAATTGAAATGAAATGCCGACGCATCATAAGGGCCCAGTCTGGTCCTGGGGAGAGCGCCCGAAAAGATATTGAGCCCATTGGGATGTTTATGACAAGGGTGAGGCATTGCACCCGAATACTTGACTTGACTTGTTACGTCTATGACAAACTCTTGATACTCGACTCGTGTGTATTTACTTGGTTACATGTGTAACATATTGCTGGCCAAATTCTCTATTGTACTTTACTTGTTCACTACTTGATAAATTGCTATATTTCTTGACCTTGCAAGATATTCTATCGTCATTCTTTATTTACTGCATTTCATATAAATTGGAAATCAATAGTTAATTACTTAAACCTGTTTGTGGTTATCTATTGAGCGTGTTTAGCTCACTCCTACTGTTTCCCCTCTTTCCAGGTGACGAACTTGTCGGGGATGGACTGGAGTGATATCGAGAGATAGTTTTAGTTTATTGAGTCAGTTTGTACCCTTAGCATTAGTGAGAGATTGTTCTAGCATTTTACTTATTATTTGGTTGTAGTCGTTCTACCCAGTGTACTCAACCTTATTCCAATAAAACTCTGATTATTACTTTTCCAACCTTTAGTGCAATGGATTGCAATGCTTCGGAATTATATATTGCTCGCTTGCCTCTAACCGTACGTCCCGAGATTCCGCATCGGGGCGTGACAGTTTAGTTGGTATCAGAGCCTAGGTCAATTTGTCCTAGGTATTTCACTTTAAGGTTATAGGTCTATTGGTTATAGGCTTAAGAAAACAACCTTGTGAGAATTTGGGTAGAAATTTGGGTTAAGTTATTTAACCATAATCATGATCTTCTTATCTAGTTCTTCTCTTCTCATCTAAGAAGTTCTTCTCTCATAAATAATCTGAGTAACTATTTTATATAGGCACTTAACTCGAAATGGCAGCCAATCGTGCTGAGATGAGGAATTTACATCGTACAGTTCAAGGACTTACGCAAGCCTTGAACGCACTGGCTCAAGCTGGAGCTGGAGCGGCACCTCATGGCGCAGCTCATGGCACTGGTGATTTATATCGGAATTTTCGAGGAATGAACCCGCCTAGATTCGCTGGTTCAACTGATCCCGATGAAGCCGAGAATTGGCTCGACGAGATGGCAAGAATTTTTGAGGTCATGCAATGCACTGACCAAGAACGTGTTCTTTTATCTGTTTTCCAACTGGAACGGGATGCACGTGCTTGGTGGGAGTCTGTTAAGCCGACTCTCGGAGATCAACAAGTCTCGTGGGAGGAATTCGAGGAATATTTCAATGATAAATATTTTTCTGACCGCGTGCAAGAAAAGAAGGGAGCAGAATTCGTAGCTTTGAAGCAGCGAAGTTTATCGGTATCAGAATATGAGGCTCAGTTTTCACGACTCTCTCGTTATGCAAGACATCTTATTTCGACTGAGAGAATGAAGGCGAAGCGTTTCCTCAATGGTCTTCGACTTCATTATATCAATCAACTTGCACCACTGGAAATTTCTACATATTCTGAGATGGTAAGAAAGGCACAAATATTAGAAGATACTTTGGAAATGACTGAAAGGATTCGTGGTCAAGGTAACAAGAAAGAGCAACCGAAGGCACTCAAGAATGTTAAACCTGGATTTGTCACTGACCCGAGCAAGAAAAGACCATTTATTAGTTCTGGTTCAAGTTCTGGTTCTGGTTCGTGGAGAGGCAAAATGCCGCGACAAGAAGACAAGAAACCTGATTCTATGATTCCATTCAAGGGCGTATGCCGATATTATGATCGTCCTGGTCACAAGATGGAAGATTGTTGGCGCAGGCTAGGTGCATGTCTGCGGTGTGGAAGCAAAGAGCACCGTATACCCAACTGCCCTTTATTATCGGAACAAGCTATCCCGGCAAAACCCCTGAATTTCAAGAAGCCTCAAGGCAGGCTCCAGGCTCTTCATGCGAAGGAAAAAGATATCGCCGAGGATGGTGGACTCGTCGAAGGTACTCTTGCTATATTCGACTTGCCAGCTTTTGTTCTATTTGATACTGGTGCAACACATTCTTTTCTTTCACGGAGATTTGCTAAATCTTTAGCTATGGAACCTGTTTTATTGAGTTCTCCGTTAGAAATATCAACCCCTATTGGTTCTAAATCAGCAATTCAGCATTACTATCCTTCTAGTAAGGTTATGGTGAATGATCAGAATTTTCCAGCTGATTTGATTTGTATGGGCATGAAGGATTACGATGTAATCCTAGGAGCCGATTGGTTGGCTCGATATGAGGCCAATGTCCATTGTAGTTCTTGTTCCGTGTCTTTTTCTAGACACCCCGGATTATCCTTCAAGGGAGTGAAACATCCTAGTTCTATCTCTCTTATCTCGACTCTTCGTGCTGATAAGTTATTGAGGCGTGGATGCGAAGCTTTTCTGGCTTTTGTTCATGCGTCCCCTGAACAGCAGATCGAGATTAAGGATATTGCTATTGTCCGAGAATTTCCGGATGTATTTCCAGAGGAGTTACCAGGACTTCCGCCTCAGCGTGAAGTTACATTTTCTATTGATCTTATTCCTGGATCGTCTCCTATTTCTAGAGCCCCTTATCGAATGTCTCATGCGGAATTGCGGGAATTGAAGCAGCAATTGTTGGAATTACTCGAGAAGGGTTTTATTCGCCCGAGTGTTTCTCCTTGGGGAGCTCCTGTATTGTTTGTTCGGAAGAAGATGGTTCGATGAGATTATGCATCGATTATCGGCAACTCAACCAGTTGACTGTCAAGAACAAGTATCCTTTGCCAAGGATTGATGAGTTATTTGACCAGATTACTGGAGCTTCTTATTTTTCTAAGATCGATCTTCGATCTGGATATCACCAGTTACGGATTAAAGAAGATGATATTTATAAATCAGCTTTCCGTAGCCGGTATGGTCATTATGAGTTTGTCGTTATGCCTTTTGGGTTAACGAATGCACCGGCAGCTTTCATGCAGTTAATGAACAGTGTGTTCCGACCCTACCTTGATCAATGGGTTGTGGTATTCATAGATGATATTTTGATATATTCCAAGAGTGAAAAAGAACATGCCGAGCATCTGAGGATGGCTTTGCAATTATTGAGAGATCACCAATTATATGCCAAGTTCAGCAAGTGTGAATTTTGGCTAAGTGAGGTGTCCTTTCTAGGACATATTATTACTAAGGATGGAATTTCTGTGGATCCATCTAAAGTGGAAGCGGTAAAGAATTGGGAACAGCCTACTAATGTTACTGAAGTAAGGAGTTTTCTTGGCCTGGCTGGTTATTATCGAAGGTTCATTCAAGATTTCTATAAGATTGCGGTACCTCTGACAAAATTAACCCGCAAGGAGATCAAGTTTGAGTGGTCAACTGAATGCCAACGGAGTTTTCAAACTCTGAAGGATTGTTTGACTACTGCTCCTATTTTGACCTTACCTTCTGGTGAGGGCGGTTTTGTGGTTTACACTGATGCTTCTGGTATTGGCTTAGGCTGTGTGCTTATGCAGCACGGCAAGGTGATTGCCTATTCTTCTAGGCAGCTAAGAAAGCATGAAGTTAATTATCCAGTTCATGATTTGGAATTGGCATCCGTGGTATTTACTTTGAAGATTTGGAGGCACTACTTATATGGTGAAACATTCACTGTATTTTCGGATCACAAAAGTCTGAAATACTTATTTTCTCAAAAGGAATTGAACATGAGACAAAGGAGATGGTTGGAGTATATAAAGGATTTCGACTTTTCTATTAAGTATCACCCGGGCAAAGGCAATGTGGTTGCTGACGCTTTAAGTCGGAAACCTGTGGCTAAGATATCTAGTCTTATGTTACAAGAATGGAAATTACTGGAGCAAATGGCTAGTCTGGATATCAATATTGATAATGATCGGATATTGATTTCCCAGTTGCAACTTAAGCCCGAATTATTGGTAGAAATCAAGTTATTGCAAGATATTGATCCCGAGCTAGTCGAGATTAAGGAAAGCCTGAGTAGCAGACCTGAATTCTCGATAGCCGATGATGGAAGATTAGTATTTCAAGGTCGAACTTGTGAACCGGATGAGGGTAATATAAAGAATCGGATTCTTGAAGAAGCACATAGATCTCGATATACTATCCATCCGGGATGCACTAAGATGTTCAAAGATTTGAAAAGGACATTTTGGTGGCCGAACATGAAAAGGGAAATTACAGATTTTGTGAGTAGATGTCTGGTTTGTCAACAAGTAAAGGCCGAGCATTTCAGACCGGCAGGTAAATTAAAACCACTTGACATTCCCCAATGGAAGTGGGAGAGTATTGGCATGGATTTTATTATGAGTCTTCCTAAGACTCGAAGTGGTCATGATGCAATATGGGTAATCGTGGATCGACTGACTAAGTCAGCCCATTTCCTATCCATTAAGTCCAAGTGGACAGTTGATGTGCTAGCAGCATTATATCTGAAGGAAGTGGTTAGACTTCATGGTATTCCAGTCAGCATTGTGTCTGACCGAGACCCGAGATTTACATCTCATTTCTGGAAGGGATTGCAAGAATCTCTTGGTACCCGTCTGAATTTTAGCACTGCATTTCATCCGCAAACAGATGGACAGACCGAGAGAACTAATCAAATAGTGGAAGATATGTTGAGAGCTTGTATGATCGACTTCGGTGGAAGTTGGAGCGATCATTTAGCATTAATAGAATTCGCCTACAACAATAGTTATCAAGCCAGCATACAGATGACACCTTTCGAGGCTTTGTATGGAAGGAGCTGTCGTTCTCCATTATGTTGGGATGAGGTTGGCGAGAAGCAATGGCTTGGACCGGATCTTATCTCGGAGTCATCACAAAATATTCGTATTATCCGAGACCGGTTACTTGTGGCTCAATCAAGGCAAAAGAGTTATGCTGATAATAGGAGAAGAGATTTGGAATTTCAAATTGGCGAGCATGTGTTCTTAAAAGTATCTCCTTCAAGAGGTATTCGTCGATTTGGTATTTATGGCAAGTTAAGCCCAAGGTATATTGGTCCATTTGAGATCCTTGATCGAGTGGGTGAAGTCGCTTATAGATTGGCCTTACCTCCTCAATTATCTGGTGTACATAACGTATTCCATGTATCTATGCTTCGGAAATACGTGTACGACCCTAGTCACATCATTCAACATGTGGACTTTGAATTTAAAAAGGATCTATCCTATGAAGAAAGACCAGTGAAAATTCTGGATCGAAAGGAGCAACAACTTCGAAATCGTTCCATACCGATGGTCAAAATCCAATGGAGTCGGCGTGGAATAGAAGAAGCTACATGGGAATCCGAGGACGCTATACGGAAGCGTTATCTCGACCTATTCTAGGTGAGCTATCTTTCCTTTACTGTTTTTTGGTCCAGTGAATTTGGAGGACCAAATTCTTTAAGTGGGGGAGGGTGTAAGACCCCGAGTTTCTGTACAAATATTAAATTTCGTAAATAGTAAATGTTGAATAGTGACTGAGGTAAATAGTAAATAGTAAATGTTTTTGACTATCGTGTAAATATTCTGAAAAATGATAGTTAATTAGTAAACACCATGATAAACACTTTGGTCTCCTGTACCTGACCCTAATAAAATCATTTACATGGCTTAATCAGTGATTTAAGCCTGACTTAAAAACGTGGAAAACACTATTCACCCGAAAATATAACTACCTTGGAAAAATATGCAAAAATCACATCTGATAGAGAGTATTTTTCTTAGCAACTTTGTCTTCTGGAGTTTCATCGGTAAAAAATCAAAAACTCTCTCTATCGACTAAACCGTTGAACATTGGGTTAAATTATTATTTTAATCTTAAGATTGGGAGATTAACATTAAACCTCGTGATAAAATTCCATAAAAATCATAATCTGAAAGATCACGTCTTGATTAGCAATTTTGTCTTCTGGGTCAATTTCATTAAAAATCGTTTAGTGACATTAAATGAAGGTTTTAGTTAACAATGGCTTAATCTATGGGATTAGGCTTAGATTAAGGGTAACCTTACCTTGTGGAACACGTGAAACCGTGTTTGGGTTGGCATAAACACGTCTTCAACACTGCCAAGGGAATTGCGGCTCTGACCAGCCCGCGTGAGAAGTTTAAACACTTCTCTATAAACCTATAAATAGAGGAAGCATTCCTAAGCATTCCTCTTAAGCAACTTAAGGATTTCTTGCTGCTGTCTTGCTGCTGTGAAGCTTTGCAAGACCACTATTCATCTTCTTCCCCAAGCTTTCTCTTATTTTCATCGGTTAAGGTAGGTAACCATGGCACAAACTTGAATTCAATAAAAGGAATGATAGGGCATCATGTTAGCTTGCATATTTCATGATTTTCCATGCTTAAACCCATGAATTGAAGCCCTCATTGCCGGATTATACTTCTGTTTTCGCTGTTCCCGTGTTACAAAGAAAGACGGTTCCAACCGGACCGCTTATCTCTTAGACGGCTTAGAACTGACCGCCTTAATTGCTTTAAGCGGCCCAATTTTAACCATTTCACATGAATAACGGTCAACCAGAGACCGCTTTAGAATGAAATTAGTAGTATTATCATTTTATCGTATTTTATATACACGGTTAGAAAACGACCGCTTTACATGATACACGGCCCCACTATAACCGTAGTATCCTTTTACCCTTAAAACGGCCCATAGATAACCGTTTTACAGCCAGTAGGTTTAACGGCCCACTGTCATCCGTTTAACTTCCAGAAAACTTGATTTTTACTATTTTGACCTATTAAAAATGTTAATTAGTAAAATTTGACAATCCATATAAATAACAGATAATGACATGAGTAAATTTCTGTTATTTGCAATATCTATTTTGATAAATTGTTTAAAGTGGAAACTATTGTAATTCACTTGTAACTTTGGATAAATTGGTTAATTACCATAGGTAATTTCTGTAAATTACTGTAAATCAAAATATTACTGGCCGACTTATGGCAAGTCTTTGGCCAATTAACCGGACACTCTATCCGGTAAACTTCACATTTTTTTTACCGTGAGACATTTTTACCGTGGTAAATTACGGTTACATCATAACTATCGTTTTAACTTGATAAATTGACCGATTACCCTTGGATAACCTTCGGTCATATTTGAGCCCGGAATTGACCAATGGACATTAAACTGAAATTAGTTGGTTTAATTGTTATTGGCAACCCGGTAACTACTTTGCATAAATTATCTTATAATTAGATATTATCGTTATACTTAATACGGATTCTCTTGAACCGTATTTCTTAAAAATACGACCCGAGTGGTTCGTATATTCGTTCTTCAGAACTTACTTCTCTCTCTCGAACGGCTTACTGTCAACCGTTCATTCTTGACCCCGTGACTCGTTACTCATGAGAGTACGGCCCGGTGTTCGCCGTACGACTACCTTGTTTTGGGTTTTCGTCATGTTTATACTCTTGAATCAGAGGAGACAAGTGTCGTCCTTTACATCTTATACCCGACAGAAATTCATCTGATTATATTGGCCATAATTGACTATGTCTAGACGGGGGATCGGTGATCCAATTGAAATGAAATGCCGACGCATCATAAGGGCCCAGTCTGGTCCTGGGGAGAGCGCCCGAAAAGATATTGAGCCCATTGGGATGTTTATGACAAGGGTGAGGCATTGCACCCGAATACTTGACTTGACTTGTTACGTCTATGACAAACTCTTGATACTCGACTCGTGTGTATTTACTTGGTTACATGTGTAACATATTGCTGGCCAAATTCTCTATTGTACTTTACTTGTTCACTACTTGATAAATTGCTATATTTCTTGACCTTGCAAGATATTCTATCGTCATTCTTTATTTACTGCATTTCATATAAATTGGAAATCAATAGTTAATTACTTAAACCTGTTTGTGGTTATCTACTGAGCGTGTTTAGCTCACTCCTACTGTTTCCCCTCTTTCCAGGTGACGAACTTGTCGGGGATGGACTGGAGTGATATCGAGAGATAGTTTTAGTTTATTGAGTCAGTTTGTACCCTTAGCATTAGTGAGAGATTGTTCTAGCATTTTACTTATTATTTGGTTGTAGTCGTTCTACCCAGTGTACTCAACCTTATTCCAATAAAACTCTGATTATTACTTTTCCAACCTTTAGTGCAATGGATTGCAATGGTTCGGAATTATATATTGCTCGCTTGCCTCTAACCGTACGTCCCGAGATTCCGCATCGGGGCGTGACACAACCCTTGACCGTACGCTGCATCTCCCGCCATTCAGCACGCTCTGCAGCCATCTTAGCCTATAACACAAATTATACGAAGATTAACAACCCATAATCTTTTAACTTTATTAAGATTATCGTAAATTTTACCAATTAGCCCCTTGGCTCTACCCAATCTCACAAGGTGCCTATAAGGTGACTGACAAACAATATTTATCGTATAGACTTAGACTCAAGACCTAGGGTTTAAGAAAACCTAGGCTCTGATACCACAAACTGTCACGCCCCGAACCGATAGCAGCGGAAGACATGCTCGGAACGTGGCAGTGATTCACTCATGATACCGAGCAAACCAAAAGACATAAACACAAGATAATGGAGCCAAAAATAACAATAAGTTTTATTGATATCAAAAGTCATTATTACAACCTTGACTCTATCACATCGATAAAAGAAAAAGAAACGACTCAATATTACAAGACTTGACTTTAAGAGAAATAAAAAGACACAACTCTCAAAACTCGAGAACTCCATCACTCTTTCCCGTTCCCATCTGTAATAGTTTCTTCATTAATACCTGAAAAATGTTGAGAGGAATTGGGTGAGCGACAAGCTCAATAGGAATTACACTCTATCATCAGGCAAAATGTAAATGATTAGCCATTTAATAATGCATGAAATACAACAATGCGTGAAGGGAAACACAATCATTATCAAAAGAGTAGCAAGGCCACATGGAGACTCCCAATAATTAAGATAACAAGAGACAGGTACAAGAACATGATGGAAAGAGAATAACTTGGAACAAGTACAAGAGATAACAAGCACTAATATTCATATCACAAATCGTCCCTTCCGGACCTCATATTCAAACATATCAAGTCACACATATAAGGAAGATGCCTATGATGTAAATATGTCTAGCTCGAATCTTGCGTATGGTTGGTGCAATGCCACAACTAATCATTCATAATACTGGTATATGTCTGGGCTTTGTCTCACCCCTACGACCAGATCAGGGCCCTAATAGTTTATGCCTAGCATTTAGTATCATATTGGACCCAAAGTCCCGTATCATGTAATTCCCAGACAATTTACTAATGGCATCGGAATTCCAAGAATAGCTCATGAAAGCAAGATAACACAAGTAGGAAATTGATTCCTTGAAGACTTCCAATTATCAAGGGAAAGTCATTTAGGAAAAATGACTTTAAGAAGGATATTGGATGATTTTTCATGGAATATAATGTCAAAATAGACTCCACAAAGGTCATAATCTTGAGATATAATAGCATGGAGAGGCTGGAAGGGTTTAACACAAAATAACCATGGAAACGAAAAATCTCAGGTTGCTGAACGAAGAAACTGTCAGCCCTGGACCGCTACCCTAAGGTGACGGTCACGAGAAGACCGCAATCAAGTGGGTTCGACCAAATTGGCTAAACCGAGTCGGGTCCTAATCATGAACGCGTCTGAGGAACCAGATGCTTTTACATGAAGGCGTCTAGGAGATTGGACGCCTCAAAAAGTGGCCACATGGCTTTGAGAATAAGACGGTCTAGGCAAGACCGTAGCCAACACGAGGCGGTCTTGGAAGGACCGTTTTTAATAAATTTGACAAAATTTCGGCAGAACTTTGACAGGGCCTCGTTCCGCCAAAATTTTCAATGGGTTCAAAACTTAGTGGTACAACCTGCTCGGCGTCCTAGTGGGAATCCCAGGCTCAAGGAGTTTTACGGAGGTCTCGGAACATGAACCCCTAGTCTGGCGGAAGGAATATCCGACGAAGAGATATTCAATGCCCAAGAATTAATGGCTCATAATCAGCGAAAAACGAGTGTAACGGTAAGTCGAAACCACCAGAGTGGCACGACCCTTAAACAACCCAAAGAAAGTAACAAGTGATGAACAATAATTACAAAGATTGTATAAAAATTTACAAGTTAAACCATGATTTTTGACCATTAATTCTACACTTTTTCCAACAATAGAAGGACACGTAATGATCTAATTTAAAGCTTGTTATTCCAACAACCTAAATGGTCATGTTCTGTAGTGTTTTTGACTTTAACAGCCTACAATATAACAACATAACAAAGCATAAAATGTAGGAAAATAGACTGGCTTCATGCTGGAAACGAGAGAATAAGACGGTCATGTACAAGTCGCAACTAGCATAAGACGGTCTCGGGAAGACTGCTACTGTAAAACAATTTATATCCTTTTTGTCTTTTTTTTTCTTTTTTGAAATTAAGGTATGAACGCGTCTAATAGTGTGGACGCGTCTAAGAGAAGGTGTCAGGGGACTAGGGCGCATCCATATTATCTCATAATTATTAAACTAATTAAATATATATGAACGCGTCTAAGAGATGGGACGCGCCAATTAAAATAATATTTTTTTGAAAAAAAAGGCATGATAAGATGGTCTATCGCGTGACCGTTTCTTCATAAAGCGATCACTGGTAGGACCGTTTTTAAAACTGAGATCCGCCGACAGCGAACTCCGACAGACCTTGACTAAAACGACGATTACGATCAATATAGTGAACGAAATTTAGGTAAATTGGTATCGTTGGAAAGAGCATTCAAATACAAATAAGATAGCATGCTTTAATTAAGGTTTAGGCTAAGATAAACCAACATAAGATGGACTTAAAGTGAAGGCAACCTCTTGGATATACCTTTGAGCAAAATAATAAATTTGATCGACATGGTGTATTAAAATTGGGCAAACTAGTATCAAATGAAAGAGAATAGAAGGACGGACAAGATGACATATTTTATTATTGGTTCAGCCTGAGAGAAACCCTCCTTAGATCGACGAGAAATGAAGGGTTAGAAGTCACCAGAACCCTAACTCGAACCGCTCTAAACGTCGAATCCTCCCACGATCGAGCACGCCAGCAGTCGTCGAAGCAAATAGGGTTTATAGGGAACGAGGGCCACCTATTTATAGAGTCTAAGGAGGCTTCTAGAGATCGAATCGATCTAAAGAGTCCAAAGAGGGGAAAACGGTGAGAAACTCGGGGTCGATCAAATCTACCGCCGTCGGGCCGAATTGGAGGGTCTAGGGTTAGGGTTTAGTGAGGGAAATCGATCACCTAGCATGGGCTAAGAGATTGGGTTCGATTACAACCCATAAGAGCTCGAATTAAGGCCTAATTGGATTGAATTTGGGCGGGGTTGTTCTACGTCCGATTTAGCCTAACTCTCTGATTTGGGCTTAAACCAAATTTTATTTGGGTCTATTTCTTTAGACAAAGTTGTTGAAAATGTTGATTTCTAAAAGATGCATATTTTTCCATATTAGTTATTAAAATTTCAAATTTTAGGTTCAGAAGATAATATTATCTTATTCATTTTAAAATTCGGTTTAAATAAACATTATTATTTTACTCGCGTAAAAATTTGGATATTAATATTTTTTTATTTAAAAATTCGGGTTGCTACAAAATCTCTCTCAGATGTCTTTAAGGCTTTGATGGCCACTCATACGTTACAGTTTCCTCCGATTGAGTCTTGTCAACCCACGATCAGAAATCAACTCCAATCTTGTGCATATCATCTCCAGCAGGGGGATTTGGTTGAAAACTGCCCTGAATTCTGTTATTATGTTTATGACCTGGAAGCAAAGAAGAGGATTGTGAACGTGTCACATAGACATTTTTAAAGAGAAATAACAATGATTAAGGATGAATGATTATGCCAAAATTAGTGGGACAAGAAAGAAAAGTGGATGAGCATGAGATGCTCTATGGAGGGTGATCGTCAGAGGGGTTACCTCAAAAGAAGAAGGATGATCGCATGTACCTTGTGTTAAGCGGGTGAGATTGGTGATTCTTCCTTCCTCCTTCTATCGGCCGGCCGACGAAGGGGGTTTATAGCTTGATTACGCTTGCAAGAAACACACAAAATGAACAAAGATATAGATTAGCCAAAGTGTGTAGTATCAATGCTCTAAAATATGAAATCAATCAAATTAAGCATGAACACACCTTGTGTGTTTTGGTTTAAAACCCCTTAAGAGGAGTAAGAAGGTTGGGAATAATGGATGCAGTGATATGATTATGCAAAGTAATTATACTAAAGAGTATCTTTAGCAGAGAACTAGAGAGAAAGGGTGCGTGTGTGATGAGATGAATATAACTAACAAACTAAAAGACTAAAAGAAGAAACGCCCTTCTGCTGTGTGTGCAGCAGTAATGGGAGGAAAACAAAAAGCTTCGGCTGCGGCTGTGAATGAAGATTATGCTGGAGGAAGAACTATCGCCCGTGGGAGAAGAACGCCACTAGGAGGAAGAACCTGCAAGGAAATTAAAAGAACTCTCTTCTCTCTCTGTTCTCTATTCAGCGAAAAAGCTTTCTGCCTGTTAAACTCTCTTGTTGTTGTTCTTCCTTTTTTTTCTCTCTTCTGCGTTCTCTCTCGCGTGTGAGGGATTCAAGGGGTATTTATAGGGCCAAAATACCTTGTATTAATAGGATTAAAATAAGACAATGAATCCTTAATAAGGAACCCTCTTCCCAATCGAACACAAGGTGTAAAATGGGGAAAGGATTACTATTGGAAAGAAGCAGGCGAAAGGGAGACGAAAGTGAAAATGACGACTCAACTAGGGGCGTCAATTGAAATGACGACATTCACACAGTCATTAATTCTTGAATTTAATTATGGAAATAAAGGACTTTCCTTATTTAAAATTGTTAAATGACGCCTGTGTGAACGGGCGTTAAATAATCAACGCCCCTCATTAGGACGTCAATTACCTTGAGTTTTTATTTTCATTAGAATTTGTTAAATCCAGGAAACAACGACCGTTTGAACAGTCGTCTATTTAAGAAAAACGCCCCTTATTAGGTCGTCAATTAAATGACGCCCTCCATCCAGGCGTTAATTTAATTATTAAAGCAAAAAACCAAGAAATTACAATTAAATATGGAGAAATTAGAAAAACTTCATATTAAGCCAATATTGAAGTCCACTTTGGGGTGTCACATGGTGACATGAGATTTACTCAATGTAGTATCGATTTTGGCGTGTCTACAGCTGCCCCGCCTTGGCGTCTGCTTTGCAAGGGAGTGAAACGAAATGAAGCGAAAGTGTAACGAGCGGAATGAAGTGAGAACGAACTGATAAGTAGATGCCAAGGTGTGATGTGACACGCCTCCGACACTAAGCGTTGGAAATCTTTCCAGGATTCTAAATGAAACAACTTTGGATGATTACAAGAAAGCAATGATTAGCTGGATGAAGGGACTAATCTAAAGAACTAATGTGCGCGAGGGCACGGAAGGAAAGACACCATTGGAGAGCGGTTACCAGCCAATATAGACGTGCTACAACCAAGGTGGATTTACAGAAAAATAAAATGAATTGAGATAAAGAACCAGCGAAAGAATGCTTTCAAGGAACCAGCCTGAGCGGCTTCAATGAGAATATAGTACTTGATTTTGAATGGAATATCTCATGTCAACTCAAATAAGAGCGGGTGGCCTTCATTATTGGCGTAATGTGAGGATTTTCATCATTAGAGCTCAAAGTCCTACCTGATGCATGCTGGGCTAAAAGAAAAATTAAAACAAACTAAAAATAGAAGATAATCAAGGATAATATTGCTAAACCATCGAGATTTGATCAGGAATCCAGATCTCTAAGTTGACACTAAGCCGAAGCCCGTTTATCCACGTATCAACTCAGAAAGTGGAACCGTCATCCCAAATCTTAGATGACTCAACGGCCTATCCGTGTAATCAAGACTCCCCTGGAATTATCACTATTTTTGATGGAGGGGAACTCAAATTCCAGGTTCATCAGAACCACAAGGTCCTTGATATGCTATAATAGCGTAGATATCATATAGTAACAATGCGTACAGGAGAAATACAAAGATGGAATGATTTTACCAGCGGAAGAAATCCAATTGTCTCAAGACCTGCATAACCTGCGCTTTTCTATGCTCAAAAATTATTAGCTCAGCTCAATAAAGCTCAAACTATGATCATAAGTGCGTGTCATAAATGATCTAATCAAGAAATAAAGCACTTAAGTTCATCATAATGCTGCAAGCAATTCAAAAGTGTAAGCTCAGGAAATGACGACCCTATGCAGCGGCGTCAAAATCATAAATGACGACGGCTATTGGGGCGTTAATTAAAATCACCATTAGACTTGGAATCGGACTGAAACTGACGCCCGCAAGAGAGGCGCTGGATAAATGACGACACTGAGAATGTCGTTAATCAAATAAATGACGGCAATCTATATGTCGTCAATTAACTGTCTCACTGGCGCTCCGCTCTCTGCTCGGAAGCAAACCTCCAGCGACTGATTCGAACTCGAACTCAAACTGTGATGTTCTAAACGGCTAGCCAAATCTCTGAATCATTATAAAAGGTGATGCGTCCTCTGCTACACTCATCGACTGACTGATCACTGTATCAGCCAAACACTCGATAACAACAGAATAGTAAACAGGGGAAACACAGGTATTTCTTCAAACCGAAAGAAGTGATGGACAAGATGATGATGCAGAAGCCTTCTAAGAAGCCTAGGATGGGATTTCCTAGGATCTCTGAAGTTGCAAGTCACATTAGCGGATGGATAGCCAAAGGCCAAGTAAGTTTATTTTAAATTTCAAGCTTCTATTTCATTCTTCCTCTTCTCTTTTTCTAAAAACTCCGATTGCATCCTCTTCTCTTCTTCTCTTCTTTTATGCTTTTCAGGACTACCCAAACGTACCGGGACCAAGGAGGTTCTTAAGAATTAAGTGGCTCCCCTTACTCCTCTCTAAACTCTCTTTAGACATGAGATCTTTTCTTAGTAGATGGCACCTACTTGGCCTTATAACCCATGCTACCCACTATGATGATATCCACCTAGATTGGGCCTCCATAGGAGCACTAATAGAATTATGGCATCCAAACACTCATACTTTCCTCTTTCCTACCTTTGAAGCCACCATTCTCTTAGAGGAAGTAGAGATGCTCCTTGGATTAAGAAAGATGAAGCAAGGAGAAGAGTCAAAGATGGCTAGTATGACCAAACCAATGAGTGCCCATGACATGCTTACTAGCCTCATACCAAACCCAAATCTAGTGAACCAAATCAAAGCCTACAAAGGAATCAATCTTTTGAAATTAGCTTCATGGGTATACAAGAACATGGACAAAGCCCAAGAGGAGGAAAACTTGTTGGAGAGAGTGATGAAAGGCTTTGTTGTATGCATGGTTGGAGCTCTCCTCTTCCCTTCAATAGAAGACCACTTAGAAGAATGCCACTTAAGCACCATAGCTAGCATATGGGAAGGCAAAAGAATAGGACCGGCGGTACTAGCCAACCTACATAATGGACTCTCTTCGGCTTCCTTGGGGCGACCTCTCTATGGGTCAATGCTACTCCTTTCTTGTTGGGTGGACCTCCACCTAAAATTTGACCCATGCCAAGAAACTCAACCGGCCTCAAAAATCTTCTCTAAAAGCCCTCTTCGGTATATGACAGATTCTCTAGGCCTATGTGAGAGGGTGACTAACCGGGTGCCAAAGCTCAAGAAAAGAAGTGAATGGAGGAACTATTTATAGACCATGCCCAAGAGTGGCTTCACTTGCACACCGGGGTTTCTCAAGACCCAAGAACTTCGCTCAAGACTCTCCTCCGGCATAGAGCTTCGATTGATCGGCGGGAACAACTTCGCCCTCTACAATGCTCATCGGTGCCTCCCACAACTTGGATTACCTCGGCACACTTTTGAAGAATCTTCTCATCTTCCACCACTTAAGAGGAGGGAACTAGGCTCAAGTGGAGATCAAGAAGAAGTCAAGACAATCATGGCTCAATGGAAGGTTGGACTTCTCCATAAGTCCAAGACATGTGTTGAAGAAGAAGAGAACCAATGCAAATCTTATGAGAGAACCAATGCAAATCTTATGTAATAGCACTGAGGAAAATAAGGCCCACGGTGGCTCAGTGAATGTAACAATGATTTTCATTAAATGAAATAAAAGGATTTTTCCTTTAATTGAGCCAAAATAACATGTCATATGATCTTGTCTTCCAATTCAGTGATTCTGTCTGACAAAATAACATCTCGGGTTCTCTGTTCTGAGACGCGCCTCCAGTCATGGTGTTAATTCCTCAACCAACGCCTTACCACATGTCATCCATTTCATTTAATCAAATTTCTAAAAATAGATAAAACCATAATTGACGCTTATTCAACCAAGCGTCGATTAATTCGCGCCCCAAGGCAAGACGTTAATTGATTTAAATTTTTTAAAATAGTTTCAAAACAATTCCTCAATTTCATAGAAATGACGCCTTCATTTATGTCGTGTCTTAACAAAATGACGCCTGCTCACAATGTCGTCAATTCTCAAACGGTAACTATGACGATCGATCACATCAATCAATTTCCCATTAATGCGCCTGACGACGATTACGGGTTCCCATGCAAACATAAATGACGCCTAGTCTCGGGTCGTCAAATACTGAAACCACGCCTCAGCACAGACCATCAATTAATATAGCGCCGACAGCCCTCAGGGCGTCAATTCTTTTCGACCGTTAAACCCTATTTCCCTCCTTCTTCTCCTTCCTTCGTCTCCTTTCTTTCTTTTCCCCCCTTTCTCAAACCCTAACCGAGCCCCCCCATCTCCGTCTCTCCCATCTCTCTCTCTATTCTCTCTCTTCTCTCTCTTATGAACCCATGGCGGGCGGTGCACACAAGCGGCAGAGGGTTAGCGCCCCTGAGGTGGTGGACTTGGGCGACGATGGACATGTCGAGGAGGAAGCTCCCGCGGCGGCCGAAGACGTACCACCGGTCGAAGAAGCTCCGGCGGTGGAGCAAGGCGGCGCAACCGAGGAAGAAGGAGGAGATGATGTAGAAGAAGAAGAAGACGACGGCGAGGATGAAGAAGATGATGAGGAAGACGACAAGGGTGAGGAAGATGAAGAGGAAGAAGAAGAAGGAGGAGAAGGAGAACAACAACCAGTGGTGGCGGTGGCGCCCTCTCGCCAACCACGGCGGCCACGACAACCACGGCAACCAGTCCGGGGAGGGCTTCTAAGCCCGAACGAAGCAAGGTAGGTGCCCTACCCTCCAAGCCCTCTTTTTTTTAATTTTGATTTTATTTTTATTTCCATCAATTTCCATAGCCCTCGGTGAAGGGAAAAATGGCAAACCAGTGACACAGTCAAATGACGCCCCAGTGGGTGTCGTCAATTAAAACAACGACCACCTTCGGGTGGTCAATTTAAATTATTTTTTTTCTTCTGAAAATGATTAATTCATGAAACCACGCCCTGCAGCATGTCGTCATTTCAAAATTATCATGTTTAATAACCATGCTAGTAATTTCCATGTCCTTTCTTTTATTTTTGATATATATCTCTGTTTTATTTCTATTCCGTGCACTGTTATATTTTTTAAACACCCCGAAAAACAACGCCCCCCACCGGGGCGTTAATTCATTAAACAATGACCAAGGGGTGGTCGTCAATTAAGAAAATCAGAATTATTTCTCTTTAGTGTAGAAAATTACCTTCAAAACAGCGCCCCCCATAGGTGCGTCACTTAAACAAATAATGACCCATGGGTGGTCATCAATTCAAATTACGCATAAAATGACCAAAAACACATTCTGAAACAACGCCTCCCTCAGGGGCGTCAATTGAATAAGTCACGACCTAGGATAGGTCATCAATTCAAACAGAAGGTAAATTGAAACAGCTGATGAATATCCACATGATAAACTTATATAAAACTTAAGTGAAAATGTTCTTTTGTTTGCAGGGATTGATGAGGACTCAGAATTCCTGGGTCCAAGATCGAGCAGCTTACTACGGGCTTCCAGACTTTCAGCGGGATAGGGTAGATGCCATGGGGTTCGGACCCTTCCTTCACATAGAGCCCATGAGACCTGACCTACCCCTGATCCAGGTTCTTAGGGAGAGATGGGATAGGACTAGCTGGGCATTCCTGATGCCATGGGGTCACATGGTTCCTAGCCTAGAGGATGTTGCTAGGATCACCGGGCTGAGGGTGGATGGTGAGGCTGTGAGCGGGATCACCCTACCTGACTACAGCGAGCTGACACAGAGGCTGCTAGGGTTAGAGACAGTCTACGTGATGTCGAGTGAGTGTAGGACCATCTACCGCACCGATCTTCCCATTTCTATGGGGTTGGGTGATTCTAGGCAGAGGTCGAGGGAGTCTCTAGAGCAGTTCTCACAGAGGCTGATTGATGGGGCTAGGGCTGCCTATTACCAGGACCCAGCAGAGAGAGAGAGAGAGCAGATCGAGATTTGAGGAGGTTTCAATTCTTGATGCTCGGGAGGTTATTACTCGGCACGAAGGGTGACATAATCAACTGTCGATTTCTAGGGATCCTCGAGGACTTAGAGGGCGTCGGAAGATATGCTTGGGGAGCAGCGTTGCTGGCGCACTTGATGGCCGACTTGTCCACAGGGACAGGTCGAGAGACGACTGTTAGCGGCTTCTCACCTTTTCTTCAGGTATGCATTTTTATTTCTTTTTTTTCTTTCTTCTTTAATGTATGTGAATGATTTACTAACGCAATGCATGGATGCAGATATGGAGCCACCTATACATGCCGATGGGGCGTGTCGACCCTCGACCCGGAGATGAGGGATCCTTCCCTCTAGCACGGCGTTGGCTGACTGTCGTGACAGGAGCGCCACTCGCCTACGAGTTGCGAGTTCTATGGAGGGAGTTCCGCGACTACCCTACCTCACTGGTATGCATGCTAAATATGATGCAAATTTTTTTTTTATGAAATATGTATGCAATGATGATGATGGGATATGATGATGCATGTTTGTGAATGCAGGTGGTGTGGAGACCCTATGAGGGGATGACTGATGAGGGCCAACCCTGGGTCGTAGCGGGCCGACCTCGCTTTGGGCATGAGCTTTGGGTTCATTGTCTGAACGAGATTGAGCCATTACGGCTTAGGCTGGTGATGAGGACCCTCGGCCGACACCAGGAGTGGGTCGAGGTAGGAGAGACCCGGGGGATAGGCAAGAAGACACGCGGTCACACGAAGGTGATCGACTAGAGAGTCTGGTATCCTGACCAGTATGCCGACTGGCAGTGTGGCGGGAATCGAGTTACTTCCCAGGCGGTAGACAGCTCCGAGTACCTCCGACGCTACTGGGAGGTTTACGCCGGTCGACCCCAGATGAGGGTCTTAGGGGTATGTATGAATGCACTTTCTTTTTTTCTTTTTTTTTAATTAATTGCAAATGTTATAAATATATTGTGTGACTGATGTGTATGATGAATTCAAGATGCACGGGACATAGTGGCGATGGACATGCAAGCCCATCTTCACAGCTTAGAGGCCCAGCTGGCTACCACACGGGCAGACCTACAGACCTTGGTGAGTGTTTAAATTATCTATATGCAAATGATTTCCTGAATTATTGATGATTAGCCACTGACAATCTCAATAAATGTAGCGTGCCCAACAGGGAGCGGCGATGAGGGAGATGGGAGGAGCCTCCAGCTTGAGGGGGCCTAGTGCGGAGACGACTGCACTAGCAGAGCAGCTTGCCGGAGCGGTGGCACCTGCCGAGGCAGCAGAGCGCAACCTCGCCACACGGGTAAACTTAAACTCAAACTTTAGATTTGCATTTAATTACATGTTATTATGTGTTAATGAAAATTTATGTTTTACAGACGGAGGAGCTCCGAGCCTCGCTCACTTGCATTGAGGCAGGACAGCGCGCGATGGCTACCCGGGTGAGTTAACAAGATTTTATTCCAGTCGCTTATTTCATGAATTATTGAATTAAATGTGTAACTGATGATTCGTTTAATTGGTTACAGTCTTCCGAGTTACAGGCGGCACTTACCCAGGCTGCACTAGCTGGGACAGAGCTGACCATCCATGAGCAGCGAGTCACGGAGCTCGAGAGGGCCTTGAGGCGGCGAGAGGAGTTACCTCAGGACGTGGCAAAGCTGAGAGTCACCTTGGAGATGGAGCGCAGGGAGCATACCCGGGAGCGAGAGGAGCGCCTGGCAGAGCAGACTCGTGACCATGAGCAGGAGGCAGCATGCGAGCGGGAGCTTGAAGACTTAAGGACCCAGCTAGCCATCACTCAGGAGTGGCTACGGTCGACCGAGGAGTGGTTACAGTGGGGCCGGGATCGAGCGAGAGCTACGGGGTACGCGTTTACCAGTTTTACTTTTGTAGCGGGTTCCTCTCTTTGGTAGAGGAGCGAGGCAGAGGAGCAAGCTCGAGCTCCAGCTACTTCCCGGGGGTCCATGCCCCCTCCACGAGCACCTCGTCGGGACGACGATAGTGACGTAGAGAGTAGGAGAGAGGAGGGTGGTGGCGAGAGTTGAGAGAGACTTACTTGTATCACACTTGTACTCAGATATACATTGACATATATATGAAATTGAGTTACTTTGAGCACTTGTGGACTTGTGTACTTGCCTTATGCTTTAACTTTCCTTTTCGTTCTCGTTCGTTCTCGCCCGTTCTTGCCCTGCGCCTGTAGTTCATACTTAAACAAACAGATTAATCCATCTGTCTGGCTTGGCCCCTTGCTCAATAAGCAAGGGGTTGTCTCTTCTTTGACCTTGTTGACGGGTCAAGGGGCCAAGCCTCTAATTAATAAAGGTGGATAATAAAATATATATAAGGAAATGCAGCATGCAAGCAGGCAGATGACAACTTAAAAGAAGAAGATGTCCACACAAAGATGCAATGAAACATATGAGATGAGCAGCAGCAGGCTTGATTTTTTTGTTATTCTCTCTTTTTTTTATTTATAGTTTTAAAAATGACGCCCCCGCAAACGGGCGCTGATTGTGGAATTGACACCGAAGTGGGAGGCGTTTATTTAGAAAATCATTTTTTTATTTTTATCATGAAAAATGACGACATTGACAAAGCCGTGAATTTATTATATGACGCCCCCATAAAGGGCGTGAACTAAAAAGATCAATTTTATTTATGTTTATTTTTTTTATTTTTTGGAAATGACGACCTGGAGGACTCACAGATTATGAAAATGACGCCTGCCCAGAGGGCGTTATTTTTAAGGGAAACAATTTTTTTTCTTTTGATGGGACTGGGCACAGTATAAGGGCCTGAAACCTTACACAATCACCGTCTTGAATTCATTAATCTTTCTTAAAAGATTTAACAAAAGGTCAATGTGCTTAAATACTTGTGCTTTTACTCATGTTCTCTCGCGGCCCATCCTTCTTGGTCGGTCTTTGCCATGCTTTGAGCTTATAACCTACAAAGGAGGAAGAAGTGAAGAATAAGTTGAGGAAGCTCACGGGAGGTTTCTGGGAACGGGGAAACTTTCCTACCCTGCCCTAATGCCCGTTGGGATTCGGTCTTCGGCTTAGGGAAATTTTGTTGCTCTTTTTACCCTTATTCATACATGCTTACGACCAGGGTTTTCCTTGCGATGACTTTGCCCTCTTGACATGCTTTTTTGTAACTTTCTTTTTCCTTTCCTTCCTTTTTTTTGTTTTTAACAGATAGAAACCTAATTGTACTTGGACTTTAAGCATTTTGTTCCCTTTTGGGCCCTGACTTCCACCTACTAGGGCAGCGGATAGGTTTGGTTAGTATTCCCTGACTCGTACTCCCTCTCATGAGCTGAAGAGGAGAGAATAGGTATGGTTCGTACACTCTTAGTTTGGGTTTGACTTTCCTCGAATTCCGGGCCACTTGAGTTTAAAAGTAAAGCGTGTGGTGTGTGCGGGAGTTGACCCCAAAGTTAAACCATCAAGACTGAAGAATGAATTAAGGATTTTGATTTTTCGGGCTCGCAGCCTATGTACCGTACTAGCCTACAAATCTTTGATTCTTGTTTTTTTATTTTATTTTTTATTATCTTTTCCTGATTTTACTTGATTTTTCTTTTCTCTTTTCCCTCTTTTTTTAGGGGTAGTATTTCTTCAAGTAAAGACCATTCCAAGGGTGAGCCAGCTCTTCACCTTCAGCATTAATTAATTTGTAAGCGTTGCCAGGATAAACATCTTTTATGACAAAGGGCCATTCCCAGTTAGGTTGAAGTTTTGAACGAGGCCCTCCGGATTTTACGAAAATTCTTTTCATTACCATTTCACTGATTTTAAATTTTCTCTCAATTACTTTCTTTTGGTAAAAGCGTGAAAGCCTATTTTGATAAATATGTGCATGCTCGGCGGCGGCCAAACGCTTCTCGTCTAGGAGTTCCAACTGTGCAAGAAGAGATTCGCGACGCTCATCAATGGGGAGCTCATTGTCCAATTGTACTCGTAGAGAAGGAATTAGAATCTCGTAAGGGTCTACCGCCTCCATTCCATAAGTAAGGGTGAAAGAGGTTTGCCCAGTAGGGGTACGAATAGAAGTGCGATAGGCCCAAAGAGCTTCAATCAACTTTTTTGGCCAATCCGCAAATTTATTAGCCTCACATGTTTTCTTAATAATCTTGATCAAAGTTTTGTTAGTTGCCTCTGCCTGGCCATTGCCCTGCGGATAATAAGGAGATGAATGGTGTAATGCAATGTTATACTTGTTGCAGAGGTCTTGAAGCTCCTGAGAGATGAATTGTGGCCCATTGTCGGTGACGATGGTACTCGGGATGCCGAACCTTGCGATGATGTTCTTTATTATAAATTTCCAGATGGTTGACGCTTTTATCTCCACGTAAGCTTCCGCTTCCGCCCACTTGGTGAAGTACTCTGTGTCCGTAAGTATAAATGATTTTGGTTTTGTGAGGAGGTTTAGATCACCAAGGGGTCCAATGATATCGAAAGCCCACATGGAGAAAGGCCATGGGGAGGACATAGGATGGAGTGAAGAAGCAGGAGAGTGAATTTTATCGGCGTGCAGTTGGCACTTAACACACCTTCGAACAAAGATGGAACAATCCTCTTCTAGAGTGGGCCAATAGAAACCTAGCCTAAGGATTTTCTTAGCAAACATCTGGCTATTCACATGACCACCACACACTCCTGAATGCGCCTCTTCCACGACTTTCCAAGATTCATCATCATCTAGGCACCTTAATAAAACTCCGGTGAGACCTCTTCTGTAGAGGACACCTCCAACTAAAGTGTATCACTGAGCAACTCTTCGAATGGCTTTCTTTTCTTCAGCCGTGGCCTCCTCAGGATAGGATTGATCCTAGCAATACTTAGCGATCTCATAATACCATGACTTTTCTTCATCGTCCAATTCTTCTTCTAAATCCAACAGCATGACCTCCTTATTCTCAATGATTCCACCTTGTTTAACCTTTCTAAGCACCTCCTCCTTAACGCTAAGGAAAGCTGGATCCTGAATAGCTGGAGTGAGTCGCTTGTGAACAATGATAGAATGGGAATCCCTTTCGGGAAGAAAAACCAAAGAAGATGCAAGAGAAGCGAGAGCATCAGCTAAAATGTTATGTTCACGAGGAACGTGAACGAAGATTAATTTGGTGAAAAGCTTGGTATAAGTAGAAGTCAATTCTTGATAGGGTTTGAGTTTAGGATTGAGCGTACGGCACTTGGTGAGCACTTGGCGAAGAATAAGCTGACTATCACGTACAATCCGCAATTGGGTAACACCGAATTGAAGAGCGGCCTCCAGTCCGGCCAGAAGAGCCTCATACTTAGCTATATTATTTGTAACTGGAAATGCAAGCTGAAAGGCGAGCGGAATAGCGATACTCTCTGGTGATAGAAGAACAATGCTAATCCCTTTTCCTTTTGAATTCAAAGCTCCATCAAAATGTAACGTCCACATTGAATCGGATTGATTGACGGACATTAGTTCCTCATCTGGAAACTCTGAGCAAACTGGGTCAAATCTAGGGAGAGGGTGATGAGCAAGATGTTCTGCTATGGCATAGCCTTTAATCACTTTTTGCTGAATGTAGATAATATTGAATTGAGAAAGGAAGCTTTGCCATCGTGCTAATCGGTCGGTGAGAACAGATTTTTCAAGAAGAAACTTGATTGGATTCATACGGGCAATGAGATGAACTTCATGAGCTAAGAAATAATGCTTAAGTTTCTGAACTACCCAGACTAAAGCAGCACAAGTCTTCTCTATGGCTGAGTACCTTTGCTCACAAGGGTTGAGAAGCTTTGACAAGTAGTAGGCTGCCCTTTCTTTAACTTCTTCGTCAACTTGGGCTAGGACAGCACCTATAGAGTCATCCAAGATGGAAATGTAGAGAACAAGCGGTTTGCCTGGAACTGGCGGCTTCAGGACAGGAGGATTTGAGAGATAATCCTTCAATCCGTCAAAGGCTGCCTGACACTTGTCATACCAATTAAACTTGACTCCCGGCTTAGTAAGTTCGTAGAACGGCCTACATCTTTGTGAATGCTGGGAGACAAATCGACGAATAAATTGCAACCTCCCTATCAGTCCTCGAACTTCTTTCAAATTCCTAGGAGGAGGCATTTCCCTTATGGCCTTCGCCTTGTTGGGATCAATCTCGATACCCCTCTTACTTACGATGAATCCAAGCAACTTCCTGATGAAACACCAAACACGCACTTCTTGGGATTCATCTTTAGCTGATACTCCCGTGCTCTTTGTAAGACTTTGGGAACCCCGGGATGCTCAATCCTTGTTCTTGATTTCACTACCAGGTCGTCAATGTACACCTCTATATAAATGTGGATCATATCATGAAAAATTGCCATCATAGCCCTTTGATAGGTGGCTCCAGCATTCTTAAGTCCAAAGGGCATAACCACATAGCAATAAGTTCCCCATGGTGTAGTGAACGATGTTTTCTCTTGATCTTCTTCCGCCAAGCGAATCTAATTGTAACCTGAAAAGCCATCCATAAAGGAAAGAGTCTCATATCCTGCCGTATTGTCAATCAAAACATCAATATGAGGGAGGGGGAAGTCGTCTTTAGGACACGCGCGGTTGAGGTCCCGAAAGTCCATACAAATCCGCACCCTTCCATCTTTCTTCATGACCGGAACGATGTTAGCCACCCAATTGGGATAGAGGACAACTCTAACGAATCTAGCCTTATGGACCTTGTCGACCTCTTCTTTCATTTTTAATGCCATATTAGGGTGGAAACGTCTTAACCGCTGTTTAACCGGGATGGACCCTGGCTTAAGCGTAAGTCGATGTTCAACGAGTGCAGGGTCTAGTCCCAACATATCTTCATAACTCCATGCAAACGTATCCTTATATTCTTGAAGAATCAAAATAAGTGCCTCCTCTTCAGAGGGCAGCAAGTTCTTACTAATGAGGGCAATCCTAGGGTCTTCCTCAGTACCCAGATTTATTTCTTTGGTAGGCTCTTCTACTGAGGCTGACGGCTCATCGAACCTTCTTATGCCACTGGCAAAGGCGTCAGCCTCGTCCTCATATTCTTCGCAACCTTCATCCCCCTCTTCAATAGGGTCTTCATCATTCATGATCTCATAAACACCAAAACCCTCATTAAAAACACAAGTATCTTCATATTCTGTTTCTGGCAGGATAATCGGATTCTCTACAAATTTGCGAATGGCTAGACAAGCTTGGCATCTGATGGCTAACTCTAACAAGAATCTACGGGGAATCTGCTTACCCTTGGATCTCTTATGCGAAGCTACCCCATGAGTCTTAAAACTAGAAGAGTAAGAGCAATTCGACAAAGATGAAGGAGGTGAGGAAAAGATGGGTACAGAAAGGGATACAGATGAAGACCCCTCACCGGAGGGGTAGAGAAGGTCCTCTAATGAATCCTGGAAGAGCGGCCCCTGGGTCGGGACACACTCAGGAAAAAGATAGGAGGTCTCCTCAATGGAGATGAAAGATTGGGAAGTTTGAATTTTGGCCATTTTTTTTTCGTTTTCATTTTCAAGAAGAAGGCAATGAGAGGGAGGAATAGGGGGTGGTGTTAAGATTGACAGATTGACGGAAGATTGAGTAAATGATGACCCGTGCGGGGGTGTGATAGAGAGTTTAGGGAATTGCTCGAGGAGCAAGGGAGGAATCGGAGGAGAAATTTGAAGTGAATTTGGAGAAAAGGTTATCAAGACCGCGGGCGGTCTAGGGATATCTGAGCAAAATATTTGATTAAACAAGCGGTCAACAATCGTTGGATGAATGGATTTAATAGAGAAGAGGCCGGCCCACAGCCTATCTATGTTGAAACCTTCTTCGAACTGCACATCAGGCTCCCCGGTATCTGTGTAATTGCTTAGAAGCTGCCTCTTGTCCGTGATCGCTGCAGGCTTTTCAATTAATTCATGAATCAGTGGCGGCCATTCCGGATCAGTTGGCATAAACAGTCGGCTCAGAGCAATAGTGATATCGTTCATGTCGAACCATCTATACCAGTCACATTCGGGGTCATCTATATTTCCTCTTTTATCTGGCCGTAAGGACTCCAGGGCTTTATATGTAACTAGCGGGGCTATGTGGCAAGCAAACTACCGTGCATGTACATCTTGACAATCCATCATGGAAGTGACTAGCGTGGTTTGCTCATCATTATGAGTGCCTCCTTTCATAAAGTGTGTTTGTAGGGTCCATGTAAGAGGCTGCCGATCTGTCTTGAGAGTGGAAGTCATAACGGCCCATGGCTCATCCTTGTCTTTGCTTGGCCCTTTGTACCCTAGGCCACCCCGGGGAATTATTTTGATGCCTGACGGGCTTGACTCTCCCCTGAAGATTAACACCCAGGCCTTTACCAGTTCTATACCCCATGTTCATCAGAATGTTCCATCCTTGCGTGTTCATCAAACCTTTTTCTTCTTGCCTTTTGATGGTTGTGGTGACATTTGGGTGGTAGGAGGGGTTGAGAGAGACGGCCTTGCCAAGTCTTGCCGCAGATCGGCAACATCCAAAACTGAGAGCAAAGGCCTATTGGAAGGCCACATAGAAGGCACCGATGTTGCGGAATGTATGTCTTCTGCCGGAAAAATGGGCATACTGGTGACTTTGATAATGCGCCCTTTGTGCGGAAATTTTATGCATTGATAATTCATGAAAGGCATAGCATCAAGCTCTTGAATGTAAGGGCGACCCAAAATGCCATTGAATGTCGGGTCCATGTCCAGAATATGGAAATCCGCTGTGACTGAGATTGGACCCAAACCAACTTTTAAAGTGATCATCCCTAAAGGCGGCTTCTTGGTGTTATCATAAGCTATGACGGTGATTGTAGATGGCCGGATTTGACTCTCCGGAATGCCACACATTTTCAAGGTACTTGGTGGCAAAACATTAATGGATGCCCCAGTATCCACCAAACATTGTTTCACTGCCACCTTGTTAATGTCAATAGTAATGCATAGTGCATATTTTCTGGCCGGTTGCGGAGCCAATTCATGTTCATAAAAAGTGATGGTCGGTTGATTGCTGGCTGGACTTAAAACTGTAGTGACCTGTTCAACTGGGATGTCTTCGTTTACCATTACTTTCTGCAGATATTGTCTCAAAGCCAGCTGGTGTGTAGTAGATCTTTTGATCAATTCTAGAATAGAAATTCAGGCCAGCGTTCTGTCCAAATGCTTCAATAAGTCATACTCTGTGTCCGGTGCAGACTCTTGTTCCTGTTCTCCTTGTTCTTGTATCGGCTCCTGCTCTCGCTGGGGAAACACTCGATGGAACATCCATCCACTACGGAGCACCATTGTTTTCGGAGCCACTGTCGGGCCTAGAGTAGGTGAATGGGTAGAGGAGGCAGAGGGAATGGTGTAGGGCGTGTTGGGTGCTGGTGCAGGATTATCAGGAGGAGAGGTTCTTATAAGAGGCTTCACCGGCTGGGGGTTATCGAAACACAGCGACGGGGGTCGAGTGACAAGGAGGGGCCTTGGAAGCATGATGGTGGTAGATGGGGTAGATTGTGGCAGAACAGGAGGGGTGACGGTTGCCGGCGAGGGGCGGATAAGGAGAGGTCTATTTGGTGGAGGGTTTTGGGGTGAAAGAGAATTTGTGGGTTGGCATAAAAGAAGAGGCCGTGAAGGGGTATGGTTAGGGTTGAGTGGCCCTGGAGTGCTGGAACGTATAAGGGGACGTGGCGGTTGGGAAAAAGGTACAGTTTGAAGCCTTCTTAACAATTGTGGTGGTTGCGGTTGACTGGAGTTTTGATTAATGGCCCCGACAGAGGCGCTTTCCTTATGCCAGCCCTGCCCTCTCTCCACTTCATGGATTGAGGTGACAAGGTTTACTTGTTGATTTTAAATCGGGTGCTCCGGTAGCGGATTATTGACAATCCCCATATTTGGCTAGGGTGCAGGAGCCTGCTGTTGCTGGGGAACTTATTGCTGCTGACCTTGCTGCGGGGGCTGTTGAGCCGGTGGTTGCCGAGGAGGCCTTCGAGCTTTTAAAGTAGCAATAACCCTCCTCATCTCATCCCAATCAATATAACCTTGATCATTCATATCATGTATGTAATCCTTGAAGTGGAAACAATGATCGATGTTGTGCCCCGACTGCCGATGGAAGACGCAATACCGGGAGGTGTCTACATGTTGCGGCCATATCATTCTTTCTTTAGGCAAGGTGAGTACGTTGGCGGCCATGAGGGCATTAAAAATATATGATAGGCTTTCGGGTAAGGGAGGGTATTGTGCTCTTCGGGGACCCAATGATCTTCTTGGTTGTTGCAGTTGTTGTGGTGCATAATTGGCTGGCGGGGGCACTTGGTGGTACTGTGTGGGTTGATTCTGTGGAGCAAAGTGGGGTTGTTGTTGAGGAGGTGGAAGAGGTCGTAAGGTCTGAGGAGGGTTATTATTTGTCTGGTGGACTTGGTTTTGGAAGGCGGGCTGCTGTGGTGGCGGCCTTTGATTTAGAGGATGGCGGAAGGGTGTGGAATTGCCAAACGCACTCACCTGTTCATTAGTAACAGTGCCTTCAGTGGTCGCACCAGTATTACTAACATTTACGTTCTTCTTCATTACCTTTGGCCTTGGTTCAAACATGCCCATAATGGGCGAATCTTTCATCTATGTTTGTATGAATCTAGCTCTTTCATAGAGCTCTTCCATAGTGCTCAACTTGTTCATGGCTAAAATATGACGGAACTGTGGAGTGGAGTTTGATATAATCATCTTCACTTGCTCCGTTTCCGACAGTGTGTCCTTTAATTTTTCGGCCACAGCTCTCCACCTATCAGCAAATAAAACGAAGTCCTCCTCGGGCTTCATCTTTTCGGCAACCAGATCAGTAACAGACAAAGAGGGACCCACACGGTCCTTGTACTTCTGCAAAAACTTCCGTTTAACAGCATCAAAGTCATTGGCATCGGCCGGCTCCAAGGAGTAAAACCATTCTAATGCCGGGCCATCTAAAGACCGCCTAAAGAGATAAGCAAGAGAAGTTTTGTTATCTTGCCAGAATGATGCCTCATATAAGAAGTCTTTCAAGTGGATGTATGGATTACCCATTCCATTGTACCGCCGGAAATTTGGCATTTCTGATGGGGGCAGATGAAAGACAGGCAGAGTGGGAAGCATAATTTCGGGAGCGGCCTTGGGTGCAGTGACCTTCTTAAGCTGCTCCTCCATACTAGCCATCCTTTGGAGGAGTATAGTGTGGTTATCAGACTTGGCTGGGGCCGGATGAAAAGAGTATTGGTTCGGTGTAGGTCTTCTCAAGAATTGAGGAACAGAAGGTTGTTGAGGCTTAGCAATAGAGTGACTTGCCGGTTGGGCCGGCGTAGTCATAACAGGAGTTGGTGGGCGCGAGAGCACCCTAGGTGCGACCGCCTGGTCGTTGGGGGAACTGAAAGAATGGCCACACATGGCCTGAGGAGGGTTAGAAGATGACGGGATAGACTTTCCCTTTAAAGCGGCTTGGGCCGCCTGGCGCTGGGAGTCATCCAGCTGAGCAAGAACTTTGAGAACATCGTTGAAGTTGAAAGAAGGGGAAACATCCCCTAAGGTATTTTGAGTGGTAGGTTGAGCTTGGGAAGAAGGCTCGACCTCCAGAGAAGTGGTGTCCACCATGTGGACCTGAGTGGGAGAAGGAATGTAGTTTCCCTCGTAGTAGACAGGATCCTGAGAGGGAACCTCATAAAACAGGTCAGAGTTACCCTCCTCATAGCCATCATAAGTATACCCATAGTTGGCCATATTAATGATTTTACCTGAACGAAGTTTCATGCTTAAGGAGGAAGAAATAGGTTTCCAACAAGCAAGTATACCCAAGAGATATCACCTTATCAAAAATAATAAACACTCAAGTTGTAATGAGCCCAAAGTTTTAAGGTTTTCTTTGAAGATTAAGGTGAATTTTATAACAAGCTCTCTCCTTTGAATGTGGGTCCTGGTTGAAAGTTTGGGTATAATCTCTGGGTATCTAGGTTCTTTCTCTCTCCTCACCAACGTATGGGTCCGCTATACTCCGGGTGCTTCAATGGTACAACCTGCCCAGCGTTCGTGAGGGAATCCACGGGTGCGGGGACTTACGGAGGTTTGGTTTAGGAATTTTCGGTCCAATGAGACGGAATACTCAAAGGAGGGTCCTTCCTTCACCAAGAGAGGGTGTGACTCCTAAAAGTGTGGGGAGAGGAGGTCTCCCAAGCCGAATGCCCTAAATGTAGCCTAATGCAGGCAATATCAAGCAGATGATATCAACATCAATCAAATGACTAAACAGCAGTAAACAGGGGTTCCGTGGGAACAGAAAAAAAAATGACAACATGGATAAGGTCGCTATATCAACAAGCAGCGACTGAGTCTCAGCCGCTAATTACTGTGAACGGTGCAAACAGAGAGCAACCCAAATAAAATAGCGCCTTAAAGTGAGGCGCTGTCTGTAGAAATGACGCCTGTGTATAGGGGCATCAAAATGCAGTATTCAAACTTAATATGATGAATAAAAGCAATGATAATCAGAATAACGCCTTTTAGAAAGGCGTTTGACCTGTGAAAGACTCCTCTGAAAGGGGCGTCAAAATGCAGTAATCAGAAATCTGACGCCTTGGTGTGAGGCGTTATATTGGTAAATAACGCCTTTGTGAGGGGTGTTAATTATAAAATGATGAAAATGCTCGCAATAAAAATGGAAACAGCGCATGTTCGAATGGTCGCTGTATGTAGAAATGACGGCGGTATGAAGGGCGTTATTCAGTTCCAGAGAACCGTTAATCCTGATGACAGACAGAAATCAATTTCTTTTCTAATAAAAATGATATGGATACTACATAAATTGGCTAATCCAGTGAGAGGTGTGCACGTGGTGCACAAAAGGAGTGTGCCACGTGGAGCACGAAGGAGGGGCACGCGAGGGTGCCAAAGGGAGGGGCACGCGAGGGCCCCAAAAGGAGGGGCACACGAGGGTGCCAAAAGGAGGGGTAATCAAATTAAAAACAAAAGGGGTCCCACCGTGATCGCCAATTTGTGAACATGTCACGTAGACATTTTTAAAGAGAAATAACAATGATTAAGGATGAATGATTATGCCAAAATTAGTGGGACAAGAAAGAAAAGCGGATGAGCATGAGATGCTCTATGGAGGGTGATCGCCAGAGGGGTTACCTCAAAAGAAGAAGGATGATCGCATGTACCTTGTGTTGAGCGGGTGAGATTGGTGATTCTTCCTTCCTCCTTCTATCGGCCGGCTGACGAAGGGGGTTTATAGCTTGATTACCCTTGCAAGAAACACACAAAATGAACAAAGATATGGATTAGCCAAAGTGTGTAGTATCAATACTCTAAAATATGAAATCAATCAAATTAAGCATGAACACACCTTGTGTGTTTTGGTTTAAAACCCATTAAGAGGAGTAACAAGGTTGGGAATAATGGATGCAGTGATATGATTATGCAAAGCAATTAGACTAAAGAGTATCTCTAGCAGAGAACTAGAGAGAAAGGGTGCGTGTGTGATGAGATGAATATAACTAACAAACTAAAAGACTAAAAGAAGAAACGCCCTTCTGTTGTGTGTGCAGCAGTAAAGGGAGGAAAACAAAAAGCTTCGGCTGCGGCAGTGAATGAAGATTATGCTGGAGGAAGAACTGTCGCCCGTGGGAGAAGAACGCCACTAGGAGGAAGAACCTGCAAGGAAATTAAAAGAGCTCTCTTCTCTCTCTGTTCTCTGTTCAGCGAAAAAGCTTTCTGCCTGTTAAACTCTCTTGTTGTTCTTCTTCCTTTTTTTTTCTCTCTTCTACGTTCTCTCTCGCGCGTGAGGGATTCAAGGGGTATTTATAGGGCCAAAATTCCTTGTATTAATAGGATTAAAATAAGGCAATGAATCCTTAATAAGGAACCCTCTTCCCAATCGAACACAAGGTGTAAAATGGGGAAAGTATTACTATTGGAAAGAAGCAGGCGAAAGGGAGACGGAAGTGAAAATGACGACCCAACTAGGGGCATCAATTGAAATGACGACATTCACACAGTCGTTAATTCCTGAATTTAATTATGGAAATAAAGGACTTTCCTTATTTAAATTTGTTAAATGATGCTTGTGTGAACGGGCGTTAAATAATCAACGCCCCTCATTAGGACGTCAATTACCTTGAGTTTTTATTTTCATTAGCATTTGTTAAATCCAGGAATCGACGACCGTTTGAATAGTCGTTTATTTCAGAAAAACGCCCCTGATTAGGTCGTCAATTAAATGACGCCCTCCCTCCAGGCATTATTTTTAATTATTAAAGTAAAAAATAAGAAATTATAATTAAATATGGAGAAATTAGAAAAACTTCATATTAAGCTGATATTGAAGTTCACTTTGGGGCGTCACATGGTGACATGAGATTTACTCAACATAGCATCAATTTTGGCGTGTCTACAAGGATCAATTGGCCCGCTATTCGCAAGATTATTTTGTATCTACATAGCAAGCAGTAGCAACAACAAGAGCCATCTCCATCATCAGCTGTCTCGTCACCATCTCCATTACTTATCCCGTCATCATCGTCTCCACAACCTCCACAAGCCCAAACCCCTGCTTAGGCTAGTGCCTCCACTTCCTCTACTACCATTGCCACCGCCACTTCCACTCCCAACGTTGCTAGACATGTCATATCGATACATCGTCATTGGTCACTACGACCCTCTGCCTCATCATCACCATCTTCATTGCCTGCATTGCCATCCACCTCTAACCCATCACCTTCGCTGCCATTACCAAACCCTCTAACCGATCGCCTTCACCACTTACCCTTCCAAAATCATTTAGTCCAACACCTTCATCGCCTACATCTCCATCTCCGCCCGAGCCAGAGCCAGCTTTACCCTCACCTACACTCAAGCCCATCATTGCTATTATGCCTCCGCCGCCACTAGAAACCGTCACATCCATTAAAACTTCCAGCCCATCATTGCTATTATTAACCTACTACCTCCACTCCACGACCTACCTCCACCCCACGGAGCAGGTGTGTGCTGCCTATGGTGCCCCTTAGGTCTAATTCCCAGGAAGAAAGTGAGCCGAGTCAGAATGGTTGGGTGCCAGCTGTGCATCTCAAGCTACATAATTTTATCTGCCGCATGCCAATCTGCATCCTTGTGTCTGGTCATTTTGGGGATGATAAGCTTATACTTCCGATGATGCCTGTCAAGAAGAGTTCCCTTGCGCTGGTGCCAGTTCTTTCAAAAGCGAGACCGGTGACGTTCACATCACTCACCGGGGAATGTACTATTGATGCTTTTATCACTTCTTGCTATATGTCACTTCAGATAACTGGTCAAGAAGGGTTTTCTATCGTAATTATGCTAACACATATGGCTGCCAAGGAAGTTATGGGTTCTATGCTCATGGGGCAATTTGTCATATCCTCAAAGTTTCCCAAGGACATTCTACCATTCTTATGCACTCTCTCCCAGTCTATCAGTAAGTCGGCCACGTCCACGCCGCGCATTACCCTCCCCTAGTTTTATCTTTCCCATTTGTCAAGGGAGCTATGCTTCATGCCTAATGTCCAAGTGGAATTGCCGAATCTTACGCTTCTCATGCCATCTGATAAAACCCAATCGGTTAACATTGTTCACTCATCTAGGGGGTTATCTGTTCAAGAATGTCTCAATAATGTTACCATCAAGTGCCTAGGGGCAACTGCCCGACAAAGCTGTATCTTCATGACAAGGCTAGGCCATCTGTCAGATGGGCCCATTATTTAAGAAGATATCACAAGTCAAGAGGTCCAAAGGTCCAAGCCCAAGCTAAGCAGGTCCATTGTAAAGAGATATCTACTAAGAAAAGGCAAAGGCACTAGTTCAAGGGCCGTCAGATGGGCACTCAAGGGTCCAATTCTCCTTCTCCATCATTTCGCTTATCGTTCCTATTGCTTCGCTCCCACCCTTGGGTGGTGTATCTCTCCTCTTCCGATCCCACGTCACCTGTTGAGTAGTGGAAGGCGGATCTAGAGAGGAGGGGTGAATAGATCTGCCCCTCTTTTCGTAGAACACCCCTCTTTAAAGCTAGATAAAGAAAATCACAGCAGAATACACTAGCTTAACGTAGCACACAATGATTGGATTAGCAGGATGGACAAGTAAAATAACAATTGAACCTAAGCATGCATCTAGCACAAAGCAATCGCACAAACAAACCACAACACACGAGATTTTAAGGTGGTTCGGACTGAATCCTCAGTCCTACGTCCATCCCACACCAAACCCGGAGAGGCTTCACTAGTGCAGCGCACCAAACCGCAGATCGGAGAACTTCCGATTACCTTCCTACTAACCACCGATAGGGATAACAATACCATAGATTGGATCACCTTCCAACTGCCTTCCTACTAACCGTGGTAGGGACGATTCACTGTTTCAATAACTTGAACAAAATGAAAAGAGAACAAAATGAAAATATTCAAACAAGATATGGAGATATGCTAGAATCGAAAAGATATTGTCTGAAATGAAGAAGGTGAATCTGATGCTTCAGCAAGGGCTCCCTCTTTTTCTTCTTGTCTTCACACGATGTAGATCACAAACAGAGGCTTCTTTTTATTCGCAAAGCTCTCCTCTTGATTCAGCAGCAATACCTTCTTCTTCCTTGTGAAATGAGCTTCCTTGGATCACCTTGATAGCCTTGCTGGCTTGTACACTACCTTGGAAGTTGCTAGCTTGGATATGAGTTTAAAACACCTAGGAATAGATGAAGAACTTCTGCACGAAGTATTATTCACGGCTACAATACCCTCTTCTTCTTCCCTTGGAGAGCCTCCTCTAGCCTCTCTTTGATCTCCCTTGATCTATTAGGGTTTCTAACCCCTTTGTGTTATTTTTATATCTCTTTGAATGGTCCATAGACAAGCCCCAGACCAGATCCACAAATCATGGTAGGTTGGGTGACTTTAGGATTAAAAAAATCCAAGAAAAGGGGCTGCCCACGTTGAGAAACACGAAGTCAACAATAGCTGCTTCTGTTTAGCAGATAGGTCGACACTTCAAGATGAAGTGTCGACACTTCTCAGCTTCACATCATTTACAATGCTTCTGTTTGGCAGATAGGTGGACACTTCGAGATAAAGTCTCGACACTTCTCAGCTTCACTGTGTTTACAATGCAATCTGTTTGGCAGAAGTGTCGACACTTCAAGATGAAGTGTCGACACTTCTGGGTGACAGGGTGTCTAAAGTGTCAGCTCTTCTGTGCGAAGTGTCAACACTTCTATGCAAAGTGTCAGCACTTCTGTGAGAAGTGTCAGCACTTCTTGAAACCAGCCTATTGTTCTGATAGCCGTGACTCTTCACATATGAAAGAATCGATTTGAAGGGATTTTTATCATTGCCTTATTTTCCGTGCACTTGCATCTTGAGTGACTTTTACCTTATTTTATGTGCACTTACATCTTGAGTGACTTTTGCCTTGTTTTCCATGCACTTACATCTTGAGTGACTTTCAACCTTGGATGGCTTGCTCCTTTGGATTTATCTGTCAAGAGAACACATCAACCATCTGAGAATGAGACTTAGAATTGAACTCGTAGTGTCATGGAGTTAAATGACTCATAATGTTAGGCATTATCAAAACTACAAATTGCCAAATGACCGCAGGGGCACAACATTCTCCCCTTTTTTGATGATGGCAACACTGTGAGTCATTATCTGGCAGTAATGTCCAAGATGGCAAATTTTATAACATATGCAGCTCAAGATACACAGTGATGATCAGAGCATGTGAATGCGGATATGTATGCATGGATGATCAGAGCATGTGAATGAATGTGAATGCTATTCAAGTTCCTCTTGATTATGGATGCTGCTCTCCCCCGTGAGTGTATGCATGATGAGGGTTCCCCCGTCTCACAAAGTTATTCTCCCCCGTCTCACAAAGTTAGTCTCCCCCTTTGACAATAGCAAAAAGGAGGGAAAAGGTAGAGACGGTGACAAATGTCTTAGAGATCAGAGCTGAATAGGAGTTTAGAGCAAGTCATTATATGCAGATCTGAAACATGCCTTGAGCAATATACATGGTTCAAAGCTAATGAAATCTGAGATCAACAATAGAGTTCGAAAAGCATATACATCCATGTTTTAATAGAAATGAACCAGAAGTGCATATCATGGTAGTGGTTAACCTTCCTTTGGCTTATACATCCATATTCAATAACTTCATCGGGAATAGCACAAACTAGTATTGAGGTTAACCAAGCATGACTAAAGTATGAAAATTTATGATTTGAGCATTGCTTTTCATGATCTTTTGCATTTGTATGCACATGACTCATATTTTACGAGCAATCGAGTGTAGTACATGTCTCTTATTCGAAAGAATACACATTGTTTAGACGCTAGTATTACTAGGTATTTGATAAGACTGATTGTTATGCTTCAGTGTGAACAGAGATAGCAAAGTCACGTCATGACATATCTTACCTCATTTCTTTGATGAGGAGATATATTTCTCAGCAATTATGCCATTGCTCTACCTAGAGTCCAATTTAATTAAGACAGGGATAATAGGGGCACATCATGACATATCATTCGTCACTTGTTTGGAGGACGTGATATATTTCTCCATGCAATAATATAATTGCTCTGGCTAATTGATTTTTAAGAATTCCAGCTCATCAAGGTGTTTAACAACAATACTAAGCTTTTACATCTCAACCAACATTGCTATAACGTTTGAATTTTCAGATTTCAGGATAGTCATTAAAGGCACAACATGCAATCTCTAGTTAAAGTCTATTAACACCACGGAACATAGATGATTTCAAAAAAAAGTATCAGAGCTTCAAGAAAATCATTAAATCTGAACCATTTTTATGAGATAGACAATCATCAGTTCATATAATAGAAAGCTCTTATGCCATAGTTCTGTCTGTTTCATGATCTCAGTTTTATACTGGAAGCCATTGAAGTTCAGATGCAAGAGAGTAATAGTAGCAGCAAGACTCCCCCTAAGGATATGCAGTGGATGCATTCAAGGATGGTAACAAAATGAAGATGAAGCATATGCATGAATGCTTCAAAAAAATAGCTCCCCCTTACTGTATGGCCTACATGCGACAGTGACGCATGGTACTTGACGGAGGTGTATCCTCACGCATGGTGAGTGCTTCTAGACAAGCATAACCTGCCTTTTCACACTTCATCATTTAATATACCCCATGCAAAAATGATGCTACACCACATGCAATGCATCATGAACATGAATTCAACTTTATTATGCAAGTACATGCAATGCTACACCACATGCAGAATGACATATTTACATATAAACAATGCATGGAAATCAATCTGCAAAAATACACAACCAAATTGAAGAAGATCATCATTTCAATTTTTATTAGCCTGAGGTCTGCAAAGACCAAGCTCCCTTCTGAGTGTTGTAAACCTGTCATTACACAAGGGCTTGGTGAAGATGTCAGCAATCTGATTTAGTGTATCAACAAAATGTAGTTCAAAATTTTTCTTAAAGACCTCATCTCTAATGAAGTGATGCCAAATCTCAATATGCTTGGTCCTAGAGTGCTGGATTGGATTTTTTGCAAGGTTGATAGCACTCATGTTATCACACAGAATCGGGACACAACCAAGATCCACTAAGTAGTCTTGGAGTTGGTGTTTAATCCACAACACTTGGGTGCCACAGCTCCCCGCAGCAACGTATTCTGCTTCTGCAGTTGAGAGGGCAACCGAGTGTTGTTTCTTGGAGGCCCAAGAAACTAAACACCTGCCCAGAAACTGGCAGTAGCCACTAGTACTCTTGCGATCCAACTTGCATCTAGCATAGTCCGCATCAGAATAAGAAATAAGAGATAAATCACATGATGACAGATATCACAATCCCAAATCTTGAGTTCTTGCAAGATATCAAAGCATACGTTTGACGGCAGTCAAGTGGGATTCTCTAGGACTAACTTGAAATCTAACACAGAGGCAAACACTAAACTGGATATCTGGTCGGGATGCAGTCAAATAAAGTAAGGAGTCGATCATACCTCTATAGATTTTTACATCCACTAATTTACCATTTTCATCCGAATCTAGTGATGTTGTGGTGCTCATAGGAGTTGCAATTATTTTACATCTTGTCATGTTAAATCTTTTCACCAGCTCCTTGATGTATTTGGCTTAACTTATGAAGCACCCATCTTCTCCTTGGTTGACCTGCAAACTAAGAAAAAATTAGAGTTCTCCCATTAGACTCATCTCAAATTCACTAGTCATGAGGTTAGCAAATTTTCCACACATTTCAGATTTAGTAGAACCAAACACAATATCATCAACATAAATTTGAACAATCAAGATGTTCTTACCTTCCATCTTGGTGAAAAGTGTTTGATCTACCTTACCTCGTGTGTACCCTTTCTCAATGAGGAACGAGCTTAGTCTCTCATACCAAGCTCTTGGTGCTTGCTTCAAACTATAAAGTGCCCTGTCTAGCTTGTATACAAAATCTGCATGGTTAGAGTTCTCAAAGCAAGGGGGCTATTCCACATAGACTTCTTCTTTGATTAAACCATTAAGAAGGCACTTTTTACATCCATTTGATACAACTTTATTCTAAGGGAGCATGCAACTTGGTTTTAGATGTTGACTCCCCCTCAAAGCATGCATGGGTTGGCAATGAACTATCCAGCCTAAGACTTATGTGAATGCACAATGCAATGAAGATGTTGCATGATGATTGTACATTTTTGTGTCTTCCTAAACATTATTTGCATAGAAGTACATGAGATCGTAAGATGATGCAAACATAAATCATTCACAATTGATTTTGAACTGAATGCAACATGATGATGCCAATTGCTAGACTCCCCCTTAGAACAATGCTGTCATGAATAATGAGTTAAAAATACAACAATGGTATGCATCATCAAAATCAATATATAAGAATTTCATATGGTTGGTAGCAAGAATTAACAAACTCATCATCATATCAACAACATCAGCAAAACAAGTTTTTCATGAATTAAACAGCTGAAATAATTGATCTCTGGGACACGGCGGAGGTTTTGATCTTAGACCATTCTCACGCATAGTAAGAGTTCCGGGCAAGCATGACATGCCATTATACTCTAGACCATTTGAAATACCAGAGGTCAAGTAGGGTGTGACCAATTAATCTAGCTCATATATTCATCTTCACACCATGGGGGATAAATCATCATTTTAAACAAGCACTTTAGTTTACAGAATTTTATTAAGTAAAATGGGTAAACTTATGATGCACTATCTACATGTCAAGACTAAAAATGCAAAATGATAGGAAATAAAAAAATTATTTACATACTTGTGCCTTGAGCTTTTACTTACCTGACCATTCATTTCTCAGCTCCAAGGCATCCTGCACCCAAAATTCTCATTTGGAGTTTTTAGGTACCCAAGCTTGCTTGGGTCCTTGTGGGTTAGCAACATGTTTAGCATCTTGGCTCATCTTTTTCAGGGCAATCACATCATCCTCCCTCATTGTGTGGTAATCATATATCTCATGTCTCTTTTTCCCATAATAGAAATAACGCACAAAAGATTGATTATTCTTTTTATGTTCATGTGCGTGTGCATGTGGACTATGCTTTTGTGGGTGAGCATGATTTTTACCTTTTATGGTATGAGGGTGGTGTCTTTCTTTCAGATGCCAACATTCCTAGTCAATGTGACCAGTCTTACCACAATGAAAGCAACGAACAGAAGCATTTCTGTTGAAGGTCATGGGGAGTGTCGACCTGTCTGGATGGGAGTGTCGACACTTCTGATTCTCCATGCGATTCTATGCAGAGTTCTGCTGAGCAGCCCCTCTGCCAGTGTTGACCTATTTCTTTCCTTGCCCTTTCACTTGTTATCCTATTCTAATCTCATCATTTCTCAGGATGAAACAATCGTACACAGTATGACCATGTCTACCACAATAATAACAAAGGACATTCATTTTGTAGAAAGCATGGTATTTAGCATTAGACATGTTGTGGTGCATGTATGGATGAGCATGCTGAATTTTACTTTTCTTTCGAGTTATATGCCATTTTTGGTGACCACATGAAGTGGTGGCTTCTGGTGAGCCATAATCTTGGTCTTGGGCAAACATTGATAGGAAATCATTCAAATCTTGAATCTTATTTTCAAGCGAAAAAATATGCTGTTTAGATTCAGCAAGATCCTCTTCACATACTGCCCATTGCTCATTGAGCATGGCATTTACCACTTTAAGATTTTGATTTTTTTATTCTAAAGCATGCAATGTTTCAGAGCAATCATCAATGACAGTTTTGTCTTTTTCAAGTGCAACCAGTTTTTCATTCACTTCTTCTTCATCTTGTTCAAGTTCAATTTTCTTTTCCAACAATTCTCTATTCTCTTCTTTTAGATAATCAATCAGATTTTGTTGCCATTCAAGATCATCATGGAGACCCATATTTATCCTTTTCAAGAACAAGCATTTTTCGCATGCAAAATTAGCAGAGCATGAAACTTCAGTTTCTTTCAAGACCTTTTCACTTTGAGTTTCAGAATTTTTATTTTCTTCAATCAACCTCTCATCATTAATTAGCCCATCGGCCATAGGTTGATCGTTAGAGAGTGATTTAGGTTGGTTTGGAGTTTTATTACAATTTCTTCCAACCTAGTGATTTCATCATGAAGATTTTCATTTTTAACCCTTAGACAAGCAATGCTTTGTTTATGCATATCTAGATCAGAAGAAAGAATGTCGTTAAGCTCTTCAAAAGCAGAATAATTTTTACAAAAAGAGCTTTCATTTTAGTTATTTTTCTTGAGATCCTTTTTCAAATTTTTGTTTTCTGATTTTACCTTTTTGTATTGTTTAATCAACTCATCATAGGCTTCCATAAGCTCTTCAAAAGTAAATTCCTCAGAATCTGAGATTACCTGTGATGAGGATGGATTGTTGGACTGTTCTGCATAGTCGGCCATGAAGCATTCTTGTTCTTGTTCCTTCCCTTCATGGATTTTCACCAACCTGTCCAGTACTTGCTTGGCCGTGCTGCATGAGGACACAAGATGAGTTAGTCTGAGATCAACTGTAGCTTTAATTAAGTTATATGCAACAATATTATCATTGTGTTTGGTCTCATGTTCGGCTGACCATTCAATTGAATTTGATGGCAACTCATGAGGACCATTGTATATAAGAGTCCACAATTGTAGATCTATGGAGATGACATAGATGAACATTCTCCCTACCCATGTAGAAAAATCTAAACCATCATAAATGGGCGGGGAAGCCATCTAAATAAAAGGCACCGGGATCTTTCCCTATAGATCGTAGGATCTGGGAATAGCAGAGCTAGGCTTTGATATCACTTGTTGAGTAGTGGAAGGCGGATCTAGAGGGGAGGGGTGAATAGATCTGCCCCTCTTTTCGCAGAACACCCCTCTTTAAAGCTAGATAAAGAAAATCACAGCGGAATACACTAGCTTAACGTAGCACACAATGATTGGATTAGCAGGATGGACAAGTAAAATAACGATTGAACCTAAGCATGCATCTAGCACAAAGCAATCGCACAAATAAACCACAACACACGAGATTTTAAGGTGGTTCGGACTGAATCCCTAGTCCTACGTCTATACCTCACCAAACCCGGTGAGGCTGCACTAGTGCAGCGCAACAAACCGCAGATCGAAGAACTTTCGATTGCCTTCCTACTAACCACCGGTAGGGATGACAATACCGTATATTGGATCACCTTCCAATTTCCTTCCTCCTAACCGTGGTAGGGACGATTCACTGTTTCAATAACTTGAACAAAATGAAAAGAGAACAAGATGAAAATATTCAAACAAGATATAGAGATATGCTAGAATCTAAAAGATCTTGTCTAAAATGAAGAAGGTGAATCTGATGCTTCAACAAGGGCTCCCTCTTTTTCTTCCTATCTTCACACGATGTAGATCACAAACAGAGGCTTCTTCTTCTTCGCAAAGCTCTCCTCTTGATTCAGCAGTAATACCTTCTTCTTTCTTGTGAAATGAGCTTCCTTGGATCACCTTGATAGCCTTGCTGGCTTGTACACTGCCTTGGATGTTGCTAGCTTAGATATAATTTTAAAACACCTTGAAATGGATGAAGAACTTCTGCACAAAGTACTATTCACGGCTACAGTACCCTCTTCTTCTTCCCTTGGACAGCCTCCTCTAGCCTCTCTTTGATCTCCCTTGATCCATTAGGGTTTCTAACCCCTTTGTGTTATTTTTATATCTTTTTGAATGGTCCATAGACAAGCCCCAGACCATATCCATAAATCATGGTAGGTTGGGTGACTTTAGGATTAAATAAATCCAAGAAAAGGGGCTGCCCACGTTGAGAAACATGAAGTTAACAATAACTGCTTCTGTTTGGCAGACAGGTCGACACTTCGAGATGAAGTGTAGACACTTCTCAGCTTCACATCATTTACAATGCTTCTGTTTGGCAGACAGGTCGACACTTCGAGATGAAGTCTCAACACTTCTCAGCTTCACTGTGTTTACAATGCATTTTGTTTGGCAGAAGTGTCGACACTTCAAGATGAAGTGTCGACACTTCTGGGTGCCAGGGTGTCTGAAGTGTCATCTCTTCTGTGCGAAGTGTCAACACTTCTGTGCGAAGTGTCAGCACTTCTGTTAGAAGTGTCAGCACTTCTTGAAGCCAACCTATTGTTCTGATAGCCGTGACTCTTCACATATGAAAGAAGCGATTTGAAGGGATTTTAATCATTGCCTTATTTTCCGTGCACTTGCATCTTGAGTGACTTTTACCTTGTTTTCCATGCACTTACATCTTAAGTGACTTTTACCTTGTTTTCTGTGCACTTACATCTTGAGTGACTTTTGCCTTGTTTTCCATGCAGTTACATCTTGAGTGACTTTCAACCTTGGATGGCTTGCTCCTTTGGATTTATCTGTCAAGAGAACACATCAACCATCTGAAAATGAGACTTAGAATTGAACTCATAGTGTCATGGAGTTAAATGACTCATAATGTTAGGCATTATCAAAACTACAAATTGCAAAATGACCGCAGGGGCACAACATCACCCATCTTCTCCTCTCTTCTCGGGTCCACGAACCCTCGTCCCTCTCCTCTTCGTCTGGAGTCTCTGAATCTTCCTTATCCTTCCATTTCTTGATCGCTATCTGATTCCTCTCTTCATCCGGGGTTTTCGGATGTTCTTTCTAAATTCAAGTCTTCTATTGGTTCTTTCTCTCTTCATCCGGAGTTTTCGGATCTCTTTTATAATTTCAATCTTGAACTTTCATCCGATTCTTCTTCTCTTCCTCCAGAACTTCCAGATTCTGCCCATTTTTCTAATTCTTCTCTGATTCCACCAGCTAACTCTTTTCCTTTGCTTTTCTAATAATCCAGTCATTGTTTTTATGTTTCTTCTTTACCACCCTCTAGATGCCTTTGCCCTTTCTCTTGCTATTTTCGAGGCTTTATTCTACCTTAATCTCCATTAATCTCTAGTTTTTCTATAGACCTTTCCTTGTTATTAAAGTCTTTGTGCCTTCGTAAGGGAGTCTAGCCCTCACCTCTCTTCCTTTTTATCCTTGTTCGTCCAATTTGGTCTCATCTGTCGCTCCTTTGTGTTAAGGAATCCTCAAACCTTTGCAATCCTCTTCATCTTTGTCCTGTCAAGCAAGGAATATGAAGCTCATGCTGATCAAGATCACTTCAGGCTACTACTTCCACTCCATGGATCGTAAGGTATTCCTTAATTGCGTAAGAACATGCTATCATTTCTATTATTTCTTTTATTCCTACGCATGGTTATAATGCTAGTTTCTTTAACATGTTTGAGTGGTTTTTAGGAAGTCTTAGTCTTAAGTTAAGTATAGTCAAACTCAGCTCACTTCTGCAGTACCATAGGCTAATGATAGCTCTGCGCTTGGAGTCCCACATTCTCTCCCTGATCATTAAGGGTGACTTTGAGCATGGTTTTCACACATTACACGGCAAGCTATAGCTGATTCCTCTGATGTAACACTGTTGCTACTTTCGCCATACTTTAGGTATGCATGAAGGCCTTTTTCTCTTTTCTACTCGGCCAAGTGTAGGGGCAAGAGAAGGAAGGGGTAAGATGACCAACTTAGGCACTCCCTGACGAGAGAGGTCTCAAATAGGGGCATTCTCAATGACCCTTCAAATTATGTGCTTTCATGCAAAATCTAGCCAGCAAGGGCTACAAATAAATGAAAATTAAAGTAAATCAAAGACATGGCAAGAGTGGCAGTATAGTTCCTCGTGGGACGTCATGAGTCCGGTCGAATGCGTGCCTAATAAAATAGGTCCAAAAATTAAAGACACAAAGCCCCGACGCAACAGACTATATCTCCGAAGGGCAGTGCCTTGGAAGGAAGTCAAATCTTAATATCTCCCATCCTGCATAAGGCTTATCTTCAATGTTCTTCCATTTCTCCCTCTTACGCTGGGTTGTGTCCCAGGTATGGCCTTAGTAGGGGCACCGTTCTTTAGAGGCAGTTGGTTATAGTGCGCCACTCTCAAATGCACGCCCTGCTCAAGGATGTCTTTAATGAGAGAGGAAGGAATGACGACCCCTAGCCAGTAGTTTAAACCCGTCTATGTGTTGCAGGTAGCTTGATGAAAATAAATAAATAAATCGAATACTTCAAAATCCCAAAGAAATCAAATATTTTAAAATTCCCAAAGAAAATTAGATATTTTGAAAAATATAAAAAAAATCAAATATGTCAAAAATCCAAAATATATATGCCTTCATTCCTTTCCATGCATTTTGTTTCTCTTTCTGGCTATTGTCTATTTTGAGGATAGTTATTGATGGGAATCGACGCCAAGAGCACTAACATTTTATTTGCATTTGTGTCATTTAGTTTATTTTTATATCCTTGGGAAAGTATGTTCACAATTGTAAAGCTTTATAAGCCAATGTGTCATTCCCTAGGATTCTTTGGGTTTTTGTGCAAAAATCCAGTAGGATCAGCAAGGGGCCCCCATCTCCTTTCCTATTGGTCCACCTAAGTCTTAGGGCCCATGTGGGGTCAGTCAAAGGTCCAAGGTGGGCTTCTAGATGGCTTGACCAATCAAGTGGATAATTGGATTAAAAAGTATAATATTCCAACCCTTAAAGTCCAAGATGCTTCCCCCTTATAATATAGTTTATCCCATGTTGTATTTTTTATTTTTTATTGGTCATTTGACCACATGGGGAAGAAAATCTCCTCTCTCCCACGAAATTCCCAGCCCCCCACCCCTTGCCATTCTCTATATAAGTCTATGTATAGTGTCATTCGAGATTTTAATGAAGAATTAAATATTTTTGCCAAGAGCAAGCCCAAGGGCACCCCTTGTCTCTCCCCCTCTCCCCATTTGCAGATGGATTTCTGCTAAATCTTGGGTATGAAGCCCTCTCCTACATTCTCCTTAACCCCTCTGTTGGGTTCTGTGCGTCCCCTCGTTGTCTTTGACAATGGTTTTGATGATTCCAATATATCGTGTGTTTTGTGTTTACTTGTTTTGTGTTTACTTCAAAGTGGAAATCTTGATTGTCTATATTTTTATGGCATCCTGATGATAAAACAAGCTAACACTATGATATCCTGTTTTGCAGGTGGCTCAAACACAATGGTCCTTCATGCACACATCCTTAATGTTGATATTTACATAAGTGTTTTTCTTGCACACATCCTTGATGTTGGTGTTTGTATTGGTGCCTTCATGCATGTCCTATATGGGACACTTGATGTGGATTTCTGCTTAACATGCTTTTTATGATTCTTTGATCCAAGGTTATTGGATGTTCTTAAGACCCTCTAACCATGCTATCTAACTTGGTTATATCATGTTCACAATTTGGGTCATGACTCTTTTAATGAATTCATATAAATGCTTGACATTGTGTTTCATGCATACTCAAAGTCCATACATTCTATTTCATACATTGGCCTTCATAATCCAAGTCTACACATTGGCCTTTGGCCACCAAGTCTGTACATTGGCCTTTATCAGCCAAGTCTGTACATTGGCCTTTGGCCACCAAGTCTATACATTGGCCTTCATACTTCAAGTCTATACATTGGGCTTCATATTTCAAAGTCTGTACATTGGCCTTCATCAGCCAAGTCTATACATTGGTTCAAGCCACCAAGTCTGTACATTGGCCTTCAATCCAAGTCTATACATTGGCCTTCTGCCAAGTCTATACATTGTCTTGTGCCTTCAAGTTTCCAAGTCTATACATTCAGTTTCATGCATATACAAAGTGGAGATTTGAGTTTGCTCTCAATTCATCTAATTCATGTTGGCTTGATTAAATTGTATTTGAAAGGTGAACCTGTGAAAAATATGGTTTGGAAATGTTTGAATCAGTTGTGCATATAGTTGCACTTTCAACATACTAATGTGCAGGTTCATCAAGGTTGAAATGCATTGAAGAGGTGGTAATTGTGTGGGTTGTTTTTTGAACACCTTCTATGAGGTATTATTAGATTACATGTGTTTCATGCATCATGAAGATGAAGTTTTTGAGTTTTTCAGGTTATGCTCTTAAATCATGAAAGACAAGGTAAGAATTTACTTTTTAATGCAATTCATGTTTTAATTTATTGGGTTGCATGCTTAGAACATTAGGATTGGTTTAGAAACCTTTTTATCATGTTCCTAGGTCAGTGGGTCGACCCCCCATGCTCAATGGGTCGTCCCCTAGGCTAAACAGGGTGTTTTCAGCACCCTGTCTGAAAGTGGGTCGACCCCCCTCACAAAGTGGGTCGACCCCCCTATAAAATATGCTAAAAAATAGCTTCTGGGAGTAGATGGGTCGACCCCTCTCTGAAAGTAGGTCGACCCCCCCTATTTTGCAGGTCCGCGCGGCCTTTTCGTAAATTGCCGAAACCCATCCAAATGACCTCCGATTGGGCTGAAAATTTACACACTTACCCTTAAGTTACTAATGAACATATTGGGGTGGTTTTGCTAAGGTTTTGCAAGGGTATTGTGGTCTTTTTCACAACTCATCCCTCTTGTATATATAACATACGAATTTGGGGTTTTAACTATCTCCTTTGGCTAACCTTGTTCTATTTGTTGTAGGAGAGAAAGAAGAGAGCTCAAGGAAGCTTCAATGCTAGATTCGATCTACATCCCTCGACATTTGGAGCTCGTGGAAGAAGAAGAAAAGGAGCGGATCATCAAGGGGATCAAGAGGACACTCTCAACGTCATCATCCGGCTACCCTCCGACCCGTGGCATAGAGAAGACATTCTATAGCCCTTGTTCTTCAATAGGAATTTCTTTCTACATCCTTTTTGTGCTTAATGGAGTCAATCTCTTTAGGTTTCTAAAGTTATATTGATCATATCCTTCGTTTCTAAACATCATGTCTGTGAGTGTGTGAACCGTCGGTGAACGGTTGTGGAGTTATTGTGCCGCGGGCATTGCGGCTTGTGTGTGTGTGATTGTTCGTCCCTTGTGGATCGTGTACGGAGCTGCGTCTCGGTGTGTGATTATTGTCCGGGGTGTGTTCCCCGTCGTGTATGTGTGGATATTGCTACAGAAGTAGCGTGTGTGTGTGGTTGGGGTTCATCCCCGGGTGCTACGAAAGTAGCGTGTAGTGAATCCTCACCCGATTGGGTGAGGGGTGGACGTAGGGTGCCCGTCGTGGTCCTGAACCACCTTAAAAATCTGTGTCTTGTGGTTTTGCCTGTGTGTTTGCCATTTCTTCTATCTCCCTTCACAGGTTCAATACATAGGTTTTTATCTCACTACGCTATCACACATTGCTACCTCCGTTATTTGTATTTGAGCTTAATCTCCTTGTTAATCACTGTTTAATCTTTGTTAAACTTGAACTCTCTAAATTGTTGCATTGTCAATTCGAGTGAGATCAGAAAGCGTGAGAGAACTCTTTAATCTCACTCCTGTTTAAGACATCAACGTTGCAATTTTAATTCCACTGTGTTCAGTAAAGAGAATTTTTAAATCCGCCATCTAGGTCCAGGGGACAATTCAACCCCCCTTCTTGTCCGCCATCTAGTCTGGGCCAACACCCTTTGAGTTCTTCTCTGCCGTCGTCGCGCCGCCACCGCCGCTACATCGGAGTTCTGTCTCCATCAGGATAGAACCTCACCTCCGGATTTTTATCTTTTCTTATTTTTGTTTGTTGGAGCCCTAATTTTGAGGGCTTGTTCTGTCCATCTCCCCTAACCTACAGTTAAAATTTCGTGTCATTTGGAAGTCATTTGGTATTTTTTTCATATTTTTGTTTGTCCTCTCAGTAATCTACCCTTTTACAGATCTACAGGATAGAGTCACCTTGTCGTATTTTCCCCACCCCCTTATAAATTTTCAGAAAATCCCAAAAAATTACTCAATGTTCCCCACATATATCCCTTTCCATCATAATTTTCGTGGAGTGTAGAAAAATCATTTTCCCTTTGGTCAAAGGTTAGTTTCAGGAAGATCCCTTGCTGCCCTGTGTGTCTGTCAGTCTGAGTCAGAAACAAAAATAGTGTTACAGTCATATTCATTTTCAATCCGTTTGGTGGGTTGAGCTTTCAAAATTATATGTTGTAGATATATGAGTGCTCTTTCCAACGGTACCAGCCACGCCTCGATCGGCTTCCGGATCTGAGCGTCGTAATTCGTGTCGCCGAGGCCTATAGATCTGTTCCTTGTGCAGGTCTAAAATCGCAGTCCAGAAGATATTCAGAAATAAATATAAAAAATCAACTTTAGGAGCCTCCCCTTCAGGGAGTCGTTCAGGGACACCCTGCCATCGTCCCAGCCAAGCGGCACCTCCGGAAGATCTCAGGAAGGTGACGTTCCTTTGGAAACTGTTGCTTGCTGTCCAGTGAGTCAGCAACCGAGTTGGCGCAGCACCGAGTTGGAATAGTGCCGAGTCAGACCAGCAGACCGAGTTCGTGCCGTACGTACCTCCAGATTATTGCCCGTCAACCCAGGGTCGGTCCTCCCGGGCCCCACTTGTAGCCCTTTACCTCCCTGCATGGAGTGGGCAATAAAATTCACTGTTGTAATTAACTTTTACCGTTGTACCGGGAGTTACCGTACGTGGCCGGGAACATCTTCCCCACGCTCGGAGCGTGGAGGTACACTCGCTACCCTCCTCGTAGGCATTACTTTACTTGTATATTTTTGTATATGCCACTGCATGAGTGATAGATTATCTAGCTTGTTATCATTTTATCACCGTTGCGAGAGCGAGAGCGAGTGATCGTCCCGTGACTCGACCCGAGTTAACGCGGAAAGGCCGATACCCGAGACTCACTGCCAGTTTCTCAACCACACACGGTCCAACGTTTCCCTCGCTTAGGGACGATCGCGAGCTAGAGTCCCAGGTCGCGTGTCCATCCCGCATCAGTTATAATTTGTTTGTTGAGTGTGTAGGTTGCAGGTCTTCTTGCTTTCCTCGCTGAGCTTTGCTATTTATCCAGATCACATCACCTTTTCGATCTGCCTCAATTCTCCAGTCCTATCCTTGATCTATTCTGAAGCTCATGTCCTTCTCAGCTCTTGCTCATCCTGTTTGTTATCGTCTCATTTTATGAGAGGGCTTTGACTTACGCTTGTGAACTCGGTGGTTCTGCTTTGTCTAGCGATGGATTTTTACTGAAGTGTATTTGTCATCTCTTTCTCACTGGTCTCCGCAGTCTTATGTGTGTGTTTTATTTCCGCCATGTTCGCTATTCCAACCGTCCCTCTGTGTCCCAACCTTGTTCCGTTTTCTATCGTGTCCCACCGTCTATTCCACGTTCTTGCTATGGGTTGTTCTTCCTTTGGGTTGTCTCTCGCTATTTTCTATATTTGCTATCCCACCGTGTTATGTTTTACAGCCCCACCGTGTTTGTTGTCCCACAGTGTTTCACGATCCCACCATACTTGTTGTTTGTTTATTTATGTGATATTCTATCTTTGTCTTGATGTCGTGCTTGTCTAGTTTATCTTTTGTTGTTATCTTATTGAAAAATCCCTAAAAATCATAAAAATTAAAAATCCAAAAGTGTCGTGCCACCTGCGTAGGCTATCATGCCCCGAGATTATGCAGCGGAAGTAGTTCGGGAACGCGAACAGCCGGCAAGATAAGCCTCACGCTAGCAAGACAATCAATGTGCTATAGCATTCACACATAAGAACGAATGCACAAAAATTAAACAAAACCTTCACTTTTATTGAATAATAATCATAACTCAAGGTTACATCTGACTCTTAACTATTTTCTAACTCTAGACTCAAATAAAGAAAAAATTACATAATTGACTCATGATCGATTATATGGATTTATGTCTATGTCTCCTCTTGATCTTTTAATCGCTCTCGAACTCGTCACTTGAGTAGTCTGAATCGCCGTTAGAATTTCCTGAAAAGATTGGAAAAGTAGAGAATGAGCACACTTGCCCAGTAGGTATCTTTGTGTCAACATGAAAGTAATGTTTAAGTAATTAACATTTTAGCTCTAGGAAAGACAGTAATGCAAAGTGTGATAAAACATGTGATAAACCAAAGTAACATCATAAGTAACAAGATATAGATCATAGAGATATGAATGTTCATGTAGAATGAGAACTTGATCAAACAAGAATATAATGTGACCTTTCATTAACGAGAACGTAACGAGAATGCACTTTTCATAACCATAATCTATGCACTAGAAAGTCACTTAACATGCAAGTATAGTTTGTAATGAGCCTCGTGGTTTTCACCCGTTTATAAAAAAAATACTCTCGGCGTAATGCGACGCCAGTGTTCATCATACCCCATGGTTTATAGTATGTTTCCAGCAATCAGCCTAGGGGGCTAGTGTCGAGCCCTTGGACACAATCAGTGCCCGATCTGCATCTTCACGTTATAAATCAAGCTACTTCCATGAGTATATCAATAAAGTATGGCCAGCAATTAACAAGTCAAACAATAAGGTTCATGACAAGTAATTCAAGGCAAGAACGTACCAAATGCGATCATGAGAATCCAAAGAACGAATTAAGAACAATGTCATGCCACATAAGGAATCTGACAGCATAACGGTACATTCATTATTCTTCCATAATTTATTTTTTTTTTTAAAAAACCCGACCGAGTGGAGGAGGAAGGGAGATCCTACATCCACCACTAGGAGGCAATTTTATTGATAATGGCAAAAAAAAGAATTACATCAGGCAGATGCTAGGCATGCCTAGCTTATCCAAGCGAGCAGCACCTTTAGCATAATTAGGTAGCTCATGTTTTGCAAAAAAAGAGTTACATTTGGTAGAACAAGCTAAAGATGCTAAATGATCAGCAACTGAGTTTGCTTCTCTAAAAATATGGGAGATGGAATATTGCTGGGGAAGAATTTTCCAAATCTCTCTGACATAAGTGAGAATCAGCCATGGGCATTGAATTTTCTTTCCAACACTCTGAACAAGAATTAGTGAGTTGCATTCAATGAGGACCGGGTCGCTTGTGATAGTGAGAATATATTTGATGCCATCTAGGAGTGCCCTTGCTTCTGCTATGATGCTACTTGACTGGCCATAGAAGTGAGAGAAGGCAAACAATATCGTTCCTTGAGAATCCCTTATAACTCCTCCGCCCCCTGATTCACCATATTGTTTATAAGAGCCATTAGTGTTAAGCTTGATGAAGGGCCACGGTGGACAGCACCATTTGATAATCTTAATCTGAGGTTTAGTAGCTGTAACAACCTTCAAGCCAAATGCTTCCAGCAGAAGTCTTTTACTGTACTTATTCTCCTTCAGATTGGATAATGCACAACATTGCTTAACTTGTGCAATGATTTTCTGGAGCAAACAATTCTTGGAAATTTTTTTCCCATCAAACTTTGAAGTGTTCCTGGCCTTCCATATTTCCCACAAACCAAAACCAATGACAGCTAAGGAGAAAAGATTGTATGCAGAATTTGGCTTCAATTGGGAAGTGAGATTAGGAATAATTGACTTGATCGAATTACCTTCAATGTGAAGATCAGATTTCTAGAAAAAAGACCAGGTATAAGCAGCAATCTCACTTGTTAAGAATAAGTGATTGGTGTCTTCCACATGAGGGCTTCTGCAGTAGTGACATTTTGAGCAGAGGGGAATGCCCACTGATTGGACTTTTGCATCAACAGGGATGCAGTTATTGATGATTTTCCAAAGGTGCATTGAAATTTTTGTTGGCAGCCATTTGGACCAGATATTATTCCTGCTCTGTAGGGTAGGAGAGTGAAGGCCATTCTGCATGAGGCTTTGTAAATAGAAGAGACTAAGCAGTTCCCTATGCTGGACAAGCTCCATACAATCTTATCAGGATAGGATGTCAGCTTAATATGCCTGAGTGCAAGCAAAACTTCATATGGAAAATATCTGTTAAACAATTCAGATTCTTCAGTAGTCGATTGTGTGAGGCAATTTCTGATAGTGACCTTATTATTAGGAATAAGGTCATTAGGAACCAAAGAGGCTAAACAGATATTTCCAAACCAAGTGTCATACCAAAAGCTTGTGGAAATCCCATCACCAATAACCACTTTTTGTATTTCAGCAGGAAACTTTTAGCTTCAATCCAACCTTTCCTCAGGTGACCCTTCATATTTCTGAATTGAGCATTAGCCAGTTGATAGCCCCCAAAGTATTTGGATATGAAATATATCACCCAAAGGGAATTTGAATTCATGGCTCTCCAAAGCATTTTACACGCATAGTAAAGTCCATCTGCCTAAGGGATATAATGCCGAGACCACCCTGGTTTATTGGCTTACATAAGTCAGTCCAAGCCTTCCAATGCCTCTTATTACCATGACTAGAAAATCCCCAGAAAAAATTGGCAAAAGACTTCTCAAGTATTTTATGAACACCAGGGTGAAGAGGAGAAGATGTTAAAGCATAGATAGGGATTGAGGTGAGGACATGCTTAATCAAAATCAGCTTTGCTCCTTGAGAAAGAAGGTTGGCCTTCCAGCCATCAATACGTTTCTGAATAGTAGAGATGATTCCTGCAAAGTGGACTATTTTCCTACGACCTGGGACTAAAGGAAAGCTAGATATTTGTGAGGAAAAGAGTGTCTGCAATAACCTGTTAATGTTTCAACACGAATAGCAGCAGCTGCATTACATTTGGGGTGGATAAAGAAACCACTCTTTCCAGAATTAATGCTCTCGCCAGAGGCCTGTTCATATACTTTAAGAACCATCATCAAATTCCTCACAGATTTGGACGAAGCCTTGCAGAATATGACAGTGTCATCAGCAAAGAGAAGGTGAGAGGTGATAGGGCACCCTCGGGGGCCAGCATACCACTCCACTCTGCCTTGGGTGAAAACCTGATGAAGGGATCTACTCAGAGCTTCTTTAGCAATAATAAAAAGAGATGGGGCCATAGGATCACCTTGTCTAACACCTCTGGAGGATTTAAAAAATCCAGCAGGCTCCCCATTCAATAAGACAGAGAACCAGCAATTGTTTACCAATAATTCAATAAGATCTATGAATGGCATACTAAATCCAAATCTTTTCAAGATAGCAAATAAGAAGTCCCACTCAAGTCTATCATATGCCTTTGCCATATCTAATTTGAACATTACATTGTTACCTCTTATTTTTCTGCCCAATTCATGAATCATCTCCTGCGCAAGAGCAATGCTATCCACTATCTGTCTACCTTTAACAAATGCAGATTGTTGAGGAGATATAATAAATGGGAGCACAGCAGCGAGTCTGTTATTGATGATAGTAGATATAGTCTTATTGAAGAAATTACATAAACTTATTGGCCTATAATCAGCTATGTCAATGGCATTGTTCTTCTTTGGAATGAGAGCAATGAGGGTAGAGGTTACACTTCTGGGAAGAGCTTTGCAATGACTGAAGAATTCTTGAATGGATTTAATCACTGTTACAGAAATAATAGGCCAAGCCTTATGGAAAAAAGCACCTGTGTAGCCATCCGGACAGGGGCGCTATCAGCTGACATTGAAAAAATAGTCTCCCGAACCTCAATCTTACTAGGGATAGCACAGAGAGAATCATTTCATTGCTGTGATATCAATGAAGGAATGCAGTTCAGAATACGTTCATCCACAAAATGGTCTTGAGAAGTAAAAGTTTTAGTAAAGTGAGCAACAGCAATTGACTTCATTTCTTCCTTGTCAGAGGTTAACTTTCCTGCAGGGTTACACAATTGAGCAATAGAATTCCTTTTTCTATTGGCCACAGTGGTCATACGAAAGAACCTTGTGTTTCTATCTCCTTAAAGAAGCCATTTAACCCTCAATTTCTGTCTCCAAAAGCACTCTTGTTGTAATAAACAGTCAGAAAGAATTGATTTGGCCTCATCCAGTTTGCTTGAGTTAATGTCAGAAGGGTTATTATCATAGTTAAATTCAGCCTTCAGTACTTCATCTTCAGCCTTCATGATGTTCACATGCACTGAAGAGGGGCGATCTGGTGCTGGTCCTGAGCTGGAGGAGATGATCACCGAATAGTGAACTGCAAGGAAGGGAAACGGATCAGGGGGCCCAGGGATGGTTAAAACCCTCCGATGCCTAAGTCGGTAGAGCAGTGGTGGAAGCTATGAAGGGAGGAAGAAGAAGATGCACAAGATCCCTCTCCACCAAGGTGGTGAAGTGGTTCCTTGTAATACCCCGGATTTTTTTGGATATTTTTTGGATCATTTTTGTGGGTCTCGGAGTGTATTTTGTGCTTTACACGTGTTTTTCCCTGATGTGCCTTCGGAACTCTATGCAGGGCAAACTGTGACATTCTCCGACTCCGGGACGTTACCACTACGTTGTGCTCCTCCCGAGGATCACGGAGGTAATTTTTCATATTTTTCTAAATTTCTAGAATTTTTGGGTTTTTCTATATATTAACCCTTTTTCTCTCTCCCCCTCTCATTCTCTCTTTCTCACTCTCTCTCATCTCTTTCTCTCCCCCTCTCCCCGGGTGGCCGACGGTGGTAGAGGAGGGCGAGGCGGTGATGGCGGGAGGAGAGGAACATGGAACGGGTCGAGGATCGAGGGCTGGTGGTGCGTGGAAGCTCGGCCGCGGGTTCGTGGAGCGGCGAGGGTTTCGGGGCATTTTCTTCGTGGATCGGCGTCCACGGCGCGTCGTTTCTTCGGTGGAGGTAGGGAGATGGACCCCCAGCTCGTGCATTCCCTTTCTCGCAAGTTTTGTAGGCCGTGGTGAGCCGAGCAAGCGTATTTGGAATTTTTGAAAAAAATTCATGTTTTTGGGAGAGTTCTCCCGATCTATGGATTTGAGCCGCGATTCGGCATTTTGATGGCTTAGAATCATGTTAGGGGTCCCCAGGGGGCTTCCCCCTTGATTTCCCCCTCTCCTATAGAGGTATGGGGGCGTGGTTGCCATTTTTTGTGCTTGTTCAACGTTTTCACCGCCGGAGGGCTGTGGCGGTCGTTCCAGTGACCGCCACAGGGTGTAATGGCCCAGAGAGGTGCGTTACACTTCGTTGGCTTTTGGGCGTGGCATTCGTGGGCCTGACGGCCCCACAATAGACCGCCACAGTGCTGTGACGCCCTGGTGTTAGACCGTTACAGTGATTTTGACCGTTGGTTTATGACCGTTGGGGGTCATAGACACCTGACGCACCCAGAGTGGGGCGTCAGGGTAGTGTGACGCCCCTGGGTAGGAGCGTTAGAGTTAACACATCCACCCCTCTCCCTAACGCACTTGGGTAGGTGGGTTAGAGAGCGTGACGCACCGAGCGGCATGCATCATGGCCTGTGTTATTCCGTGGCCTAACGCACCCGCGTGATTCGTTAGGTTTCGTAACGCCCCTAGAGGAGCGTGTTACGTTTAGTTCTCACTCGTGCCCTGATGCATCTGTTTAGGTCTGTCAGGTGCTGTGACGCACCAGCATGGGCGCATTACAGTTCATTTTACACCGAGTGTCTGACGCGCCAGAGTTGGTCCGTCAGGTTACCGTGGCACACCAGGGTTGGTCCGCCACAGCCTGTGACGCACCAGAGTTGGTCCGTCATGTTCTGGACTGCCCCGAGTGGGTTATAGCCCTATTTCTTCACTGACCGTGGTCACCGTGCGACGGTGCTATTACGTGGGACGGTCCCTATACTTCGTCGGGTTTGGACGTTATTTTCCGTTGACTTGAGAGTCTACTCCTTCAGTGACCCTCCACTAGTCGTAGCCTGCTTACATATATGTGGTCCCACCAGTGAGTGGTGGAGAGGCTACCCTGAGGATGGTTTTTAGACTGGTTTTCGTCGGGCCCCTCGTCTGTAGCTAGAGTCCAGCTCAAGGGGAAAACTAGTTAGAGGCTAGACCTAGGACGCATGGTCTATGTGTGCACACGTGGTTGGGGGCGGTTGGACCCACGCTGACGAGCGTGCCCCAGCTAGTCACTTGCTTTGTGGTTACTTGTATAGTGTCCTTGCCTCCGCCCTAGGGCATGGTAGGCGGTCACCTGCGGTGCGGTGTAAGACATCATGGGACGCTATCGACTGTGCTTCTAGTGGGAGGTACTCCTGTCGAGTTAGGAGTGACAGACTGTCAGTCTCTGTGACTTCGACCTTCGGGTTTTTGGTCGTGTTGACCGTTGAGTCCAGGTTGTTTCTTCGTGACGCGTGTGTCAGTTTTCGTGCCGTGAGACTGGTTCTAGTAGCTTTACCAAGATTGCGTCTTGTTGGTGCGGTGTCCGCGATCGGGTGGTCGGGGTTGCACCTTGGACAGCGTGTCCAGGTTGGCCGTGTCCTGGGAGACATGCCTCTACGGTGGGGTTACCGTGGGTTTTTACTTTGGTAAGCGGTACTAGTTTGGTTCGATAGCCCCCGACCGTGAGATCGGGGTGTGTTTTCTGGTGCAGTAGGAGTAGTTGTAGTGCCGAGTTTTGACCGGCCATCGGTTCGCTGTTCCTGCTGTCGTTGTAGCTTTCCTTTCCGCTACCGCCGTTGTTTCCGGTTGGGGTTCCGTGAAATCCCTGCTGAGTCTCTGTTTTGGAGACTCATCCTTACTTTTCAGGTATGGCGGTTCTTCCTCGAGGTTCGAGGGTGCTGTTCGGAGGTTCTCAGTTGTCAGCTCACCGGGCCGAGTGTCCACTCGGCATGTGGTACGCTTTACTACTATAGACTGTACTTTCTGTTGGACTGGACTCTGCTGTTGTAGTAGTTGTTTATTTATTTCTTTTAATTATTGATTTGTCCTATCTTATTTTCTATTTCTTTGTACCTCCACACTCCTTTTTAGCCCTTCCGACTCCTCCGACTCGTGGGCGGCGGGCCAGGATTCGAATGGTATCGGGTCTTTCCCAGTATCCGGATCTTAGGTCATTACTGATGGTATCAGAGCAGTGGTTGTGGATGTACATGGGAATTTGGGATATTGTAGTGATCAGAGTCCATAAGGTCCAGTACAGTCGGCAGCTGGCTTAGGGATTTGCGGTTGTTTTCCGCTTTGTTTCTCGCTTGAGAGATTGAGTGCGCAGTGTGGCGCTGTGAAGGTGATTGTTTTCCGCGGCTTTCGTGCCAGCATGGGGTCTAAGTATCGAGGTCGAGATCCTTCTCCCTCATCGGTGGTGGCCTTGGTTGTGCTGCGTTGGGCAGAGGTTGTCGACAGGTGCGTTGCTATGGTGCTGCGTTCGAGGTGTTTACCGCGAGGTCAGTTGGCTGGTGCGGATTGTTCGTGGTTAAGTGGCCGTGAGCGTGCTCTGAGGGAGCTATTCTTGTGTTTGGCCACTCCAGCTTATGCATTGTCCAGCCCCTAAGGCGTTGAGGTCATGGTTTGAGGTGGCAGAGCTGGTGCTCTGATCGAGAAGTGTGCTCGGGTGAGCGGAGGATCTTCTCGGTGAGCTGTTGTCTCGTCGAGCCTGGTGTTCTTGTCGTGCTCTATGGCGTCAAGAATGACGTGTTGGTCCCGATTGTTCTTGCGGATTTCGAGGTAGGATTGGGCTGTGGTGTCCCAGTAAGTCTTGCTCCTGCGCTCTTATGTGCGAATGGGTTGTGTTCACCTTGGATTTGGTCTAAGATGTGAAGGTTCCATGGTGAGTTTTGGGACTCGAGGATGAGCATTGGTGGTTGTCGATCATGGCTCGTGTTGCGGCTCTTGGCGTGACATGTTGGAGTTCGAGGAATTGCAGTGGTGGTGCACCAAGAGATGCTATGATCGTGGTCCGACGTGACACTCACTGAGTGTGTCGGAGGCGCTGACCTGACGTGGTGATGGTTTTCTCGACGTTAGAAGGTGCTGTTCTCAGCATGCGCAAGGTTCGAGGTCAAGTCAGGCATGGAGTTTTCCATTGGTCGGACGTGCGATTGGTTTCTTCTTTGGTTGGTGAGATTGTGTTTGGCTAAGGTTCATTGTCTTGTAGTGAGTTCCCGGATTGGTTGGCCTTGTGTGCCATGAAGTTCGTGCGAGACGTGCTCCTTGTCTTGGCCAGGTGGTTGCCTGTGAGAAGTTGTGCCCATTCCCTTGTCGTGTGAGGGTGTGTTGGCACTTTTCTAGAAGGACGAGTGCCGATCGGGCGGTGTTTCAGAGAATTTGTGGCTGTGCGTGTGGATCAGAGTGCGCAGCGGAAGCCTGGTGGTCTTGTGACCCACTGGTTCAGGATCGTAGTGTTGGTTGCTACGGGCGGATTCCTGAGTTTGCGTTGAGCATTGGAGGATTGGTTCCTCTGTGTGAGACGTGTTGTTGCCGTGCCGTTGCTCGAGGTATTATGGTTCTTGGCACTGGCAGGATGGAGTGTTGGGGAATGTGCTGGCTAGTGCGCCGCATGAGTACCCTGTTCCTATGATGGAAGCCGTGTCAGGCGTCGGTGTTAGACCCGGATGGGGTTGTTGAGGATGTCGCCTGATGAAGGTCGAGGATGTGTTGGTCAGAGTCGGTAGCTTGGTGCCCGACCTGTATTGGAGGTTGTGACCTCGGTTGAGATCATGTTTTGAGGAAGCGATCTCTGAGAGATTTTGGGTTCCGGTTGGTAGCTGCGAGTGACTGGTAAGGCTAGTCTCGTAGTCGACCACGGTAAGATGTGTATTGTTAGGGACCCAATGTGCATTGGTCATGGTGCTGGCGACCTAGTTGTCGTAATTTTGGTTGGCTCTTTCTCCTCTAGAGATGTGTGCCATGAATTGTTCTGGTGGTGTCCTGTGGCTCTATGGTAAGGGCGGAATCGGGATTGGCAGGTGTCCACTTGGATTAATTAAGTCAAGGAATTGATGGGACAAGATGGAAGAGTGACGCCTGTGCGTGGAGGTCCTTGATGGGGCGTTGGTGTCGCAATGGTTATCCCTGGTTTGGTGACCAGCATGGGATGGTTCCCCTGTAAGTCTGAGTCAAGTGAGGTGATGACTGAAGACACCTGGATCTTATCAATTAGTTTCATCATGCTCCCCGAGAGGGTCGAGTTGGCGCAATGATTGAGATCGGATGCGGAGTCCGAGAGGAGTGCGGCTCGAGATGTGGTATCAGTCTGTGTGTGAGTCAACGGATGGCTTGCCGAGGTTTGGAATGTTCCCTTCGGATCTGGTGGAGGACCAGGAAAGAAGGAAGAACCTGAGCAAGCGGCGGTTTCCCATTGACGTGTATCTGGTGACCAGTGGATGGTCTTTTCATAGACAGAAGATGCTGGTGGTTGCGCATCGAGAGTGGTGAGAGCTGAGTGTTGGTGAGACCTTTGGTGGTCGTTTCTGTGATGTGCCTTTCCGGACGGGATCTGGGCTGTCGAAGTTTGTCTTCTGACAGAGTTGGCACAGTGATATGTCTGGCTTTCAGCTTGCCAGGTGTGAGGTGGCCCTTGACGCTTGAGATGGTTGCGGTCTGTTGAGATGGCTGCGTGAGCCGATGGAGGCTTTGTGTTGGTTGTTCCCTTGCGAAGGGTGTGCGACCTGTCAGCTGGTTGTGAAGCTGATGTGTGTTTTGTCTGCCGGCCATAGGATGGATCGGTAGCTGTTTCTCACGTCGAGGGTGTGTTTCCTCGGTGGGCGAGATGGTGGCAGTGGTGCCATGATTGGTTTTCGTTGTGTCTGAGGTGACATCGGACTGTGTCCTTTGGTATATGTCTGCTCTGATGGCCGATGTGCGCGGCATGCGGAGCGAGGTGTCGTTCGTGATTGTAGTCTAGCTGTGTCCCTCAGGATCGGTGTTTTCGTGAGAATCGAGGTTTTTTGTGCTGGGGATTTGACAGCGTTGTCAGTTGGTTAAGGTGTTCTTCCCCTGTGACTTGGTGCTAGTCTTGAATTTTGAGGACAAAATTCCTTTAAGGGGGGAGGGCTGTAATGCCCCAGATTTTTTCAGATCATTTTTGTGGGTCTCGGAGTGTATTTTGTGCTTTACACGTGTTTTTCCCTGATGTGCCTTCGGAACTCTGTGCAGGGCGAACCGTGGCGTTCTCCATATCCGGGACGTTACCACTACGTTGTGCTCCTCCCGAGAATCACGGAGGTAATTTTTCATATTTTTATGAATTTCTAGGTTTTTCTATATATTAACCCTTTCTCTCTCTCCCCCACTCATTCTCTCTTTCTCACTCTCTCTCATCTCTTTCTCTCCCCCTCTCCCCGGGCGGCCGACAGTGGTGGAGGAGGGAGAGGCGGCGATGGCGGGAGGCGAGAAATGGGGAATGGGTCGAGGATCGAGGGCCGGTGGCGCATGGAAGCTCGGCCGCGGGTTCGTGGAGCGACGAGCGTTTCGGGACATTTTCCTCGTGGATCGGCGTCCACGGCGCGTCGTTTCTTCGATGGAGGTAGGGAGATGGACCCCCACCTCGTGCATTCCCTTTCTCGCAAGTTTTGTAGGCCGTGGTGAGCCGAGCGGGCATATTTGGGATTTTTGGGAAAAATCCATATTTTGGGGAGAGTTCGCCCGATCTATGCATTTGAGCCGCGATTCGGCATTTTGATGGCTTAGAATCATGTTAGGGGTCCCCAGGGGGCTTCCCCCTTGATTTCCTCCTCTCCCATGGAGGTATGGGGGCGTGGTTGCCATTTTTTGTGCTTGTTCCCTATTTTCACGGCCGGAGCACTGTGGCGGTCGTTCCAGTGACCGCCACAGGGTGTAATGTGCCCAGGGAGGTGCGTTACACTTCGTGGACTTTTGGGTGTGGCGTTCGTGGGCCTGACGGTCCCACGATAGACAACCACAGTGCTGTGACGCCCTGGTGTTAGACCGTTACAGTGATTTCAACCATTGGTTTATGACCGTTGGGGGTCATAGACACCTGACGTACCCAGAGTGGGGCATCAGGGTAGTGTGACGCCCCTGGGTAGGAGCGTTAGAGTTAACGCATCCACCCCTCTCCCTAACGCACTTGGGTAGGTGCGTTAGAGAGCATGACGCACCGAGCGGCATGCGTCATGGCTTGTGTTATTCCATGGCCTAACGCACCAGCGTGATCCGTTAGGTTCCATAACACCCCTAGAGGAGCGCGTTACATTCAGTTTTCACTCGTGCCCTGACGCACCTGTTTAGGTCCGTCAGGTGCTGTGACGCACCAGCATGGGCGCGTTACAGTTCGTTTCACACCGAGTGTCTGACGCACCAGAGTTGGTCCGTCAGGTTACCGTGGCGCACCAGGGTTGGTCCGCCACAGCCTGTGACACACCAGAGTTGGTCCGTCATGCTCTGGACTGCCCCGAGTGGGTTGCAGCCATGTTTCTTCACTGACCGTGGTCACCGTGCGACTGTGCTGGTACGTGAGACGGTCCCCGTACTTCGTCAGGTTTGGATGTTATTTTTCATAGACTTCAGGGTCTACTCCTTCAGTGACCCTCCACTAGTCGTAGCCTGCTTACACGTGTGTGGTCCCACCAGGAGTGTGGAGAGGCTACCCTGAGGATGATTTTTAGACTAGTTTCCGTCGGGCCCCTCGTCTGTAGCTAGAGTACGGCACAAGGGGAAAACCAGTTAGAGGCCAGACCTAGGACGCATGGTCTGTGTGTGCATACGTGGTTGGGGGCGGTTGGACCCACGCAGACGAGCATGACCCCAGCTAGTCACTTGCTTTGTGGTTACTTGTACGATGTCCTTGCCTCCGCCCTAGGGCGTGGTAGGCTGTCACCTGCGATGCGGTGTAAGACATCAGGGGACACTACCGACTGTGCTTCTAGTGGGAGGTACTCCTGTCGACTCGGGAGTGACAGACTGTCAATCTCTGTGACTTTGACCTTCGGGTTTTTGGTCATGTTGACCATTGAGTCCATGTTGTTTCACCGTGGCGCGTGTGTCAGTTTTCGTGCCATGAGACTGGTGCTAGTAGCTTTACCGAGGTTGCATCTTGTTGGTGCGGTGTTCGCGACCAGGTGGTCGGGGTTGCACCTTGGATAGCGTGTCCAGGTTGGCCGTGTCCTGGGAGACAGACCTGTACGACAGCGTTGCCGTGGGTTTTTACTTCGGTAAGCGGTACTTGTGTGGTTCAGTGGCCCCCGACCATAAGATCGGGGTGTGTTTTCTGGAGCAGTAGGAGTAGCTGTAGTGCCAACTTTTGACCTGCTATCGGTTCGATATTCCTGCTGTCGTTGTAGCTTTCCTTTTCGCTATCGCCGTTGTTTCCGGTTGGGGTTCCGTGGGATCCCTGCTGAGTCTCTATTTTAGAGACTCATCCCTGCTTTTCAGGTGTGGTGGTTCTCCTCGAGGTTCAAGGGTGCTGTTCGGAGGTTCTCAGTTGCCAGCTCATTGGGCCAGGTGTCCACTCGGCATGTGGTACGTTTTACTGCTTTAGACTGTACTTTCTGTTGGACTGGACTATGCTATTGAGGTAGTTGTTTATTTATTTCTATTAATTGTTGATTTGTTCTGCCTTATTTCCTATTTCTTTATGCCTCCACACTCCTTTTTAACCTTTCCGAGTCCTCTGACTCGTGGGCGGCGGGCCATGATTCGAATGGTATCGGGTCTTTCCCGGTATCCGGATCTTGGGTCGTTACATTCCTGCTCAGGGAGTTTTAGGCGTGTGTTGGCCTTAACTTTCACTGGAGGGAGTCCTAGGTTTAAATAGTGTGCCAGCCTTATGTGTCCCGTAAGCGGAGGAGTTTCAGGCGGGGGTTACGTCCTCGACGCGGGCTCTTTATGTCCTCGTCGTGGGCTCTTTACGTCCTCGTCGTGGGCTGTTTATAGCCTTGAGGATTCATGAGCCCCCTTATCCTCATAAACTTCTGCACAGATAGGGTTCTCAATGGCAGCGTGGATAAGCAACTGTCGGTCGACCAAAGAGTGAAGAGTGCCAGCCCTGTCCTGGGTGATAGGCATAGCTCGGGTACGGTTCGGTCGGAGTGGGCACTGGGCACCAGCCCTTATCCCGGCGAGGGGGATAGGTCAGATGCGGGTCTTCCTCCGACCGGACCGACGCTCAGCCTTCTGAGCCAAAGTGTCACGTCCCGAGCCTTTATTACAGTGGAAGACTCGCTCGAGGAACGCGAACAGCCGGCATGGTAAGCCTCTTGCAAGCAAGAACGATCAGAGCGCAAGACAATCACACATAAGAATGCAATCGCACAATATTTACTCAACTTTAACTTTCATTAATAATCAAATCCAATATTCGATTACAACCACTAATTCAACTTTCATCATGCTAGACTCAAGAAATAAGAAATTACATAGACTCGATCTAAACAATGTAAACTTCCTAAGTCTTCGCCCATTCTTTAACAATACTTGCATTCGCTCTCGAACCCGCTACTTGTATAACCCGAATCTAAATTCGAATCACTTTCATTTCCTGAAAAAAAATGGAAATAGGTAATGAGCACACTTGCCTAGTAGGTATATTCGCATCACCATGAAGGCATCATTAAAGTAATTAACATTTTTGCTCTAGAGGAATAAGGTAAAATCATACGAATGCGATCAATCATGCGATTAAACCAAATTATGTAAGATAGAATGAGAGTAAGTATGAACTAGTAAGAATGTTATAAGAACATGATATGGCCTTTCATGAACAAGAATGTAACGAGAATGTACTAGCAAGTCACATAATCATCACTCCCATATCTTTTGCTTATGAGCAAGTACTTCATGAATTTCTGTAGAATATCAAGAAAGTCAAGTATCAATCATGATGTATTGTGTTGTGGATTTTCACTTATTTATAAAGAAAGTACTCCCAGCGTAATGCGAAGCCAGTAGCATCATACCCCATCACTTATTTATAAAAAATCGGCAGCATAACGGTACATTCTTTATCTTCCATTCATTATATTAGGTTTCTTGATCAATATGATAAATTCTAGATCATAAAGAGTCCATCTAGAAATCTTGGAATATCAACCCTTGGTCAAACCTCGGGTTAAAATACTCAAGCATTGTGACGGTCATGTACTGGGCCGTTACATGATGTGACGCTCTAGTATTGGGCGGTTACATTAGTCTGAATCCAGAACCAAGAAATCGGACTTAGTTGAATGTGACGGTCGTATATTGGGCCTGTTACATGTACCTGACGGTCCAATATAGATCCGTTACACTACTGATAACCAGAAACATCGATAGTGTAATCTAATCACTTCGGTTTTAATGGTACAACCAACTCGGCGTCCTAGTGGGAATGCCAAGCTTGCAGAGAATTACGGAGGCCTTGAAACAAGATTTCCTAGTCCATTGGAAGGAATATCCAATAGAGAGGTCCTCATGTCCAAGAATAATGTTCCTATAGTGCAAAGTGAACTAATGGATAACATATCGGAATATGTGCCATGTACTTAAAGAAATGACTCTATTGACAGAGAGGATGTGTAACAATAGGAAATCATGATAAAACTCCGTCAATATATCTTTGGAAAATCATGATTTAGATACAAAATTATAGAATTTTGGCACATGAAATTAACATAACTTAAAATAACTTAAGATACTTTAATCATGTAATTTCTATTATGAATCAGTAAATAAACTTAAAGTCATGATAACATGTCAAAACTTAGATAACTAGGCTTATTTATAAGTTAACTTGACTTATTTTCAATTCTGTCTACGATTACCCTGACGGTCGAGGATGGGTGCGTCACAGTGATTGTGACGGTCTATCGAGGGGCCGTTACAGTAATGTAATGCTCCATCTATGGTGCGTCAGAGACAAGAGAGTAATTTAAATACAACAGAGAGTGTGATGGCTTATCGTAAGGCCGTTACAGTCTGTGACGGTCTAAGTATGATGCATCAAAGTCCCTGTTAACAGTATAAAATAAAAAGACTATGATTTGAAACCATGTCATGGTTCAAAAAGATTTAACTACCCCAATCATGACAAAATGAAGTAAAGGTCATCTAGATGCATAGGTTGCAGTGAATTGACAAGATAACATCTTTGATCTTTGATTAGGGCTAAGAATATGCATGCATGCATGAACCCACTAAAACATGGAATTCATAGTCTATAATGCATGAAATCAAGCACAATCAGAGGGCTTTTATCCCTAACAAGATTTTTTTACCAATCATGAGATAACCTACCTCTTAACTAGGCTTTAAGCTTCTAATTTGAGTCTAAAATTCGAGCCCTAGCTCTCCTTTTTCAGCGATTTTCTAGCAACTTCCTGCTGCTCTATCTCTCCAACCTCTTGTCCTAAAGATGTAAAATTTTGAGGGTAACAAGATGAAACTAAGGTAAACACAAAGTTCTAAAGGATTGAATTCTGATTATCTCGTTTAGACGTCCTAATCTCTTGATCTTCAGGGGTCTTTTGCTCTGAATCATGAGTTACTATGGTCGAACCAGCAACTTTGGAAGTTTGAATCTCCTTGGTTGCTTGATCTCCTAATATCAAAATTTGGAGAACTATTAGTCTAAAGTATACTAAACAAAATCTTCTAAAGAACTTACCTGAAATTATATCTCCTTACCTTGATTCTTCACGAGCCAAAAGTAAGGGTCGCTCAGTTCAGAACTAGGTCCTATTTATAGTGTTTTGAAGATTAGATCGATTCTAGAGTCCTTAATTTGCCAGAACCTAATCCCTAAGAGTCCTTAGTAATATTATAAACCTTCCCAAGTCGATCTCTTGTAGATAAGATCTCAAAGTTCTAATCTTTTTGCTCGTTCTTTCTTTCACGGAACTGACAGAATGTAACGCATCAAGACTGGTGCGTTACATGGCTGTGGCGGTCGCACGATAAATCGCTACATCCAACGTGCACAGAGTTCAACATCAATCAAACTCTTTTGTTAATTATCCATAAAAATGGTATTTATCCTTAAAACATGTAAATAGGCTAAATAACCTTCTAGAATATGGGCCAAACTTAATGGGCTTGGTCCTTAAACCTTTTGGATTTTATTTAAATAGGCTAGGTTAAGTATTTAACATAATTGGGCCTTATAATGACTTATTAATCCAATAATCCTTTTATTAGTCTATTTAGCCTTTATAAATTCCTAATAAATTTCAGAAAATTTTATAAATAATCCAGAAATTATTATATAAATTCTGGGGCACTACACCCTCCCCCATTTAGAAGAATTTGGTCCCCAAATTCAATACATAGATTATGGAGAGTGTACTTACAGTCGAATAATTCTGGAAATCTTTTCTGCATGGCTACTTCGGTTTCGCATGTTGCTTCATATGGCCATACTTTCTTCCATTAAATCTTGACCATAGGAATAACTTTATTTCTTAGTTGACGCACTTCTCGTTCCAGAATCTTTATTGGCGTTTGCTCGTACGTCATATCCTTCTGAATCTCCAGATTGTCATAAGTGATAATATGGTCAGAATCATATACATATTTCTTTAGCATAGAGACGTGAAATACGTCATGAACTCCTGCTAATTGTGGAGGTAAAGCCAGTCTATAAGCCACTTCACCGACCCTTTCGAGAATTTCAAACGGACCAATGAACCTTGGAGTTAGTTTGCCCTTAATGCCAAATCTCTGAATACCACGACCTGGAGAAACCTTGAGATACACATGGTCTCCTACTTGAAATTCCAAGTCGCGTCTACGATTATCAGCATAAGACTTTTGCCTATCTTGTGCCATCTTTATTCTCTCTTGAATAAGCTTGATCTTCTCTGTAGAATCTCTGATAATATCGGGGCCTAGGAATTGTCTTTCCCCTATTTCACTCTAACATATTGGTGATCGACAGCTTTTTCCATATAGAGCTTCAAAAGGTGCCATTTGTATGCTGGCCTGGTAACTGTTGTTATATGTAAATTCTACTAGAGGCAAGTGATCATGCCAACTACCTCTAAAATCAATAACACAAGCCCTGAGCATGTCTTCTACCACTTGAGTTGTTCTTTCTGTCTGACCATCAGTTTGTGGATGAAAGATTGTGCTGAAATTCAATCTAGTCCCTAGTGACTGCTGTAGACCCTTCCAAAATTATGATGTGAATCGAGGATCTCTATCAGATATAATAGTGACTGGGACACCATGTAATTTAACAATTTCCTTTATGCATAATACTGCCAGGATATCCACAGACCATCGACTTTTGATTGGTACGAAATGTGCAGATTTAGTTAATCGGTCTATGATTACCCATATACCATCATGTCCACCTCTTGTCTTAGGTAACATAATGAAATCCATCCCTATACTCTCCCACTTCCATTCGGGAATATTCAAGGGATGCAGTTTACCTGCGGGTCTAAAATGTTCTGCCTTTACTTGTTGACAAGTGAGACAGCGAGACACGAAATCAGCTATTTCTCTCTTCATGTTGGGCCACCAGAAATTTCTTTTGAGATCCTGATACATTTTTGTACTACCTGGGTGAATGGTATACCTGGATTTATGTGCTTCTTCTAGAATCAATTTCTTCGTATCCTCATGATCCGGTACACACACTCGGCCCTTGAATAGCAATCCTTCATCCTCCGTAATAGAGAAATTCAGCCGTTGTTCAATATTAGCCTTAATTTCTAGTAACACGAGATCATCATTTTGCAACTTGACTAGATCCTCTATTAAGGTAGGTTGAGCTCGGATATTAGCCATGAAGTAATCTTCTTCCTTCCTGTCAATATCTAAGTTCAACTGAGCAAATTGAGGAATAAGATTAGTCATACTAATCATAAGACTTGATAGCATACCCATTGGTTTTCTGTTGAGTCCATCCGCAACAGCATTAGCCTTGTCAGGATGATATTGAATAGAAAATTTAAAATCCTTGAGATATTCCAACTATCTTCTCTGCCTCATATTTAGCTCTTTTTGAGAAAATAATTATTTCAAGCTTTTGTGGTCCGAGTAGACTGTAAACTTTTCTCCATAGAGATAATGACTCCAAATTTTCAAGGCGAAAATGACAGCTGCTAATTGCAAATCATGTACAGGATAATTTTTCTCGTGACGTTTCAATTATCTTGAAGAATAACAGATTACTTTTTCATTTTGCATGAGGACACACCCTAAGCCAATACCAGATGCATCCGTATATACTTCGAATCCACCACCTTCCATCGGTAGTGATAGAATAGGAGCTGTAGTAAGATGATTCTTAAGAGTTTGATAACTCTTCTCACATTCCTCTGACCAGACAAACGGATTTTCTTTTCTCGTGAGTCTAGTTAAAGGAATCGCAATCTTTGAGAAGTCCTTAATGAATCTCCTATAATAACCAGCTAGACCCAGAAAGCTTCTTACTTCTGATACAGTCGTTGGCCGGCTCCGATTTCTGACAGCTTCGAATTTAGAAGGATCCACCGCAATACCTTCTTTTGAAATAATGTGGCCTAGGAATGAAACTTCCTTGAGCCAGAATTCGCATTTATTTAGCTTGGCATAGATTTTATGTTCTTTAGGTGTTTGCAAAGCTATTTTCAAATGTTCTTCATGTTTCTCCTTTGTCTTGGAATATATCAAGATGTCATCAATGAAGACGATGATAAACTGGTCTAGATATGGCTGGAAGACATTGTTCATAAGTTGCATGAATGTTGCCGGGGGATTAGTTAATCCGAATGGCATTACCACGAATTCATAGTGACCATAATGACTTCGAAAAGCCGATTTATAATTGTCTTCTTCTTTAATTCTAAGCTGATGATAACTGATCTGAGGTCTATCTTAGAGAAATATTCTGCTCCTGAAAGCTGATCGAAGATCTCATCAATACGCGGCAACGGATACTTGTTTTTAATTGTGAGTTGATTTAGTCGCTGGTAATCGATGCATAGCCTGAGAGAACCATCCTTTTTCTTGACAAATAGAACCGACGCACCCCAAGGGGATGTGCTAGGTCTGATGAAGCCTTTGTCTAGTAATTCCTGCAACTGCCTTTTTAATTCCTTGAGTTCTGTGGGGGACATCCTGTAAGGGGCTATAGAAACAGGTGCTGCTCCTGGGATGAGTTCAATAGTGAAGTTCACTTCCCTCTCGGGCGGTAAACTGGGTAATTCGGATGGAAACACGTCTGGGAACTCATTTACAATAGGAATGTCTGCTAACATAATCTCCTTGGATTCGGTAATAATGACAGAAGTAAGAAAAGCTTCACATCCTTGCGAGATAAGTTTACAAGCATGAAGAGAAGATATGATAGTAGGATGCTTCTTGTACTGGATGCCAAGAAAAGAGAATCTTGGAAGACCGAGCTTTCGAAAGGATATAATCCTATTTCGGTAATTGATATAAGCATCATGATCTACAAGCCAATCTACCCCTAAAATGGCATCATAACCTTTCATGTCAAGGCATACTAAGTTTGCGGGGAGTTTGTGACCTTCTACTATCACTTCGCTATCAGGATAATAGTCGGTAAGCTTTGTTCCAGAACCTAAGCGTGTGAAAATAGCGAGATCTGAAGGTAAGGGGACTGATGCAATTGATAATATTTTTGCAAAAGTAGTGGAGATAAAAGAATGAGAGGCACCAGTGTCAAATAGCACAAATGCAGGATGAGAATAAATTTGAAGAGTACCTTCCATAAGCCCACCATCCCTAGGCGCTTCCTCTTCTTCTAAGACGGCATTGAGGCGAGCCTGCCTCCTACGTCCTCCACCAGACGATTGGTCTTTCATAAGGGGGCAATCTGGCATGCGGTGCTCCCTGCTTCCACAACGTAAACAAGCGCCAAGGCGCTTCCAACACTCCTCAGTCGAATGGCCAAATTTTTCACAAAATTTGCAAGCCGTGGTGACCTGCTCCTTCTCCTCCTTGACTTTCTTTTGCTTATAGGAACTTCCACCATTCTCATTCTTGGATCTCTTCTTACTATCACGGCTCTTGTAGGCTCCGTGATGCTAAACTTTTCTTTCTTATAACGCCGATCTGTGCGTCGGCTAGACTCTTCTCATTTCCCTTTTAATTTCTCAACCTTCTCTAAGGTCCTTTCACATAAATACGCTCGTTGAACCATTTCCGCATAAGTACAGATGTTTTGGGTCCTGAGCTGCTGAATGAAACCGGGCCGTAACCCGTCCATGAACCGATTAGCCTTCAATAAATCGGTATTGATAAGATGCGGTGCGTAAGGTGCAAGCCTTGAGAATTGCAGTTCATATTCGGCAATCATCATCATTCCTTGCCGAAGAGCGGTGAACTCCATAGCCTTTCGTTCCCTTACTTGCTCAAAAAAGTACTTGGCACGGAATAGGGTAAGAAAACCATCCCATGTATGAGGTGCATCGGCCGGAGGTGCCGGAACCGACTTCCACCATGTACGGGCATTTTTGTTGAGTTGGAAGGTTGCGAGACGCACCTTCTCTTGATCGGTGCATTGGATAACATCAAAGATACAATTCATTTCGTCTATCCAGTTCTCCGCTTCGTCCGGATTAGAAGAACCATAGAAACGCGGAGGGTTTAAGCTCCGAAAATTGTGATGTAAATCACCAGCCCTTACTCCTGCGCCAGCTTGCGCCATGGTTTGTAATGCCTGAGTGAGGCCAACAACAGTTTGTTGCATACCATTCCAATCTACGCGATGAGCCATGGTAATAATGGGGTACCTGAGAGATAAATAACAACTTGTTATTTCTCGTGGAATTGGAAGGAAAATCAATCTTAAAGCTAATTAACTATCTTATCCCGGGTTCAACCCAATTCTCACATGGGTGTGGAAATTTCTTCCTTAGTTCATAGGTAGGGGTCCTTAAACCTTGGACTTATCCTATGACATGACTCTTCTCCCTAAGTCCTGAGACTTAGGCTCTGATACCAACTTAACTGTCACGCCCCGAGCCTTTATTACAGCGGAAGACTCGCTCGAGGAACATGAACAACCAGTATGGTAAGCCTCTTGCAAGCAAGAACGATCAGAGCACAAGGTAATCACACATAAGAATGCAATCGCACAATATTTACTTAACTTCAACTTTCATTAATAATCAAATCCACTATTCGATTACAACCACTAATTCAACTTCCATCATGCTAGACTCAGGAAATAAGAAATTACATAGACTCGATCTAAACAATGTAAACTTCCTAAGTCTTCGCTCATTCTTTAACAATACTTTCATTCGCTCTCGGACCCGCTACTTGTATAACCCGAATCTGAATTCAAATCACTTTCATTTCCTGAAAAAAATAGAAATAGGTAATGAGCACACTTGCCCAGTAGGTATCTTCGCATCAACATGAAGGCATCATTAAAGTAATTAACGTTTTTGCTCTAGAGGAAAAAGGTAAAATCATGCGAATGCGATCAATCATGCGATTAAACCAAAGTATGTAAGATAGAATGAGAGTAAGTATGAACTAGAAAGAATGTTATAAGAACATGATATGGCCTTTCATGAACAAGAATGTAACGAGAATGTACTAGCAAGCCACATAATCATTACTCCAGTATCTTTTGCTTATGAGCAAGTACTTCGTGAATTTCTGTGGAATATCAAGAAAGTCAAGTATCAATCATGTTGTATTGTGTTGTGGATTTTCACTTATTTATAAAGAAAGTACTCCCAGGGCAATGCGACGCCAGTAGCATCATACCCCATGGTTTATAATAGTATGTTTCCGACAATCAGTCGAGGGGACTAGCATAGAGCCCTTGAACACAATCAGTGCTCGATCACATCTTCAAGTATAAATCAAGCTTTTTCCACGCATGTAACAATAAAGTATGGCCAAGAATGTACAATTCCAACAAGCTCTTGATAACAATACTTCAATGAATGAATGCTTTTATAAGAATCATGAGAAATCAAGAATGTCTTATACTATGTTATGCTTAGGGAAATAAATCGGCAGCATAACGGTACATTCTTTATCTTCCATTCATTATATTAGGTTTCTTGATCAATATGATAAGTTCTAGATCATCAAGAGTCCATCTAGAAACCTTGGAATATCAACCATTGGTCAAACCTCGGGTTAAAATACTCAAGCATTGTGACGGTCATGTACTGGGCCGTTATATGATGTGAGGCTCCAGTATTGGGCCGTTACATTAGTCTGAATCCAGAACCAAGAAATCAGACTTAGTTGAATGTGACGGTCGTATATTGGGCTGTTACATGTACCTGACGGTCTAATATAGATCTGTTACACTACTGATAACCAGAAACATCGATAGTGTAATCTAATCACTTGGGTTTTAAAGGTACAACCAATTCGGTGCCCTAGTGGGAATCCCAGGCTCGCAGATAATTACGGAGGCCTTGAAACAAGATTTCCTAATCCATTGGAAGGAATATCCAATAGAGAGGTCCTCATGTCCAAGAATAATGTTCCTATAGTGCAAAGTGAACTAATGGACAACATATCGGAATATGTGCCATGTACTTAAAGAAATGACTCTATTGACAGAGAGGATGTGTAACAATAGGAAATCATGATAAAACTCCGTCAATATATCTTTGGAAAATCATGATTTAGATACAAAACTATAGAATTTTGGCACATGAAATTAACATAACTTAAAATTACTTAAGATACCTCAATCATGCAATTTCTATTATGAATCAGTAAATAAACTTAAAGTCATGATAACAGGTCAAAACTTAGATAACTAGGCTTATTTATAAGTTAACTTGACTGATTTTCAATTCTATCTACGATTACCCTGACGGTCGAGGATGGGTGTGTCACAGTGACTGTGACGATCTATCGAGGGGCCGTTACAGTAATGTAACGCTCCATCTATGATGCGTCAGAGACAACAGAGTAATCTAAATACAACAGAGAGTGTGACGGCTTATCGTAAGGCCGTTACAGTCTGTGACGGTCTAAGTATGATGCGTCAGAGTCCCTGTTAATAGTATAAAATAAAAAGACTATGATTTGAAACCATGTCATGTTTCGAAAAGATTTAACTACCCCAATCATGATAAAACGAAGTAAAGGTCGTCTAGATGCATAGGTTGCAGTGAATTGACAAGATAATATCTTTGATCTTTGATTAGGGCTAAGAATATGTAAGTATGCATGAACCCACTAAAACATGGAATTCATAGTCTATAATGCATGAAATCAAGCACAATCAGAGGGCTTTTATCCCTAACAAGATATTTTTGCCGATCATGAGATAACCTACCTCTTAACTAGGCTTTAAGCTTCTAATTTGAGTCTGAAATTCGAGCCCTAGCTCCCCTTTTCTAGTGATTTTTCAACAACTTCCTGCTGCTCTATCTCTCCAACCTCTTGTCCTAAAGATGTAAAATTTTGAGGGTATGAAGATGAAACTAAGGTAAACAAAAAGTTCTAAAGAATTGAATTCTAATTACCTCGTTTAGACGTCCTAATCTCTTGATCTTCAGGGGTCTTTTGCTCTGAATCCTGAGTTACTATGGTCGAACCAACAACTTTGGAAGCTTCAATCTCCTTGGTTGCTTGATCTCCTAACATAAAATTTGGAGAACTATTAGTCTAAAGTATACTAAACAAAATATTCTAAAGAACTTACCCCGAAATTATATCTCCTTACCTTGATTCTTCATGAGCCAAAAGTAAGGGTCGCTCAGTTCAGAACTAGGTCCTATTTATAGGGTTTTGAAGATTAGATCGATTCTAGAGTCCTTAATTTGCCAGAACCTAATCCCTAAGAGTCCTTAGTAATATTATAAACTCTCCCAAGTCTATCTCTTGTAGATAAGATCTCAAAGTTCTAATCTTTTTGCTCGTTCTTTCTTTCACGGAACTGACAGAATGTAACGCATCAAGACTGGTGCGTTACATGGCTGTGGCGGTCGCATGATAGACCGCTACATCTAACGTGCACATAGTTCAACATCAATCAAACTCTTTTGTTAATTATCCATATTATTATCCATACAAATGGTATTTATCCTTAAAATACGTAAATAGGCTAAATAACCTTCTAGAATATGGGCCAAACTTAATGGGCTTGGTCCTTAAACCTTTTGGATTTTATTTAAATAGGCTAGGTTAATTATTTAACATAATTGGGCCTTATAATGACTTATTAATCCAATAATCCTTTTATTAGTCTATTTAGCCTTTATAAATTCCTAATAAATTCCAGAAAATTTTATAAATAATCCAGAAATTATTATATAAATTCTGGGGTACTACACTAAAGGCCGCCTAGGAAGTGCTTGATCCCGAGTTAGCTTATTGGGCTTTTATGCTAAGTGGGCCCTGCGGGGCGGTCACTTAGATGAGCTGGGCCTCGTTTGGTCTTGCTGGACCTAGTTCGGCCACTCTTAGATGGGCTATAGAAATCCCCCTCTCCGCTTGTCCCCCTCCTACTCCCGAGCCTAGGTAGACTCGGAAGAGTAGTCGTTAGGGTTTTGGACCGGCGTAGCTCAGGTGGGTGGAGATCTGGCGGTTCTAAGAAGCCACGTGTCGTGGTCACCTAGGCCCGTAATAATGATCTTCCTGACATATTTGAAATGAAAGGGCCCCCCTTTCTCAGAGGTCAGAACGACGCGCCGCCTTCCGCGAGGGGATATAAGCGTTGTGCACTTGCTGTCGTTCCATACTCCCTCCGCTTTAGGGTTTTGCCCTCCTTCGTACTCGCTTTCGGGGCTCTCTGATGCGCCATGGGGATACGGCGGCAGAGCAGGGACTCACATTGGCGTTCACAGAGTTGGCGGAGATAACCGCAGAGGCGGTCCGACAGCTTCCCCTTCTCTAGAGTCTTCGGAGTCTTGGGAGCCTTCCTCTTGAAGTTCCTCTTCCGATTTCATGGCGGACCAGCGTCCGGAGGTCAATGAGTTGGAGGGTGAGCCTGAGGCGAGGGTGGTGGTGATACCGCCGACTCCGAACTCCAGCGAGCTGGGGGAGGTAGAGGTGAAGCGGCTGGAGCACCAGTTGCTCCTACCCTTGTAGTACTACTTCACCGTGGCTACCCCAAACGAGACGAGCTTGGATTCTCGTACGGGCCATTTCTACTCCTTCCTTCTGTCATGGAAGGGTGGGTTCCATCTTCCCTTCGACATTTTTGTTCTTAACCTTCTCAATTTCTTCCTGTTGGCTACCATACAGTTAGTAGCCAACTCTTATCTTCTTCTTTCCGCTTTCCGCGTCCTCTGCCTCCAGTGCGGGGTTCCTCTTTCCTTGGACCTCTTCCATTACTTTTTTGAGTTGAAAGAGCATTCCTAGGCCGGGAAGGGCTTCTATTTCATCCAGGAGAGGCGAAACAAGAGTTGTGTCTCCTTAGCCATGAAGGACTCTTCCCACATGGGGTGGAAGACGCAGTTCTTCTGGGTGGGGATTTGTTCGGTGGAGGAGTCTTGGAGGTGTCCCGTAATCCTCAACTTTCACCCGAGCATCCCTCCGAGGTAAGATGAGTTCTCTCTGGATGTACAGAAGTACGTGGCCATTCTGCTGAAGTGTCGCCAGTCCACGGAGGAGCTGGTGACCCCGGAGAACATTGAGCGATGCCTTCTCCAGCTACTATGGCCGGAAGGTACGGGCACCAGGAATCAGCGTTCTCTTCGAATGATGAAGCCATTTTTCTTTTCCTAACCATATCTTCTTCTGCGCAGACACCAGGCGGCCGGCTGCGGAGGAGGAGCATGTGACCGAGCGGGAAGTGATCGACCTGGGTGACGACTCGGCTGATGTTGAGTTGCGAGCTCCCGAGGGTCGCTCTCGAGCCCGAGATGAGGGAAAGGGGGTGGCCCGGGAAGGGTCTTCTAGGCCGCGGGGGTCCAAGTGCAAGGATCCTGTGGAGAGGATGGTGCGGGACGCCGTGAAGGCCAGGAAGCGGGCCAAGAAGGTTGGGGCCATCCCCGCAGTCGAAGGTGGTTCTGGCTTGGCTCTCCCCTCTACCGAGCGTGACAGGGCCGACCCTATTAGGCCGGCTCTCCTATACGCCAAGCAAGAGGGGGGCGAGGAGGCCAGAGCCATTTCTGCGGTTGGCGACGGCGCTGGCCCGGTTGGCTCTCTCCTCTGCAGGAGCCGAGGGGGCCGGGGTCGAAGCGGGCGACTCCAAGACCACGGTCGAGACTAGAGCGTCGAGCGAGGCAGGCAGCGCTCTGGGTGGCGACGTAGGGGCCGAGCCGGTTGAGGTCGGGGGGTCGCAAGGAGAGGTGACGCAGCCCCAACCGACCCAGGCAAGAGGGGCGAATGAAGCAGCGGCTCAATCCGGGCCGGCCGGCGGGGCTCCCGAGGGGATGCCGCTCGGAGGGGGGCCCTATTCCAGCTGCTCTAAAGAGGCTGGGCATCTGGGGCCCTCTGTACCAGAAATGTCACAGCATAGCTACGGAGGTGGTAAGGGGAGGAGACAGCCAACGCTCCCCACCCGTGGCCCTTGAGATGGTTATGGAGGGTGGCCTAGTCCTGGCCCAATTGGGGGCCTCTCTAGCTGAAGCTTACGCTCGATCGGAGTCAGAACGGGCGAACCTTGCCTGGACCCTTGGCGCGTCCAATGGGAAGGTAGCTTGGCTCACCGAGAGCGTGATGGGCTTCGACGGGAGCTCTCCTCGGTTAGAGAGCTGGCGAGGGTGAGCCAGGCGGAGGCTCGGATACTGACCGAGCAACTGGCTCAGGCCTGCGGGTCGCTCGAGAGGAAGGGCAAGCTTCTGGAGGAGGAGCACGTGGCCGGCGCCGAGCGAGATGGCCAGTGGGAGGCCGAGCGCGTCAAGATATTAGACCGAGCGGAGGAAGCCACGCGTCTTCGGCTGGGGGCCGAGGCTGATCGGGCCGAGGCGGAGAAGCAGATGGCCGAGGCAGAGCGGAGGTTGGCCGAGGCGGAGTAGGAGAAGGCCGAGATAGCTAGTAGGGTGGGATCGGCCGGGGCGGAGGCACTCGAGCAATACAAATGCTCGGAGGCCTATCGGGTTGACCTTAAGGAGGCTGCCCTCCCCTACTACGAGTTAGCACTTCGCCGGGGCCTCCGCAAGGGGTTGGAGCATGGCTACGGCCGGGCCGTCTTCTACGCGGAGGAGCATGCGCCCGTGATAATTATTTTCTCATCTGGGCAATCCTACGACTCGGATTTGGCATCCTCCAATTCCTCTGGTTCGACGTCGGGGGAAGGAGGGGACCAGGGGGACTCATCTTCGTCTGAGGGGTCGCCAACTCCGGATGCCTCGGGAGGGCGCGCAACCGAGGCAATTCCCACGCAGGTGGGGTCAGTGCTAGGGTCGGCCGTCGTCAAGGGTGCCGGGGGCAGACCGTCCGAGCCTTCAACTTTTGAGCCTCAGGATGGGCCAGGGGCCTAATGTATCTATTTTTCTTTTTCTCCTTGTACGTTTTTCCTTTTTTGAATAAAAACTTCTCTTTTTGTATAAAGGAAGGTCAAGAACGTAAGGCAATAGTGTTATGATAAAGACTTGACTATTTTTTACCGCCATTGCTGTGGCTTGACCAGTGTATTCGCAGTAGTTGGAAAGGGCCAATACTTTCTGTGTGGATCTCGCATGATGGTTGGGCGGGCGTCTGATAGGGTGTCTTTCCGTTTTCTCATGCGTTAAATGCCCGGCCGCTTCCTGTGTCCCGCTGGGATGGAACTGAGGAGTCTGAGGTGACCGTTCGTAGGGAGAGGTCCCTTTAGCATGTTTTCAAGGGGAGAATCATTTAAGGCAAGTAGCCTCCCTTCGCCTATAAAAGGTCTGAAGGGTATCTCTTCCTCTCCATCGCTTAGGGTCTTCTCTGACAGTCTTTCCTCCCTCCTTCTTCACAAAGCGTTGTGCTGTCAAATTTGAAGCATGGAAGACGCACTGGAAGATGAAGCTGCACACGATGGAGGGCAGAGAGTCTTTGCTGCTTCGGGTCTGAAGGGAGTTCGACGGCCAGAGGGCGGGTTAGAAGGGGGTTCGACGTGCGGAAGCACGTCGCCTTCTTTTTATTAAGTATGGCGGCGCTTGCGGGGAGGGACGTAACGGCGGACAAATGGGGGGATCAGGCACCCCCTTCACTCGTCCTTCCTGCTCACTCTCTAGAGGGGATCCCTCTCAAGATTCCTCTCCACTTCCTACTTCTCCTCCCTTCTCCCCGCAGCCTCTTTCTCTCTCTTCTGCCCTTCTTATCATTTCTTTCACTCTTTTCAGGATGCCTCTTGACATCCTCTTTTTTTCTTTCTTTCACTCTTCGCAGGATGCCTCTCGGCATTCCCTACGATGAGTTGGCCCTCTTCCCCTTCATCTACCCTACGCAACTTGGAAGGTAGCCCTCCTCTTCCTAATCCCTCTGTCACCTTTGTTCCGAGTTACCCGAGCCAACGGGGTCGACTATCCTTTATCCGAGTCAGTTTTCACACGAGACAGATTTAGTGGCCGGGCACAGGAAGGTTAACCGAGTGAGCCGAGCGATGGGCTCGTACGGCGGCGCCAGATGGATTTTTGTTTTTTTGACATGTATTGTATTGGCTTCGACCTTTCTGATGTACAAACAATTATTTGAATAAATGAGGAAGGAAATTTTTTTTTTATCTCATATTGCTTACACGACTGAAGTGTTCAGAAGTAGAACTTGTGTAGTGTAGTCGCGTTCCACGTCCGAGGGATGGGCTCTCCTTCCATAGTAGATAGTCGGTACGCCCCTTTCCCGAGCGTCTCGATCACTCGGTAGGGGCCTTCCCAATTAGGGGATAGCTTGCCCGCCGCCTCAAGTGGTCGAGAGGCTTCGGCTTTTCTGAGAACGAAGTCTCCCGACTGGAAGTGTCTGTCTCGGACTTTGACGTTGTAGTATCGAGTGAGGCGGCGTTGATATTCCGTTGCTCGGATGTTGGCAATCTCTCTGACTTCATCTGCTAGGTCGAGGTTTTCGAGCAGTTTCTGGTCGTTTGCCTTGGGCGAGAAGCAGATGACTCGGAGGGAGGGATTGCCAATCTCCAACGGGATCACAGCCTCGGTGTCGTACACCAGCTGAAAGGGACTCTCACCGGTTGCCGTTCTGGGAGTCGTTCTGTGCAGCCAAAGCACATTCGGCAATTCCTCGAGCCAGCTGCCCTTGGCTTTGTCGAGCCTAGTCTTGATGCCTTTTAAGATGGTCTTATTGGCATTTTCGACCAGGCCGTTAGCCTGAGGGTGGGCGACCGAAGTGAAGTGATTGTGAATGTTTAGGTCGGCAGTCCTGTCTCGGAAATGATGAGAATCAAATTGTCGACCATTATCGCTCACTATCACCCGGGGGATGCCGTAGCGACAGATGATCGACTTCCAGACGAAACTCCATACGACTGTCTCGGTGATCCTAGATGTAGCTTTGGCCTTGATCCACTTGGTGAAGTAGTCGACGGCGACGATGATGAACTTCTTCTGGGCCTGAGCCGTAGGGAACAGCCCAAGGATGTCGATCCCCCACCGAGCGAAAGGATAAGGCTCGGCTAGGGTGACGAGCTCCGTTGCCGGCTGATGGACCAAGTGGTCAAATCGCTGGCATCGGTCACACTGTTGCACGTAGGTCGAACAATCACGCTACAGAGTGGGCCACCAGTAACCCTGCCGAAGCAAGATCCTGGCGAGCGACCTTCCCCCTTGATGCGCTCCGCACAGGCCTTCGTGAACCTCTTGAATCACTCGGCTCACTTCGTCAGTACTGATTCACTTCAGGAGGGGACCGGAGAAGGATCTGCGGTATAAAGTGCCGTCCAAAATGACGAATCACCGAGCTTGGTATTTCAATCTCTGGGCTTCCCGAGGGTCGGGAGGCTCCTGAGAGTCTTGGAGCCACGATAGATAGGGGGTACGCCAGTCGCTTGGGGAGGCCGAGTCAATAGCCATGAGCTCCGAATCAATGCTCGGTCACTCTAGCTCTTCGAGAAGGACCGATCGAGTACCCTCGGGGTCAAGAGAGGAGGCCAGCCAAGAGAGGGCATCCGCTCGGGAGTTTTCCTCCCGAGCTATTAGGACTACCTCAAAACTCTTGAACTGTTGTGCCACGGTTTTGACCAGCTGGAGGTATTTGACCATCAGTTCTTCCCGAGCTTCGTAATCACCGTTGACCGGGCTAGCGACTAGTTGGGAGTCAGTGTGAATTCTGACTCACTCAGCCCCCAACCGCTGGGCCATGCGGGCTCCCGAGATAAGGGCTTCATACTCAGAGGCGTTGTTGGTTGCCTGGAAGTTAAACTTCAAGGCATATTGCAGCTCTGCTCCTTCAGGGGACTTCAGGAGGATACCGGCGCCGCTCCTGGTCGAGTTGGAGGATCCGTCAATGAACAATTCCCAGGTTGGCCCGGGCGCGGACGGAGATTTTTCTTCGGTCGGGATGGTGCTCTCGGCGATGAAGTCAGCGAGCGCCTATCCTTTGATAGCCGAGCGAGGCCGGTACGATATATCTTAGGCCCCGAGCATAATGGCCCACTTGACGAGGCATCCCGAGGCTTCAGGGTGAGTGAGGATCCTCTTCAGTGGTTCGCCGGTCAACACGATGATGGAGTGCCCTTGGAAGTAGGGTCGAAGGCGCTTGGCCAAGGTAACCAACGCTAGCACGAGTCTCTCGGTTGCGGGGTACCTTCATTCAGCCTCGTTGAGCATCTTGCTGGTGTAGTAGACCGATCTTTCGACTCCCGAGTCATTTCTGACCAGGACTGAGCTAACTGTGGATGGAGTTGCCGAGAGGTAGAGATGTAAGGCTTCAACTGGAACAGGCTTGGACAGCACGGGTGAAGCCAGGAACTCCTTAAGCTCAGTGAACACCTTTTGGCATTCCTCATCCCATGCGAATGTAGCAGATGCCATTTTGGGCCACTCAACAGTTTGAAGAAGGGTAGGCATCATTCAACCGCATGGGACTAGAATCGGTTGAGCGCAGTAATGCGCCCGGTAAAGCATTGAACGTCCTTGGTGCAGGTGGGCGGTCTCATGTCCTGGATGGCTTGGGCCTTGTCGGGGTTGGCCTCGATCCCACGCTGGGTCACCAAGAAGCCCAGAAATTTCCCGGACCTTACTCCGAAGGCACACTTGGCGGGGTTGAGCTTCATATTGTACCTCAGGAGAGTGTCGAAGGTCTCAGCTAGGTCGGCGAAGTGGTCCTCGGCCTTGGGGGTCTTGACGAGCATGTCGTCAATATAGGCCTCAATGTTCCGGCCGAGCTGTCCCTCGAACATATGGTTGACCAGCCTTTGGTATGTGGCTCCTGCGTTCTTCAGCCCGAAGGGCATCCGGGTGTAGCAGTGTACGCCGAAGTCGGTGATGAAGGTGATCTTCTCGATATCTTCTTGATCCATTCTGATCTGGTGGTAACCTGAATAGGCGTCTAGGAAGCTGAGTATCTTGTTGCCCGAGGTTGAGTCAACCAGTTGGTCGATGCTTGGCGACGGATAGCAGTCTTTTGGTGTGGCTTTGTTCAAGTCGGTGAATTCCACGCACATTCGCCACTTTCTCGAAGCTTTTGGCACCAGGACGACGTTAGCCACCCATGTCGGGTATAGGACCGACCTAAAAAGACCAGTCTTCTACCCCTTGGTGACTTGCTCCTTGATGATCGTCTGTTTCTCTGGCGCGTGCTTCCTTCTGCGTTGTTGTACGGGCTTCACGATCGGGTCAAGGTTGAGCCTATGCACTACTGTCTCTCCTGGTATCCCGGGGAGTTGATCATCAGACCATGCAAAGACTCGGATGTACCCGGAAAGAAATTCTTTGTAATGCTGCTAAACTCGGATGGTAGGTCAGCTCCAATCTTTACTCCTAGGGTCGGGTCATTGTTTAGGAAAATTGTTAACAACTCGCCTCCAGGCTCGGATGTTGCGGGTTTTTCCTCGACTTCCCAGGGGACCTTGTTCTTCCCGACCGGCCTTGTGACTTCGACCGAGATAATATAGCACCTTCTGGCCAACGCCTGGTTGCCCCGGACTTCCCCTACCCCATGTTTAGTGGGGAACTTCATCTTTTGGTGATAGGTAAATGGCACCGCTTTCATTCGGCTAAGGATCCCCCGACCGAAGATTGCGTTGTATGTCGTCATACCCTTGATCACTATGAAGTCCACCATAACCGTAACGGTTTTGGGTGGGGTACCGAGAGTAACCGGTAGGCTCAGGGCTCCTTCGGGATAAGTGGCCTGGCCATTGAACCCGCAAAGGGGGGTTCCGATTGGGCGGAGTTTAGACGGATTCTCCCCCATCTTAAGAAAACACTCATAAGACAATACATCAGGGGTGCTTCCATTGTCAACTAGAATCCTATCTACGTTACAATGGTTTATCGTAGCCGATACAACTAGGGCATCGTCATGTGGGGTGGTCAGCCCTTCCAGGTCTTGGTCGGAGAAGACTATGACCTGTGGCTCACTTGACGGGGCCTTGGGAGGCTCGACGGCTCGGCTCGCCCGCTCAGCATGACGCTTCCTTCCTTGGCTACTATCTCCTCCTGATGCAGTTCCTCCAGTGATGACATTCATGTGGACCCTGCGAGGGGCGTTGTCGATCTCCTCTGGGGCCCCTCGATCTTCCTTATGCCTGGCCACGAACCGGGATATGTGTCTCTGGCGGACAAGGTGCTCAATCTCATCCTGGAGCTAGCGGCAATCGCCGGTATGATGCCCGTGCTCGCTGTGGAACAGGTAGTGCTTACTGCGATTGCAGTTCTTCGACCTCATTGGCTCGGGTTGGCGGAGGAGGCCCGAGCCTTTGATGTCTTCATAGATCTCATACACCGGAGTGGTTAAGGGAGTGTACCGCTTGTACTTTTGGGACGGTTCTTTGTGCTCCTCGTCTCGGTTCTACCTTTTTCCTTGGCCCGAGCTTGGCTCGGGTGCCCGCTTCTTGTCCCCCTCCCGACCCGAGCTGATTGCGCCTTGGCATGCGCTGAGAACTTTTTCGCACTCAGCATGGCATAAAGCCAGAGTCACTAGCTTGGCAAGGGTCGAGGGAGGGTGGAGGACAAGTTCGCGGTGGAGGTTCTTGTCACGGGTGCCTCTGGTCAGTGCGGTTAAGGCCGAGGCAACATCTAGGCGGGGGACTCTCAGGGCTTCCGACTTGAATCGGTAGATATAAGCCCGAAGTTTCTCCCCCTGCTCCTGTTTGAGAGCCAATATCCCCGCTACCGACCTTGAGGGTCGGCTGCCGGCGAAACTCTCCTTAAACACTCACCCAAATTGCTTGAAGTCCCGGATGGATTTGGGGGCAAGGGCCCGGAACCATGCTTGGGCACCTTGGACCAGGGTGGTCACGAAGGCTCGGCACTTGATGGCGTTGGATGCCCCGTGAAGGGTCATCAGGGCGTCGAAGCTGTCAAAGTGGTCGGTCGGGTCACCCTGGCCGTCGTAAGACTTGAAGGTCGGAATGGAGATTCTGGGAGATATCTCTACCTTCAAGATGTAGTTGAAGAACGGGGATTTCTCCTCATCCTCTACTGGGGATGTCTTATGCAAGGCACGTAAGGCGCGCTCCTGCTCTACGAAGCGCCTCTCGAACTCTCGTAGTTGGAGGGATAACTCCGGCTGTCGTTGCGCTGTGGGGCTAGGGGGCGTATGGGCGGGCAGTCCTGGCATTCCCCAGGGACTTCGGTCCCTGGGTATGGACGACATGCCCCAGGTTTTCCCCTTTTCGGCGCGGAGGAGGCCTCTTGCTCCGGAGGAGGGACTTGTGAAGGTCCACCCAACCTGTTGCGAATAAGCCGCCATCCTTGGAGGGTGAAGCGGCCTCCGGCAGTGTGTTGGGATGCATCTCCGCGGGGAGGGCTTTCCGGAGGGATGTGTGACCTTCCTTCCCTGGCCGCCTAGGTCCTCATGAGTTTCACGAGGACATCCAGTTTTGCGTTGAGGGCTTGGAAAGTGTTAGTGCCCCCGTTGGGTGGTAGCTTCACCGCCGCGAGCGGAGGTAGTTCGTCGGCTGGGGTGCTGGCGTTAGAGGGTGGGTTCTGTGTGGCTTGAGAGGGGGCCCCTCCCACTGCCACGATGGCTTTTTCCCTATTGCCGGCGGACCTCCTCCCTGTACTCCTTCGCACCATACTGGCTCTTTGATCGTTTCCCACAGACGGCGCCAGATGAAGAGGGGCGATCTCGCGCTGGTCCTGAGCTGGAGGAGATGATCTCCGAATAGTGAACTGCAAGGAAGGGAAACGGATCAGGGGGCCCAGGGATGGTTCCCTGGGGAAAACCCTCCGATGCCTAAATCAGTAGAGCAGTGGTGGATGTTGTGTCCCAGTGGTTTTGATGATAGCAAACACTATAAGTCATCATTTGTTTGTGTATGCATATGAATGTCTGATTGAGCATCTCGTGAGTGTTATTCCATTTGTGTCTGCATATGAATGCTTGATTGAGCATCTCTTGAGTGGCATTCCATTAAACAGGCTGTGTGCATTTTCGGTGCATTTCATAACTTTGTTTCACTGTGGCCATCAGTCAATGGATGTCTAGACTCATGCAATTGATAACTATGCTCAGTCTAAGTCTGTACAGAGCCTTGTTCATCGTGTGCTAAGCATTTCCAAAGTCTATACATCATGTTTCACTCACGTTCATCTTTGTTCAAAGTCTATACAGCGTTTTGGCTAGAATGCAGCGTCTCATGTTAAGTCTGTACAGCATGCATCAGTGCATTAACAAGTCTATACATCGTGCATGCATCATCTCTCAAGGCTGTATAGGGTTTGGCTAAAATGCATCGTCTCTCAAGTCTGTACAGGGTCTGCCTAGAATGCATTCACTAAAGTCTATACATTCATCTCTAAGGCAAAGTCTATACATCGCATGCATTGCACACTACAAGTCTGTACAGCCCAAGTCTGTACATCCGACCGTATCATTCAGCGTCTCACTCTTGCAAGTCTATACATTGCTTCTAGCATGCACTTTCCAAGTCTGTACATTGGTTCAGGCTTTCCAAGTCTGTACATTGGCCTTCAAGTTTTCCAAGTTTGTACAATGGTTCAGGCTTTCCAATTCTGTACATTGGCCTTCAAGCTTTCCAAGTCTGTACATTGGTTCAGGCTTTCCAAGTCTATACATTGGCCTTCAAGCTTTCCAAGTCTGTACATTGGCCTTCAAGCTTTCCAAGTCTATACATTGGCCAAGTGTCTTGTGCTTTGAAGATTTATCAAGTCTATACATTCGTTTATCAAAGTCTACACATTGCATCGTGTTTCAAAGTCTATACATTGTTGTGCATTCCTTGATTTCAAAGTCTATACATCACTGTGCATTCCTTGATTTCAAAGTCTATACATCATTGTGCATTCCTTGATTTCAAAGTCTGTACATTCTGGTTGCTTCATAGCAAGTCTGCACATCCCGCTTGTACGAAGTCTATACATGGTCCTGGCGCTCGCAAGTCTGTACATTGATTTGGCGCTCGCAAAGTCTGTACACCGGCTTGGCGCTCACAGAGTCTTGCTGCGTCTATGTGCTAGTCCATGCATTGTCAAGTCTATACAGCGTCCCTTAGCGTCTTGTGCATTCAGCATAGAAAGTATATACATTCGTTGACAGACTCATGCATAAACAGTAAGACAAAGTCTGTACATTCGGTGACTTGTCTAAGCATCTCATGCATTCAATGTGCATACCTTCATTCTATTTGTGCATCTCCTTCAGAAGTCTGTACAATCCTTTGAGCATTCAAGTCTGAACACTCTTCAGCAAGTCTGTACACACTTCAGCACTCAAAGGCTTAACACTCTTCAGCAAGTCTGTACACTCTTCAGCACTCAAAGGCTGAACGTTCTTCAAGCTAAAGTCTGTACACTCCTTATTTCTAAGTCTATACATTCTATCCTTCACACTAAGTCTGTACACATTGGTCTTCAGTTACCCAGCAAGTCTGTACATCCTTCTGATTATTTTCTTATGACTGTGTGACAGGTACTGTTCGTGAAGCCTATGAAGGGCACGTGATCCGAGGTTGGCACCTGGCACGTGATCTGATGATAATGCCCTAATTGCTGCTGCTATAAATACGAAGCCTCCTCCATCTGGAGAAGACTGATCAAGAAAAAAAAGAGACTGATCGAGAACAGAAAAAAGAGAGTGATCGAGATAGAAGGAAAGAGCTGCAGAGAGGCAGAGAGGCAGTGAGCAGAAGAAGAAGAAAGAAGAAAGAAGAAGAGTAAGCCAGAGAGTAGAAGAGAGATCGAGAGATCCAGCTTAAGAAGAAAAAGAGAAAAGAGAGCTTGCAGGAAGAGAGAGGCAGAGAGTCAAAGAGGAAGAGAAGAAGAAGATTTTGTTCTTCTGGCATTTGGATCAAATCCATGTGAGATTGCTCCTTGGCGAGCTACATCTTTGTGGTCTACATTTCCAACTTTCTGATTGCTGTATTTTTCCTTTCTTGTCTTTGTTTACATTTCCATTGTGCTTCTTTTGATTCTCTAGTGAGGTCGGTGGTCCTCCTGTGGTATCAGGAGAAGGGAGACTTGGAGTCTCCGGGTTGCTAGTGACTGGTGTTACTAGTGGTTTCCCTCTGGGTTTCAGAGGAAGAGAGACTTGGGTCTCTGGGTTCCCCTCCGGTTTGGAGGAAGGGAGGATTGGTCCTCCAGTTGCAAGCGGCTGGGTGTCGCTTGTGGGTTCCCTCCTGGGTGGAGGAAGAGAGACCTCGGTCTCTGGTTTGCTAGTGACTGTGTGTCGCTAGTGGTTCCCTCCGGTTGGGAGGAAGAGGGGAGGCTGTTCCCCTGGTCAAGCTGTTTGGCAGCAATTGTTGCAGACTGAGTCTGTTGTTCTAGTCTTGCTAGTGGAAGCCTCACTCCGGTTTGGAGTGAGGGGTGGACGTAGGTCTGTGGACCGAACCACCTAAAAAATCCTGGTGTTCACTTGTGGTTTGATTTCCTTATGTGTTCTTTTCATTGCTGCGCTCATTAGATGCTTGCTTAGGATCGTGTGAGAGTTAATAGAATAGTTGTCTTGCTTTGATCCTTCTAAGTATTCTCATTATATTTCTGCAACAGTCTTTAATTCCGCATATCTGAGCTTTAGAGTTTTAATTAGGCAATATTTGAAGAGGTATACATTCACCCCCCCCTCTGTATCTGGGCCTTGCACCCTATCAATTGGTATCAAAGCGGGTGTCTGCATAGAAGGTCCAGCGACCTGCAGATCTGATCCTGCAGTCTTCAGTGCTATCTTGCTTTTGTGCATCATTATTCCTGTTGCATTAATTTGTGCTATTTCCATGGGTGATCCACCGGTTTTCAATGGCTCTAATTTTAATGCATGATTTATTAGTCTGCGCAATTATGCTATATCAATTAATCCTGATCTGTGGAAACTAATTTCACAAGGTCCTCATAGAATGCCAAGGAAAGAGTCCAAATGGACTGACAGTCACAGATCAAAGAATGGAGAAAATCAGAAAGCTTTCAATCTGATGAAAGCAACCACTGACAAAGCCTTACATTCTTGCCTTTATGATTGCAGGTCCACTAAAGACATCCTGGATAAGCTGGATCTAGCTCACAGGATGAATGAGGACAGCTGCATGATGCCTGACAAGAGCAACCATAGCAGTGATCAAGATGAATTCGAAGATGCTGAAGAGGTAATCAATCCTTTCTCTAGTTACACTTTAGATGACTGGGAAGATGCCTATGCCAATCTGTTACACTCCCATGAAAAACTGAGGAAGCAGAATAAAAGTCTGATAAAGAAGCTAACAAATCTTGGGGATCCTATTTCTGGAGGTGAAAATCTTGAAAATCCTGAAATTCTGAAAACTGAAATTGAAATATTCAGAAGACAATTGTCGAAACTAGATGAAATCAATTCTGAACTTGATCATGTCAAATCTGAAAACGGAAAACTCAGAAAACAATGTCAGGAATCTGAACAAAGATTAGTCAATCTTGAAAGTGAAAACAGATTGATAAATGAAAAGTTTGAGGCTGTTAGTGCTGTGAATTTAAAGTTTCAGGAAAACTTTAAAAATATGAACCAGAAAACCAGAGTTTCCTAACTGATGTATTGTATGATGATGATAAATTTGAGCAGGAGAACACTAGTCTAAAGGAAGAAATTGAGAAACTAAAACAGTTGAACACCACCATGTCAGAGAGATTGTTGACATTTGAAAAAGGAAAATCTGATGTTGATGAAAATCAAAATGAGCTCAAACTGAAACAAGAAATTGAAACTCTTAAAATTTTGAATGATGTGATGCATCAACAAATTCTGGTCTATGAAGAAGATATAGTCAACTATGAACATCAGATCTCTTCCCTTCAATCTGAAATAAATGATCTGAACAATTCTCTGTCAAAGTTTGTGAGTGGGCAAGAAAACCTAGACAAGCTACTAGGTGTAAGAGTCAATGTCAGGAAGGAAGGGTTGTGCTACAATAATCTAAATAAAAAGACTTTTCAGAACAAAGTAATGACATCTTTTGAAAATACTTCAAATGTAGCTACAACATCAAAAGATAAACTGCCCATTGTTCAGAAAATGCAGAAACAAACTGACATTCAGAAACAAGCTGAAAAAGTGAAAAGGTATGTTCATGTGAAGAACAAGCAAAGAGACAATCATGTTGATACTGTGCATGTGACACATAACCTAAACACACACACACATGCACACAAAAAGAAAATGTCATGCCACTATTGTCATAAATTTGGTCATCTGATGCATGAGTGTAAATTGATGGAGAAGGATGATATGAATGCTAGGAAATTTCATGATAAAAATCCTTCATCTCAGAAAAAGAAAATTGAATGTTTTCACTGTGGTAAATAGGGACACAAGATTACACAATGCTGGTTTGTTAATGATAAGAAAAAATCACATTCATATCATGCTAAATTTCATGCAAACAGTCATGCTGTTAACAAGAACAAATTTGATCCAATAAACCAGCATATGACATGCTTTACTTGTGGCAAATTGGGTCATAAGAGATTTGAATGCTGGCTGAATGCTGGTGGGAGAAATTCTAATTCATGCTTTCACTGTGACAAGATGGGCCACATTGCAGCCCAATGTTGGCATGCTCAGGGAAGGAAGTCTAACTATAAATCTGGTAAATTCCCTGTCAATAGAAACAATTATGGTAAAAATGGATTTATTTTTGAAAGGAAAACTCTTGCATGTTTTGAATGTGGGAAGCCAGGCCATAGAGCTGCTGACTGTTGGCTGGCTCATTTTGGTAAACAGAATTTTAATTCTGTTAACAAAAATTTTCATACATATGCACATAGAATTCATGCTAATAAGAATGTGCATAAATCAAATCTGAAATCTGCTGCATCTTGTTATTATTGTGATACATTAGGTCATTCAATGAATAATTGCTACTTGATGAGATCTGATGACCTTCATGCTAAAAAGTTGTTTAGAACACCTGCAAAAGGTGTCACTGCTAATCCAGGACCCAAGACTTCTTGGGTACCTGTTGCATCAAAATGATGTGTTTATTACAGGTGTGCCTTGGGGCTGAGGAGTAAAGAGGGGTAAATAAACCAAGGCACCCAAGGTGATAAAACCCCATTCAAGTAAATTCTTCACATCTGTTCAAATGAAATTTATGCTTGATCTGATGAGTCATAGTTTCATGCATACATGCTTCTTTATTTGTTTTGACACTTCCATTGAGCTTTGTGGGCTTCCTTGCTTGTACTTTGAGCTGTGTGCATATATGTGGATTGCATATACATGCATTTGACATACAGTCATTGATAATCTGATGCACTTAGAACTTTTGGTACTGCATTGTCATGCATGACCACTATGGTATATCAAATGGTAAGCTACTAAAAGGCAGGTGAAATCTATCTGGAAGTGCTTGCTATGTGTGATATGGTCTTTAGACCAAGTCCTCCGCCTAGTACCATGGGTCATTTCACTTAAAAGGGCAGTCTGAATGAGCATGAGTCACATAGTTATATGTTCAGTCTTCATGGCAAACATTGCATGTTTTTACATACATATAGTTAACTGCACTTGATTTATTTTGAAAATTTCAAAAATAAGTGTTTTTCTGTGCATATAGATATGGGGAGCAAAATGCCTTTGTCTAGTCAACCGAAGCTCTCTAATTCAGATTGTTGTGTCTGGTCTTCAGTGTTTTTAGTTAGGGGGAGTCAATGCATTGCATATCTCTTATTTTGAAAATAAAAAAAAAGGGGGAGGAAGTGACTCACTGCATATAGTCAGGGGGAGCATGCTTAATCTTTTCCGTTGTGTCTTTGTCTGAACTCTTCCTGTCCATCTATCTGATTCATCTTGTCACATCTGTAGTGTCAGTGAATCCATCATCAAAAGATCTCTCTTGACTGATTCTGAAGCATTCATAACCTGAATTTATACCTCATCTGTCAACTCTGAACTACCTTGCTCAAGAGCAGATTCTTTGCTGCAATTTTTCAGAATCCATGATGTTTGTTGAAATTTCAGTCAGCTTACTTGAATTAATGAGCCGAGATATGAAGTAAACCTTCAACCTGAATACTACTTCATAAAAGTTAAAACATCTTTAATGAGGAACCTTCCATTATACATGCTTAAGAACATTTGTTAACTGGAATTGGTTTAAGTCTTATGTACTCTTGTTTGGACTCAAAGAACTTGAAAATATCTTTTTTTTTTTGGAAAACCCTACCTAGGAGTATTTTGGAGAATGAGCCCAAAACGGAGCATTCCCAACATACCACTAGGAGGTTAATTTTATTAATGAGAGAATGAAAAATGAAGAAAATTACAAGATTTGGACGCTAGGCAAACCTAGCTTATCCAGTCGGGCTGCACCCTGAACATTTTTGGGGAGCTCATGATAAGAAAAGAAAAGATTACATTTATTCAGGCATGCTAGTGAAGCTAAAGCATCTGCAACATTATTTGCTTCTCTGTATATGTGAAGTAAAGAATCCCTATGTGAGAGCATATCCCAAATTTCTCTGATATAGGAAAGAATGGCCCATGGACAATTAATCTGTTTACTAACAGCTTGCACCAGAACCTTGGAGTCACATTCAATCAACGCAGGATGTGTATTGATGGTGGAAAGGTATTTAAGGCCATCGAGGAGAGCTCTAGCTTCAGCGATAATACTTGAGCTGGGACCATAGTAGTGAGAGAAAGCTAGAAGAATGTTTCCTTTAGAATCCCTTATAACTCCTCCCCCACCAGAACTTCCCGAGCGCTTACATGCCCCATCAGTGTTAAGCTTGAGAGATGGCCATGGTGGACATAACCATTTAACTACCATAAGTTGAGGATTTCTTTTGTTGACAACCTGAATACCAAATTGAGTGAGAATTTCCTTCTTGCTGGAATGAGTTTCTTTGAGACCAGATAAATCACAGATTTCCTTTGTTTGAGCTTTAATCTTATGTAGCATGCAGTTCTTAGTTATGATCCGGCCTTCATACTTGGCCATGTTTCTAGTAGACCACAGTTCCCACATAGTGTAGCCAATTGATGCCAATGAGAAGAGACCATACAGGGATTTGGAACTACTGTGTGAAACAGATTTCAGAATCCTTGACTTTGCAGAATTACCATCTAACATCAAGCCTGAGCTTTGGAGAGATGACCAAATAAAGACAGCATTGTCACTGCTGACGAATAGATGGTTTAGTGTTTCCTCTTGAGGCTGTTGGCAGCAATAACATTTAGAGCATAAATTAATACCAAGCATCTGTACATTAGAGTACGTGGGAAGGCAGTTATTGATGATTTTCCATAGAAAAATAGAAATCTTTGTAGGCAGCCAGGTGGACCAGAGTGCTTTCCAAGGCAGATTTAACAGAATCTGGTTAAGGTTGCACGCATGTTTATAGAGGGAGGAAACCATATATTGACCTGAGTGTGACAAACTCCAGGCTTCCTTGTCGGCATATGAGGAGAGAGTAGTATACCTGATTGCTGTAGTAACTTCAGATGGCAGGAAATTATCAATGAGCTGTTTTACTTCAGCAGTCGGGTGCAATATATAGTCTTTAACAGAAGCCTTTGTGTTGTTGATGAGTTCAGCAAGAACAAAGGAAACCAGGGGTTTATTGCCTAGCCATGTATCATACCAGAAATTAGCAGAACTGCCATCCCCAAGGATAATTCTTTTGTGCTGTAATATGAAGCTTTTGGCAAGAGACCAGGATCTTCGGCTATGACCTTTCATGTTTATGAATTTTACATCCATAAGATGGTTACCCCGGAAGTATTTAGCTCTAAAGTAATTTGCCCACAGGGAGTTAGTGTGCATGGCCCTCCAAAGCATTTTGACTCTGAATGCAATTTCCATTTGCCGAAGGGACATGATTCCCAGGCCACCTTGGCTGACTGGCCTGCATATGGCTTTCCAAGATTTCCAATGATGTTTATTGCCATGAGAAGATGCACCCCAGAAGAAGTTTGCAAAACATCTGTCAATAGCCTGATGAGTTCCAGACAGAAGGGGAGAAGAAGCCAGTGTGTAAATTGGAATTGAGGAAAGAACATGTTTGATAAGGATGAGTTTGGCTCCTTGAGATAGCATCTTAGCATTCCAACCTTGAATTCTACTTTGAATTGCAGAGATGAGTCCAGCAAAATGGGATTTCTTTCTCCTGCCAAGAATTAAAGGGAAGCCTAAGTATTTATGAGGGAAAGAGTGATGAGAGAAACCAGTGATATCTGCAATACGTCTAATTTTGGAAGAATCGGTTTTATGATGGGTGAAGAATCCACTTTTCCCCACATTAATTTGCTGACCCGAAGATCTTTCATAGAGTCTTAGCACCTTGAGAAGATTTCTGACATAGTTTGTTGTAGCTTTACTGAATATAATTGTGTCATCAGCAAATAACAAATGAGAGATATTAGGACAGCCCCTTGGCCCTGCATACCAACCAGTCCGACCAAAGTTAAATGAGTCTATCAGAGATCTGCTAAGTGCTTCTTCTGTAATAATAAATAAAGGAGCAATGGGGTCTCCTTGGCGTAGACCCCTTGAGGATTGGAAAAATCCAGCCATATCTCCATTGACTAATACAGAAAACCAGCAATTATTTAGCATGTTCTCAATTAGACCAGTGAATTGATTGCTGAATCCAAATTTACTCAAAACAGCAAGTAGAAAGTCCCATTCCAATCTGTCATAAGCTTTAGCCATATCCAACTTGAACATCACATTACCCCCTCTGGTTTTCTTGCCTAATTCATTAACCAATTCTTGAGCAAGGGCAATACTTTCCACAATCTGTCGACCTTTCACAAAGGCAGACTGTTCCATGGATATAATTCTGGGAAGGATGGGTGCCAGCCTGCTATTAAGAATTGTTGAGATGATTTTATAGAAAAAGTTACATAGACTAATGGATCTATAGTCAGAAATGTCCATGGCATTGTTCTTCTTGGAGATGAGAGCAACAAGGGTGGCTGTAGCAATTCTTGGAAGAGGTTCCTGTTTGATAAAAAATTCCTTTACAGCACTGACCACCACACTGGAGATAATAGGCCAAGCCTTTTGGTAGAAAACACCTGTGAACCCATCGAGACCTGGGGCACTGTCAATCGGCATATTGAAGACAGCTTCATTTATTTCTGAGTCCGAAGGGACAGCACAAAGAAGAGCATTGTCATCTGAATTTAATATTCTTGGAATACAAGATAAAATACTGTTATCAATATAGTGATCCTGCGATTGAAAAGCTTTATGAAAATGTGAAGCAGCAATGCTTTTCATTTCTTCATGGTCAGAGGTAATGCTTCCAGCTGAATTTCTAAAGTGTGCAATCTGGTTTTTCCTTCTGTTGGCCAGAGTTGTCATGTGGAAAATTTTGTTATTTCTGTCCCCTTCCACTAGCCAACGAATTCTGGACTTTTGCCTCCAAAAGCATTCCTGCTGAATGTATCTGGCAGATAGAAGAGACTTGGCCTCATCCAATTTGATATGATTAGCTTCAGAGGGGTCTATGTCATAACAAAATTCTGCTTTAGTCACTACATCTTCGGCTGAAGCAAGGTTCCTATGGACATCACCAAAGACTTGTCTATTCCAAAGGTTGAGCATTTTTCTTAAATGCTTCAATTTTAGATAAAGAGTGGTAATAGAAGAAGATGCAACAGGGCTAGTACGCCAGCAGATGTCAACAGCCGATTGGAAGTTGTCATGCAAAGTCCACATCTTCTGAAAGCAGAATCTATTTCAAAATCTTGAAGTATGGAGAGGTTTAATTAAAAGGTGAGCATGATCTGAGGCTTCCCTTGAGAGATGTTCTACAGAGATTGGAAAATGGAGCATTAGTTCATGATTGAAAAGAACTCTATCCAATCTTGCCCATATTCCATTACTTCCAAGTTGGTTGTTGTGCCAGGTGAACTGAGAACCAGTAAAGCCAGCATCCATAAGTCCACATGCCAGAACACAGTCCTTAAAATCTGATATAGATGTCATATTAGGCGGGTTGCCCCCTAGTTTTTCATCCATTTCCATGATACAGTTAAAATCCCCTGAGACAATCCAGGGGGCAGAAATCTGATTGTTTAAAGCAGTCAAAGAATCCCATAAAGGCCTTCTTTCAGCAATGGAGCACTTGGCATATACGATAGTCATATAAAAATTTGGCACAGAGGAGTTGGCTTGCAGGATTGTAATTTGCTGATCATCCCTATTAATGAAGGTAAAGTCAAGGGTATCATTCCACAAAATCCAGATGTGGGCCAGCATATCATTATTTGCGATAGCATGTTTCATGCCCAATTTCTTACAAATATTCTCCATGTGACAGGTATTAATTTTTGGCTCTAAAATAGCAACACAATCAATCTTGTAAGTTTTCAGCAAGAATTTTAGTCGGCCTTGGGACACATCATTACCAACACCTCTGATATTCCAAACGAGGAGGGTCATTGAGAAGAGGAATTATCAGCAATATTTCCCGCAGACATAGTCCTGAGCATAGATCTAGTCATAACACCAGTCTGATCAGTGTGCATAACCCTGAGATTGTTGATTTCAGCAGCAGCAGCAATCTTAGTGCAATTCTGTTTAACATTATCTGAAAGATTTTGAACTCCAGCACCCATGAGGGTAATAGCTGTATCAGTGTTGCCCTTATCATGACCCACAACTGCTAGTTCAGGAACCAAGGCAATCTCCCCTGAGGAGGGTGCCAATTTTTGGAATGAAGGAAGCTCCACTTGAGGAGTATCTGAATACTCGCTCAAGCAACCCACTGAGGAGTTAGGATGGATTGAAGTAGAAGTCAGATGCTGAATTACAAGGTTCTGCTTTTGAGTCAGAGGCTTTAGTTTCTCTTCTAAGATAGCCGAAGGCTCCCCCGAGCAAACCATAGAAGAGGTAGAAGGATTTGGGGTAGGTGCCAAGGTTTGAGGGATAGGAGTCCGCTGGGTCTCAGCTGGTTTAAAGGCATTCTCCTCAGCTTTCCCAAAACCTTCCATAACAGAATTGGAAAAACCATGTGTCCCTAAAAACACCAAAGCTTCTTTTGAACACTCTCCCGGAAGGATCTCCTTGAAAATGACAACATCAGAATTCTTTGAGCAAGGACTGGTTTCAGGAGCTACCTGTGGTAATTGAGCAGCAGATTTCTTCACATCAGCAATTGCTTTCCTATTAGTGACAGGCTGCCAAATAGTCTTAGTCTTTGTGTCTAAACTAGTAGGTGCTTGAGTGGGTAATTTCTGCTGCATAGTCCCATTCTGATCGTGATTTTTGGACATCTTGCAAGAGTCTACATAGTGACCAATCCGAGAGCAAAGAGTGCAGAACTGGGGTAAGTCAGGGTAGGAAATATTTTGCCAAGCCCCTCCACCCGGAAAGCCAATCCAAACCCTTGAAGGACTTGATTTAGAGATGTCCAACTCAATGCAAACACGGGCAGCGTTAGTTTGAGACAGGTTCAGAGTCGATTGAAAATATCCTATTCAACCTCTTAATAAACTTTAACTGTTTGCTTCATGTAAATTCATTTAAGACTATCTGAAATCTGAAAAGTTGAAGTCCATGTCTACGTTGACTGAGATATATAGTGTATGTAGTTGTTCTTAAACACCTAACTTGTTCTGAATCCATTCTGAGAAAAAGTATGGACAGAGCAATGACTATGGTTACTGGGAAACCTGTCCAAAGGATTGTGTCATGAAGTACCATGGTTAACTCTGTTTAAAGAGATGATTGGAAACTACTGTGAGAATATGGCAGAGCAATGGCATAATTGTATTGAGTAACTGGGGATTCTGGCCTCTGATCAAGGTGTATCCTCATGCCAAAGATACTTTTAATGCGACCTCTGTTCTCTAAAGTGGGAGAAGCAATACGGTTGTCACACTGAGTAACTGGGGATTCTGGCCTCTGATCAAGGTGTCTCCCCACGTCAAAAGGTGTTGATAAACCAAAATTGTTCATTAAAAAAAAGGGGGAAAATATGAACAAGTGTAAATCAAATTCTGAAAGAACAATCAAAATTCAGATGGATTCACTTATGTATCTCTTAAAGCAGTCATGGAAAGTAAACTAAGCAAGATAGAAGTTGGTTGAACTAGAATTTTATATGAGCTTGTAGTTCCTTTTTTTTTATTAAGTGTTGGTTCAGATATGAGTACCATTTCTTTTTGAAAAAACTCGGTTTGCATCATTCTTAAACCATATCTGGCAATCAAGGATTCGTAAGCTTTTATAATGGAGGAATCTAAAACTTAAATTCTGTTTTATGAAGTTGGTATCATGCTGAAAAGTTCTATATCTCAATTTTCACTATTTGCTGAATCTGTTCATCCTATTGCTCTCTATCACTGTGCTTTGAATGTCATTGGTTCTCATATACATGAGGCACAACTCTCAGTATAACATGTTTACTTGCTGCCTTTGGATAACCAGAGTTCATCCTTGTAGATTGTTTATCTGCATCTGCCATGTCAAATGGAGAGTATTAGTTGCATATGCATGTCTGCATAAGTTGTTTGACTAAGGGGGAGAATTGTTTTAATTGCTTCTGATATTGTGTTGCCCTCTTCTGCTGAACTATTTTGGGTGTCTCATATGACATCACTAGATTATCAAAGTATTGTTCTTCTGATATTGTTCTCTTTTTGATGAAGTCAAAGGGGGAGAATATTTTGATGAGTTTAGTCTGAATATACCATTTCTTTCATTCATGAGACTCATAGTGTTGCCATCATCAAAAAGGGGGAGATTGTTGTGTCCCTGTGATTTTGATGATAGCAAACATTATAAGTCATCATTTGTTTGTGTCTGCATATGAATGTCTGGTTGAGCATCTCGTGAGTGTTATTCCATTTGTGTCTGCATATGAATGCTTGATTGAGCATCTCTTGAGTGTCATTCCATTAAACAGGCTGTGTGCAGTTTCGGTGCATTTCATAACTTTGTTTCACTGTGGCCATCAGTCAATGGATGTCTAGACTCATGCATTTCATAACTATGCTCAGGCTAAGTCTGTACAGAACCTTAACTCTATACAGAGCCTTGTTCATCGTGTGCTAAGCATTTCCAAAGTCTATACATCGTGTTTCACTCACGTTCATCTTTGTTCAAAGTCTGTACAGCGTTTTGGCTAGAATGTAGCGTCTCATGTTAAGTCTGTACAGCATGCATCAATGCATTAACAAGTCTATACATTGTGCATGCATCGTCTCTCAAGTCTGTACAGGGTTTGGCTAAAATGCATCGTCTCTCAAGTCTGTACAGGGTCTGCCAAGAATGCATTCACTAAAGTCTATACATTCATCCCTAAGGCAAAGTCTATACATCGCATGCATTGCACATTGCAAGTCTGTACAGGCCAAGTCTGTACATCCGACCGTCTCATTCAGCATCTCACTCTTGCAAGTCTATACGTTGCTTCTAGCATGCACTTTCCAAGTCTGTACATTGGTTCAGGCTTTCCAAGTCTGTACATTGGCCTTCGAGTTTTCCAAGTTTGTACATTGGTTCAGGCTTTCCAATTCTGTACATTGGCCTTCAAGCTTTCCAAGTCTGTACATTGGCCTTCAAGCTTTCCAAGTCTGTACATTGGCCTTCAAGCTTTCCAAGTCTGTACATTGGCCAAGTGTCTTGTGCTTTGAAGCTTTATCAAGTCTATACATTCGTTTATCAAAGTCTACACATTGCATCGTGCTTCAAAGTCTATACATTGCTGTGCATTCCTTGATTTCAAAGTCTATACATCGCTGTGCATTCCTTGATTTCAAAGTCTGTACATTCTGGTTGCTTCATAGCAAGTCTGCACATCCCGCTTGCACTAAGTTTGTACATGGTCCTGGCGCTCGCAAGTCTGTACATTGATTTGGCGCTCGCAAAGTCTGTACACCAGCTTGGTGCTCACAGAGTCTTGCTGCGTCTATGTGCTAGTCCATGCATTGTCAAGTCTATACAGCGTCTCTTAGCGTCTTATGCATTCAGCATAGAAAGTATGTACATTCGTTGACAGACTCATGCATAAACAGTAAGACAAAGTCTGTACATTCGGTGACAGCTTGTCTAAGCATCTCATGCATTCAATGTGCATACTTTCATTCTGTTTGTGCATCTCCTTCAGAAGTCTGTACAATCCTTTGAGCATTCAAGTCTGAACACTCTTCAGCAAGTCTGTACACACTACAGCACTCAAAGGCTTAACACTCTTCAGCAAGTCTGTACACTCTTCAGCACTCAAAGGCTGAACGTTCTTCAAGCTAAAGTCTGTACACTCCTTATTTCTAAGTCTATACATTCTATCCTTCACACTAAGTCTGTACACGGTGGTCTTCAATTACCCAGCAAGTCTGTACATCCTGCTGATTATTTTCTTATGACTGTGTGACAGGTACTGTTCGTGAAGTCTATGAAGGGCACGTGATCCGAGGTTGGCACCTGGCACGTGATCCGATGACAACGCCCTAATTGCTGCTGCTATAAATACGAAGCCTCCTCCATCTGGATAAGACTGATCAAGAAAAAAAAAGAGACTGATCGAGAACAGAAAAAAGAGAGTGATCGAGATAGAAGGAAAGAGCTGCAGAGAGGCAGAGAGGCAGTGAGCAGAAGAAGAAGAAAGAAGAAGAGTGAGCCAGAGAGCAGAAGAGAGATCGAGAGATCCAGCTTAAGAAGAAAAAGAGAAAAGAGAGCTTGCAGGAAGAGAGAGGCAGAGAGTCAAAGAGGAAGAGAAGAAGAAGATTTCGTTCTTCTGGCATTTGTATCAAATCCATGCGAGATTGCTCCTTGGCGAGCTACATCTTTGTGGTCTACATTTCCAACTTTCTGATTGCTGTATTTTTCCTTTCTTGTCTTTGTTTACATTTCCATTGTGTTTCTTCCGATTCTCTAGTGAGGTCGGTGGTCCTCCTGTGGTATCAGGAGAAGGGAGACTTGGAGTCTCCGGGTTGCTAGTGACTGGTGTTACTAGTGGTTTCCCTCTGGGTTTCAGAGGAAGAGAGACTTGGGTCTCTGGGTTCCCCTCCGGTTTGGAGGAAGGGAGGATTGGTCCTCCAGTTGCAGGCGACTGGGTGTCGCTTGTGGGTTCCCTCCTGGGTGGAGGAAGAGAGACCTCAGTCTCTGGTTTGCTAGTGACTGTGTGTCACTAGTGGTTCCCTCCGGTTGGGAGGAAGAGGGGAGGCTGTTCCCCTGGTCAAGCTGTTGGGAAGCAATTGTTGCAGACTGAGTCTGCTGTTCTAGCCTTGCTAGTGGAAGCCTCACTCCGGTTTGTAGTGAGGGGTGGACGTAGGTCTGTGGACCGAACCACCTAAAAAATCCTGGTGTTCACTTGTGGTTTGATTTCCTTATGTGTTCTTTTCATTCCTGCGCTCATTAGATGCTTGCTTAGGAACGTGTGAGGGTTAATAGAATAGTTGTCTTGCTTTGATCCTTCTAAGTATTCTCATTATATTTTTGCAACAGTCTTTAATTCCGCATATCTGAGCTTTAGAGTTTTAATTAGGTAATATTTGAAGAGGGATACATTCACCCCCCCCCCCTCTGTATCCGGGCCTTGCACCCTATCAGTGGAAGCTATGAAGGGAGGAAGAAGGAGATGCACGAGATCCCTCTCCACTAAGGTGGTGAAGTGGTTCCTGCTCAGGGAGTTTTAGGCGTGTGTTGGCCTTACCTTTCGCTGGAGAGAGTCCTAGGTTTAAATAGTGTGACAGCCTTATGAGTCCCGTAAGTTGAGGAGTTTCAGGCGGGGGTTACATCCTCATCGCGAACTCTTTACGTCCTCATCGTGGGCTCTTTACGTCCTCGCCGTGAGCTCTTTATAGCCTTGAGGATTCATGGGCCCCCTTATCCTCGTAAACTTCTGCTCAGAAAGGGTTCTCAATGGCAGCATGGATAAGCAATCGTCGGTCGACCCAAGAGTGAAGAGTGCCCAGCCCTTATCCAGATGAAGAGGGGCGATCTCGCGCTGGTCTTGAGCTGGAGGAGATGATCACCGAATAGTGAACTACAAGGAAGGGAAACAGATCAGGGGGCCCAGGGATGGTTCCCTGGGGAAAACCCTCCGATGACTAAGTCAGTAGAGCAGTGGTGGAAGCTATGAAGGGAGGAAGAAGGAGATGCACGAGATCCCTCTCCACCAAGGTGGTGAAGTGGTTCCTGCTCAGGGAGTTTTAGGCGTGTGTTGGCCTTACCTTTCCCTGGAGGGAGTCCAAGGTTTAAATAGTGCGCTTGCCTTATGAGTCTCGTAAGCTGAGGAGTTTCAGGAGGGGGTTACATCCTCGAAGCGGGCTCTTTATGTCCTCATCATGGGCTCTTTATAGCCTTGAGGATTCGTGGGCCTCCTTATCCTCGTAAACTCCTGCTCAGAAAGGGTTCTCAATGGTAGCATGGATAAGCAACCGTCGGTCGACCCAAGCGTGAAGAGTGCCAGCCCTGTCCCGGGTGATCGGCATAGCTCGGGTGAGGTTCGGTCGGAGTGGGCACTGGGCGCCAGCCCTTATCCCGGTGAGGGGGATAGGTCGGGCGCAGGTCTTCCTCTGATCGGACCGACGCTCGGCCTTATGAGCCTAATGGCCGCCTAGGAAGTGCTTGATCCCGAGTGAGCTTATTGGGCTTTTATGCTAAGTGGGCCCTACGGGGCGGTCACTTAGATGAGCTGGGCCTCGTTCAATCTCGCTGGACCTAGTTCGGCCGCTCTTAGATGGGCTACAGAAATCCCCCTCTCCATGCCATTTCCAAACACTGTCCTATTCCAAGTTCCTAGCATTTTTCTCAAATGCTTCAGTTTCAGACTAAGGGTGGTAATGTGTGAAGTTGCCAATGGACCTTGATTCCAAAAACCTTCAATATCTACCAGATATTTATCATGTAATGTCCACATCTTTTGAAAATAGAATCTACTTTTAAATTGTTCTCGAGTAGTAGCCCTCACAAGAAGGGGGGCATAGTCCGAAGCTTCCCTAGAGAGGTGATCAACAGTAATAGGATGGAGCTTCAACCAATCATAATTAATAAGCACTCTATCTAATCGGGCCCATATTCCTTTCTTCCCACTCTGGTTATTATGCCATGTAAATTGGGAACCCAAGAATCCAGCATCAAGGAGAGCACCATTAGAAGCACACAGCTTAAAGTCAGACATGGACATTAAATTAGGAATATTACCTCCTAGCTTTTCGCCCATGTCCATAATGCAGCTAAAGTCTCCTGCAACAAGCTAAAGGCCATCAACTAGATGATGCACAGAATTGAGTGAAGCCCAGAGATTCTTCCTCTCAGATACTGAACACTTAGCATAAACAAAAGTAACAAACAAGTGAGACAAAGTATGACTAGTTTGAATAAGGGAAAGTTGCTGATCATCCTGACAGAGAATAGAAAAATCCATTGAATCCTTCCACAAAACCCAAATGTGTGCCATAGAATCATTCAGGTTGTTAGCAACAGCCTTATCCATACCCTGTTTTCTTCTTATTCTATCCAAATGACAGACTTCTATTTTCGGTTCCAGAATAACAATGCAATCCAGTTGATGAGATTTAATTAGATGCTTAATTCGGCCTTGAGATAAGTCATTACCAATACCTCTGATATTCCAAATAACAAAAGCCATTAGCAATTAGAATTCACCAGAAATGATCCTATGGAACCTGCCCTTTTCATTGCTTAATAACTTGTTGAATATGATTTTGGGTTCTAGATAAGCCATAGACCATCTAGGAACAGAGTAAACACAACCCTTGGGTCAAACCATGGGTTGGGAACAAGTTGATAGAAAGCGGTCATGTCTGGACCGTTTCTTGAATATGGCGGTCCGGTTAAGACCGTTTTCAAAAAGTAGTGATCATTCCAAGACCGCAATGAAGCAGAGTCGACGCAGAGAGAAGGAACATGTCAACTCAGTGTACTCAGAGAGAAGGCGGTCATGCTAGGGTCGCAACCTACAGGTGGCGATCTCCAGAAGGCCGCTATCTGCCCGAAGTGTAGAAAACATCGGTAAACTTGAGTGCTTTCTAGACAAATGGACTTTGAGGGTACAACCACCTCGGCGTCGTAGTGGGAATCCCAGGCTCGTGGAGACTTACAGAGCTCTTGAAACATGATCACCTAGTCCAGTGGAAGGAATATTCAACAGAGAGGATCACAAGTCCAAGAGAGTGTGCTTATAAGTGTAAAGCGTAACTAATAGCAACGTATCGGAATACGTGCCATGTACTTAAGAAAGACTTGAGATGAGAGGGGATCGTGTAGAAACAGCGATCAAATCATCAATAAATCAAGTTCTATAAACCATATGAAATAACTTTAATACAAGAATATATGGTTTTGGTATGAAATTAACATAAGTTTAAAATAAGTTTATGAAACATGTAGGTCATGAAATCTATTATAGCGACTCGGATAAAATTATGGGAATAAAATTTCCTAAATAGATAACCTCCAAAATAAACTAAATAGTCAAAGAACCTAAATCAATTTTTTTTAATTCGATTATTAATCGGATACAAATTCGGAAATCACACTATCCGCTCCGTTTATAGGTCTAGATCTCACGGCAATTGATGCATATCAATAACATTGTTCCTTATAATAGGCCAAGAAATAAATCAGACAAGGGGAAAACAAAATCACATAGACCTCAGCAGCTTTTTTTTCATCTCTCTCTCATCAACTGTTGACATCATCATCCTCCTGTTAACTTGGGAGTATAGAGACCGTTTAAATCTCAGCTCCCAAAATTTTTCTTGGAGCAGCAGAACCTAAATCAATGATAAAAGCCCAAACCATAATCATCACTATTGGGCTTAAACTCAAACCGCAAAGGCCTCAGCCTTAAATGAATATATAAATATATATGGACTTAAAATGGCAAAGAAGGCCCATAGCCTTCTGTACGTCCAAAGGAATTATGGGAATGTATATATGGATATAGATATTATTCCAAAAACTATCTCACGTTCGAAGCTTGCATGGACTTTAGGGTTTTTAGTTCCTGTGGGAAAGCGGCTGTAGTTATGGATAGAAACGAATAAGCATGGGAAACTTTAGATCTATTAGGATTGTTTATGTTGGAATTAAATCCCATTAGGATTCTACAACCCCATAAGGTTTTCCTTCCCTATAAATATAAACCCCTCTCGAACGAGCCCCAGCTACTACTGTTGCTCATCCTGATTACTCTACATCGACGTTGCCCTTCGTCACCTTCGAATCATTATGCGTAAAGAAGAAAGGCTACTCTTCTTTCTACATTCCATTGATGCCATCATCATCTTCCATGTTGCGTCTTCCTATTGTTGCTACCATATTACGACGTGAAGGCATTGCTCCTTCACCTTTCTTCTTCCACGGTAGTTGCTACTGGACGTGCGTGGAGAGGAAGCAAGTGCTTCTGCTACTTTGTACTGCTACTGAAGAAGCTTCATCTTCTTCTTAAGCGAGTTGATGCTGCCTTGTTACTTCATCCATCATACGTGAAGAGGCAAGGATGCGGTCTTCTTCCTCTCTTCTTCCTTCGTTCGAGTGTAGTTGTTGTCGTAGCAAGCTCTTCTTCCTTCACGAGCTGCTGCTGCTGCGGTTGCTCTTGTTATTCTATATTCTTCTCTATCCATCATCCAAAACCCCAAACGAGGTAGGTGTTCTCAAGTTACGAAGCCCAACCTATTGATAACAGTAATATCATGCATATAGGTCTTATATCATGGAATCACGAGTTCTGTTTAGTTTTTCTGAGTTTTTGGTAAATAGCGACCATGGCGTAGGCGCCTATTCAATAAACGCCCACGCAAACAGTCGATAATTCATTATTGCAATTAAATAAACACGACATGTTAAAAATTAATAACTATGTAACCTGATGTGAAAATTAATGCAGATTCTGGATTCCTGATAATTTTCTCTGTCTAATCATGTCTTTACTTTCCTGATTTTATGAACTCCAAGTCTATGAATAGTAATATGTGTCTATGATCGTATCTGCCCGATGCGTATCATCAGACAAAGAATGGGCGACATTCCCTTAGTCGCTATTTAAATAATGAACGCCCTCACACAAGGGCGCTAATTTGTAAATAACTAGTAAATGGAGTATATAATTAAAATTATGAATGCACGACCGAGGTCAGGGCATCATTTAAGGAATGAACGCCACTGTATACAGTCACTATTTCAAAATATAGATATTAATTTTTGGAAAAATCTTAGAATTAACGCCCTTATACAGTGTCGTTAATTTACATTATTTTCATGAAAATTCTGATATAATCGTGATTGAACAACCTTTCATAAGGTCGCTATTTCATAAAATAGCGACTCTATACAAGCGCAGATTTCCTATCTCATAGTTTTATCGCATTTTCTAGCCCATATCGCGGGTCTATTGACATTCTCATCTCACATCCGTAGATGGGGTTTCTGTTTTGATTCTATCGATTACACACTAATTCTCGGTGTTGTTTGAACCCTCTACGGGATATTCCTTCCTTCAGACTGGTGATTTCATCATAGAGACCTCCGTAAGTCTACGCTAACAGTAGACACGCCAAAATTGATACTATGTTGATTAAATCTCATGTCACCATATTAACGCCCCAAAATGAACTTCAATATTTCCATAATATGAAGTTTTTCTTTTTTTGTGTGTTTTTAGGCCATTTTCTAATTATTTTTGTAATTCACGACTCTACGTAGGGCGTGTTTTAAATAACGGCTTGGGCCGGGGTGTTTCTCAAAGAAAGGACGACTGATCCAAAAGGCGTCAGTTTCTGGACTTTTACAAATCCTACTCAAAATTAGAAAATAAGAATTAACGTCCCTCAATGGGTCGTGTTTTGAATTAACACCTCTCTCTCAGGCGTCTCTTCATCATTTTCAAATAAAGAATGTTTTCATTACTAAAATTAAATCCATGAATTAACGCCTTTGTCCCAGTCGTGATTTTAATTAACGCCTTGTCCCAGGTCGTCAATTTCGAATAACGCCTTTCCGTGGGTCGTCTTCCACCCTTCCGAGTCCTGCTTGAACATACCTTTCCTGGAGAGTTCCCTGCTATGTTTTGGTCACCATGCTCGATTGGGGAAGTAGAGACCTTGCCGTAGATGAGTCTTGCCTGTTCTTATCCCATCAGATATGTGTTTTGCACCCTATAAATAGCCCCCTGGGTTGAGCTTACGCGAGGGGTTAGAAGGGGAGAAAGGGTTAGAAAGGGTTAGAAGAGGTTAGAAAAGGTTAGAAAGGGTTAGAAGAGGTTAGAGAAGGAGTTAGGAGCAGAGAAGAGCTTAGCAGAGCAACAGGTTGAGCAGAGAGTTTGTTTTTTTACAGAAAGAAATAGATTGCTGCTGTTTGATTGATTCTTCCTCCTTCCTGATACAGCATCCCACGGCCATCATCTTGGTTTTCTCTCCCTTTACTGTTGTCAGGAACAGTAGGGAGTTCTTTATGTTAGCTTATCTTATCATCTCATCATCGTTCATCACAGTCTTTTGCATTAGCTTTGCATCACATCTCCTCTTTTCCCTAGTTCTCTTAGGGGTTTTAAAGAAACCAAAAGGTGCACAATTCATGCTATTATTTCACCATCTTATTCTATTTGAGGATTGATTCTACACTTTGGCTAATCATATTTTATCTTTGGTTGTTTGTGATTTGCTTAAGGGTAATCAAAGAGAGAAACCCCCTTCATCGGCCGGTCGGTAGAAGGAGGAGGAAGAAATCCACAATCATCCCGCATCCCTTTTCTCACCAGGTATTCGCGATCAATTTCCTTTCTTTTTTTGAGGTAACCCCTCTGGCGATCACCCTCCATATAGCAATCTCTTGCCCCCCTTTTTATTTAGCTTTGTCGGCGTAACATCTTCTTCTTTAAGGTGTTCACAAATTGGCGATCACAGTGAGACTTCCACTGTTTTTCTTTTGATTATCCCCTCCTATTGGCACCCACGTGTGCCCTTTCCTATTGGCACCCACGTGTGCCCCTCCCTTTGGTACCCACGGTACCCCTCCATTGTGCCCCAGGGGCACCCTCCATTGTCCACTGCAGATTAGTCAGTTTGTGAACATCGCTACTGTTTTCTTATTTAACGCCTTCCCTCAAGGCGTTTTTCATAATTTAACGCCTTTACCCAAGGCATCTTTCTGTTATTTAACGCCTTCTACAAAGGCCCTATTCATCATACCTCTTGATTTGGTTTATCACTCCCTGAGAATTCACGCCCTTTGGTCTGGGCATCCTTTGTTAATGCAGCGACTAGCATCAAGGCGTCTTTTATTTTGAGCTTGTGCACTATTTTCTTTTGACGCCCTCTGCCAGAGCCGTCCTTTTCACAATCAGAGCCTCACACCAAGGCGCTTCTTCTGCACTGTCGGTCAGCACTTCACAGATTAGCGGCAGCCCCCCTGTCGTTGCTTCTGCTTTTAGCGACTGCTGCTAAGTCGCTTCTTACCTGTGTGTTTACAGAAACCGATTTGCTCTGTCTATTCATGCTGGATTGATTTATATGTTCATCATCTGATTATACCTGTTTGATCTAATCATATTATTCTGTATTTTGTGGCATTTGGTTGAGAGACCTCCTCTCTCTACACTAGGATTCCACACACCTTTCTTGGAATTGGAATAACCCTCCATTGAGCATTCCATCTCTTTAGACCGGAAATTCCTTTTCCAAGACCTCCGTAAGTCTCCGCACCCGTGGATTCCCTCACGAACGCCGGGCTGGTTGTACCTTGAAGTATCCGGAGTTTAGACAACCCATCGTTGGTGAAGAGAGAGAAAGAACCTAGTTAACCCGGAGATCACACTCAAATTCATAACTAGGGTTCACACTGCAAAAAGAGTGGATTGTGCTGCAACTTAATTCACCCTAACCTCAAACTTGAATCTAAAAGCTTGCGCTCATCACAACTTGTTTGCATAAACTTGATTAGATTGAGTGATTATTGTGGTTATAATCCCTTCAAGATAAGCTTTCTCTCCTCTTAAACATGCAACTTTGCTCAGGTAAAATCATCAACATGGCAAGCTATGGGTACTCCTATGATGACATGGATGAGAATATTTTCGGTCAATCTTATGAGGTTCCCCTCCAGGATTCCATTTACCACGAGGGAAACTACCCCCCGTCTCATGCACATTATTCCCAAGTTCATTTGGTCGACACCACAACTCATGAGGTTGAATCCTCTTCTCAAGCTTTACCCTCCAACCAAAACGCATCAGGGAACACCTCCCCATCATTCAATGTCAATGATTTGATTCATGCTTTATCTCAATTGGATGACTCCCAGTGGCAGGCAGTTCAAGCCGCTTTGAAAGGGAAAGATGTTCCCTCTTCATCTTCCAACCCCCCTCCGGTCGCGAGTGGCCATCATGTTGTCAATGACCAGGCGGTCTTGCACAAAACTCCTTCACGTCCAACAACGCCCGTTGTGGCCATGCCGGCCTAACAAGCAAGTTATTCTGCGGCTAGGCCTCAATTCCTTCAACCTCCCCAAATTCTAAGGACGCCTATGCCAAATTCTTTCATTCCAAATTCGGCCCCAGTCGAGTCAGACACCAATGCTCTACTCCTTCAAAAGTTGGCTAGCATGGAAGAACAACTCAAGAAAGTTACTGCTGCAAAGAATGCCCTGGAGATTTCTCTCCCTACATTGCCAGTATTTCAACTACCACCTTCTGAAATGCCGAACTTTCGGCGATATAATGGAACTGGCAATCCATTTATTCACTTGAAAGATTTTATGTATGAAACTTCCTTTTGGTAGGGCAACAAAGCCTCATTGGCTTATTTTTTTAGAAGGTCTCTAGAGGGGCCAGCCCTCGAGTGGTTTTATTCCTTGGACCCGGCAGATGCTAGTGACTTTGATGTGGTCCAAAAGAAATTCTTGCAGAAATATAGGGACCGGGTCGGACCTTCCCTATCAGTTACAGATCTGGTTGCAGAAAAGATGAAGCCTGAGGAGGACTTCATTATATTTGCTGATAGATGGCGATCAATGGCCGAAAAATGGAAAGATACATTGTCAGAACCGGAACAGGTCAAGATGATCATTTCAAATGCAACCCCTCAGTTCCGGCATATATTGGCCATGAATAGATTGACTACCATGGAGGAGCTCTATGAGAAAGCTCGATATATTCAAACCCAGATGAAAGATTCGCCCATCATGGGCATGTTTGAACCAAAACTGCGGCTGATTAAGAAGAATACAAATGTCAACAATAGCGGACCCACGACTGAGGGCACCGTTACTAACGAGCAAGTTGGCGTGGTTGGCAACCCTACACCCTTTCGCCAATCTAACCCACGACCTCCGCCACCTCCACAGCAAAGCACCCTCTTCAATGCACCCCCACAACACCAATCCGCTCCCCAACATTCCTTTGCTCCTCCATAAAACCAAATGCCGCACCTCGACCCCCCAGATCCTCAACAATACAACCAAGTACCACCACCCACCAACTACGGCCCACCACAACAACAACAAAGGAGACCACTAGGTCCTAAAAGGGCCCACTATCCACCATTGCCCGAAAGTCTCCCGGATATATTCATTGCCCTTATGGCCACCAACTTGCTCATGTTACCAAAGGAAAGGACGGTGTGGCCTGCTAATGTTGACACGTCCCGCTATTGTGTTTTCCACCGCTCCCCTGGTCACAATGTTGATCACTGCTTTCATTTCAAAGACTATATTTATGACTTAAATGACCAAGGTGGTATTAATTGGGATGAGATGAGGTAGTTTATCGCCTCTCTGAAAACAAGAAGACCTCCTCGGCAACAACAGGCTGAGCAGCCGCAGCAACCAGCTCCACAAGTACAACAGCAAGCTCCAGCACCACAGCAAGATATGGGGATTGTCCACAATCCACTACCGGAGCACCCGCTAAACCAGCATGTGAACCCTATCACAACCCTCCATGAGTTGGAGAGGGGGCAAGGATGGCACGAAGAAAACGCCTCTATCGGGGCACTAAACCACAATCCAAACCAACCTCTGCGCCTCTTACGCACGCTTCACACTCCCCAGCTAATCCGCACCCCTCTGCGCCCTGTTAACCAAACCCCATCTACTCCAATTAATTCCCCATCCTTGCCAACCCGGTCTCTCCTTACCCGTTCTCCACCTCCGCAGCCTACCACGCAGCAAACTCCACCACCCATCACCAACCCTTCGCCCTTGCCATCTAGGCCACTCCTCATCCGCCCATCATCAACACCTGTTACATCCACCACCATTACTCCTCCACCGGCAAGGACCCCTCCACCATCAGTTCACCCACCATTTACACCCAGGTCTCTCCTTATTCAACCAACTATCTCCACCCACACTCGGGCACCCCTTTCTACTCCCACGCCTCCTACGGGGGCTTCTTTTTTGAACCCTTCCCCAACACCCCCTACGGGGGCTCCTTCTTTGAACACTTCTCCACCACTTGCCAACACTAATGTCCCTTCTTCATCCTCTAAACCTCCCTCCACCCTTGCACCGACAGAGGCGTCGCCGAATCAAACTATGGTACTCCGTAGTGGATGGATATTCCACCGTGTTTTTCCTCAGAGGGAGCAGGAGCCCACACAGCGGCCCAATGAGCAAGAACAGGAGCAGGAGTCTATCCCGGGCACTCAATACGATTTATTAAAGCATCTGGACAGGACTCCAGCGAGAATTTCTATTTTAGAGCTGATCAAAAGGTCGACAACCCATCAATTGGCCTTAAAAGAATATCTGCAGAAGGTCATGGTTAATGAAGACATTCCTGCCGAGCATATAACCACGGTCCTAACGCCTGCTAGCGGTCAACCAGCAATTATTTTTTATGAACTAGCACCTCAACCAGCTCGGAAATATGCTCTGTGTATCACAGTGGACATTAACAAGGTGGCAGTGAAATAATGTTTGGTGGACACTGGGGCATCCATCAATGTATTGCCACCTAGCACTTTAATGATGTGCGACATTCCAAAAAGTCAGGTTCGGCCATCCACTATAACAGTCACAGCATATGATAACACCAAGAAGCCTCCCTTGGGTATGATAACATTAAAAGTCAATTTGGGTCCAGCTACAATCACGGTAGATTTCCACATCTTGGACATGGATCCAACATTCAATGGCATCCTAGGTCGCCCCTATATTCAACAGCTGGATGCGGTGCCTTCTACAAATCATCAATGCCTCAAGTTTCCACATAAAGGCCGTATTATCAAAGTCACTAGCATGCCGATTTTGCCAGATGAAGACATACACTTAGCAACATCAGTTCTGTCTATTTGGCCTTCCAACAAACCGTTGTTATCAATGTTAGATGTCATTAACCCACGGCCGACGCCCTCAGAGACAATTACAACGGTTGCTATGACACCTCTGACTTCCAAGGGGAAGAAGAAGAAGAGCATAATAAATACCCCTGGCTGGAATATTTTGATGAAAATGGGGTACCAAGCTGGTAAAGGCCTGGGTGTTAATTTCCAAGGCAGAACTAAGCTTGTCAAGCCACAAAAATTAATTGCACGGGGTGGCCTAGGCTATAAAGGGCCAAGCAAGAATGAAGAAGAACCATGGGCAGTTATGACGTCTACTCTGAAGACAGATCGCCAGCCACTTACATGGATACTGCAAACACATTTTGTCAAAGGTGGCACTCAAAACAACGAGCAGACTACAATAGTCACCTCTATGCTAGATTGCCAGGACGTTCATTCTAGACAATTCGCACGTCATATTGCTCCATTAGCCACATACAAAGCCCTAGAGTCTTTAAGGCCAGATAAAAGAAGGAAGATAGATGATCCTGAGTGTGACTGGTATAGATGGTTTGATATGAATGATATCACTATTGCTTTGAGCCGTCTATTTATGCCAACTGATCCAGAATGGCCGCCATTGATCCCTGAGTTGATTGAAAAACCTGCTGTGATAACAGATAAAAGGTAGTTATTGAGCAACTATACAGACACTGGGGAGCCTGATGTGCCATATGAAGAAGGTTTCACGATAGACAGGCTGTGGGCCGGCCTTTTCTCTCCCACTTCCATGCATCTATCTCTTCTTGTCTCCCTGTATTCCCAAATGTTTCCATGTGTGCCTAGACCGCCCCCAATCATGGTCATCTTTTCTCCAAGTTCACTTCGAGTTTCTTCTCCAATTCCTCCCTTGCTCCTGGAGCAATTCTCCAGACTCTCCATCACACCCCCGCGCGGGTCGTTATTAATTCAACCCTTCTCCAATCTGTCAATTTCCACTCCTCCTTCTATTTTCCCTTCACATTGCTTTCTATCGGAAAAAGAAAATAAAAATGAAGAAAAAAATGCCAAAATTTCAACTTTTCAATCCTCCATCTCTGTTGAGGAGACCTCTTATCTCCTTTCCGAGGGTGTCCCGACCCAGGGGCCGCTCTTCTAGGATTCATTAACAAATCTTTTCTACCCTTCTGGCGAAGGGTCTTCGTCTGTATCCCCTCCTGTATCCACTTTTGCACCTCCTTCCTTTTCTTCTTCTAATGATCAAGCTAGTTGCTCCTCTTCTTCTTCTAATAAAATTCATGGGGTAGCTTCACATAAGAAATCCAAGGGTAAGCAAATTCCCCGTAGATTCCTGTTAGAATTGGCTAAAAGGTGCCAGGTGTTGCATCTCTGTAGTTTTGATGATGACTAACACTATGAATCAAATTGTTTTTATGATAATTATTTTGATGCTCCTTGATGAATGATAAAGATCCTGCATTGTCTAAATATTCTTAGGATCTAATGTTGTTGTCTTGCATGCACATCTATGGATCAAATGCTTTTTCATCATGCTTTTCTGATTTAATGCTCCTCTATCATGTTCACCCATGAGCTCATACTTATTTGTCTTGTTTATATGGGTTCTGTGCATTTAGTGCGTTGACGCACTTGGCTGGCTGCGTAGACGCAATAGTGCATTTTTCGCTTGCTGTTTTGTCCACTGCGTCGATGCTGTCACTGGATGCGTTGACACATTGGCCTATTGCCAGGGGCGTGAGCATTTCATTTAAGCAGTTGAGGCGACGCTGCACGATGGAAGCGTTGACGCATTGGCTTGGTGCCAAGGGCTTGAGCGTCTTGCCTATGAAGCTGAGTCGACGCTGTCACCTGAAGCGTTGACGCATTGGCTTGTTACCAAGAGATTGTGCGTCTCGCCCAAGGAGCTGAGGTGACGCTACACAATGGAAGCGCCGATGCCTTGAGTTTATGACCAAAGGTTCTTTTGATCAACCACCAAGCAGAAGCGTCGACGCTGTCACTAATGCGTTGACGCATTAGTGTGTTTTGTCAAGGGACCTGTTCTCCATTATATCCATTGCGTTAACGCCTTGGCTTTAGTGCGTTGACTCGTTCTTCAGTCCTTTGATAAGTCCCGTGCAATCTGTGTGAACAAATGTATGACTTGAATATTTCTGAGATTGACTGAATGTTCTCTGAAACCTTACAGGGACTTAAAGACAAATTGGAACTTTATTCCAATCATGTGAGCACGTGATCCGAGGGAATAATCGTCTAACACGTGGCTCGGTTCATCTGGAAGCATGACTTCGCGTGTGTCTCCCAAACCCTCACTCTCTCGTGAGGTTGGATATATATATGAAGGTTTCTGCTCCTGAAAAGCTGCCGAAGCCACAAGAAAAAGGGTGAGGCCAGAGCGAGAGGAAGGAGAGGAGAAGCCATCCTGATCCATTCGTTGAGCGTACCTGGAAGAGAGAGAGTGATAAAGGAGAGGATGGTTTTCTGCTATGTTTTGTCTATGCTTCTTTAAGAAGCTACATTGTTTCTCCGTTTGATTGCTCTTCGATATTTCTTTATGTTTTCAGTTGTTTGTTCTTAAATTCCGATACTCTGTTTTATCATTCCCTCTAGGTGTAGAGGAAGAGAGGTGAATCCTCTGGGTTGCATTGTGGTTCCCTCTAAATCAGATCAGAGGAAGGGAGGTGGTCTCCGGGGTTGTTGTGTTCAGATAGTGAGGAGGCTATCTGGGTTGTTCCCTCCGGCTGTGGAGGAAGAGAGACAGCGTCTCTGAATTGCAGTGAGGGTGAGTCACTGCTGGGTTCCCTCTTGTCTAAGAGGAAGGGAGAGTTATCTCCGGGTCAGGTCTTGTGGTGTGAGACCTGGGTGCAAGCTGTGAGTTCAGCGTCTGTAGGGATTTCGATCCCCAAGCTGTGGATCAGCGTGTTGTTGGCAGACTGAGTCTGCGATTCTTTCTTGTGAAAGGGAAGCCTCACTCGGCCTTGAGTGAGGGATGGACGTAAGTCCGCAGGTTGCAGACTGAACCATCTAAACCTCTTGTTCTTCGTGGTGTGATTGTGCGCATCTTTTCTCTTTATGCTTTTGTCTGGTTTCATGAAGTAAGTGTGATTGTTGATGATCGAAACCTTGGTCTGACTGCTTGCTTAGTGCTTGTGCATATGTGCTGATGAAATTCTGAGTGATATATGTTCTGCGCTCGTGACCTACTTTATCTTGGTTGAGGTTTCGGATTATTTTACATATAGTCAGTCTTCCTAGCCCATCTCATCTTCTAAGATTTCCTCGGCTAGGACAAATATTTTTTAAAGAGGTGATCTATTCATCCCCTCCCCTTCTAGCTCACCGTCCTCCTGTTTAACAGTTGGTATCAGAGAGGGTTTACCCGAGATGTGGTCCAACGACCAGGGTAATCCTGGAACCAGTGGTCTCGCAGCTACATAGCTGAAGGACAGTCAATCTCCCATCCCCCATATTTTGATGGTTCTAATTATTTCTTTTGGTAAAACATGATGGAAGCTTTCATCCGATCTCAGAGCCACAAGCTGTGGAGAGTCATTACAACTGGACCTTATGATTTACCTCCGAATGAGGAGATGTGGTCTGAAGAACAAGTCAAATTATCCGGACTGAACTCGTCTGCGCTCAACATCATCCAGTGCGCAGTTCACCCTGAAGAATATGCCCGAATTTCGGCGTGCAAGACAGCTAAGAAGATGTGGGATGAACTAGCACTGATTTACGAGGGTACCTCTCAGGTCAGAGCTACCAAGGTAAACTACCTAACCTCTGAGTATGAATTATTCAAGATGAAGTCAGAGGAGAGCGTGACTGATATGTACGCTAGGCTGTCACTGATCACAAACAGCCTCAAGGGATTTGGAAAGGAAATATCTGAAGGGGATATAGTCAGGAAGATCCTAAGATCCTTGACTCCAGCATGGCACACAAAAGCCACTGTGATAGAGGAATCAAAGGATTTAACAACCATGACTGTCACTGAACTCATAGGGTCTCTTATAACCTATGAGATAAATCTCAAGAAAATAGGAGAAGGAAGTGACAGAAAGGGTAAGAATGTTGCTCTTAAAGTTGAACGACATAGCAGTAGCAGCAACAGCAGTAGCAGCAGCAGCAGCAGCAGCAGTGGAGACTCTGATGGAATTCCAGACCTTGACAGGAGTGAAAAAGCTCTGCTCACACGACAGTTCAGGAAATTTCTGAAACTGAAGGGAAAATCATATGGGAGAAGAAGAAACTACTCATCAGGTAAATATCCGAACAATGGCAATGACAAGGATAGAAATGCTAAAAGTGCGATGTGTTATCATTGCAGGAACTTTGGGCACATGAAGCAAGATTGCCCTGAGCTTCAGAAGAAGACACTGGATTACCATAAGAAAGGCTCCAAAGTGTACAAGAAAAAGCCAAAAGCTATGGTATGCACTTGGAGCGATGAAGAAGAAGACTCAGAGACTAATTCCTCAGGAAAGGAGACTGAAGGAGTATGTCTGATGGCCGACGAGGAAAATGAGGTAATCAATCCCTTTGTGACTTACTCTATTGATGACTGGGAAGATAAGTATGGTGAATTGCTAGATATGTACAATGCCTTAGCTAAAGAACATAGAGTCACCAAACGCAAACTCAATGTGGTTAATGAAGAACAAGAACTCATCAAGATAGAAAACTCCAAACTGATAGCTGAATTAGCTCAAATGGAAAATGTAAGAAATGAGAACAATCTTGTTAAAAATGAGCTTGAAAAACTTAGAAAACAGCTTGATGAAACCAATCAACATACTGAAGAAAACCTGAGACAAAATGACTTACTCAGGGAAGGGTATGAAGCTGTTAAAAGGGTCAATGATGAATTGCTGGAAAACAATATATGTCTGCGGAAGGAGTTGGAAGATAAGAAGAAAACTCTTGAGAGGTTTGTTTTGGGAGAGAGTAATTTGAATGCCTTGTTAGGCACCAAAGTAAACTTTAACAGAGAGGGGTTGGGTTTCAACCCAAGTAAGAAGGAAGCATTTAGGGTAAAAACCACTACTTTCTGCACTGAGAAAGGAAAAGAGAAACTGGACATTCCATCCAGTTCCAAAACTACTGAACAACAAAAGAACATCCATAGACAACAGGCTGATTTTGGAAAAATATCTTCAAGAAATTCAACAAGCCCACGCACCAGAAGCAAGGTGTCTGTCAATTCAAAAACTATGACTCTAATAAAAGAATGGGCTATTTTAAAAGAAACATGGGAACGTCTAACTACACACAGAATACTGTCAATAAAATGCCTTCATCTAGACAGGTTAAAAATTATGGTCTGGCTGGGACCCAAACCTTTATCAACAGAAACTGGACACACCTTGAGAAACAAAAATAAACAAATGAAATGTACATCAATAACAAAACTGTCAACTCTCAGCACAGAAAGAAAAAGGGGTTAAAATAGATCTGGATTCCCAAGACTGTGCTTAATGAATTGAACGGTATTTTTGGACCCAACTTACCTTGGGTTCCAAAGCACACAACTTAAATTGTTACTGTGCAGGTGAGCCTAGCAGCCGAGAACAACAAGTGGTATCTCGACAGTGGCTGCTCGAGGCACATGACAGGGGATCAAAGAAAGTTCAGCAAGCTTGAATTGAAAGCAGGAGGGTCAGTTAAGTTTGGAGGTAAAAATAAAGGTCAAATCATTGGGACCGAAACCATCGGTAAGAAAACCTCCAACTCTGTAGAAAAAGTCTTGTTGGTTGAAGGTCTGCAACACAATTTATTGAGTATTAGTCAGTTATGTGACAAGGGTCACAAGGTTCTTTTTGATGAGCATGCTTGCAAAATTTTAGAACCAAACTCTGATAAAATAAAGTTCATTGCAAATAGAGTCAATAATGTCTATATTGTGGATCTTGATGTTAAGTCTGAGTCTAATCTGTGTCTCACTGCTGATTCAGAGAATAACATGTTTGACTGGCATAGGTGACTAGGCCATGCTAGCTTTAACACCTTGCATAAATTAGCTAAATTTGATTTAGTTAGAGGTATGCCTAGCTTAAAGTTCAAATCAGTTTCGAAGAATTGCGAGGCCTGTGCTCTAGGCAAGCAAACTCGAGCTTCTTTTAAAATTAGGTCTGAGAGCTTGTCAACAAAGATCATGGAACACTTGCACATGGATCTCTTTGGTCCTACCAGAACCCAGAGTCTAAATGGTAAGAGATTTGGTTTTGTCATTGTCGATGACTACTCTAGATTTGCATGGCTATTTTTCTTGGCAAATAAGAGTGATGCTTTTCAAAAATTTGAACATTTTTTCAATAAGCAAAAATATATAGGCACAAGATCACTGTTATCCAATCAGATCATGGAGGAGAGTTTGAGAACTCCTCATTTTCTAGCTTCTGTGACAAGGACGGACTGACTCACAAATTTTCTTCTCCCAGGACCCCAGAGCAAAATGGAATTGTGGAGAGAAGGAATCGAACAATAGTGGAAATGGCAAGAACACTACTAATGGAGAGTCAGCTACCTAAGAGCTTTTTGGGCAGAAGCGGCAAACACAGCCTGCTACATACTTAATAGAGCTTTGGTAAGACCCATACATAAGAAAACACCATATGAACTCCTGAAAGGTAAGAGGCCTAATGTCTCATATTTCAAAATTTTTGGTTCAAAATGCTTTATTCATAATAACAACAAGAGAGACTTAGATAAATTTGATGCTAGAAGTATTCCAGGAATATTCCTAGGATACTCTGAAACATCTAGGGCCTTCAGGGTCTTTAATAAAACTGATAGAACTGTAGAGGAAACCCCTCATGTTATTTTTGATGAAACAAAAATCTCTAACAACCTAAATGATGATAACAGGTCTACAAGTCATGATGGAGAGTTCCTGAATCAAATGCAAGAGGAGGAAGTACAACCGGCTGAAGAACCCACTGATCTGAACCCAGTAAGAACAGCCGAACAAGGTGAGTCCTCAACAAATGTCAGAGTTTTAAAAGACCACCCTGTAACCAATATTATTGGTAGTCTTAATGATCCCCCTAGGACAAGATCTCATTTCAGAAATGTTCAGAATCAGGACTTAATTGCTTTAGTTTCTCAAATTGAGCCTAAGACCATTGAAGAAGCCTTAAGTGATGAGAATTGGGTAACTGCCATGTGTGAAGAACTAGGGCAATTTGATAGAAACAATGTCTGGGAACTTGTACCTAGACCTGAAAATTTCAATGTAATAGGAACAAAATGGGTTTTTAAGAACAAACTGAATGAAGAAGGTGTCATCTCTAGGAATAAAGCTAGACTTGTAGCTAAAGGCTACAGTCAGGAGTATAGAGTAGATTTTGATGAATCCTTTATTCCAGTAGCTAGAATGGAGGCTATCAGAATTCTATTAGCATTTGCTTGTTCAAACAACATAAAACTTCAACAAATGGATGTTAAGAGTGCTTTCTTGAATGGAATTCTAAAAGAAGAAGTTTATGTTGAACAACCTCCTGGATTTCAGTTTTCGACTAAACCTGATCAAGTCTTCAGGTTAAACAAAGCTCTTTATGGACTAAAGCAGGCTCCTCGGGCCTGGTATGAAAGGCTGACCAGTTTCTTACTGAATAAAGGATATGACAGAGGTAAAGTTGACCAAACCTTGTTCACTAAGAATTCAAGACATGATCTCATCATAGTTCAGATATACGTAGACGACATAATCTTTGGATCAACAAATCCTGAACTGTGTAATGAATTTTCACAACTTATGTCAGCTGAATTTGAGATGAGCTTAGTTGAAGAACTGACTTATTTTCTTGGCTTACAGATAAATCAAATGACAGATGGCTGCTTCTTCCACCAAACCAAGTACACGCTGGATATCCTAAAAAGGTTTGGGATGACTAACCTGAAGCAAATTTCCACCCCAATGAGCACAAGCATGACCCTTAATGCAGATGAGTCAGGTAAACAAGTGGATGAAAAACTCTACAGAGGTATGATTGGATCCCTCTTGTACTTAACTGCCTCTAGGCCAGACATACAATTCAGTGTTGGTTTATGTGCAAGATATCAGTCTAGGCCTACTGAACTACATTTGTCTGCTGTAAAAAGAATCTTTAGATATCTGTCTGCCACACATACATTAGGCTTATGGTATCCTGCTTCACGCACATTAGATTTAGTTGCATACACTGATGCAGACTTTGCTGGATGCAAACTAGATAGGAAGAGCACCAGTGGCCACTGCCAATTCTTAGGAGGATGCCTAGTTTCTTGGAGTTCAAAGAAACAACATTCAGTGGCTCTTTCCACTGCTGAGGCTGAATACGTGGCTGCAAGCAGCTGTGGCACTCAGGTTATCTGGATCAAGCATCAACTTCAGGATTACCATGTAGAGACAGGTTGCACTCCCATTTTTTGTGATAACACTAGTGCCATAAACATTGCAAAGAATCCTGTTTTACACTCACGAACAAAACACATTGAAATTAGGCACCACTTTATCAGAAATGAAATTACAAATAAAACATTTGAATTAATTCATGTTGGGACTGCAGATCAAATTGCTGATATTTTTACAAAACCTCTAGATACTGAAAAATTCACTTCTTTGAGAAGAGAACTTGGTATTTACAAACTCTGACTGATTTGAGGCAATGAATTCTGGTTCATGTATTTCCATAAATTTAGTGGTAGTTTTGTCATACTTTTTCTGGTGGGGGTCCCTATGTGAGGGGGAGCGGGTGTGTGCTTTGAGTAAAGTCAATTCTGCTTCTCTGTTGTTTTCTGGGTAGAATGGAAGATAGAGCTACTAGAGAGGGGGAGCTTGACTAATTAGAAACGCTTGAAAGATGGTTGTTGTTGCTGGATTAAATGTTAGAATTGATCTTGAATATTCCTCTTAATAGAACCACATTCATTTCCTACATTCTTAAGTTTGTGCAATTAAAGTCCAGCTAGAATCCTCTTCTAGTAAGTCTTAAGAGGCTAAGATTAACCTTCACAAGTATATCCTCTTACTTTGTTGCATGACTCATGAACAAGCTAGACTTGTAAGAAATGGTTTCTGTTTATGAGCTTCTCATTGGACATCTTGATAAGACCTCTAATATTTGCCCTGGTTTTTATCTTCAAACAACCCCTTGTTGAGCTAGTTAAACTGATCTGTGCTTAAAATTGCATACTGAGAAACTAGGAATCCCATCAATGAAATGAGAATTTCCTATGTCATGAGGTATCAGTTCTCATAAACAAAATCAAAAGAAAGAACTACAATTCAAAATTATGCTTGGCAGAGCAATGATGACAATATGGTGAGTAACTGGGGATTCTGGCCTCTGATCAAGGTGTCTCCTCATGTAACAACCAATGGTCACTATCTCTGCTCTCTAATTGAGAAGTGATGAGGCTCTTACATTGAGTAACTGAGGATGCTGGCCTCTGACCAAGGTGCATACTTAATGTCAAAAGTGTAACTGGCCAAATACACTCTATAACTGTGCTCTCTCTGCCTGGACTGTTTGTCCTCAATGCCTACAGGCTGTCTTAGTGGTTCAAACTCTTGTTGTCTCTTTGACAAGCCTTAACAGCTACCTCAGTCATACTTGTTGCCACTTGCCCTTCTCTCATAATCATAGTAAGTTGATTAACTTCAAGTTTATTCTGAATCTCTTTCTCTTACTAGAACTCCAAGATTCTTCACTGAACCTTACAGCCCCACTTAAGCATCTAAGATTTGACGATGAGTTTCTACTGTTGGATTCCTCTCCATCTTTTCTCATCAGTCCAGCGTCAACATCTCTCTTTCTCCTTGTTTTGATGATGTCAAAGGGGGAGAAGGTTGAAAAGTCTGAAAAGGGGAGAAGGTTGAAAGGGGGAGTAAAGAGGTTGAAAGGATGGGTGATCTAGTAGCTAGCTAGTGGAAGGAAGGTTTTGGAATGGTTTTAGGTAAAAGATGATGCATGCTGTGAGTTGCTGTGAGTTCAGGCCTTGAGAGGTCACCATTGCTGCCCTTATTGAGAATGTTTTAAGTTGGTGTTTCTTCTTTCACTGAATTTGACTCATGGTGTTGCCATCATCAAAAAGGGGGAGATTGTTGCATCTCTGTAGTTTTGATGATGACTAACACTATGAATCAAATTATTTTTATGATAATTATTTTGATGCTCCTTGATGAATGATAAAGATCCTGCATTGTCTAAATATTCTTAGGATCTAATGTTGTTGTCTTGCATGCACATCTATGGATCAAATGCTTTTTCATCATGCTTTTCTGATTTAATGCTCCTCTATCATGTTCACCCATGAGCTCATACTTATTTGTCTTGTTTATATGGGTTCTGTGCATTTAGTGCGTTGACGCACTTGGCTGGCTGCGTAGATGCAATAGTGCGTCTTTCGCTTGCTGTTTTGTCCACTGCGTCGACGCTGTCACTGGATGCGTTGACACATTGGCCTGTTGCCAGGGGCGTGAGCATTTCATTTAAGCAGTTGAGGCGACGCTGCACGATGGAAGCGTTGAAGCATTGGCTTGGTGCCAAGGGCTTGAGCGTCTCGCCTATGAAGCTGAGTCGACGCTGTCACCTGAAGCGTTGATGCATTGGCTTGTTACCAAAAGATTGTGCGTCTCTCCCAAGGAGCTGAGGCGACACTACACAATGGAAGCGTCGACGCCTTGAGTTTATGACCAAAGGTTCTTTTGATCAACCACCAAGCAGAAGCGTCGACGCTGTCACTAATGCGTTGACGCATTAGTGTGTTTTGTCAAGGGACCTGTTCTCCATTATATCCATTGCGTTAACGCCTTGGCTTTAGTGCGTTGACGCGTTCTTCAGTCCTTTGATAAGTCTCGTGCAATCTGTGTGAACAAATGTATGACTTGAATATTTCTGAGATTGACTGAATGTTCTCTGAAACCTTACAGGGACTTAAAGACAAATTGGAACTTTATTCCAATCATGTGAGCACGTGATCCGAGGGAATAATCGTCTAACACGTGGCTCGGTTCACCTGGAAGCATGACTTCGTGCGTGTCTCCCAAACCCTCACTCTCTCGTGAGGTTGGATATATATATGAAGGTTTCTGCTCCTGAAAAGCTACCGAAGCCACAAGAAAAAGGGTGAGGCCAGAGCGAGAGGAAGGAGAGGAGAAGCCATCCTGATCCATTCGTTGAGCGTACCTGGAAGAGAGAGAGTGATAAAGGAGAGGGTGGTTTTCTGCTATGTTTTATCTATGCTTCTTTAAGAAGCTACATTGTTTCTCCGTTTGATTGCTCTTCGATATTTCTTTATATTTTCAGTTGTTTGTTCTTACATTCCGATACTCTTTTTATCGTTCCCTCTAGGTGTAGAGGAAGAGAGGTGATTCCTCTGGGTTGCATTGTGGTTCCCTCTGAATCAGATCAGAGGAAGGGAGGTGGTCTCCGGGGTTGTTGTGTTCAGATAGTGAGGAGGCTATCTGGGTTGTTCCCTCCGGCTGTGGAGGAAGAGAGACAGCGTCTCTGAATTGCAGTGAGGGTGAGTCACTGCTGGGTTCCCTCTTGTCTAAGAGGAAGGGAGAGTTATCTCCGGGTCAGGTCTTGTGGTGTGAGACCTGGGTGCAAGCTGTGAGTTCAGCGTCTGTAGGGATTTCGATCCCCAAGCTGTGGATCAGCATGTTGTTGGCAGACTGAGTCTGCGGTTCTTTCTTGTGAAAGGGAAGCCTCACTCAGCCTTGAGTGAGGGATGGACGTAAGTCTGCAGGTTGCAGACTGAACCATCTAAACCTCTTGTTCTTCGTGGTGTGATTGTGCGCATCTTTTCTCTTTATGCTTTTGTCTGGTTTCTTGAAGTAAGTGTGATTGTTGATGATCGAAACCTTGATCTGACTGCTCGCTTAGTGCTTGTGCATATGTGCTGATGAAATTCTGAGTGATATATGTTCTGCGCTCGTGACCTACTTTATCTTGGTTGAGGTTTTTAATTATTTTACATATAGTCAATCTTCCTAGCCCATCTCATCTGCTAAGATTTCCTCGGCTAGGACAAATATTTTTTAAAGAGGTGATCTATTCATCCCCTCCCCTTCTAGCTCACCGTCCTCCTGTTTAACACCAGGCATGCTCAACTCTTCCCGAATTTCTAGAGAATCTGATCATCCTGCCAGAGATAGAATATGAGGGTACTTGTGCTTCTTATGAGGGTTTGGGTGTCTATGAGATTATGAATGATGAAGACCCTATTGAAGAAGGGGATGAAAGTTACGAAGAATATGAGGACGAGGCGGATGCCTTTGCTAGTGGCATGAAGAGATTTGATGAACCATCAGCCTCAGTAGAAGAGCCTACCAAAGAAATAAATCTGGGTGCGGAAGAAGACCCCAGATTGTCCTCATTTCAAAGAACTTGCCGCCCTCCGAAGAGGAGGCGCTTATTTTGGTACTTCAAGAATACAAGGACACGTTTGCATGGAGTTATGAAGATATGCCTGGACTAGACCCTGCACTCGTTGAACATCGGCTTACACTTAAGCCAGGGTCTGTCCCGGTCAAACAACAGTTGAGACGTTTCTTCCCTAACATGGCTTTAAAAATGAAAGAAGAGGTCGACAAGCTTCATATGGCTAGATTTTTTAGAGTTGTCCTCTATCCTAACTGGGTGGCTAACATCGTCCCAGTTATGAAGAAAGATGGAAAGGTTCGATTTGTATAGACTTTCGGGACCTCAACCGTGCGTGTCCTAAGGATGACTTCCCCCTCCCTCATATTGATGTTTTAATTGATAATACGACAGGATTTGAGACTCTCTCCTTCATGGATGGCTTTTCGGGTTATAATCAGATTCGCTTGGCTGAGGAAGATCAAGAAAAAATATCGTTTATTACACCGTGGGGAACATACAGCTATGTGGTCATGCCTTTTGGGCTCAAGAATGCTGGAGCCACCTATCAGAGGGCTATGATGGCAATTTTTCATGATATGATCCACATTTATATTGAGGTGTATGTGGATGATCTGGTGATAAAATCAAGAACAAGGATTAAGCATCCTGGGGTTCTAACTAAAGTCTTGCAAAGATCACGAGAGTATCAGTTGAAAATGAACCCCAAGAAGTGCGTATTTGGTGTTTCATCAGGGAAGTTGCTTGGATTTATTGTCAGCAAAAGGGGAATTGAAGTTGATCCCAATAAGGCAAAGGCCATCAGAGGTATGCCTCCTCCCAAGAATTTGAAGGAGGTTCAAGGATTAATCGGGAGGTTACATTTTATCCGCTGCTTTGTCTCCCAGCATTCACAAAGATGTAGGCCGTTTTACGAGCTTACTAAGCCGGGGGTCAAGTTTAATTGGGATGACAAGTGTCAGGCAGCTTTTGACGGATTGAAGGATTATTTGGCCAATCCTCCTGTCCTGAGCCCGCCAGTTCCAGGCAAACCGCTCATCCTTTATGTTTCTGTCCTGGATGACTCTGTGGGTGCTGTCCTAGCTCAAGTGGATGAAGAAGGGAAGGAGAGGCAGCATACTACTTGTCTAAACTTCTTAACCCCTGTGAGCAAAGGTACTCAGCTATGGAAAAGACTTGTGCTGCTTTAGTCTGGGTAGCTCAGAAGTTAAGGCATTATTTCTTAGCTCACGAGGTTCATCTCATTGCACGCATGAATCCGATTAAATTCCTTCTTGAAAAATCTATCCTTACCGACCGATTAGCACGCTGGCAAAGTTTTCTCTCTCAATTTGACATCACTTACATTCAACAGAAAGCTATCAAAGGCTACGCCATTGCCGAACATCTTGCTCACCACCCTCTACCCCGATTTGATCATGTCAATTCGAAGTTTCCAGATGAAGAACTAATGTCCATTAATCAACCCCACGATCCGATGTGGACACTACATTTTGATGGAGCTCTAAATTCCCAAGGAAGACGGATCGGCATGGTTCTTTTAACACCAGAAGGGGTCACCATCCCATTCGCCGCTCAGCTTACTTTCCCTGTCACAAATAATATAGCTGAGTATGAAGCTCTTGGCCGGCCTTCAAACTGCTCATAAATATGGTGTTACCCAATTACGAATTGTTGGTGATAGTCAGCTCATTCTACGCCAGGTGCTTGTCAAATGCCGCACTATCAATCCTAAGCTCAAACCATACTAGGAACTTGCTTCAGCTTATGCCAAACTCTTCACCAAATTGATCTTCGTCCATGTCCCTCGTAGCCAGAACATCTTAGCTGACGCTCTTGCCTCATTGGCCTCTGCTTTAGTCTTCCCTCCTGAACGAGATTTCCATGTTCCTCTCATTCATCAGCGTGACACTCCAGCTATTAAGGATCGCGCGTTCCTCGACATTAGGGACAAGGTGCTCGAGAAGGTCAGGCGGAGTGAAGCTCTTAAAGGCAAAGAGGTCATGTTATTAGATTGGGAAGAAGAATTGGCTGATGAGGAGAAACCTTGGTATTATGAGATTGCCAGATATTGCAATGATCAGTCCTATCCCGAAGAAGCCACTACAGAAGAGAAGAAAGCAATTAGAAAAGTGGCTCAACGTTATGTCTTGGTTGGAGGTGTGCTCTATAGAAGAGGGCTCACGGGTGTTTTATTAAGATGCCTCGACGATGATGAATCCTGGAAGGTCGTGGAAGAGGCGCATTCAGGAGTGTGTGGTGGTCATGTGAACAGCCAGATGCTAGCTAAGAAGATCCTTAGGCTAGGCTTATATTGGCCAACTCTAGAAGAGGATTGCTCCATCTATGTTCGAAGGTGTGTTAAGTGCCAACTACACGCCGACAAGATTCATTCTCCTGCTTCTTCACTCCATCCTATGTCCTCCCCATGGCCTTTCTCCATGTGGGATTTCGATATCATTGGACCTCTTGGAGATTCGAACCTCCTTACAAAACAAAAGTCATTCATCGTTACGGCAACGGAGTACTTCACCAAGTGGGAGGAAGCGGAAGCATACGTGGAGATCAAAGCATCAACCGTCTGCAAGTTCATAATGAAGAACAGCATCGCAAGGTTCGGCATCCCGAGCACCATCATCACCGACAATGGGCCTCAATTCATCTCTCAAGAGCTCAAGGATCTCTGCAACAGGTATAACATTGCATTGCATCATTCTTCTCCCTATTATCCGCAGGGTAATGGTCAAACAGAGGTAACTAATAAGACATTGATCAAAATTGTTAAGAAAACGTGTGAGGCTAATAAATTTTTGGATTGGCCAGACAAGCTAGTTGAAGCTCTCTGGGCCTATTGCACTTCCATTCGTACCCCCACTGGGCAAACCCCTTTCACCCTTACTTATGGAATGGAGGCGGTAGTTCCTTATGAGATTCTCATTCCCTCTCTGCGAGTACAATTGGACAAGGAATTCTCTATTGACGAGCGTCGTGATTCACTCCTTGCCCAGTTGGAACTCCTAGATGAGAAGCGTCTGGTCGCCGCTGAGCATGCGCACGTTTATCAAAATAGGCTTTCACGTTTTTATCAAAAGAAAGTAATTGAGAGAAAATTCAAAATCGGTGAGATGATAGTCAAGAGAATCTTCGTAAAACCTGGTGGACCCCGTTCAAAACTCCAACCAAACTGGGAAGGACCCTTTGTTATAAAAGATGTTTATCCTGGCAATGCTTATAAATTGATTAATACTGAAGGAGAGGAGCTAGCTCATCCTTGGAATGGTCTGTACCTTAAGAAATACTACCCCTAATCCAAAAATCTAAAAAAATTGAAATTTTCTAAAATCCAAAAAAATTGAAATTTCCAAAACCCAAAAAAATAATAGAAATTCTCCAAAATTCAAAAAAAAAATCTTCCAATTTCCAAAATGGTTGCCATGGCGTACGAGGACGCAAAGTCTGAAAGGTCAAAATTCAGTATTCATTCATCAGTCTTGTTAACTTAAAATGGGGTCGACTCCTGCACACACTACACACTTAAACCTCGAACTCAAGCGGTGCAAAATCTGATGGGAAGCCAAAAACCTGACTAAAGGTGAAGACAATACCCATTCTTTTCCCCTTCGGCCCATAAGGGAGGAAGGGAGGTCTCGGAGTAGACCCGCCAAGCCTACCCGCCGCCTTAGTAAGTGGAAGTTAGGGCCCAAAAGGGAACAAAAATGCCGCAAAAACCCAAGTACAATTAGGTTTTTCATCAGTACAAATCAATTTCAAAGAGAAAGTCAAATCGTGAAAAGAAAAGCATGTCAAGAGGGCAAAGTCCCCGCAAGGAAAACCTTGGGCGTATGCATGCAATATAAAAGAGGTAAAAGGCAACAAAACTTCCCTATGCCGAAGACTGAACCCCAGCAGGCATAGGGTAGGGGAGGTAGTTTTGCCTCAAGCTTCTCAGAATCTCTTATGGGCTTCCTTATATCCTCTTCCATCTCGTTCTTTGCAGTAAGTCATAAACCAGCAGAATGGTCGAGACTGACCTAGGAGATTGCACCGTGCGAGATCTTGCGTATAAGTTTAACCATTAGCACGTCGACCCCCTTTTGATTATTCAAGAAAGATCAATGAATACTCAATGATGACCACGTAGGACCTAGTGCCTTAGTAGCTTTGTCAACCCAATTCTGAAGACACGGAAATTAACGCCTCTGAGTAAGGCGCCTTTTATGGAATTAACGCCTGTGTGAAAGTCGTCTTTTCTCAAATAACGCCCCTAGGTAAGTTGTCATTTCCACGAAAATCAAATTCTTTTTCAAAATTAACGACCGTCACTGAGGGCGTCTTTTATTTGAAAAATGACCTAGTCTAAGGCATCTTTTTGAGAAAATAAGAGGAAAAAAAAGAAGGAAAAGAAGAAAAATAGAAAAGAAGAAAATAAAAAGTGGTGGTGGTTTATCGTTCATGATGTGTGCTTGCATCTTGTATGGGCATCTTTTATTATGGTTTGCATATGACTGATTACGTGTTGCATCTCCCTTTATTGGTTATTTCATTTGCCTTATTTGATTAAAGGCTTGGCCCCTTGACCCGTTATCAAGGTCAAAGTAAAGACATCCCTTGCTTATTAAGCAAGGGGCCAAGTCGAACAGATGAATTAACCTGTTTGCTTAAGTGTGAACTACGGCTGCAGGCACAGGGAAAAGTGAAGCAAAAGCAAAGAACGTGGAAAATGAGCAAAGTACACAACCACAAGTACACAACTACACAAGTGCTCAGGTAACAAAAATTTCAATCTCATATATATATACATCATAAATATCTGAGTACAGGTGTGAGGGTGGAGGAGTACAAGTAAGTCTCTCTCAGCTCTCGCCTCCACCCTCCTCTCTCCTACTCTCTACCTCATCCTCGTCGTCCCGAGGAAGCGCGGGTGGAGGGGGCATGGGCCCCCGTGAAGAAGCTGGAACTCGAACCTGGTCCCCTGCCTCGCTCCTCTCTCGAAGAGAGGAGCCCGCCACGAAGGTGGAGCTGGTGAAGGCGTACCCCGCAGCTCGCGCTCGCTCCCGCCCTCGCTGAAGATGCTCCTCTGACGCTCGTAGCCGCTCCTGGGTAACGGCTAGCTGGGTCCTCAAGTCTGCCAGCTCACGCTCGCGCGCTGCCACCTGCTCCTGGTACCGGGCACGCTCTGCCTGCTATAGCTTGTGGTGACGGGCACGGTCTGCCAGGTGCTCCTCACGCTCCCGAGCACGCTTCTCGCGCTCTCGCGCACGCTCTCTCCGCTCCAGCTCAAGAGCGACCCACAGCTCCGCTACATCCTGAGGTAGCTCCTCCCGCCGCCTCAAAGCCCTCTTCAGCTCCGCGACCCGCTGCTCACGGATCGCTAACTCCGCCTCAGCTAGGGCAGCCCGGGTATGAGCCGCCTGTAACTGTGTACTCTGCAAACAGGTAAACAAGTCATCAGTTCCACATTTAATGCAATAATTCAACAATTCATGAAATGAATGCATGGTTAAAAGTACAACTCACCCATGTGGCCATCGCCTGCTGGCCCTCCTCGATGCAAGTAAAAGCAGCTCGGAGCTCCTCCGTCTACAAAACACTTTTTTCATCAGCACATAATAATAGATAATTGAATGAGGTCTGAGTTTTGAAACTTACCCGTGAGGCGAGGTCGCGCTCTGCTGCCTCGGCCCGTGTCACTGCCCCAGCTAGCTGCTCTGCTAGTGCAGTCGCCTCTGCACTAGGCCCTCTCGAGCTGGAGGCCTCTCCCGTATCTCTCCCTACTGCTCCCTGCTGGGCACGCTGCATTTATTGAGATTATCAGTGGCTAATCATCAATAATTCAAGAACAAAAATTCATTTGCATATAGGAATAATTTAAACACTCACCAGGGTCTCAAGGTCTGCCCGCGTGGTGGCCAGCTGTGCCTCCAGGCTGTGTAGGTGGGCCTGTGCATCCATCGCTGCTATATCCCACGCATCCTACATCTATTACATATTAGTCACATGATAAATACATAAGCATTTGCATTCAATTTAGAAATAAGTGCATTCATACATACCCCTAGGACCCTCATCTGGGGTCAGCCGGCGTAAACCTCCCAGTAGCGCCGGAGGTACTCGGAGCTGTCCGCTGCCTGAGAGGTGACTCGGGTCCTGCCTCGCTGCCAGTCGGCGTACTGGTCCGCGAACCGCACTCTCCAGTCGATCTCCTTGGTACGACCGCACGTCTTCTTCCCAATCCCTCGCGGCTCTCCAACCTCTATCCACTCCTGATGAAGGCCGAGAGTCCTCATCACCAGTCTAAGTCGTAACGGCTCAATCTCGCTAAGGCAATGAACCCAAAGCTCATGCTCAAAGTGAGGTCGGCTCGCTACGACCCATGGCTGGCCCTCGTCGGTCATCCCCTCGTAGGGTCTCCACCGCACCTGCATTCACAAGCATGCATACATCCATCATATCCATCATGTAACATAAACATAAAAAGAAATGCATAACATTGCATCATGCATACCAGTGAGGGAGGGAAGTCTCGGAACTCTCTCCGTAACACCCACAACTCATAGGCGAGTGGGGCTCCAAACACTACCGGCAGCCAGCGCCGTGCTAGAGGGAAAGATCCCTCACCTCCAGGCCGTGGGTCGACGCGCCCCATGGGCATGTACAAGTGGCTCCAAATCTGCATCCATGCATCATATTAGCAAAGCATTCATACGCATATGTATTCTAAAAATAACAAAAACACATAAAAGAGGAAAATGCATACCTGAAGAAAAGGTGAGAAGCCACTGACAGTCTTCTCTCGACCTGTCCCCGTGGAGAGGTCGGCTATCAAGTGCGCCAGCAGCGCCGCTCCCCAGGCATATCTGCTGACTCCCTCCAAGTCCTCGAGTATCCCTAGGAATCGGCAATTGATGACATCGCCTTTCGTGCCAAGTAATAACCTCCCGAGCATCAGAAATAAGAACCTCCTCAGATCTCTGTCTGCCCTCTCTCTGTCAGCTGGATCCTGGCAATAGGCTGCCCTAGCCCCATCCATCAATCTCTGGAAAAACTGCTCTAAGGACTCCCGGGGTCTCTGCCTCGCATCGCCCAATCCCATAGCTGTGGTGAGGTCGGTACGGAAGACGGTCCTGCACTCGCTAGGTGTCTCATAAACCATCTCTAACCCTAGCAGTCTCTGGGTAAGCTCAGTGTAGTCAGGGTAGGTGAACCCGCTCACAGCCTCCCCGTCCACCCTCAGCCCGGTAATCCTAGCCACATCCTATAGGGTGGGGATCATATGACTCCACGGCATCAAGAATGCCCGGCTAGTCCTATCCCATCTCTCTCTCAAAACCTGGATCAGTGCTAGGTCTGGCCTAACTGGCTCTATGCTGAGGAAAGTCCCGAATCCCATGGCATCTACCCTAGCTCTCTGAAACTCGGGGAGACCATAATATGCTGCCCGGACCTGGACCCAGGAAATGCCTGTCCTCATCAATCCCTGCATGCATAAAAAAGAATTTTTGCTTAATTGTTTAAATTTCATGTGAAAATTCATTTAACTGCATTTGATGAGATGTTTGTTGTTTGATTTAATTAACGACCAACCTTGGGTCGTGGCTTGCTTGATTAACGCCCCTGAGGGTGGCGTTATTTCTAAATGGTTCTCTATGTTTATTGAATTAACGACCCAGCCTGGGTCATTGGTTATCTAGAAGACGCCCCTATGGGAGGCGTTGGTTTGGAACATGTTCTGGGAATGTTTGAATTAACGACCACCCCTGTGTCGTCACCTAATGAATTAACGCCCCGATGGGGGGCGCCGTTTTCCCAGGGTTTTAAAAAAATGAATGAAACAGCATGCGAGATAATCAGGGTAGACATATTGAAAAATAAATTATTGAAAATGAAAAAGCATGGAAATTACCAGCATGATTATAAACATGATAATTCAAATTAACGACATGCTACAGGGGGTGTTCTCATGTGATTAATTATTTTTCAAAATAAAAAAAATGAATTGACGACCCCAGGTCTGGGCGTCTTTTCTTTAATTCACGACACCCCTGGGGGCGTCTCTTTTCTGAGTCACTGGTTTTTCCCCACCGAGAGCTATGGAAAATGGAAATAAAATTAAAAAAATGGAAATGAAGGTTTGGGGGCCTACCTTTTGTTGTCTAGGTCCAACCATCCCTCCACGGGGGGGCGGCCGGGGTTGTCGTGGCCATCGGAGTTGGCCGCGGCGAGGAACGTCTGCCGCCGGTTGTTCTTCTCCTTGTTCTTCTTCCTCTTCTTCATCCCCTTCCTCTTCTTCGTCTTCTCCTTCTTCTTCGTCTTCTCCTTCTTCATCTTCTCCATCATCTTCTTCATCACCTTCGTCTTCTCGTTCTTCCTCGCCAGGTTCTCCCTCGTCGCCGTGCTCCGCCACCGGAGCCTCCTCGGCCACCACGGGAGGAGCTTCCTCCATGGCGGGTTCATCCTCGCCCAAGTCCACAACATCGGGAGCAGAAACTCTCTGGCGCTTAAGTCCACTGCCGGCCATGGCTAGGGGGTGAGAGAATGAGGGAGATAGAGAATGGGAGAAAGAGGATGGAGTTCGGTTAGGGTTGCAGAAGAGGGAAAGAGGGAAAAATGGACAGAGGAAGAAGAAGAAAGAAGGGGGAAAAGTGTTTTAGTATTCGAAAAGAATTAACGCCTGAGAGGAGGGCGTGTCTTGTTAAGGGGACGACTAGGCAACATGGCGTTACTTCCAGATTTGGCGACGCGCTTTGAGGCGAGATTTCTTTTCGCATGAGGAATGACAACTGTCGTCAGTTGCATTCAATGGGAATTGATTGACGTGATTGGAATAATCATTGCTGTTTTTGATTAACGACTTTGATGCAGGCGTTATTTACATGAGAAGTGGCTTATCTAAAGGCGTTATTCCCGGATATTTAACAAATACTTTTTGGAATTTGAATCAAATTAACGCCTTGTCTTAAAGCGTGATTCTATTAACGCCATTGCTGAAGTCGTCAATTATGGGAATTAATGTTTTGATTTTCAGAAAAAAGATCAATGAGAGATGACAAGTTCTGAGACGTTATTTGTGGAATTAACGTCATTCTCTGAGTCGTTATTCAGAACAGAAACACAGATTTTTGAAAGAATTCATCAGAAACAACATAATATGGCTCGATCAGAATGTTATCATTGTTTATTATTGATGAAAAGATTACAATGCATCTAATGAGCCATTTTGGGCCTTAAACTTCTTAAAGCTATTACATATGATTTCCACTGATCCCTGTCTTCTTCTAAGTTATCCACGAGCTGATGAGTTTTGTAGATTTTCCACAATGCTTGGTTTGTTGTGCTTTCTTCTCCATCTTCATTGCTGCCGATGTCCCTTGTCTTGATAGGAGGGAGATGAGACAAATCCTTGAATAGTCGCTGTGGAAGCCCGAGTTGAGGAAGGCACCTATGAGAGTTGTATAACACGAATTCCGTGGCGCCTATTAGACGAAGATCTGTCCCGGGAGAGAATCGTGCGCGGAGTTGTTGAAATTTGAGTAATCCCGGGGCGCATGTGAAGAGGTTCTTAGGCATTACTTTGAGATGCTCCCTCCATTCCACCCTTTTCTTGATTTGAGGAATCCAGTTCACCACTCTATTGCTCAACCCCAATGAGCCGGTCATGTAAGAAAGAGGGCTTTTTGAGAATATCCTTGATGGTTGTTGGGCCTCCTCACATGGATCGAACTTGAAGTGGAGATCTACCCAACTAGAAAGTGCAAGCATCCATCCATAAATTGGTCTCCCCATTGATGTCGAAGTAAGCCCACTATATAGAAAGGCTAATATCACCGGTCCCACTCTCTCTCCTTCCCAAAGGCTAGCTATAGCACTCAATTGGGACTCTTCTAAGAAATCTTCCGTGGAGGGGAACAAGATTGCTCCCGCCAAGCACACAACAAAGGCTTTTGCTACCCGTTCTATTTCATCATCCTCTTTGGCTTGGTCGGACCTTTTGTAGACCCATGAGGCAAGCTTTAAAAGGTTAATTCCTTTGGTGGCTTTGATCTGGCTCACTAAGTTGGGGCTAGGAATCAAGCTTGTTAGCAATTCATGAGAAGAGATTTGCCTTGGCATGATGGCCATCTTCTCCTCATCCCCTTGTTTTATCTTCTTTAAGCCCAAAATCATCTCTAACTCTTCTAATAGAATGGTGGCTTCAAAAGTAGAGAAGAGGAAGGTGTGAGTAGAAGGATGCCATATCTCAACAAGAGCTCCTATAGCTGCCCAATCTAGGTGAATTTGGTCATAATGTTTGGCATGGGTAACTAAACCTAGGAGATGCCATCTAGATAGGAAAACCCTCATGTCTGAACTGAATTTGGAGAGCAAGAGGGGAAGCCATTTATTTTTGGTGAATCTCCTAGCCCCTGGAATGTTTGGATAATCCTGAGAAAAGAAAAGAAAAGAAAGCACAGAGGATAAAAGAGATGAGCAGTGGAAGGTAGAAGAGAAGAAACAGAAAAATGAACAACTCAAGCCTTAACATACCTGATTCAGAACAACTCGGCTGCTAAGGTGCCCATTAATTTCTGAGAGCCTAGGAGTGGAGGTCTTCGATTTTTTGATAGCTCTCTGCATCTTATGTATCTTCACTAAGGAAGTGGCCGTCTGCAGAAAGAAGTCTAACAATATCTTGCAGCACCTGTGAAGGAAGAAGAAGAAATAGAATAGAAGATTCGATTGATTTGTTGAGAGAAATCCCTCCTTTTATAGAAGTTTGAAGGATCTTATGCCCGTTCGAAACTGCAAAATCAAGTACGAGCATAACTGGGTTTAAGCTTTCTGATTCAGAGTCGGAAGCGTGTGTTTCAAATTTATGGTTAATTAACGATGGTATTCAGGGCGTCATTTATTGAATTAACGACTTGCTCCATGTCGTGTTTTAGTTCACGCCTTGATGAGGGTCGTCTTTTGTTGAAATCTCAAATTAATTAACGCCTTGATGCTAGTCATCTTTTATCCTTTTGACGCCACTGCTATCGGTCGTCAATTTATGGCTCGCATATTCAGCTCCTCTATGCTATTTTTAATGAACTTAAGTGATGTCTTTTAAGTGGAATTTATTTGTGATTATGCACTTATGGTCATGTCATGTTTAAACTGAGGATATTTCTATCATGAGGACTAATGAATTTTCAAGTGCAGAAGAGTGCAGGATTCGAGATGCATGGGAATAACATCATTCCGTTCTTGTATTCTTTCCTGTAAGCATTGTTACTATATGGTACTCTACGCTATTATAGTATATCAAGGACCTTGTGGTTCTTACGAACCTAGAATTTGAGTTCCCCTTCATCAAAAATAGTGATAATTCTAGGAGAATCTTGATCACACAGATAGGCCGTTGAGTCATTCAAGGTCTGGGACGATGGTTCCACTTTCTGGGTTGATGCGCGGACAAACGGGCTTCAGCTTAGTGTCAGCTCAGAGATCTGTATTCTTGACCAAATCTAGATGGCTTGGCAATATTATCCTTGATTATTTTCTATTTTTAGTTTGTTTTAATTTTTCTTTTAGCCCAGCATGCATCATGTAGGACTTTGAGCTTAATGATGAAAATCTTCATATTACGGCAATAATGAAGGTCACTCGCTCTTGATTGAGTTGACATGAGATATTCCACTCCAAATCAAGTACTTTATTCTCTCTGAAACCGCTCAGGCTAGTTCCTTAAAAGTGTCCCTTCGTTGGGTCTTCATCTCCATTCACTTTAATTTTCTGTAAATCCACCTTGGTTGTAGCACGTCCACATTGGCTGGTAACCGCTCTCCAAAGGTGCCTCCCTGTCGTGCCCTCGCGCACATTTTATTTATTTAGTTTAGTCTCCTTCATCCAACCAATCGATGCTTTCTTGGAATCACCCGGAGTTGTTGCACTCAGAATCTTGGAAAGATTTCTAACGCTTAGTGTCAGAGGCGTGTCACATCACATCTTGGCATCTACTTATCAGTTCATTCCACTTCATTTCGCTTGTTGTACTTTCACTTCATTTTGTCTCACTCCCTTGCAAAACAGACGCCAAGGCGGGGCAGCTGTAGACATGCCAAAATTGATATTATGTTGATTAAATCTCATGTCACCATATTAACGCCCCAAAATGAACTTCAATATTTCCATAATATGAAGTTTTTCTATTTTTGTGTGTTTTTAGGCCATTTTCTAATTATTTTTGTAATTCACGACTCTACGTAGGGCGTGTTTTAAATAACGGCTTGGGCCGGGGCGTTTCTCAAAGAAAGGACGACTGATCCAAAAGGCTTCAGTTTCTGGACTTTTACAAATCCTACTCAAAATTAGAAAATAAGAATTAACGTCCCTCCATGGGTCGTGTTTTGAATTAACGCCTCTCTCTCAGGCGTCTCTTCATCATTTTCAAATAAAGAATGTTTTCATTACTAAAATTAAATCCATGAATTGACGCCTTTGTCCCAGTCGTGATTTTAATTAACGCCTTGTCCCAGGTCGTCAATTTCGAATAACGCCTTTCCGTGGGTCGTCTTCCACCCTTCCGAGTCCTGCTTGAACATACCTTTCCTGGAGAGTTCCCTGCTATGTTTTGGTCACCATGCTCGATTGAGGAAGTAGAGACCTTGCCGTAGATGAGTCTTGCATGTTCTTATCCCATCAGATCTGTGTTTTGCACCCTATAAATAGCCCCCTGGGTTGAGCTCGCGCGAGGGGTTAGAAGGGGAGAAAGGGTGAGAAAGGGTTAGAAAGGGTTAGAAGAGGTTAGAAAAGGTTAGAAAGGGTTAGAAGAGGTTAGAAGAGGTTAGAGAAGGAGTTAGGAGCAGAGAAGAGCTTAGCAGAGCAACAGGTTGAGCAGAGAGTTTGTTTTTTTATAGAAAGAAACAGATTGGTGTTGTTTGATTGATTCTTCCTCTTCCGGATACAGCATCCCACGGCCATCATCTTGGTTTTCTCTCCCTTTACTGTTGTCAGGAATAGTAGGGAGTTCTTTATGTTAGCTTATCTTATCATCTCATCATCGTTCATCACAGTCTTTTGCATTAGCTTTGCATCACATCTCCTCTTTTCCCTAGTTCTCTTAGGGGTTTTAAAGAAACCAAAAGGTGCACAATTCATGCTATTATTTCACCATCTTATTCTATTTGAGGATTGATACTACACTTTGGCTAATCATATTTTATCTTTGGTTGTTTGTGATTTGTTTAAGGGTAATCAAAGAGAGAAACCCCCTTCATCGGCCGGCCGGTAGAAGGAGGAGGAAGAAATCCACAATCATCCCGCATCCCTTTTCTCACCAGGTATTCGCAATCAATTTCCTTCTTTTTTTTGAGGTAACCCCTCTGGCGATCACCCTCCATATAGCAATCTCTTGCCCCCCTTTTTATTTAGCTTTGTCGGCGTAACATCTTCTTCTTTAAGGTGTTCACACTAACCTTGGATTCCCTCAAGGCAGCTGATAAGTGTGCATTTTTAGAAGTTAATTTATGATATACACATTTTTATGAGCCTTAATATTAATAAATATGCACTTATCACACTTAATTTCAATATAGATCAAAATATTCAGTTTGATGGAATTAAATAATTTTAATAAATAAATTTGCTTATTTTGCAGGCACAAAGAAGAAGCCGAAGTCCATTAAGGTTGAAAAAAAGAGAGAAAAATAAAAAAAAAAGTACAAATGGGCCAAGGGCCCATGGGCTTGTTTAAAAAAAAAGAAGAAAGGGAAAAAAGAGAGAAAAAATAGCAAATCATATACTTATTTATATATATATATATATATATATATATATATATGGCAGGCGGAGGAGGCTTCATGCAGCTGCATGCAACGTGGGCTTGGCCTCACGCACGTTGGCTGGGTCAAATGCGCATGCAAGCATGCGGTTCGGGCGGCCAGCAGGGCGGTGAACACGCGAAGGCAGGCGACGTCGGCACGGGCGGCTAGTCAGCGGTATTCACACGGCGGGTGCGCTGGCGCTGGAAACACACGAAGTGGCCAAGGCTTGGGCGATCAAGGGTCTTCAAAGGCAGCGGCAGCGAAGTCAACGATGGTGGGCTGCTCACGCGGGCGGTGGAGAAGAAAGAGAGAGAAAAGGAGAGAGAATGGCAAGCGGCCGACGCGGAAAGGGAGAGAAAGAGAGAGAGATGGAAGAAAAGATAGAAGCAAAATGACAAAAATTTTAAAAAAATGGCAGAGTGTGCATCACATGGTGCTCACCTTTCCTAAGTCAAAAATTGCAACAATGGGTGTTCACATGAAGCAAAGGGCTATTTTGGGGCCTATAAAAGGAGGGCATGGGCTCCTCTTGTCCCCCCTTCCACTTTCACGTAGATAGCCTCCATTATGTTTCCCTGTCATCTCTTATGTTAGAATAGTTCCTCTCTTATGTTAGAATAGTTCCTTCAAGCGGCCGACGCGGAAAGGGAGAGAAAAAGAGAGAGATGGAAGAAAAAATAGAAGAACAAGGACAAAAATTTTAAAAAAATGGCAGAGTGTGCATCACATGGTGCTCACCTTTTCTAAGTCAAAAATTGCAACAATGGGTGTTCACATGAAGCAAAGGGCTATTTTGGGGCCTATAAAAGGAGGGCATGGGCTCCTCTTGTCCCCCCTTCCACTTTCACGTAGATAGCCTCCATTATGTTTCCCTGTCATCTCTTGTGTTAGAATAGTTCCTCTCTCCCCATCTCCTAAGATGCACATACGTAGATTTCTCCCCCTTCACTTCTCATTTCTATAGTTAGGCTCTCATCCTCCATATAGTTAGTGTTAGGCCATCTCTCTCTAGTTAGTGTTTCATTATTTTTGTTGTACTTTTCATTCACTTGTAATTGAGTTTGAATTCATGTTTAATTCCATTGGTGTTATTATTTACATTTTTACTTAGCACAAATTCTCTCCATCTCTCTAATGTCTCTTCCTAAATTATTTATCCTTCACCCTCTAAACTTCTTCTAAAGACGGTCAAGAGAAGCGGTTCCGATCCGAACGAGTGTACGTAGCCGTTCCCGACGACTCATAAATCAAAGGCTCGAGGAGACGACGTCGTTATCATACCACGGTCGCACCAACTATCTCAACTTCATCTATTTCATTTCGTATTTAATTTTGTTGGATTAGATAGGTTTATTTCATGTTCTTTAAATTATGAAAATCCAAAACATTCATCTATTTTACTTTAAAAAAGGAAAATCAAAGTTTTCAATCTCAACATTCCTCTCTGTGGATTCGACCCGTGCTCACCAGTGTATTACAGTTAATTTGGATTATATTGTGAGTTAGATATTTATTTTTGATTGATTGCCGCAGGTTTTTAATGACGAACATTTCAACCTATCAATTTTTGGCGCTGTTGCCGGGAAGGTTAGTATGAGTTGAAAATTTTATTTTCTTTTGTATATATTTATTAAAAAAAGAAAAAAATTGATATTTGTCTTCCCTTTTTACATCTCCTTAAAAAAATAATAATAAAGGACGAGGGATCGCACTCTAAGTAAGTATCTCAATCTTCCCTCTTGTGGTTTAATTTATTTTCTGTATTTTGTTAGTTTCTATATTTTAAAAATCTAAAAAAATTGTGTTGGCTAGTTAGTTTCATTAATTAAAAAAAAATACTTGATCACAAAAATAAAATCTTCATTCCAATATTAGAAATCATACATCATATTTTAGGTCATGCATCATATATGTTGCATTAATTTTGTTCCATATTTATGTTTTAGAAAATAATTGTTCATGCATTTACATCTTAAACCCTTTGTTTGAATATGTTTGTTGCATCTTATTCTTCAAAACACTTTAAGGGCACTACCCCTAAATAAGATAAGGTGGGGATTTCATCACCCTTCCTTAGCCCACAAACCATATTTTCCTTGCATCTTTATATGACCTAAGCCATAAATAAAATTCAATAGACATTGGCCCTATGTTCACATTGTGATTTTTGTGTTATTTAAGTTTACCCTCTTGTGGAAACTAGTGCCTAAGGCAAGACGGTCGGACGGCAAACGCCTTAAGCGGGCTAGTGGTTATCTAATTAGGACCCTACGAAAGTAGGGGGAGCCTCCCACTACCCCACCCCTTACTTGACCGGTGGAAATATTGAGGGTGAACTTAAGTTATACTTTAGTCATTTTGTAAAATCACATTTGTAGGTCTAAGTCGCATCTAGGTCATCGGGTAATTTATGTGTTAACTTGTCTGTGTATGTAAAAATAAATAAATAAATAAAAATAAAAATAAAAATAAAAAAAATAAAAAAAAATCTTTATATTCTCTCTCTTCGTCTGAGTCAGTGTTATTTTCAAAAAAAATTGTGGGTTTCTAATCTTAATATAACAAAAAAAACCTAATCCAACATAATAAATAAATAAATAAAAACCAAAAAAAGAATAAAACAAAAAAAGAGATCTATAAAGGGAAAATAAAATGAAAAAATCTAAAAATTACAGAAATTAAAAATAAATTAAAAAATTAAAAAAATCTTTCTAGGATCCAACTTATTTTTCATGGCCATCAATCTTGGAGGGAAACCCACGCCTATGAAGGAATATTTTTTCCTTTTACTTATAAACCCTCAACCTGTATTGAACTACCTGATATTTCTGTAGATCATTATGAGATTGACCCTAGTCTCATCTAGATGCTCCCATCTTTTTATGGGAATCTCAATGAAAATCTTTATTTGCATCTAGATGATTTTCTAGAAGTTTGCTCCCTGATATAAATCCGAAATTTTAGTGATGATGCCCTTAAGTTGATTTTATTTCCATTCTCATTAAAAGAAAAGACAAATTGTTGGTTAAGGAGTTTTGGAAAGATCATCAGGACTTGGAAAATTATGCAGTTAGAATTTTTGAAAAAAAATTACCCCATAGTCCGGACCCACATGATGAGAAGGGCGATGTTGTACCCGGACTATTTCCCCAGCAAAATACCTGGAAATAAGGGTTCGGGACTTTCCTCGAACACCTTCAAGGCATGGGCTACCCAGCCCCTCCGACAACCCAGTGGGCCCGACCAACGGCCCCAACCCGCTAGCTGCAGCGTACGGTGGCACTAGCAATCGATCGGGACCACTCCCGACTCCTAAGTTGCGGACTTTGCCCACCTTCTACACGACTACCCGGGCCATCCCGGGGACACTCTGACTACAAGCCGTGCCACATGGAACTCAATGAAAAGGCCGGGGGGCTACCCCGGGACGCCTTCCTTCAACCCTCCAAGGTCAAAGGGAGACCCAAATAGGTCAACCAGAGGCTCAGGAGACCCGTAGTATGTGTGTACGGCTCACACACGTGTGTTTGGCATTCTGCCGAACACCTTGTGGGTGCACATGTTTCAACCCTTCTACACCAACCCACGGGCCATCCCGTGATTCCAGTACACCAATTGGGTCCTACGACGACCCCCCAGTAAGTCGGGGCCACCCCCGACCCTCCGACACGTGGCAACAAGCCACTGAACTTAGCTCTCGGGCTAGCCCGAGGCTACTCTGCCAACCCGCCGTACAACATGGCACGTAGTATGAGGTAAGGCCCATGGGCCTAAGGTGCCTCCTCCCAGCCCCTACGAACTTCTACCCTTGGCCCTTGGCCAAATCCAAGGCCCGTCGGCCACCTACGCGGCTCATTTGGCAACCCGGGGTGTGTCGGGCATTCGCCCGAACACTTTGCGAGGGGCCACTACAACTCGAAGAAAAATGGCTCTCATGGGCCATTTCAACATCCCCGAACTTCGTATCCTTCAAAAGGATATCCCCAGACGACGAAGGAAGACCCCCGGGGGCCATCCCCCGGGGTTGTGACTCCCCCGGGGCCAGTTCGCCCCGGGGCGTGGCCGCGCCCCCGGAGAGGGTGAACTCCCCGGGGGCCGCACCCTCCCCTCAGCTTGGAGGCCCGACGGCCCTCCCCAGTCCCAGTTCACGGAAATTCCTAACTTCACGGTCCGAGGTTCGTGCAAAGTTTTTTCATCGTACCCGTGTGTCAAAGGATTCGCGAAGACGGAGTCCCGGGATTACGTTGAGTCACACACACATCAATCCCTCGATCTTCACGCACAAGCAGCCAGTCCACCAGTGTATCCTGTTAGTATCCTCCTGTCCTTTTTTTCTTAACCAATTTAGGAAGAAAATTCACAAAAAACTGGGTTTTATAGAGGTGTGACCACTCCCTCTCTCTCTTCTACCTGGTCCGCCCAAACCCCCCCTGGGTAACAAAAAAAAAGATTTTTTTAAATTAAAAAAGAGGACCAGTTTGGTCCGCCTAAACCCCTCCAAAAAAAAAAAAAAGGAATTTCCTCTCCGAATAGGGGTTTAGGCGGACCAGACCAGCCCATGGGGCTGGTCCGCCTAAACCCACCCTGGAGGAGGGGTTTAGGCGGACCAGACCAGCCCATGGGGCTGGTCCGCCTAAACCCACCCTGGAGGAGGGGTTTAGGCGGACCAGACCAGCCCCTTGGGCTGGTCCGCCTAAACCCCACCCCTCCACTCCGACACACACACACAAAACACATAAAAAAACTCAAATAAAATAAAAATAAAAGCATTATTTGGGGGGTTTACGCGGACCATGTTGGACCCTCAACTTGGTCCGCCTAAACCCCACCCCCCACCCCTTCAACTTCTATAAATTGCCCCCTTACCAACAAGCTAGATGCATGCATGAAGGAAGCAACGCACCGAGCAAACTTTCGCGGCCTAATTGTCGCACCCTCGCATTCTTGAGGCTTTCGGCAAGGGTCGGGAACGCGAGAAGACAAGTGCGCGTGCAGTTGGCTTGCTAGTCGGCTCCCACGCGCCGAGGGTATGTCGCACGTACTCCCCTCACGTGGTGTTTAGCCGTCTCATACCAAATCCATCCCCGCCACGTGTAAGATGACCGTACCAAAGGCAAGTACGCCCGAATCTCGGGTCTGCCCATGTACGGCAACTTACAACACTTACGCCGGTGACGAAGGGTACTTCATAACGCCGCGTCGGCCTTCAACAAAGAACCGCGTACCCACCGTTCACCTCCCAGCCGGCCGTCGGCCCCTCAGATTGACAAATCAAGTCTGGTCAGACCTCTGGCTCAGGAATCACAATCCCAGGGCCGACCTCGACTCTCCAGCTTGACAACGCTCGATGACTGAGCCCCGGGCCCGACCGCTCACATCGAGCCACGTCTGACCTTCACCAGGCGCCAGCCCGTGTCCGTTCTGACCACCAAGGCAGTCGGACCCACACCAACTCCTCTGTAAAGAGTTCCAGTAGAACACGCGGATATCCGCTTTGTCACACAATGACCCGGGGACCGACTCACATGTCAGAATTGTCCCGCGGCTTGCTCCAATTGTACTTCGGCCCATTAAGGCCCGCTTGTAAAGCCCCTGTGGCTCATCATAAAATCAATGAAATACATACGTCCGTGTTCGGGCCTCCAGCTTCCTACCCGCTCTACTCGGCATCCGTGCCCAACACCCTGACCACAGTTAACACCCCTCGGTCTTACACTTACCCCTAGCCGCTGAACGCCCCCGGCCCTCCACCCATGGCTTCAGACACACATACGGACTTCTCTTCAGCTTAGAACAAAGGTATTCGGATTCAATCCGATGTAAATAAACACCGGTTGCTTGCGGGCGGTGGGGAAAGATGTCATGTACATGATTCCCGCAATCACCTACGCACTCGCACCCATGGAACCCCTTCTCTCCACGTGTCGCCCGATCACCCGAGTCCACGTGCCACGCCCTGGTGGTGCTTCCCCGGTCAAACCTTGGTTCCATGAGTGATTGTCGAGAGATCAACTGGCACGCCCGCATCTTGTCTGGTTAACTCTTATCGCGACACTTCCGTGCCATTCGACCCTTTCCGACTTTCCGTGAAAGGAGAGTGCCCGGTACCGCCGTGAGAAGCATGCACCCGTAAGGAGGATACCCGAGATACATCAAACTCCCGTATTTTCCTTCACCGTTGTATGCCTTCCCTCACCCCGGCTAATCGGCATAAAAACCCGCGCAACAGGCGATTATGGGATTTACTCAGCTTCCGGGAGAGCAAATTCATGAATCTTGGGAATGGCTGAAGGATTTGTTATGTCAATGCCCACACCATGAGTTTCCCAAATGGTAAATTATGTTTACATTTTATGAGGGGTTATCTGATCACAATGGGCAAATGCTGGACACATGTTGCGGAGGGGCATTTATGAACAAAAGTGAAGATGAGGCTTATGATCTGTTTGACATTTTGAGTAAAAATTCGATGAATCATACCTCAATCTCATCTCTTCAACAATCTGTAGGATCTTTCAAATAGGCTGAAACTTCAATCCAAACTTTCACGGAAACCTGTGAGTTTTGTGCCAGTCTCACTCACCATGTGAGTGAATGCCCTACTGTAGCCCGACTCCCACCAGTCATCCAAGCACAGGTTCAGAATGCCCTAGGGTTCTCTCTGCGCCAGTGTGATACCTTTTCAGATGATTATAATCTTGGCTGGAGCAATCACCCAAATTTACCTTGGATGGATCCAACATTTCAAACCCATCTGTCCAAACTTTCACCCCAAGCAGCCCACGAGCGGCCCACGTGTACTCAACTTCAGCCCAACTCATCTCACCCAAATTTCAAAAGCAACATCGATACTAGGGGTGATTCACTGGGCCACTACTTGGAACCTCAAATCGTGTACTCTCAGTCTACTTATCATGGCCCTCCTTCAATATTACACCAACCCCCCCAATACATGAATTATGATGATGATGATCTTCTGCCTTTCATTTTGTCTCAAGATATCAATACTGGGAGTAAGGGGGAGTGCACTGGCACTACCATGATGGAGGAAGGGAAGGAAGTAGGGGGTGGCTTCAAGGATAATGATGATCATATTGATATAGTCACACCATTCTATGAATGTTTTGAGATTGAGAATACCACTGTGAAAAATAGTGACCCCAACAACTCAACTGAAGATATACAAGAAGAGGAGGATTGCTTTGTGAGTAATTATTGTACCTAGATAATTTCCCCCGCAAAATACTCAGAAATAAGAGTTCGGGAATTTCCTCGAACAACTTCAAGGCATGGCCTACCCGGCCCCTCCGACAACCCAGTGGGCCTGACCAACGGCCCCAACCCGCCAACCGAGGTATACGGTGGCATTAATAATCAATCGGGACCACTCCCGACCCCTATGTTACGGACTTTGCCCACATTATACACGACCACCCGGGCCAACCCGGGAGCTCCCCGACTACAAGCCACGCCATGTGGCACCTAGTGAAAAGGCCAGGAGCCTACCCCGGGACTCCTTTTTTCAACCCTCCAAGGTCAAAGGGATACCCAAGTAAGTCAACCACAGGCTTTGGAGGCCCGCAGCACGTGTAGACGGCTCCAGCACGTGTGTTCGGCATTTTTCCGAACACTTTGTGGGCGCGTATCTTCCAACCCTTCTACACCAACCCACGGGCCACCCCGTGGTTCCAACACACTAATTGGGTCCTACAACAACCCCCATCAAGCCGGGGCCACCCCCAACCCTCAGACATGTGGCAATGAGCCACTTAACCTTAGCTCTCGGGGCCAACCCGAGACTACCATGCCAACTAGACATACAACATGGCACGTAGCATGAGGTCGGGCCCACATGCCTAAGGTGCCTCCTCTCAGCCCCTATGGACTTCTACCCTCAGCCCTAGGCCAAGTCCAAGGCCCGCCAGTCACCTACGTGGCCAGTTCGATAATCCGGGGTGTGCCGGGCATTTACCTGAACACCTTGCAAGCGGCTACTACAACTCGAAGAACAATGGCCCCCATGGGCCATCCCAATATCCTGAAACCACGTGTCCTTCAGAGGACATCCCCAGATGACAAAAGAAGTCCCCCGGGGGCCATCCCTCGGGGTTGCGGCTCGCCCGGGGCCAGTTCACCCCAGGACATGGCCGCGGCCCCGGGGAGGGAAAACTCCCCGGGGGAGCCGCGCCCTCTCCCCAGCCCGGAGGCCCGACGGTCTTCCCCAGTCCCAGTTCGTGCAAATTCCCAATCTCATGGCCCAAGGTTCGTGCAAAGCTTCGTTTGTTGTACCCGTACGTGGGAGAATTCTCGAAGACGAAGCCCCGGGATTACGTCAGTCACACACGTCAATCCCCTCGGTCTACGCGCACAAGCAGCCAGTCACCCAATCCAAGCCCGTATCCTTTGTCTTCTTGTGTTCAAACTGAGTCAAAGTGGGGCTAAAAATACCCCAAAAATCATATTTTATAGAGGTGGGGCCGCCCCCCCTCTCTCTCCACTCTAGCCCGCCTAAACCCCTTGGGTATTAAAAAAAGATTTTTTTAAAAAATAAAAAAATGGATCATTTGGTCCGCCCAAACCCCCCCTGGGGACAGGTTTAGGGGCACCAGCCTGGACCCCCAAGCTGGTCCTCCTAAACCCCACCAAAATTAAAAAAAAATTCCCCCTTTGAAGAGGGGTTTAGGCGGACCAGACCAGCCCATGGGGCTGGTCTGCCTAAACCCCATCTCCCCACTCCATTACACAAATAAAAAAATACAAAAAAATATAATAAAAATAATACTGTTTGGGGGATTTACCTGGACCAAGTTGAACCCTCAACTTGGTCCGCATAAACCCCACCCCCACCCCTTCAAATTCCTATAAATTCCCCCCTTAGAAGCTGAGGGGGCATGATGCATGCAAGAAGGAAGCAACAACAACAACAAGAGCAACGCACTAAGGCTTGCACAAGCGGACTCCCGGACGGACACCCCCGACCTAATTATCGCACCCTCGGACTCTCGGGGCTTTCGGCAAGGGTCGGGAACGTGAGAAGACAAGTGCGCGCGCGGTTGGCTTGCTAGTCGGCTCACACATGCCGAGGGTATGTCACGCGTACTTCCCTCACGTGGTGTTTAGTCGTCTCACACCAAGTCCATCCTTGTCGCATGTCAGACAACTCCGCCAACGGAAAATACACCCGCATCCCGGGTCCGCCAGTGTACGCCAACTTACGACGGTGATGAAGTGCACTCTGTGATGTCGTGCCTAACCCCGACACGGAATCGCGTGCCTACCATTCACCCCCCAGCCAGCTGTTGGCCCCTCAGATTAACAAATCAAGTCTAGTCGGACCTCTGGCCCAGGAATCACAATCCCGGGGCTGACCTCGACTCCCCAGCATAACAACACTCACCGTCCGAGACCCAGACCCGACCGCTCACCTCGAGCCGCATTCGACCTCCACCAGGCGCCAGTCCATGTCGCTCTGGCCACCAAGGCAGTCGGGCCTACACCAATCCCTCTGTAAAGAGTTCCTGTAAAATACGCGAATATCCACTTTATTACGTAATGACCCGGGGACCGACCCACGTGTCGGAATTGTCCCGCGGCTTTCGTCAGTTGTACTTTGGCCACCTAGGCCCATTTGTAAAGCCCATGTGGCCCATCATAAAGCCAATGAAATACAAGCGTCTGCATTCAGGCCCCCAGCTTCCTACCTACACCGTTCGGCATACGTGCCCAACATCCTAACCCTAGTAAACACCACTCAGTCGAAAGCGCACCCACAGCTGTAGAATGCTCCCGGCCCTCTACCCACGGCTTCAGGCATATATACAGACTTTTCTTCAACTCATAACGAAGGTGTTCGGATTCAATCCGATGTAAATAAACATAGGTTGCTTGCGACCGGTGGGAAAAGATGTCCAGTACATGATTCCCACAATCGCCTATGCACTCGCACCCATGGAACCCCTTCTCTCCACATGTCACCCGATCGCCCGAGCCCACGTGCCGCGCCCTGGTGGCACTTCCCCAGTCAACCCTCGGTTTCATGGGTGATTGTCGAGAAATCGACTGGCACGCCCGCACCCTGTCCAGTTAACCCGTACTCTTACATTCCCCTGCCATTCGACCCTTTTCGACTTTCCGTAAAAGGAGAGTGCCCGATACCGCCGTGAGAGACATGCAACTGTAAGGAGGATACCCGAGATATATCAAACTCCTGTGTCTTCCTTCCCCGCTGTATCCCTTCCTTCACCCTGGTCATTCGGCATATAAAAAAAAAACCCACACAACAGAGAGGATGGCACGCCTGGTGGGACCTCTCCCGCCTTCCTTCTTTTTGCTGAAGAAAAGTCTGTGCCAGCCCTGAAGCCCTGGTGCTCTTTCTCTGTCCTTGCAGGAGAGGTAGAGGAGGGTACTCGCGCGCACATTCTCTAGCAGCTTTCGATTCGCGTTCTGACCGTCGGACCGTGCTCAGCGATTATCAGCAACCGTCGCCTCCACAGTACTCAACTCTCCAACAACCATGGCGGCCAACACCTACGGTCCCAATGTCATTGCCACCCATGCCCTGGTGGGTTACTTGGCGACGACGATCACTTTCGGTAGCTTCGCCCCCATCATCGGATCGCCCAACTTCTTGGGCGTGATCCCTGTGGCTGCTCCCCAGCCAGCCCCAGCTTCTCTATTGGCTCCCGTGGCCAATGCGCCATGCGCACTTCCAGCACCGGTGTCCCGCCTGAGCGCCAGGCACTGGACCGCCACCATTGGCCCTTACAGGGTCCCCAGATCAACACCGGCCTGGGTAAGTGTTAGCTCCCAAGGCTAGCCTCGCCCGATCTCCGGCACGGGCCCCGCGCCCCGGACTTCGGTCATTATCCCAACATCCTCCTCCGGTTCCCAACCCCGAGCCCCAGCAAAGCCGGCACCCAACATGGGCTCCCAGCCCCAAGTCCACGGCCTCCCAGCATCTTCCTCGGGTCTCCAACCCTGAGCCCCAGCAAAGCTGGCACCCAACAAGGGCTTCCAGCCCCGGGTTCGTGGCTCCTCAGCGCCTTCCTCGGCCCCGCAGGCCCAAGCCCCAGCAAAGTAGACCCTCGATATGGGCTCCTAGTCCCGAGTTCGTGGCTCTCCGGTATTATACTCGGGACCACGATTCCGAGCTCCAGTTGAACTGGCTCTCCCCGTGGGTCTCCTACCCAGGGGGCAAGGTTCCTCAGCACCCTCCTCGGGCCTCCCGACCCGAGCCCGGACTACGCCGGCACCTACTGCGGGTCCTCGACCCAGGGGCGTCGGCACCTCAGCACTTTCGACGGCGTCGCTTTTCGGTGCAAGAGTGTCATCTCGAGCATCGGCAACACTCCTATCAGCGCAGGCAAAGGCTTGTACCCGAATCACCCAATCATCGACTCCTGGTGCGGGTTTCATACCCCAAGGGTCAATCCTAGTACCTCTGACTGACAGCTTCACGATGTCGGTTGCTCCGGGCCGGGTTTTCTCGGTCTACCATCTCGGGGTGAAGTCTTCCTTAGCTCCTCAGAAGAAGCGTCGCCATGGCCGTAGAGGCAGGCGGCTTGCTGCTATGACTAGCAACTCCGGCAGGATGATTCTTGTCAGTGACTTGCGGATCCCTCTCGACGAGGACGAACCAATCATACCCCAGGGATGGACTGTTCCCACCATCCCCACCTCCAACCGTTTTGACCTCTTGCGGTAAACACGAGAGGACGGAGCGAAGCTCAAAGGAGTGGGTTCCTCGGCAGCAGCCCGGGGGTACCCACCACAGCCCGACACACGGCTTCCCAAGACAACTCATCAGAAAAATGGCGACAAGGGAGACCAGCAATCCGATCGGAGGAGAATCTGGGTCACCCCGGAGGAAGCTCAAGCCGTTCGAAGGGCGCGTATCAGAAACCCCCTGCGAGCACTATGACGCGGCATTAGGCAGGATGCGACTGGCCTCACAGTAGCACCATCTGACGACGCCCAGTCGCCTAATGTCCCCCGCACAAGCAAGCGAAGGCACAGGCGAGCCCGTTCCCGGGCCCTCCAGCAGCCTGTCCCGGGGTCTCCTCCGACTGATATCAGGAGTGAGCCCCCTCTGCAACGCACCTCGGTCTTTGACAGACTAGGGGCACCTGTCCACCCAGAGCGGCACCCGCGTCGGAAACGGATGGCCTAGTTCATTAATGATACAGTTCAAGTGTTTGCGTGCTACACCACCGGACACCAGCCGGATACCCAGTCTAATGACTTGAATCAGCCCCTATCCCACTTCAGGAGGCCGCGCCATTAGGCTCCGCCGCCTCCCCCAACAGGTCACATCGGCAATTCTGCCGGACCGCAGGCGTCAGAACGCGGGAAAGAAGTCCTGGTGGAAGATCGCGACCCTCCTATCAATGCAGAGCCGGTCAACAACGACTCGCCTGCGAACGATGCTCAAGAAGTGACCCTCGATACTCTCATGAAGGAGAACCAGCATCTGAAAGCCCTCCTGCAAGATCTCCTCCAAGAGCGGGACCTTCATCCTCAGCAACCTGCTAGGCCCCAGGCCGAGGCACTGGCACCGCCGGCAGCCCGCGATGCTGCCAACACCTCAGCGGCGATTGCCCGAACCCCGTTGGCAACTAGGTTTGGCACGCCCCCGATCGAGGCCCAGCCACGAGCCTCCAACACGCCAATGCCAGAAAATATCCTGGCGCAACGCCAGATGATCGAGCGTATTGTCGAGACAAAGCTCTCCCAGTATGGTGAAGGGGTTGTCACAGTAGATCTCTACATTGTACCCTACCCGCTTCACCACCAGCTGAAAAAGCTTCCCCCGGAGTACGCTGATAACGCGAAAATGTATGTCGTTACTACACACTCGCTAACAATCTTAAAACCAAACTCGCACAAAATGATCAAAAGAGAACATAGTACTATGGCAAGCTCGGGTCGAATCCATAGGGAAGAAGAGATTTTTAAAGTTCAAAACCTTGCAACCTTTTAGAAAATATTTATGATTTTTTGTAGCTTGAAGAGAATGATTAAACAAAGAACGATTCCAATAATTAATTCAAAATGCCTATGATTATGAGCCTATGACATGGAAAATAATTGCATAACATTGAGAAGAAGAGGTAGAAGAAGGAGGAAGAGAGGGAAGATGAACAAACTCTAGATCAAATGAACACTTCTTTCATTAACATAAAGAAACGAGTACAAGAAGTGCAAGACAAGCTTACAATAAAGATGTGACAAGATTACAATGAAGTAAAATGAAACTAAAGCAATAGCAACAAGAGGAGTATGAGATGTGAAGATGGTGGCAGCAATGGTGATGACGTTGCCGTCCTCTCTTGGCCTTAGATCACGAACCACCTTGCAGAAGATGTCATCTACGTCGGGAGGAAGTCACCTTCGTCATTGAAGCGGCATTTGGAGGGTAAATAACTTCAAAACCAAGATGAATTAGGGGATGCCAAAGAAGAAGAAGTTGAATAGGGGGAAGAGAGGGAGAACTTTTATGAAGGACTTAGATAGAAAAGAGGAGAAAAAGGGCTTCAAAATAGAGGAATAATAGAAGCTAGCATCTCGTATGAACAGTAACATCACATGACATCAAGTTGAAAAATGGGAAATAACTTCCGAACCAGAAAGAATTAGAAGATGATGCAGAAGAAGACGTTGTAGAACACTTACAAACAAAGAACTTTCATGAAGATAGTAAGAGGAGAAAATGAATAAAAGTGAGAGAAATAAGGAGAAGAACAGAGAGAAACACTAGTTCATAGATGAATAGGATAGCACAGTCACAAATATAAAATAACTTAAACACCAAAAGGAATTAGAAAATGATGCAGAAGAAGAAGTTGTAGAGCATTTAAAATGGAAGAACTTACATGAAGAAACCCAGAGGAGAAGAGGGACGGAAGAGGGAGAAATTGGTGACCTAAGGTTGAGAGAGAAAGAGTGAAAGATTATCAAAAAAGAACTCCCCTTCTCCTCCTTTTCATGGGCTATTTATAGGGAAAGTTGGGTCAATGGAGGGTGGAGATTGTATCAAAAGGAGATGGATGGCTGGGATTTAGGTAGTAGATGATGTATGAGAAAAATAAAAAGGAGGTGGGCACCCCCTTTCTTGGACTTTGGACACCCCCTTTCCCAAGGCCCATCATGTCTCTCCTTTATTTCAAACTTTGAATTCAATTTTCCCTCCAACCAAAATATGTGTTTCTTTTCCTTAATTTCAAACTTTTGAAATTTCTTTTCCCTCCAACCAGAATATATACTTTTGACTTGATCAAAGTGGTGATGACAATTTTACCCCCGGAGTTTCTTGCAATTACCTTCAGTGTCCTGCACACACATAATTACAATCTAGTCCATAAAAATTACCATAATGTGCACATAAATCTCAAATGCTCATGATTTATGCAATGGAGAATTAATGCTCATGGCCCTCAACTTCAATTTAAATAATATCACCAAATTAATCAATTTACGTGAAAGTCCCAATTTAAACGCGGAGTTGAGGTTAACTATGAAATATGCATAATTGCCTAATTATATGCACATAAAATGGTGAACATGCGATGAATTACCATCAAAAATGGACACTTTTCACACCCCACAACTTACTCATTGCTTGTCCCTTGTCAATGTAAATAAATAAAAATTTAGGACTAACAAGAGTTTGTAAAATTCATACTCTCATATCCAGCTCTCTTTTCATAGAATCAACCAAAGATAAGGAATCTAGAATCATTAATACACACTAGCCTTATGTAGGAACTTAATAGTACATGATCAAAAATTCTAATCAAAGCTCAAGAGCACTTGTGCATGTGTAACTATCAAATCCACAGCTTAGATAATTGCATCCCACATTCGCTGTTCCAAGCAAATGCCTTTCAACCCTGCACCTCTTAGATCAGAGCATTAAGTATATTAGCTTTTTGTCTGCCTTATTACTTTATCCCTTTAGGATCTTTTATACCACACATGATGCTGCACTACCCTTCACTGTTCAACGTGAACCTCGACTCTTGCCTTAAGAGAAGCAGGTCCAGTTTCGCAGATCAAGATTCCCTTTTCCATTTTTCGTGAACCTCAACACGTCTTAGGTGAAGTAGGCCCGGTTACTAAGATTAAGGGTATTTTTCATTGTGTTTTTTTTCTCAATTTTTTTTTATTTTTTTAATTATGCTTCTGCACTAATTTTGATAGACAATTTGGCAGAAAACTTATAAAAGATCTCTTCATTACGAAGTGCAGAATATCAGGCAACATACTCAAAATAGTAGAAGGCTTATCCGGTCATGTTTCATTAGCGTGCAAGTGATTTTCATTTTCTAAAGTGCACATGAACTTTAAAGAGATTCATAGATCAATTTTCCATGGCTAGATTAAATAAATTTTTCATCATCTTTCTCTCAGTCTTTTCTGTTCTAGAATTACTTTCAATGGAAGCATGGATCATGAAACTCAAAATGGGGTTGTATTTAATTTTTAATTTTTTTTATTTTTTTGAATAAAAAGAGGTTGTCTATGAATGCAACATGTGCAATGGCATGATTACCGTCCCCCCAACTTAAATGACATCGTCTGTAATGGCATGATCAATATGGATGAATAGAACAATGTAGACATGAAATATGTGAAGGAACGGGACAACCTGACGGAAGTCTACTTCGACGGGCATCCTTGCTTGAATGGAAGGCGGTACTTGGCTTTAAAAATTTGGGCAACAATGAAAGCAATCTTCTTTCTCCCGTCAACTTATCCTTTATTCAAACCTGAAATTAAAAATAAAATCACAATAAAAACTTGGGTTGCCTCCCAAGAAGCCATTTATTAGCACACAAAAATCATGAAAACTTTGGGTTGCCTCCCAATAAGCGCTAAGTTTAACGTCTTCAGCCAGACGTAATATTGCTCACTAACCAACGGGTGGCATTCAGAATGAGCCACCATGTGATCTTGTCCTCCTTCAAATTCCAGCCCTCATACCATTGGAAGACAAGAGTAAGCATGTACGGACTGGGGCTAGAAATAGGCAGGACTCGCACATTATTGATTTTAACTTTAACCATGTGTGTGAGCCAATTTTCATATTTAGGGATCAAGAAATGATCAATGGCCAATAATCTCTCAAGATCGAGGTTGAACCCTTGTACAATATCAATCCATTGGTCCCCTTCACCTGTATCGTCCCTCCTGACTAACCCTTTAGTGACTACTTCCTCCACTCGAACTTGGTCAAAAAATGGTGGCGTATGAATAAGATTGTCATTATTAGCCACATTCCTCTCATTAATAGTCTCATGAAACTTATTTTCCTGATGGGGAGTCAAATCAAAGGTGAATGTAGTTAGCATATCCCCCTCAAGTCCTAGAATGTCATATTGAAGAGGCTGTACTGTCAAAGTAATTTTATTGAAAGGAAGCACGAGCGTAGAATCTAACTTATCCAATGTGGGATAGGGCCCAAGGGCCAGATCAAATGTGAAATTCTCTAATAAAATCCCTTCATCACACTCAGCACTCAACTGAGGATTATCAACCAAATTTTCTAATAATGGGATGGGTAGACGAAATGTAAATCTTTCCAACAAGGTCCCATCATCATGTTCTTCCAAGGGAGGAGGATATTTAGAATCTATTTCCACTGAATCAACATGATTATTAATCACAAAGCAATCCTCCTCGGCATGTATATCCTCGATTGAGTTGTTTGGGCCACCAATCTTCACAATGATATTCTCAATCTCAAAACATTCATAGAATGGGGTGATGATATCAATGTGATCATTTTTATCCTTCAATTCATCCCCTAATTCCGTCCATTCCTCCATCACGGTATTGCGAGTGCATTCCCCCTCACTCCCAATAGTGATATCTTGAGCCAAAATGACAGGCATCAGATCATCATCATCATCATTCACGTATTGAGGGGATTGGTTGAATATTGAAGGAGGGCCATGGTGAGTAGACTAAGAGTACACAATTTGAGGTTCAAAGTAGTGGCCCGGTGAATCACCCCTAGTATTGATATTGCTTTGAAAGTTTGGGTGAGATGAGTTGGGCTGAAGTTGATTGCACATGGGCTGCTCGTGAGTTTCTTGGGGTGAAGGTGTAGACAAATGGGCTTGAATTGGTTGGTCCGTCCAAGGCAAATTTAGGTGAGTATTCCAACCAAGATTAGAATCTTCTGAAAGGGTATCATACTTGGGCTGAGAGAACCCTAAGGCATTTTGGACTTGAGCTTGGATGACCAGTGGGAGTTGGGCTATAGTAGGACACTGACTCACATGGTGAGTGAGACTGGCACAAAACTCACAGGTTTTTGTGAAAGTTGGGATTGAACTTTCATCCTGTTTGAAAGGTCCTACAGATTGTGTATGAGATGAGATGGAGGTATTATTCATAGAATTTTCACTCAAAATTTTAAACAGATCATAAGCCTCATCTTCATTCTTGTTCATGAATGCCCCTCCGCAGCATGTGTCCACCATTTGTCTATCAAACTCAGATAACCCCTCATAAAATGCAAACATAATTTTCCATTTGGGTAACCCATGATGTGGACATTGACGTAACAAATTCTTCAGCCTTTCCCAAGATTCATAAATTCGTTCGCCTAAAAACTGAGTAAATCTCAAAATCGCCCTTCTCATAATGTTGGTTCGGACTATGGGGTAAAAGTGTTTTATAAATTCTAACTGCATATCCTCCCAAGTTCTAACAATTTTTCCAAAGCTTCTTAACCAATATTTTACTTTATCCTTCAATGAGAATGAAAATAAGATCAACTTAAGGGCATCATCACTGAAATTTCAGATTTTGACTAGCGAGCAAATTTCTTGAAAATCATCTAGATGCTCATAAGAATTTTCATTGGATTTCCCATAAAAAGATGGAAGCATCTGGATGATATCGGGGCTAATCTCATAATGATCCACCAGAATGTCAGGTAATTCAATACAAGTGGAGGGTTTATAAGTAGAAGGAATAAAGTGTTCCTTCATGGACTTGGGTTTCTCTCTAAGATAGATGGCCATTAAAAATAAGTCGGATCCCATAAATATTTGTACAATTTTTTTTGAATTTTTTTTAATTTTTTTAAATTTATTCAAAAAAATTTATTTTTTTCCAGTTTTATTTTCCCTTTATTAATCTCCTTTTTTATTTTATTCTCTTTTTTATTAAAATTAGAAAACCACAATATTTTTTTTTGAAAATAACACTGACTCAGACGAAGAGAGAGAAGATGAGGATTTTTTTTTATTTTTTTTATTTTTTTTTACATACACAAACAATTTAACACGTAAATTACCTGGCGACCTAGATGTGACTCAGACCTACAAATGGGGTTTCACAAAATAACTAAAGTACAACTTAAGTTCACCCTCAATATTTTCACCGGCCAGATAAGGGGTGGGGTTGTGGGAGGCTCCCCCTACTTTCGTAGGGACCTAAATATTCAAACCACTAGCCTGCTTAAGGCGTTTGCCGTCCGACCATCTTGCCTTAGGCACCGGTTTCCACAAGATGGTAAACTCAAATCGTACTAAAATCACAGTGTGATCCTAGGGCCAATATCTACTGACTTTTATTTAAGGCTTAGGTTATGCAAAGATGTAAGGGAAATGTGGTTTGTGGGCTAAGGAATGGTGATGAAATCTCCACCTTATGTTATTTAGGGGTATTGCCCTTAAATTATTTTGAAATGAAATGCACACCATAATTTCAAACAAGAGGTTCGTATGTAATATGCATGTCAGAATAGGATAAGTAGAACGTACCTTGCCCCTTGCAATCTCCAAAATGTAATGACAGAAATTAAATAAAAAGAAAAATCTTATGCTAAATGATGCATGACCTAGAACATGGATGGTGTGATTTCTACTCTTGAATGAAATCTTTTATTTTTGGTGCAAGTGATTTGTTATTTTTTTTAGTTAATGAAACTATCTAGCCAGCACAATTTAATTTTTTTTATTTTAATTTTTTTTAATTTTTTCAATAAGAGATGCATACAAAAAGTTATAAATAATAAAATGACAAAGACATGCAAATTTATTACAAAATGAAGCCTAAAATGATGTTTTTATATGTTCTGATTTTTTCTAATTTTTATAGAGTTTTCAGGAATTTTTCAAATTTTTTTGAAGATTTTTCAAAAATCGGAAAAATAGAACATGTTCCTACGTTTCAGCCCTTTAGGGACGCTTGACTGATATAATTCTAGTCTTTCAGGTACGCTTCATTTTCTGAGAATTTCAGGTCCGGTTTTTCTCTTTCTTTGATTTTTTGATTTTTTTTCTTGCAAAATAAAAATAGAAAATTTAATATACAAATATACATATCAAACACAAGAATATCTAACTATGAAAAATAATTTCCTCCCCGACAACGGCGCCAAAAATTGATAACGCGGAAATATATGTCGTTATTACACACACGCTAACAATCTTAAAATTAAACTCGCACAAAATGATCAAAAGAGAACATAGTACTATGACAAACTCGAGTCGAATCCACAAGGAAGAAGAGAGTTTTATAGTTCAAAACCTTGTAACCTTTTAGAAAATGTTTGTGATTTTTTGTAGCTTGAAGAGAATGATTAAACAAAGAACGATTCCAACAATTAATTCAAAATGCCTATGATTATGAGCCTATGCCATGGAAAATAATTGCATAACATTGAGAAAAAGAGATAGAAGAAGGAGGAAGAGAGGGAAGATGATCAAACACTAGATTGTTGTGACTCTGTGATTTTGATGATAGCAACACTATGAGTCACCATATGCTTCACCATATGTTTGTGTTTGCATGAAAGATTGAATGATATGATTGCATGCTCAGTCCTCTAGCATGTTGCATTGCATGTCAAGATGTGTTTAAATGAATGTTCTGCTTTGGGCATATGAATGCGTTGTTTGCATGATCATGTCTATACAGCAACAACCAGCATTCTTCAATAGCATGTCAATGCATTCAAGTCTATACAGACTTAGTCCATGCGTAAGCACAGCAAGTCTGTGATAGGGTGCTAGGCCCGGATACAGAGGGGGGTGAATGTATCCTTCTACGAATAATGGCCCAAATTAAAACTCTAAAGCTCAGATATGCGGAATAAAAACTAGTGAGCTCTCCAAGATGAGTTAATAAGACAACACTTGATCAAACAGTTGGACTGCAACAATGCAGCCACCTGATCAAACCAGAAACGCAGACAGAACTATGGAAACCAAACTCACCTAGCAAAATATAATGCTAAGGTTACTGCAGATAGAAACAACAATAACAAATTAACTCCCAGGATAACACAACTAACCATGCATGCATAACCTGTGAATGGGAGGTAGAAGGCAAGGAGCAAACGCATAAAACAAAACCACTACTCAAGAGATTTTTTAGGTGGTTCGGTCCTCCAGACCTACGTCCACCCCTCACTCCAAAACGGAGTGAGGCTTCACTAGCACAAGCTAGAAAACTGCAGACTCAGTCTGCGAACAAGATGCTGCCACACAACTTGACTAGGGGAATAACCTCCCCTCTTCCTCCAGACCGGAGGGACACCCGAAGTGGCTCCCAGCCACTTGGAAACCAGAGACTAGGTCTCTCTTCCTCCAGACAAGGAGGGAACCCACCAGTGACTCCCCGTCACCAGCAAACCAGAGGTCGCAGACCTCTCTTCCTCCAGACCAGGAGGGACCCTGGACTTGCAACCCACAAGCCCAGAACCGGAGGACCAATCCTCCCTTCTCCTGAGTCCACAGGAGGAACCCGACCTCACTACTGAGAATCGGAAGAACAAAAGTAACCAGAGTAATAAAAGGTAAAATAAGAAAACATAAAAAGCACAGCGACAAAAGTTGGAAATGAAACACAAGAAATATAGCCCTCAATAAGCATAGTCGTTCTAGATTTGATCCACGAACAGACTGAACAGATCTTCAATAGCACTCTCTCCTCTCTTCCTTTCTTCCTCTTCTTTCTTCTTCTTTCTGCTTCTCTTTCTTTTCTCTCTTTCTTTTGCTGCTCTCGCACTCTTCTTCTTTCTTCTTCTTCTTCTTTCTGCTTCTGCTCTCTGCCTCTCTTCTTCTTCTTTCTGGACGGTGCAGTCACTCTTTCTTATATCAACACTTGATTAGCCCTCTTCACTTCTCACTATCTCTCTTCAATGGACGAAGGCTTCTATTTATATCAGCTTCAGCAGGTGCTACGGTGTGTGTCCTTCAGGTTCCCGCCTAGAGATCACCTCGGATCAAGTGCCAGGCATCATCCTCGGTTCACGTGCCCAATCATTAACCTGAGTCATCTGCAGACAGGGACAAAATGAAATGAAACGAATTAGTTAGTTCAGGCTTTTAACAACATGTGTATATACTTTAGAAGTAGTAAATGAGTAAGTGTGTACACTGAGAGAGTGTATAGACTTGTAAGTCTTCATGCGACCTCAGTGTATATACTTGCTGAAGAATACATTATCATAACAAGGGGAATGTGTGGACTTCTGTGAAATGTATGAAGCCATTGAGTGTATAGACTTAGGGACATCAATTAGGCAAGTGTGTACAACGTGAGAGAGTGTATATACTTGCTATGAAGAACAGCAATATGTAGACTTGTGAAGCATAACTGTATGCAGTGTATAGACTTCAATGAATGCAATGCATGCACAATGATGCAATGTATAGACTATGAAGATATGTGTGTGAAGCTCAACAATGTATAGACTATGCAACGGCATCAAAGCAACATATCGATGTACAGACTTTGGCTTGATCAATGCACACTGCACAAATGGATGTACAGACTTGAAATGGCATGTAGTAGACGATGAACAGCCAAGCATGTATAGACTTACCAATGCGAGCACAGGCTGTACACACTTTGATTGCGTGCAAGAGAACGCAGTGTACAGACTTTGCTGTGAAGAACAATGCATGAATGCAGTGTATAGACTTGCTGTTAACATGCATGAGAACCCAATGTACAGACATGCTATCCCTGCAGCTGACGACTCCAGTGTATAGACTTGCTGAGGGAAGGGCTGTGTAGACTTTAAGCAAAGCAAGGCAGTCGAGTGTATAGACTTCATGATATGTAGACTTTGGCACAAGAAACGGCTGTACAGACTTTAGCTCAACAGCGATGTATAGAGTTTTGAAAGCTTGAACGACGAAGCATGCTGTACAGACTTTGAGCATTGTATAGACTTTGCGAAGCACATGCCTTGGCTGTACAGACTTCAGACTTCAGAATTGAACGTGTGTGCTGTGAACGATGTATACACTTGGAGGCCCTTGAAGGGTGTACAGACTTGAAGAATCGAAGCCAATGTAGAGACTTGACGAATGGCTCAGCAATGTATAGACTTGGCGAGCTTCAGAGCACAATGTGTAGACTTTACCACTGTATAGACTTAAAGTTCTGAACGTAGGTAAAGGCTGGGATTGTATAGACTTGCACAGTGCTGCCAATGTATAGACTTCCAATGAATACAACCGCTGTACAGACTTACTCAAACAGACCGATGTATAGACTTGCCAACGAGAGGGCTGTACAGGCTTGAGCAATGCAAAGGTAATCGGATGTATAGACTTGGGCTGTACATACTTGGAAGGCTTGAAGTCGATGTACAGACTTGGAAACCGATTTACAAAGGTTGATGTATAGACTTGAAGGTTCACAGGATGTATAGACTTCAAATGCAACAGAAGACTCTGTATGGACTTTGAAGATGCAAGCGATGTACAGACTTTGGGTTCCACTGTGGATGTATAGACTCTGAAGAAATGAGGCGATGTGCAGACTTGGCGCCTTGAAGGATGTATAGACTTCAGTTGAGCAAGCTACAGTGCCGATGTATGGACTTGACCTCAAGGAATGGTTGTACAGACTTTGAAGGCTAAGCGGAGGATGTACAGACTTTGAATATGAAGACCAATGTGTGGACTTCAGGTGAAGACCAATGTACATACTTTGAATATGAAGACCAATGTACAGAGTATGAGAGCTAAGGCCAATGTATTGACTTGAACAAGTAATGCATGTGCCAATGTACACACTTGAAAAACCGATGTGAAGACTATGCATGAGACGGTGAGCCATGTACAGACTTTGAAGCTTAACAGAGACACAGGATGTACAGACTTCATGAAATGCATGCTATTCAATGTACACACTTTGAATTCATGCAAGTTGTGCGATGTATATACTTCAAATGCAATAGAAGACTCTGTATGGACTTGGCCAGTGTATAGACTTCAGTTGATGAACGATGCATGCTGTGCAATGTGTGGACTTGACATGCCTACTGAAGGCGATGTACATACTTGCTGCGTGATGCTGATGTGCAGACTTATGTAAGTGTATGCAGTGTATAGACTACACTTATCTGGGGAGTCAACCCATCTAGAAAGGGGGTCGACCCACACTATGCTGACTGTGATGATGCAAGGATGTTTAGCCTGAACAGAATTTAATAAGCAGAATAAAACAACTGATGTATATGCATGTGAATACTTTATGCAGCAGATAACATGACTGAACATCAAATGCAATGCTTTATGATCTGATAAACTAACTGAATAGCAATGCAATGCTTTGATAAACAGACTGAACATCAGAATGACTGAACATATGAAGATGACTCACACATCAGGATAACTCACAGTGATTAACTCACAACAAAACCAATCATCAAATGATTAACTCACATTAAAACCAATCATCAAAACCACAGGGGCACAACAATCTCCCCCTTTTTGATGATGGCAACACTACACTTGATGATGGCAACACTGCACTGTGAGTAAAGCTGATGACACAAACTATTCTCCCCCTTTGACTTCATCAAAAAGAAAATAGTTTGAGAAGTTAAAGCATGTTTAAAAAATTCAATCAATTTCTCCCCCTTGCAATAAACAAGATGAACCATGGAGAGGTATGAATGCAGAAATGCAAAGACACAATTGTTACCAATTGAGATGGAGACCACAGAGGCATTCAAGGATAAGTTCAGGTCAATGAATCAAGGACAGTGCGCAGATGAGTTTCAAATTATAGATCTTCAAAGAAGCTCCAAGCACAAGAAATTCAACAAGATTTTCAAGGAGATATCAATCTCATAAATCCAAAATATAATTTTTTTCAAGGTCTTCCATTATAAGGGCTTATGAATGAAGTTTATTGATCAGCATGGTTTAAACATGATGTATGCAGAGTTTATCAATAAAATTCTGTATTGATATCTAAAACCATGGTTTAATAAAAATGAACCAAGCCCTCATTTTTATCTTGATTAACCTCCATTTCTCTTACACAATCAAATTTATTGACTTCAATCGGAATTACATGCACTAGAATTGAGATCAAACATTTATGAAGTCATGTGAATTTGTCTAGGGTTGTAGCAATTTGATTTTAGCATCAATATTCAGATATTTCAATTTGTTCAACAATTTTCATGCTACAAATTTTACGAGCACTCTAGTTCAGTGCACACCTTGTAACTAGAGGATATACCTTGATCAGAGGCCAATATCCCTAAGCACTTAGTGTGACTCACAGTCATGCTTTATATAAACAGAGGTAGCATTTACACATCATGACACACTACAAATTATTTCTTGATGAGTGAGTTGTATTTCTCAGTGTGCATGCCATTGCTCTGCCTGATTAACACTCATTCTTAAGCAGAGATAACTATGGCACCTCATGACACAGTCCTTTGGACATGTGTTTCTCAGTGACCAAAGTCATTGCTCTGACAGAAATTGCCCTTTAGACATTTCAGAAAAATTCATTTGCTTCAAATCAATAATAAATTCATGTACTTAACCAAATAAAGCCATGTATTCAATAGTGCAGATTTCACAAGATTTTACAAGACACAGCATGAAACAGATGGTTAAAGTTTATTAAACATGATTCAGATATTTTTTAGGGATTTTAAAGTCAAACTCCATGAATACATTAAGCTTAAACCACATGAGTTATTTTAGACATTCATAAAATCGTATAATAGAAGATTCCTAGTTCAAGTGTTTTCAGATTTATGATCGAGATAGTCCCATTGAAATCTTCATGAAAGACTGATGGAATTCAGATATCAAATGATAGAGGAGATTTTGAAGCCCAGTGTTTTTCAAATTGTGATCAAGGTTTGTCAACAAAACCAATAAGAAAGGATATGCAATGAGTTCTCACACGAGTATGCATTTGACAACCTACATGTAATGCATTGACTCCCCCTGACAATATGCATTCAGTCACTTTTTTGACATTTTTCAATGTAGGGAAATGTGATGCACTATATGTATGCAAGGACATGCAAACACTCAACATTGGATGCTATGCAAAGATATGCAATTAACTCCCCCTAAAAAACATGCAATGATTTGCACTGAAGACTGAACATATGACAATGTGACTTATGCTCAATCAGACTGCCCTATTAAGCAAAATGACCCATGGTACCAGGCGGAGCACTTGGTCTAAAAGACCACTTCACACATAGCAAGAACCTCCAGACAGATTTCCCTGCCTTTTGGTAGCTTACCATTTATATACCATAAAGGTCAATCATGATAATTCAACATGCAGTCCTATATGCAATCTAGATTTTCAGTGAGCTATGCAACAGATAAATTTCAAACCACATTCATATGCAGTTCAGATTTTTTCAGAAATTTCAGAATGTAATTTATTTTTAGAGATTATGCATAACAATAATTATCAAACAATTGCAATTGGCATATGTATGCATCAGATGCAGACAACCCTTTTAATCTGATATTTGCACAGAACACTCAGCAAGTGTATGATCAGAAAATAATGCAAATGGCAGATGATGAATGAAAATGCAAAATCAGATCTAATGTGCTATGCAATAAGACTAAGAACAGGAAGTGTACAAAATTTACCTGAAAGATTCAGGAGGGGTTTTCTTCTTGAGTGCCTTGGATTGTTACCCATCTTTATTCTTCAGCTTCCAAGGCACACCTGCAAGTTAGCAACCTATTTTGCACAAATAGGCACCCAAGAAGTCTTGGGTCCTGACATGGCAGTATCACTTCTAGCAGGTTTTCTCAGCACATTTTTAACTTGATGATCATTGAATTTTATCAGAGGATAACCATCCATCAAATGTCCAGATTTGCCATAATGATGGCAAGAAGCATCAATTTTCAGATCTGATTTATGCACACTCTTATTAACATGAATTCTATGTGCATATGCATGAAATCTTTTGTTAACAGAATAAAAATTATGTTTACCAAAACTAGTTTGGTTTTGATATCCTGCCAGCCAACAGGATGCAGCCCTGTGTCCTGGCTTTCCACAGTTATAGCATGAGAAAACAGACTTTAGGTTCTTTTTATGCACATCATTATGAACATGAATTTTATGTGCATTGGCATGGAGATTTCTGTTATTTGCATGACCAAACTATTTTCATAATCAAAACATTCAAAGTTTTTCCTTTTAAAACAACTTTGCTCTTTCTGAGAGCATTTGTACTTGCAGGGAATTTAAACCTTTCAGAGATGAAATTTTTCCCTTGAGCATGCCAACAGTCCTTGACTGTGTGGCCATGCTTTCCACAGTGAGAGCAATTGAGAGAATTTCTTCTATAAGAACCTGACCAGCATTCAGAGGCCCAGTGGCCTATTTTGTTACAGTTAAAACAGATGATGTACTGGTTCTTTGAAACAGATTTGTTCATATTAAAAACATGCTGATTTGTAAAGTATTTTGTATGATATGAACATGATTTTTCCTTACCACTTGTAAACCAGCAATGAGCAGTAATGTGTCCTACTTTATCACAATTAGAACATGTGACACTCTTTTTCTTAGGGACAGGAAACTTGACATGCGAATCCCTACCATGCTTTTCTCTAGCTTTCAGATCATCTGATTTCATTAAGTTACATTCATGCATCAAGTGGCCAATCTTGTGACAGTAATGACATTTCATGATTTCTCTTTTATGTGCATGTCTAGGTGTATTAGTGTGTTTTACAGCATGCACATTTTCACTTTGATTCAATCCCTTCTTCACATGACTGGCCTTTTCCATTTTTCCAGTTCGTTTCTAATTCTTCTGAACATTTGGTTGTTTATTTTCTGAGGTGGTGGCAACATCTGATGCTTTGATAAAAGATGTCATTAGCTTATTTTTGAAAGCCTTTTTATTGACATTGTTGTAGCCTAACCCTTCCTTTTGAGTATTGACCTTAACACCTAACAACATGTCCAGATTTTCTTGTCCATCAACAAATTTAGACAGAGATTTCCTCAAGTCTAGGATTTCATATTCTAGAGAGGCAATATGTAACTCATAACTTGCAGTCTCTTGTTCACTGCAATTGACAACCTCACTCAAAACCTTGTTGGCAATTTTGTATTCTTCGATCTCCTTTCTCAGATCATCTTCTTTTTCAGTTTCATTTGTACAGATGACTTTTCCTTTCTCCAATGTAAGAAGTCTTTCAGACATGCCGCTGTTTAACAACTTCAATTTTTCAATTTCTTCTTTAAGCTTATCATTCTGAACCAATTCATTTATTAGAAGCTGGTCTTCTGAATTGACTTCATACATTCTTCCATTTTTAATTTCCTTCATTTCTCTTTGTTGCTTTTCAAAATCTTTCTGTAATTCTATGTTTACAGATTTTATGGCATTCAATTTTCAGCAACCAAATTCTTCTCTTGCTCAAGTTTCCCAAATTTTTCTTCATTATCTTTAACAGATTATTTCAGAGAGTCATTTTCATATTTTAGCCTACTTAGTTCAGACTTAACACATTCAAATTTTTCCAGCAAATTCTTACTCTGAACAGAATCATTACAAGTTAGGCTAAGCTTCTTCTCAAGTTCAGAGATCTCTTTTACATGATCTTGATTCTCAATCTTCAGTATCGAAATTTGCTTTTTCAACATTTGAATATCAGACACAAAAGCATCATGAACATTTTTCAGTTCAGCACAGTTTTTACATGGAGAATTGAAACTGTCTGACCTACTATTCTTCTTCAATTTTTTGTATTGTTTTCTTAAATGTTCATGAGACTCTAATAATTCAGCATATGAATTTTCCCAGTCATCCAAGGTATAGTTCTCAAAGAGATTTACCTCATCATCATCTACTTCTTCATTTTGGCTGCCACTTTGATTGCTTCTGTCAGCCATCATGCAGCTGTCCTCATTTCTCTTCTGAGTTCGCTTCAGCATGTCTAGAATATCTTTAGCAGAACTGCAATCAAAGAAACATGAATGAAAAGCTCTATCAGTAGCTGCCTTCATTAGATTTATAGCTATCTGATTCTCTTCATGCAGTGATTTGTGACTGTTAGTCCATTTGGACTTTTTCTTTGGTAGTTCATGAGGACCGTGTGAAATCACTTTCCACAGGTCTGGATTACCAGATTTAGCATAATTTTTCAGACTAGCAAACCATACACTAAAATTGGAACCGTTGAAAACTGGTGGTTCACCCATGGAAACAGATCAGATATAATGCAACAGGAATATTGATGTGCCAAAAGCAAATAAGCACCTAAGACAGCAGGATCGAATCTGCAGGTCGCTGGACCTTCTATGCAGACATGGCTCTGAACCAATTGATAGGGTGCTAGGCCCGGATACAGAGGGGGGTTAATGTATCCTTCTACGAATAATGGCCCAAATTAAAACTCTAAAGCTCAGATATGCGGAATAAAAACTAGTGAGCTCTCCAAGATGAGATAACAAGAAAACACTTGATCAAACAGTTGGACTGCAACAATGCAGCCACCTGATCAAACCAGAAACGCAGACAGAACTATGGAAACCAAACTCACCTAGCAAAATATAATGCATGTGCCAATGTACACACTTGAAAAACTGATGTGAAGACTATGCATGAGACGGTGAGCCATGTACAGACTTTGAAGCTTAACAGAGACACAGGATGTACAGACTTCATGAAATGCATGTTATTCAATGTACACACTTTGAATTCATGCAAGTTGTGCGATGTATATACTTCAATTGTAACAGAAGACTCTGTATGGACTTGGCCAGTGTACAAACTTCAGTTGATGAACGATGCATGCTATGCAATGTGTGGACTTGACATGCCTACTGAAGGCGATGTACATACTTGCTGCGTGATGCTGATGTGCAGACTTATGTAAGTGTATGCAGTGTATAGACTACACTTATCTGGGGAGTCAACCCATCTAGAAAGGGGGTCGACCCACACTATGCTGACTGTGATGATGCAAGGATGTTTAGCCTGAACAGAATTCAATAAGTAGAATAAAACAACTGATGTATATGCATGTGAATACTTTATGCAGCAGATAGCATGACTGAACATCAAATGCAATGCTTTATGATCTGATAAACTAACTGAACAGCAATGCAATGCTTTGATAAACAGACTGAACATCAGAATGACTAAACATATGAAGATGACTCACACATCAGGATAACTCACAGTGATTAACTCACAACAAAACCAATCATCAAATGATTAACTCACATCAAAACCAATCATCAAAACCACAGGGGCACAATAATCTGTACACTGGTGTCGTCTGCACACATGATCATAGCAAGTCTGTACATTGGTGGCAAGTCTGTACATTGCCCTGCTTCAAGCACGCTAAGTCTCTACATCGTCTTGGCACTAGTGAAGACTGTACAGAGTCTGCCTAGTCTGCTGCATTCAAAGTCTATGCATCATTTCTCAAAGTCTGTACAGCCTGTGATCGCAAGACCAAGTCTGTACATCGTCTTGTGCATGCATTTCTTCAAGTCTTTACAGCCCGTGGTCCCAAGACCAAGTCTGTACATTCCTTATGCATGCATTGTCTCTCCTTATGCATGCATCGTCTCTTAAAGTCTATACATCATCTGCCAGCAAGTGCATCATTCTCCGTCTCACTTAGCGTCTCATGTTAAGTCTGTACATCGCATCGCATGCACTTTAAATATGTCAAGTCTGAACATTGCATTCCGTCTCACTCAGTGTCTTATGTTGTGTCTCACATAGCGCTGTAGTTTAGCAAGTCCATACATTGCCCTGTAGCATGCACGCACTCAAGTGTATACATTCATGAGCTATGGCTATGCATCGTTTGCACAGTACACCCAGAGTCTGCACACTCGTTGAAGGCATGTCCAAGCATTCATATTCAAAGTCCATACATTCCTATATGCATATGCATCCTTCAAGATAAAGTCTATATAGAGTTTAGCCTAGACTGCATACACCAAGTCTATACATTGCCTTGCAGCATGCACGCACACAAAGTCTGCACATTCCTAGCTGTTAAGTCCATACACTCATTGTTGGCAAGTCTATACATCGCATAGCATGCACGCGTTCAAAGTCTGTACACTCTTTACCATGCACTCATAGTCTATACATTCTTTGATGTTATGCTCGTGCATCACTTTAACAAATCTGTACATCGTCTTGTTGTAGGCACAGCAAGTCTATACATCGTCTGGTCGTCTGCACGGAAAGTCTGTACATTGCAAGTCGGAACATTGCTGCTTGATATGAAGTATGTACAGCCCGTGTTCTGTTGATCGACTGAAGTTACTCTTGTTGGTTTATGCCAGCGTCTCCTTGGAATTGGTGTGTACACGTGGGGTATGGGACCCACGTGGACCATCGGTGCTTGGCAGCCCAACCCGCCGCATGGATTATGGGGTCCATGTGCGAAGCCCCTCATGCCCGCCCACAGCACATAGACGTGGGGCCCTGCGCTGCCATAAGGAAATACGGTCTAACCTTCGCTACCAGCTCGAGCTTTTAGCGCAACGGTAGGGGCTTGATCCTGTAAACTGGTATCAGAGCGAGGTCGCGGGTTCAAATCCCAGGTGCCGCTGGGGGGGAGATTGTTGGTTTATGCCAGCGTCTCCTTGGATTTGGTGTGTACACGTGGGGTATGGGACCCACGTGGACCATCGGTGCTTGGCAGCCCAACCCGCCGCATGGATTATGGGGTCCATATGCGAAGCCCCTCATGCCCGCCCACAGCACATAGACGTGGGGCCCTGTGCTGCCATAAGGAAATACAGTCTAACCTTCGCTACCAGCTCGAGCTTTTAGCGCAACGGTAGGGGCTTGATCCTGTAAACTGGTATCAGAGCTGTTGCATCTCTGTAGTTTTGATGATGACTAACACTATGAATCAAATTATTTTTATGATAATTACTTTGATGCTCCTTGATGAATGATAAAGATCATGCATTGTCTAAATATTCTTAGGATCTAATGTTGTTGTCTTGCATGCATATCTATGGATCAAATGCTTTTTCATCATGCTTTTCTGATTTAATGCTGCTCTATCATGTTCACCCATGAGCTCATACTTATTTGTCTTGTTTATATGGGTTCTGTGCATTTAGTGCGTTGATGCACTTGGCTGGCTGCGTAGACGCAATAGTGCATCTTTCGCTTGCTGTTTTGTCCACTGCGTCGACGCTGTCACTGGATGCGTTGACACATTGGCCTGTTGCCAGGGGCGTGAGCATTTCGTTTAAGCAGTTGAGGCGACGCTGCACGATGGAAGCGTTGACGCATTAGCTTGGTGCCAAGGGCTTGAGCGTCTCGCCAATGAAGCTGAGTCGACGCTGTCACCTGAAGCGTTGACGCATTGGCTTGGTGCCAAGGGCTTGAGCGTCTCGCTTATGAAGCTGAGTCGATGCTGTCACCTGAAGCGTTGACGCATTGGCTTGTTACCAAGAGATTGTGCGTCTCGCCCAAGGAGCTGAGGCGACGCTACACAATGGAAGTGTCGACGCCTTGAGTTTATGACCAAAGGTTCTTTTGATCAACCACCAAGCAGAAGCGTCGACGCTGTCACTAATGCGTTGACGCATTAGTGTGTTTTGTCAAGGGACCTGTTCTCCATTATATCCATTGCGTTAACGCCTTGGCTTTAGTGCGTTGACGCGTTCTTCAGTCCTTTGATAAGTCCCGTGCAATCTGTGTGAACAAATGTATGACTTGAATATTTCTAAGATTGACTGAATGTTCTCTGAAACCTTACAGGGACTTAAAGACAAATTGGAACTTTATTCCAATCATATGAGCACGTGATCCGAGGGAATAATCGTCTAACACGTGGCTCAGTTCATCTGGAAGCATGACTTCGCGCGTGTCTCCCAAACCCTCACTCTCTCGTGAGGTTGGATATCTATATGAAGGTTTCTGCTCCTGAAAAGCCGCCGAAGCCACAAGGAAAAGGGTGAGGCCAGAGCGAGAGGAAGGAGAGGAGAAGCCATCCTGATCCATTCGTTGAGCGTACCTGGAAGAGAGAGAGTGTTGAAGGAGAGGATGGTTTTCTGCTATGTTTTGTCTATGCTTCTTTAAGAAGCTACATTATTTCTCCGTTCGATTGTCTTCGATATTGCTTTATGTTTTCAGTTGTTTGTTCTTAAATTCCGATACTCTGTTTTATCGTTCCCTCTAGGAGTAGAGGAAGAGAGGTGAATCCTCTGGGTTGCATTGTGGTTCCCTCTGAATTAGATCAGAGGAAGGGAGGTGGTCTCCGGGGTTGTTGTGTTCAGATAGTGAGGAGGCTATCTGGGTTGTTCCCTCCGGCTGTGGAGGAAGAGAGACAGCGTCTCTGATTTGCAGTGAGTGTGGGTCACTGCTGGGTTCCCTCTTGTCTAAGAGGAAGGGAGAGTTATCTCCGGGTCAGGTCTTGGGGTGTGAGACCTGGGTGCAAGCTGTGTGTTCAGCGTCTGTAGGGATTTCGATCCCCAAGCTGTGGATCAGCGTGTTGTTGGCAGACTGAGTCTGCGGTTCTTTCTTGTGAAAGGGAAGCCTCACTCGGCCATGAGTGAGGGATGGACGTAAGTCTGCAGGTTGCAGACTGAACCATCTAAACCTCTTGTTCTCTGTGGTGTGGCTGTGCGCATCTATTTCCTTTATGCTTCTGTCTGGTTTCATGAAGTAAGTGTGATTGTTGTTGATCGAAACCTTAGTCTGACTGCTCGCTTAGTGCTTGTGCATATGTGCTAATGAAATTCTGAGTGATATATGTTCTACGCTCGTGACCAGCTTTATCTTGGTTGAGGTTTAGGACCATTTTACATATAGTCAGTCTTCCTAGCCCATCTCATCTTCGAAGATCTCCTTGGCTCGGATAATTTTTTTTTTAAATGGTGATCTATTCATCCCCTCCCCTTCTAGCTCACCGTCCTCCTGTTTACAACTCTGTCATTAAACTGGCAGATGTTTAGGCACGTGATCTGAGGTTGGCACCTGGCACGTGATCCGAGGTGTTCTCTGGATAAAGGGGGCACAAGCCCTGTACACGCCCTAGCTGTTGCTGCTATAAATATGAGGACTTCTCCATCTAAAAAAAAGAAGATTGTGATCGATATAGGAGAGCTGAAGCAGAGGGGCAGAGAGCTGCAGAAGAAGGAAAAGAAGAAGAAGAGAAAAGAAGAGACAGAGAGAGCCTAGACGATCAAGTGTCAAGAAGAACGAGAGAAAAAGAAAGAGAAGCTGTGAGCCAGAGTGAGAGAGCAGAAGAAGAGAAAGAAAAAGAGAAAGAGAGATAGAGAGCTCGTGAAGAAGAAGAGAAGCTTCATTGTCATCACTGGACTTTGGATCAGATCCAATCCAGTTTGCTCCTGCGAGAGCTACATTGTGCATTTCATTTTCCAGCTTTCAGTCGCTGTATTTTTATCATTTATTTTTTTTCTTTTTAATTGATCACGTTTGTTCTTCCGATTCTCTGGTTTGAGGTCGGGTTCCTCCTGTGGTCTCAGGAGAAGGGAGATTAGTTCTTCGGTTTGCTGGTGACTGTGTGTCATCAGTGGTTCCCTCTGGTGTTGAGGAAGAGAGGTCCGTGACCTCTGGTTTGCAAGTGACTAGGTGTCACTTATGGTTCCCTCTGGGTTTCAGAGGAAGGGAGACTTGGGTCTCCGGTTGCAAGTGACCGGTGTCGCTTGTGGGTTCCCTCTGGGTTTCAGAGGAAGAGAGACTTCGGTCTCTGGTTGCTAGTGATTGTGTGTCACTAGTGGTTTCCCTCTGGTCTGGAGGAAGAGGGGAGGTTGTTACCTTGGTCAAGCTATTAGGCAGCACCTGTTTGCAGACTGAGTCTGCGGTTCTAGCTTTTGCTAGTGGAAGCCTCACTCCGGTTTGGAGTGAGGGGTGGACGTAGGTCTGTGGACCGAACCACCTAAAAATCCTGGTGTTCTATGGTTTGATTTTGCGTTTGACTCCATAACTTCTTTCACCCTTCGCAGGATGCTTCATGAGCGCTATATGGTTGATGGTTGTCTCACTTGACTCGTTTGTTAGCCTACAGCGTTATTTGGGTTGTTCAGTGAGATTGCGTGCCTTCGCTCTTATTTGCTGTTATCATCTTCTTCCTTGAGTTAAGGTTGAGTGGTTGACCAGGTTGGTCACTGAGTGTTGCTTAGTTGGTTTTGTTTTTATTTCCACAATATTTTTTAACGGGGATTCATTCACCCCCCTCTGAATCCGAGCCTTGCACCCTATCATAGATCAAATGAACACTTCTTTCATTAACATAAAGAAACGAGTACACGAAGTGCAAGACAAGCTTACAATAAAGATGTGACAAGATTACAATGAAGTAAAATGAAACTAAAGTAATAGCAATAAGCGGAGCCTGAGATGTGAAGATGGTGACAGCAATGGTGATGACGGCGCCGTCCTCTCTTGACCTTGGATCACGAACCACCTTGCAGAAGATGTCATTTACGCTGGGAGGAAGTCACCTTTGTCATTGAAGCGGCCTTTGGAGGGTAAATAACTTTGAAACCAAGACGAATTAGGGGATGCCAAAGATGAAGAAGTTGAAGAGGGGGAAGAGAGGAAGAACTTTGATGAAGGACTCAGATAGACAAGAAGAGCAGAAGGGCTTCAAAACAGAGAAATAATAGAAGCTAGCACCTCATATGAACAGTAAAATCACAGGACAGCAAGTTGAAAAATGAGAAATAACTTCCGAACTCGAAAGAATTAGAAGATGATGCAGAAGAAGAAGTTGTAGAAAACTTACAAACAAAGAACTTTCATGAAGACAGTAAGAGGAGAAAATGACGATAAGTGAGAGAAATAAGGGGAAGAACAGAGAGAAACACTAGTTCGTATATGAATAGGATAGCATAGTGACAAATATAAAATAACTTAAACACCATAAGAAATTAGAAAATGATGCAGAAGAAGAAGTTGTAGAGCATTTAAAATAGAAGAATTACATGAAAAAACCCAGAGAAGAAGAGGGACGGAAGAGGGAGAAATCGGTTACCTAAGGTTGAGAGAGAAAGAGTGAAAGATTGCCAAAAAAGAACTCCCCTTCTCCTCCTTTTCATGGGTTATTTATAGGGAAAGTTGGGTCAATGGAGGGTGGAGATTGTATCAAAAGGAGATGGATGGCTGGAATTTAGGTAGAAGATGATGTATGGGGAAAAGGAAAAGGAGGTGGGCACCCCCTTTCTTGGACTTTGGGCACCCCCTTTCCCAAGGCTCATCATGTCTCTCCTTTATTTCAAACTTTAAATTCAATTTTCCCTCCGACCAAAATATGTGTTTCTTTTCCTCAATTTAAAACTTTTGAAATTTCTTTTCCCTCCAACCAAAATATATGCTTTTGACTTGGTCAAAGTGGTGATGACAGTTTTTCCCCCGGAGTTTCTTGCAATTACCTTCAGTGTCCTGCACACACATAATTGCAATCTACTCCATAAAAACTACCATAATGTGCACATAAATCTTAAATGCTCATGGTTTATGCAATGGAGAATTAATGCTCATGGCCCTCAACTTCAATTTAAATAATATCACCAAATTAATCAATTTACGTGAAAGTCCCAATTTAAACGTGGAGTTGAGGTTAACTATGAAATATGCATAATTGCCTAATTATATGCACATAAAATGGTGAACATGCGATGAATTACCTTCAAAAATGGACACTTATCATACGCCAAGCCCCTGAAGCTGCAAAAGTTCGACGGACAGGGGTCGCCACATGAACACTTGGCCTACTATGTTACGGCCATGGGCGAGTTAGCGCTGGATGAATCATATCTCTTCCGCTACTTCGCTACTTTGTTCACGGGAATGGCCTTTCAATGGTATTCCTGCTTGAAGCCCGGCTCAATCATTGGCTGGGCAGATCTCCAAAAGATATTCCTCGACCGCTTTCAAACGGCTGAGCGAAAGGTCTCCCTAGCCGAACTCTGTTCTCTTCGACAGAAAAAGGGCCAGAGCTCCCTCGACTTCATCAAAAAGTGGCGAGACCTTAGCATGAGGTGTGTCAATCCACTTGTTCAGGAGGATGCCATCACCATATACCGCCGAGGTCTGGCGGCCGAGGTCAGTGAAAAGCTTCCCGGCACCAATATCAAAGGCTTTGACCAACTCAATTCGACGGTCGCCGAAATAGAGATGTTCTTCGACGATAACCCGAGCTATACTGCAGCAAAGGGTAAGCAAGCGCGAGAATGCCAGCCCCGTAAGGAGGTAAATATCATAGAGTTCACCCCTGCCGCCAAAGCCAGTAAGGAGGCCAAGTCCAGTGGTTCTGACAAAAAGTCAGCAGACAAGCCGGCTGTTCCCTCCTTCTCGGAGCGCATGAAGACACCCTTCTCCTTCAAGAAGAAACACACGAAGATGCTCTTCGACCTCTGCATGGCCTAGAAGATTGTCGAGCTGCCAGAAATCCACAAGTCAGACGAGGCTCTGACGACCGACGATCCCAGTTATTGCCTGTATCATTGCATGCTGGGTCACTCAATTGAAGATTGCTACGTTTTCAAGACTCGGGCGTAGAAGTTGATCCGAGACGGCCTCGTTAAAATGAAGAGTGGTCTCGTCGACCCCCCGCAACCACATACGTGGGCCAGGCCGGCTAAGGCAGCATGCATGGTTCACCACTCAGTCAATGTCATCCACATGATGGCAGCATTTTCTCTTTCTGATGACTAGTCAGAGGAGCCCAGCGCCAGTCGAAGGGGACGTTCGATCTGGTATCCAGAATGGAGGCCCTGGCATGATCACAGACCTCTCTCCTTCCCCAGGGAGAGAACCTGGCGACTCTTCGATATCCTCGTCGAGAGGGGGCAAATCATGCCCCGCGACTCACATGCAGACTACACCCATTAGAACTGTAGTCACCCTCAATACTGCCCCTTCCACTCCAAAATTTGCCACCGGATCGAGTCCTGTGAGGAAGTTCAACACCTCATCCAGGAACAGATCCAATGGGAGCAGATCGATGCGGAGGGGAACTCTATGTCACTTGTCAGGCTTCGGCAAGCTGTCGAATTAAGAGACCCTAAGCATTGCCAGGAATGCGCCAGAGCGGCCAGACTCCCCTCAAGAAAATGGGCACAGGCTACCTTATCAGCATCCTCCAGAATGGCTCGAGTTCCGGACTGACAACCAAGAGGCACTGGAGCGATTGTGAAGGCATAGAGAGCAGGACGCCAGTCAAGAGACGGAGCCGACCAACTTCTCGGTCAACATCATCCATTCTTTTGCTCCTCCGGCCCCTTCGGGCTCCCAGACATTAGCACCTAGCCAGCCAACCCCAGCCACTTCGGCCGTGCGGTGGCGGTCCTAGCGGGAGCTAAAGTCTCTCCCTTTTTCTGAAGAAGACACCGCCAGGCTCCTCCGGGTCCTTCTCGGCTGAGAGGACGTTATAGTGGGTGAGACGATGACGAGCTCCTCAGCTCTCTCTCGTCCTCCTCCCGTCCTATCTCCCTCTTCGGCATCCATGGATAGGAAGGGAAAGCAAAAGCAGGATGAGGCCCCGCCTCAGCCTCGTCACATATCCTCAGTGGACGAGCCATCAGATCCTCTCCACCTACCCGTCAACACAATCCGAAGTACAAAGAAGACATCTTCGGAGTCTTCAGTGGTTTCGATTCAAGTGGCGGGCCCACCGCCACAAGGCTCAGCCAGTCCACAGAGTTGGGATAATTGTGTAGAGCAACAATGTCTTGTGACACCGTCAGTTGTCGCTAGACCCAGCCCTCAGTGCGACCACAAAGGTAAAGCTAAGGAGCAGGACAACAAGCGTATCACTTGGTCCGCTCCTCAACAAAAATTGTCGCCACCGTGGTTAAGGCATCAAACCGTGCATATGTCTTCGGACGCCAACACCAGTCAACCGATTCCTCGAAAGCTGTCGCCACCGCGGGTAAGGCATCAAACCGCGCACACGTCTTCGGACGCCAGTCCCAGTATCCCAGCATTCTAAGAATTGTCGCTCATGGTAAACGAGCAGGCGATCAACGCGACCTTCCAGATACAACAAGCGGAAGGTGCCTAGATCGAAATCCAAGCAAGGAAGAGTCATCGACCTCGCCCTACAAAGGCACCAGCTCAGAGATATCCTCATCAGGATTTATCAACTCCAGCTCCAACACCTCTCCCTCCTACTCCCTTGGAGACCGCTATCGCCAAGAGACAACAGAAAAATAGGAGGAAGAACCTCAGAATATGGCTCAAGAAACAGGCCGAACAAGCGGTTGCGCTACAGTCACCAGCCGAGCCAACGCCTCTCCAAAGGCTCTAGCGGCTCATTGATGACCTGGAGGAATATGTTCCTCCTCATCCTACCGGAGCTCTCCCACTCGACAGCTATATCCCGTGGGAAGAAATGTAGAAACGAGCTCAACTCAGGAATTGGGTCCAAGAGATGATCCAAAAGCTCAAAAACGGCAAAAGACTCGTGATCCCGGACGAGCTCTCCTTGTGCTATAAAGAAAAGGAGATCACCACAGAGCAGCTGGAAGAAATGATTCGACGTTGCACCTACAACATGGTGGCCATTCCACCTCCTGACAATATCAATGCTTCTCGGCGGGGTGAGCCAGTAGCCTCCCGGACAAGACAAAGAACCACTGCCCCTCTTAGGCTACAGCCAGCTCCAGAACACATAGGCCGCGGTCGAGGTTGTGGCCGGGGATGCGGTAGAGGCCATGGGAGAACCCCTGGGTTACCACTCTCTCCGTCCACCTTCGACCCGGAACGAATCATCCTCTTTCGAGGAGAGGAACCGGCTCCCATTCCGAAAGTAGAGATTCGGAGCGTACCCGATATCTTTGACCCTTCCGGCATCAAACAGGCTACTGTCAGCCTCCCAGTCCCTGCACTAGTACCGGCTTCTGCAACAGAGCAAGTGGGACCATCCGGCAAGGACGAGCTAGCCCGCCAGTCAGCCCCAGAAGAACCATCATTGGCATCCCTGTTCCAGGAGTCCGCTGGCGATCAAAGTCAGTCTGATCCCAATGGTAAGGGCAAGGCAGTGCAACTTCCCGACGGGGAACAGCACGGCAGCTCGCAGAAGGCTCAGCCTGACATACTACCCTCTTTGGAGGATGCTCGAGCCCGAGCTGACCGAAAGGTCCTCCACCAGATGAAATGCTTCCCTGCCAATATTTCAATTTGGGAAGCCATCGCATGGAGTAAGGACCTAAGAGAAACTCTTATCAAGATACTCCAAGAGCCGGAAGTCTATGAAGCGCATGCCGCGGAGATGAAAGTGGCTGCCTATGAAGCCTTCACTGCCACCATCTCCTTCACGGAAAAAGACATGCTGCTTTCCCCCCCATGCCACAACCGTCCTCTCTACATAAAGGGGAAGATCAACGGGCTGGTAGACGCTGGTGCCGCTGTTAACATCATGCCGCTCAAGACATTCAAGACTCTATATTTGACCCCATACCTCTAGAAGGTTCAGGCGGTCAAGATATCCGACTTTAACCAAAACACCGAGGATGTCCTCGGCGGGGTGGATGTTGATCTGGTGCTCGATGATTTCACCTCCAAGGTGACATTCTACATCATCGACTCCAACACGTCTTATAAGATGCTACTGGGCAGACCCTGGCTCCATGAAAATTGGGTCGTCCCATCAACTCTCCACCAATGCATCAAGTATGCCAAGGATGGGGAGCAATATACGGTCTTTGCAGACCTGTCGCCGTTTACGCCAGCAGAATGCAACCTAGACGACGATGCGCTCTACTTCAAGGGGATTAGTTTGTACCCCGTGATTAAGAGCAAAAGCAACGGTTGGCTCTCAGAGGAAGACGATGATGATCTCTTCTCTGTTGATGAGGAAAAGGCTAAGCTTCATCGACTGCGCCTCGGCTCCAAGTCAACCCCAGATCACCCCGAGAGGCGCCAGATCGACTTTGAGGCTAATCTTATTAGCCGAGCTATCAGTAAGAGTATACGCTTGCCACCAGACTGCATCCAGCTTCCATGTGCATCTCAGAAGCATAGCGTCGAGTCGCTGACAACATTCATTGTCACCTTCAAGTGACAACACCGAAACAAGAAGAATGCTAACAGGGACAAACCTATTGTCATCTATAAGGGAGACATGGCCCCTCAAGTCCCGCCAGATGACGACTTCGGCTGGTCCAGGCAAGCCGATGATACCCTTGAAGCAGTTCAGGTGTGGGGCGATCTGTCGCCGCATATTCAAGAAATGTGTCTGAAGAACCACATTCCCATGTGGCAAACTTCTGCACAACAGAGATACTTCTGTCAACTATGGACCCCTTCTCAGGTCCGGGGGCAACCCCCGTCCTTCTACAAGGATACCAGGGGGCTTGGCTACGACCAAGACCCGGACAGTTGTGTCTACCACGCAGTCAACTTCGTAGGCCTGGCACAACTAGCCGATGACAGGGCTAGAGTCGAAGCCAAATTCGACAGCTCCGGGGATGAGGAAGAGGAAATTCTGATCCTGATCCCCGTCAAGGCTGGAACTCCAGCCCAAGCCGTCGAGGAACCTTACTCGCCTCCCTGCCAAGACAAAGGGGGAGAAGAAGCTCCTCTGGTCTCTCAGCCAGTCGAAGGACCCAGTTCAACAAACCCTCCCGAGGAGGGGGATATCTATGATCCTAGCTGCAAAGGATTGTCAGCTTCACCAGGCAACCCCGGGGATGTAGAAACCTGGTAAATAAAGATGAGAAATGATTTTTTTGATTTTATTCTATAAATAAAATATTCATGAAATAGTTAAATTACATTTTTACTATATGAAATAAACTAGTTAAATGAATTTACTTGAAGTAAATAGAGATTAAATGCTTTAACCCTTAGATAAATCATAGGAAGCCCAATAAAAGTCCACATAATGGGTTAGGATTACAATTGGTCCATTGGATAATCCATAATGAGTTGGATTAATGGATTAAAGATTTATTAAAGGATAATTAGACCAAAATTCGTAACACAAGTTTAATATGACATTTAAGGGATTAAAATTATCCCATTTCTAGAAGATTGACTCAAAAATCAACTCCCACCTACCATTCCACTTTAGACCAGCCGAAATTACATTATTTTCACACCTATTCACACCAAAAATGGGCTAGATTAGCAAGAGAAATTGATTTTTTCTTCTAAATTCAGACTTAATGGGTTAGGAAAAATTAGGTGAGGAATCTTGACAAAATTGGCCATGTTTTGGCTATAAATAGAACCCCAATTAACCCACAAACCATCCTTGGAAGCCTAAGCTATGCTAGTTTGAAGATTGAAGGAGATTTGAAGGAGATTTGAAGGAAGATTGGGGAGAAATCAAGGGTTTCATCTTATTTGAGAATTTTTCTTACATCTTCTTTAGATCCACAAAAAGGTAGGTATCTCTCAGGCTAAATTCTAATTAAAGCATGCTAGATTGTTCCTTTTTCAATGCTCTTTTCATTGATATCTTATTCACTAGATTTCATTGAGAAATGAGTGAGTTATAGCCATTTTAGTGAAGAAAATCGTAAGTTGCAGAAAAAGTGTCGACCCCTTGGGTCGACACTCGGGATCGAGTTTTATGTTAAAAAAATGGAACTTAGTGAAAAGTCGACCTCCAGGGTCGACACTTTTTCACGGCTGACAAGTGTCGACCTCCCAAGTCGACACTTTTTCACGGCAGTTCTGTTTTAAGAACAAAACCGCACATGAGAAATAAGTGTCGACCCACTAGGTCGACACTTTCAGCCCGCAAATAAGAGTCGACCCTTGGGGTCGACACTTTTCCTGACATATAAAATACATATATATATATATATATATATATATATATATATATATATATATACACTCATACACCACCCCACACCACGACTCGACTCGACTTGGTGCGGTGCGGTGCCGTGCGGCACAAATAAATAAATAAATATACTAAGATTTTCGTATCTATTTAATTTAACTCACAACTCGAGCCCACATCCTATGCCCCTTGGGTCTTGACCCAAGAGTGAGCTCTCCAACATATAAAGCCATGAAAGTTTTCAAAACTTCCAATGTGGGACTAAATATTAGTCACTATACAATAGGGATTATAACATTTGAAAATCCACGTTAATCGTATACTTTTAAGTCACCAAAGGTAAGGAAAGATAATATTAACATGTTTTGATTATTAAAAAATATTAAAAATTATTTTTTGTAGAATAAAATTATTTTTGCATGTAAAAATCTATTTTTAACCATATTAGTAAATTAATGCATGAAAAATATTTCTAGCATGTTAAAAATGACTTCCAACATGATAAAATTATTTTATACATACTGAGATATAAAAACTATTTTTAACATGTTAAAATATATTTAAACTTTTTTTTCATGCTAAACCTAATTTTCCTATTAAATAATTAATAAATTGATGTATGAAAATTACTTCCAACATGCTAAAATTTCTTCCAGCATGATAAAATTATTTCTAGCATGTTAGAATTATTTTTGGAATGTTAGAATTATTTTCCGTGTATTAAAACTATTTTTTAGTATGATAATTCTATTTTTCTATCGAATAATTAATAAATAAATATAGAAAAATAATTTTTAGCATGTTAAAAATTAAATCCAACATGAAACATTTATTTTATCATATTGTCAGTAAAGTAACGTATTAAAATTATTTTTATTAAGTTATAATTATTTTCGACATAAAAAATCTATTTATCATAACAAAATTCTGATTTTTATAATAATAAATCACCGTTTTGACTAAACTAATGCATCTCTAATGTACAAAATTTTCCTGAAAATATGTCTAAATACTTGAAAATCAAACGCACACAAGATTAAACTATGGAATTAAATTAATTCTGTTAAACTCTAATTACTTGAATTTTCTTCCTAGTTACCGTTCTTTCTTGAATTCTACGACTTAATGTCGTTAAACATGATGCCTTAAAATTATTATTCACTCCTCTTGCTACTTCTGAGATTTTTACCAGATCTGTACTTTTTACAAATGAGCTTATTCTTGAAATTCATTGGCCATAGTGTTAAGTGGATGTCTAAACATGCTTGGGATCTTTTGATCCAATGACCCAATGCTTGGCATTAATGGGGCCCGGTCTGATCCTAGGAGGAGCGCCCGAAAGTACTTGTGTCCATGGGAGTTGATTGACCACGGTGTGGTATTGCACCGAAGTGCATGACTTGTTAGATTAATTATGACATTCCACACTTCGTTATTGTACTTGTTTACTTGTTACTTGAAATTACATGATATATTTAACTTGCATGAAATGGCCAAATTCTTTCATGATATTCTTTACATGTTCAATATTCAATATTTGAAATTATCTTGGAACCTTGTTATCATGTTATTACTTGAAATTCTGTATACAATTTCCTACTCGCTATTCATGATCTTAAACACTTCCCGATTTACTTGAAAAAATGTCCAAAATGATAAATACTTAAATATTGCCTGATTATAGAGATATAAAATCCTACTGAGCTCTTTACTCACCCTAAATTTTGGTAAATTATTGCAGGAAATGAAAATAAACAAGGGAATGGACAAGAGTGAGAGAGTGATTTTCCTTTTACCTAGGTTTGTGTAGGTCATTAGTGTTTTTACAAGAATGATGTATTTTAGATTTGAAGATTGTAATTGCCTTTATGTCTTATCAATTAGTGTTGTAAACTTCATTTTGATGGAATAAAAGTATCATTTCCCATTCATTTTTGACTTTAGAAATTAAATTGTGCATGCTCTGATCGACACGCTTGTTTACGACTCGCTCATGCCCTCGATATTCCACGTCAGGGCGTGACAGTCTTTGTGGTATCAGAGCCTAGGTTACATAAAACCTAGGATTTTTTAAACATATGTTTTCCCTTAATATAGGTATAGACCAATACCTAGAAATCGGTTAGGAACTTAAACTTGCCCGGTAAGTTTGGGTAGAACCATGGGTTAAGTTTTAAAGGAAAAGAATTAATCAAGAAATGAATACAAAAATAAAACATTACACCTTATAATTATGGTTGCAGGTTAATTCTCACAAATGGTTGCCGAAAGAGCTCAATGGCACGAGATGCAACGCACCGTTCAAGGTTTAACCCAAGCCCTCCAACAGGTTGCTCAGGGAGGAGCAAACCGAGGAGCTGGTGATTTGCATAGGAATGTCCGAAGCATGAACCCTCCCAAGTTCGCTGGATCTACGGATCCGGATGAAGCCGAACATTGGATTAAGGAAATTGAGAGGATTTTTTGAGTCATGCAATGTGCCGACGAGGAAAAGGTCTTACTCGCTACTTTCCAACTAGAAAGGGATGCACGTGCCTGGTGGGAATCAGTCGAAGCTACTTTACCGCACGACCAAGTATTATGGGAAGAGTTCGTGGAACACTTCAATAGCAAGTATTTCTCCGACCGGGTGCAAGAAAGGAAGGCTGCCGAATTTACCGCCTTAAAACAAAGGGGATTATCAGTTGCTGAATATGAAGCTCAATTTTCAAGGTTATCTCGGTACGCTCCACACCTCGTGGGTACCGACAAAATGAAGGCAAGGAGATTTCTCAACGGCTTAAGGCCGCAGTACATTACTCAACTCGCCCCGATGGATATCAAATTTATTCTGATGTGGTACGAAGAGCACAACTCTTAGAAGATGCAACGGAATTATCAGATCGCATCCGAGGAAGAGAAGCCAAGAGAGAGCAAGTTACGGGAGCCGGTAGTTTCAAACCTTCCTTCGGGAAGAAAAGGCCCAATGACGGGCGTAACTTCATCAAGGACGGGTGTAATTTCAATAAAGGTGGACGTAACTTTCAAGGGGACAAGAAGCCGAGGACATTTGACAAGCAAATAGTTCCTTTCTCTACGTCATCAAAGAAATTATGTAAATTCTGCGAGAAGCCCGGACACAAAGTCAAGGAATGCTGGAGAAAGCTCGGCGCATGTCTTCGATGCGGGAGTCGGGAGCATAGGATCCCGAATTGCCCTCTTCTCAACGAGAAAGCTACACCACCGGCAAAACTTCCTATTATTGCGAAAAAGCAAGGAAGACTCCAAGCTCTCATGGATGTGGAACCTACTAAAGAAGGAGGCGTCATGGAAGGTACTCTTTCTGTGTACTCGAGGCATGCCTCTGTCTTATTTGACACCGGAGCTACGCATTCATTTATATCTAGAAGATTTGCTGGTCTTTTACCTATGAAGCATGTTCCATTAGATTCTACACTCACTATTACTACCCCTATTGGAACAGGAATGGAGATTAAACATTTCTATCCTGCTAGTGAAGTTCTAATTAGCGGTTATAACTTACCGGCTAATTTGGTATGCATGGAGATGGACGGATATGATGTTATTCTGGGTGCCAATTGGCTATCTACTCATGGAGCTAGTTTCAATTGCAAGTTGGGTACGGTAACTTTTATGGGTTACCCGAACCTCATATTTTCTGGTATCAGGCATTCTAAACACTTGTCTCTCATTTCGGCCCTCAAAGCCGAGAAATTATTAAGGAAGGGTTGTGCCGGTTTCTTAGTTTCTATCACTATGACCGAGCCTACGGAACCCGTTCTAAAGGACATTCCTATCGTTCGGGATTAATATTCTGATGTATTTCTGGATGAGTTGCATGTTATTCCTCCGGAGAGAGAAGTGGTATTCTCTATTGATTTGATTCTGGGAGCTGCTCCAGTTTCTAAAGCTCCTTATCGAATGTCTACTGTCGAAATGAAGGAGTTAAAGGAACAACTATTAGAGTTATTTGAGAAGGGATTTATCCGACCAAGTACTTCACCTTGGGGAGCCCTAGTCCTCTTTGTCAAAAAGAAGGATGGTTCAATAAGGCTATGTGTTGATTATCGGCAATTGAATCAACTCACCATCAAGAATAAATATCCACTACCGTGGATTGATGAATTATTCGACCAGATTTCTGGAGCTCGATATTTTTCAAAGATCGATCTTCGATCTGGTTATCATTAGTTGAAAATCAAGGAAGGTGATATTCACAAGACTGTATTTCGGAGTCGGTATGAACATTACGAGTTCACTGTTATGCCTTTTGGCTTAACAAATGCGCCTGCCGCATTTATGCAATTAATGAACAGCGTATTCAAGCCATACCTCGATCAATTTGTGGTTGTCTTTATCGATGACATTTTGATCTACTCCAAGTCAAAGGAAGAACATGAAGAACATCTCAAGAAGGCCCTTCAATTATTAAGAGATCACAAGCTTTATGCCAAATTAAGCAAATGTGATTTCTGGTTGGAGGAAGTTTCTTTTCTCAGTCACATAATTTCCTGGAACGGTATCACCGTCGATCCTTCAGAGGTCGAGGCCGTAAAGAACTGGGAAAGACCTACTAGTGTGACGGAAATCCGAAGCTTCTTGGGATTGGCTAGCTATTATCGAAGATTTATCAAGGACTTCTCCAAGATTGCGGAACCTTTAACAAGATTAACAAGGAAGGAGAATCCTTTTATATGGTCCGAGGAATGCGAGAAAAGCTTTCAGACTTTAAAGGATTGCTTGACTACTGCTCCTATTCTCACATTACCTATGGAAGGAGGAGGATTCGAAGTATATGCTGATGCATCCGGAATTGGCATAGGTTGCGTATTAATGCAACATGGCAAGGTCATAGCTTATTCCTCATGCCAATTCAAGAAGCACGAGGAAAATTATCCTGTGCATGACCTAGAGTTGGCAGCTGTGGTCTTTGCCTTGAAGATCTGGCGACATTATCGCTATGACGAAGCCTTTACAGTGTATTCTGATCACAAGAGTGTCAAATACTTATTCTCTTAAAAGGAGCTCAATATGAGACAAAGACGGTGGTTAGAATATTTAAAGGATTTTGACTTCTCTATACAATACCACCCCGGAAAAGGCAATGCCGTAGCTGATGCACTTAGCCGGAAGCCGATGGCCTTACTATCCAGCATGATGGTTAAAGAATGGCATCTACTTGAAGAAATGACAAGTCTTGACCTCAATATGGAGGAGAAGGAAGGTGGAGTCTTTATCGCTAATATTCGACTCCAACCCGAGTTACTCTCGGAAATTAAGGAACGACAAGGTGATGATCCGTTGATCGTGGAAATTAAAGAGAAATTAGATCAACGACCGGATTTTCTTCTAGCTGATGATAAAAGGTTATTATTCAAAGGAAGAACATGTGTACCGGACTATTCTATCCTCAAGGGTAAAATCTTGGAGGAAGCACATCGGTCTAAGTACACTATTCACCCCGGTGCCACAAAAATGTACCAAGACCTCAAGAGAACTTTCTGGTGGCCTAACATGAAAAGAGAGGTAGCCGAGTTCGTAAGTCGATGCTTGGTTTGTCAACAAGTTAAAGCCGAGCACCTCAAACCGACTGGTAAACTCAAGCCTCTCGAAATACCGGAATGGAAATGGGATAGTATCGGTATGGACTTCATTGTTGGTTTGCCGAAGACCCGAAGTGGTTTTGATGCTATATGGGTAATTGTTGATCGGTTGACTAAGTCCACCCATTTCTTACCTATCAAGATCAAATGGACCGTGGATGTTCTAGCCGCCTTATATATCAAGGAGATTGTCAGGCTGCATGGTATTACAAGTTCCATTATTTCAGATCGAGATCCGAGATTCACCTCTCATTTTTGGAAAGGTTTACAATTATCTATGGGTACTAGACTAAGGTTTAGTATGTCTTTTCACCCTCAGACTGATGGACAAACTGAGAGGATGAATCAAATTATTGAAGATATGTTGAGAGCCTGCATGATAGACTTCGGTGGAAGTTGACATGAACATTTACCGCTAACTGAGTTCCCTTATAACAATAGCTATCAGTCGAGTATACAAATGGCACCATTCGAAGCTCTTTATGGCCGAAGCTGTAGATCGCCTCTATGCTGGAGCGAGGTTGGAGAGAAGAGATTGCTTGGTCCCGATATTGTCCAAGATACAACTGACAAAGTCCAGTTGATTCAAGAAAGATTGGAGGTAGCTCAATCACGGCAAAAGAGTTATGCCGACAATCGGAGGAGAGACCTTGAATTCCAAGTGGGGAAGCATGTCTTTTTAAAGATCTCGCCCACACGAGGAATTAGAAGATTCGGCATCAAGGGAAAGCTGAGTCCGAGATTTATTGGCCCTTTCGAGATTCTGGAACGAATCGGCGAGGTGGCGTACAAGCTAGCTTTGCCTCCTCAACTGGTCGGTGTATACGATGTTTTCCATATATCAATGCTAAGGAAGTACGTGTACGATCCTTTACATGTGATTCAATTTGAAGAATTGAAGCTGCAAAAGGACTTATCATATGAAGAAAGAGCGATCAAGATATTAGATCAGAAACTACACCAACTGAGGATTCGGGCTATACCGATTGTGAAAGTTCAATGGAGTAAACGTGGATTCGAGGAAGCCACATGGGAGTTAGAAGAATCTATCAAGAAAAAATACCCGGATTTAATCTCAGGTTAGGAATTCGACTTTTCCATTCGAATTTTTGAATTTTAGTTGTATAATGTGAATTTGGAAGACCAAATTCTTTTAAGTGGGGGAGGATGTAGAAACCCGATAAATAAAGATGAGAAATAATTTTTTTTATTTTATTCTATAAATAAAATATTCATGAAATAGTTAAATTACATTTTTACTATATGAAATAAACTAGTTAAATGAATTTACTTGAAGTAAATAGAGATTAAATGCTTTAACCCTTAGACAAATCATAGGAAGTCCAATAAAAGTCCAAATAATGGGTTGGGATTACAATTGGCCCATTGGATAATCCATAATGGATTGGATTAATGGATTAAAGGATTTATTAAAGGATAATTAGACCAAAATTCGTAACACATGTTTAATATGACATTTAAGAGATTAAAATAACCCCATTTCGAAAAGATTGACTCAAAAATCAACTCCCACCTACCATTCCACTTTAGACCAGCCGAAATTACATTATTTTCACACCTATTCACACCAAAAATGGGCTAGATTAGGAAGAGAAATTGATTTTTTTCTTCTAAATTCGGACTTAATGGGTTAGAAAAAATTAGGTGAGGAATCTTGACAAAATTGGCTAGTTTTGGCTATAAATAGAACCCCAATCAACCCACAAACCATCCCTGGAGGCCTAAGCTTTGCTAGTTTGAAGATTGAAGGAGATTTGAAGGAGATTTGAAGGAAGATTTGGGAGAAATCAAGGGTTTCATCTTATTTGGGGATTTTTCTTACCTCTTCCTTAGATCCGTAAAAAAGTAGGTATCTCTCAGGCTAAATTCTAATTAAAGCATGCTAGATTGTTCCTTTTTCAATGCTCTTTCCATTGATACCTTATTCACTAGATTTCATTGAGAAATGAGTGAGTTATAGCCATTTTAGTGAAGAAAATCGTAAGTTGCAGAAAAAGTGTCGACCCCTTGGGTCGACACTCGGGATCGACCTCCAAGGTCGACACTTTTTCACGGCTGACAAGTGTCGACCTCCCAGGTCGACACAGCAGTTCTGTTTTAAGAACAAAACCGCACACGAGAAATAAGTGTCGACCCACTAGGTCGACACTTTCAGCCCGCAAACAAGAGTCGACCCTTGGGGTCGACACTTTTCCTGACATATAATATATATATATATATATATATATATATATATATATATATAAAATATATATATATATATATACACTCATACACCACACCACGGTGCGGTGCGGTGCGACACAAATAAATAAATATACTAAGATTTTCGTATCCATTTAATTCAACTCACAACTCGAGTCTACATCCTATGCCCCTTGGGTCTTGTCCCAAGGGTGAGCTCTCCAACATATAAAGCCATGAAAGTTTTCAAAACTTCCAATGTGGGACTAAAGATTAGTCACTATACAATAGGGATTATAACATTTGGAAATCCACGTTAATCGTATACTTTTAAGTCACCAAAGGTAAGGAAAGACAATATTAGCATGTTTTGATTCTTACAGCATATTAACAATTATTTTTTGTAGAATAAAATTATTTTTGCATGTAAAAATCTATTTTTAACCATATTAGTAAATTAATGCATGAAAAATATTTTCAGCATGTTAAAAATGACTTCCAACATGATAAAATTATTTTATACATACTGAGATATAAAAACTATTTTCAACATGTTAAAATCTATTTAAACTTTTTTTTTACATGCTAAACCTAATTTTCCTATTAAATAATTAATAAATTGATGTATGAAAATTACTTCCAGCATGCTAAAATTTCTTCCAGCATGATAAAATTATTTCTAGCATGTTAAAATTATTTTTGGTATGTTAGAATTATTTTCAGTATATTAAAACTATTTTCAGCATGATAATTCAATTTTCCTATCGAATAATTAGTAAATAAATATTAAAAAATTATTTTTAGCATGTTAAAAATTAAATCTAGCATGAAAATTTTATTTTATCTTATTGTCAGTAAAGTAACGTATTAAAATTATTTTTATTAAGTTAAAATTATTTTTGACATAAAAAATCTATTTTTCATAATAAAATTTTGATTTTTATAATAATAAATCACCGTTTTGGCTAAACTAATGCATCTCTAATGTACAAAAATTTTCTGAAAACATGTCTAAATACTTGTAAATCAAATGCACACAAGATTAAACTATGGAATTAAATTAATTCTATTAAACTCTAATTACTTAAATTTTCTTCCTAGTTACCATTCTTTCTTGAATTCTACGACTTAATATCGTTAAACATGATGCCTTAAAATTATTATTCACTCCTCTTACTACTTCTGATATTTTTTCCAGATCTGTACTTTTTACAAATGAGCTTATTCTTGAAATTCATTGACCATAGTGTTAAGTGGATGTCTAAACATGCTTGGGATCTTTTGATCTAATGACCCAATGCCTGGCATTAATGGGGCCCGGTCTGGTCCTGGGAGGAACGCCCGAAAGTACTTGTGCCCATGAGAGTTGATTGACCACGGTATGGCATTGCACCGAAATGCATGACTTGCTAGATTAATTATGACATTCCACAGTTCATTATTGTACTTGTCTACTTGTTACTTGAAATTACTTGAAATTACATGATATATTTGACTTGCATGAAATGGCCAAATTCTTTCATGATATTCTTTACATGTTCAATATTCAATATTTGAAATTATCTTGGAACCTTGTTATCATGTTATTACTTGAAATTCCGTATACAATTTCCTACTCGCTATTCATGATCTTAAACACTTCCTGATTTACTTGGAAAAATGTCCAAAATGATAAATACTTAAATATTGCCTGATTATAGAGATATAAAATCCTACTGAGCTCTTTGCTCACCCTACATTTTGGTAAATTATTGCAGAAAATGAAAATAAATAAGGGAATGGACAAGAGTGAGAGAGTGATTTTCCTTTTACCTAGGTTTGTGTATGTCATTAGTGTTTTTACAAGAATGATGTATTTTAGATTTGAAGACTGTAATTACCTTTATGGCTTATCAATTAGTGTTGTAACTTCATTTTGATGGAATAAAAGTATCATTTCTCATTATTTCTGACTTTAGAAATTAAATTGTGCATGCTCTGATCGACACGCTTGTTTACGACTCGCTCACGCCCTCGATATTCTGCGTCGGGGCGTGACAGGGGAGACCTCAGCAGCCCCGGTTGACAACTGATGGCCAGGAGTCGGCGGTCCGGATCAATCCTCGATGGATCTCGGCAACAACCACTCTCCAGTACCTTCAACATCAAACTGTGGCTTCGAGAATTAAGAAATACGTGAAGCCGACACCGATGATGAGGATTTCATCGACTTCCAACCCACTCCTCCCGAGCTGGAGGATGGCAACCAAGCGACCGTGGATGAGCTAGTTGAAATCAACTTGGGTGAAAATGAAGCTCCCCAGCCAACATTCGTCAGCGCTCTCCTTACCGAGGCAGAGAAGCAGGACTACAAGCATCTCCTGCTCGAATACAAAGACTGCTTCGCCTGGACATACAAGGAGATGCCAGGGCTAGACCCCCCCGTAGTGGAGCACAAGCTAGCTATTTCTCCTTCAGTCGCTCTGGTCAAGCAACCACAGCGGCGCATGCGCCATGAGCTGGAGCTCCAGGTTTCAGCCGAAGTCCATAAAATGGCGGAGGTCAATTTCATCGAGCCGTGTATCTAACCGATTTGGCTCGCCAACATAGTCCCAGTCAAGAAGAAGAGTGGCCAAGTCCGCATCTGCGTCGACTTTCGAGACCTCAACAAAGCATGTCTGAAGGATGACTTTCCAGTCCCGATCACAGAAATAATGGTCGACATGACCACTGGGCATGAGGCCTTATCTTTAATGGACGGGTCGTCTAGTTATAATCAAATCTGGATGTCCCTTAAAGATAAGAACCATACAGCTTTTAGATCCCCCAAGGGAATTTTCAACAATAAGCGCATGCCCTTTGGTTTGAAGAATGCCGGTGCCACTTACCAAAGGGCCATGACCAAAATATTTTACGAGATGCTGCACAACACCGTCGAATGCTATGTTGACGACCTCGTCGTCAAAACTAAAAGGTGCGAAGACCATTTGCGTGACCTCCGCCATGTCTTCGAGCGTCTCCGGCAATACGGGCTCAAGATGAATCCCATGAAGTGCGCCTTTGGCGTATCCAGCGGGAAATTTCTCGGCTTCATCGTCAGGTACCGAGGAATCGAGATGGATCCCAGCAAGATCAAAGCAATCCGGGAGCTTCCATCACCCAGCAACATCACCGAGCTCAGGTCCTTCCAAGGGAGGCTGACCTACATTCAAAAGTTTATTTCTAACCTCTCCAGTCGGTGGGCGCCTTTCGGCAAGCTAATGAAGAAAGACGCCCCGTTTACATGGGACTCTGAATGCCAGGCGGCTTTCGAGCAAATCAAGGAGTACCTCCTTACTCCCCCAGTCCTGGGGGCACCGATCAAGGGTAATCCCCTCATTCTTTATATTGCTGCCATAGATGCTTCGCTAGGAGCTCTGTTGGCACAAATCAATGAGGAAGGTAAAGAGCAGCCCCTCTATTACCTCAGTCGGAAGCTAATCGATGCTGAGTACCGCTAATCCCCTATGGAGAAGGTTTGCTTGGCATCGGTGTTTGCAGTTAAGAAGCTGCGATATTACCTCCTGTCCCATCAGGTCGAGCTTATATCTAAGCACGACCCCCTGAAGTATCTCCTTCGGCGACCTATCCTCTCAGGCAGACTGGGGAGGTGGGCTCTCCTATTGATGGAGAACGACATTACTTATGTCCCCAGAAAAGCAATCAAGGGATAGGGTATGGCTGAATTCTTGGCAGCCCATCTAGTGCCAGACGACTCACCTTTCAGGAGCTCCCGGACGAGGAGTCCCATGCTACTCAATCACAACAACCGGTTGAACAGAGCGGAGATGTCTTCCATTATTGGTAGCAAAGCGCTCTCACAACCAGCATACCTTGTTGGGAGCTCTACTTCGATGGCGCTTCCCGAGGGATTACCCGGAGCAACCAGGATCCAGCCACCACGGCAGGTGCCGACATTGTCTTCCTGACTCCTCAGGGCGGAGTTTTATACAACTCTTGTGCCCTCATGAAATCCCTGACCAACAACGAAGCTGGGTATGAATCTCTACTCATTGGGCTCCAGATGGCTCTCCACATAAGCATTAAATGTCTCAAAGCCTATGGGGACTCCCAGCTGATAGTCCGGAAGGTCCTCGGCATCTATGACGTGCGGAAGCCAGAGTTGGTTCTGTACCATACCACCGTCATCAGATTAACCCCGAAGTTCTATTTCTTCGAAATAGATCATATCCCTAGAAGCAGCAACGCTCAGACGGATGCCTTAGCAAAATTGGTCGCGTCCATCAAGCTCCCGCCCGAGGGCGAGGTCGACATCGTCATCAAACATAAAAGGCTGATGCCGAGCTCACTCGAAGGCAACACCGGTCTCACCATCTACGAGGTCCACGACCTTGACCAGAACACGCCTCCAGAGGAGGGTGATTGGCGTGCGCCCATCATCAAATTCAAGAAAGGGTGGCTTCCCCCTGACCGAGCTCAAAGGGTCCAGCTACTCCGCCGAGCAACCTCTTACGAGTTAATTGGCGACTCTCTGTATCAACTCGTCCACGAGAAGGACAAGTCAATTCTCCTGAGATGTGCCTCTCTCGCGGAGGCTCAAGCCGTCATGCAGGAGGTCCACTCCGGGTTGTGCGGTGTGCACCAGGCCGGAGACCAAATGAAGCACAATATCAAGCTCAAGGGTTTCTATTGGCCAACCATGTATGTGTATTGTGTCCGGTATGCCCGTACATGCCATCAATGCCAAGCCTTTGGCCCAGTACCCAGAAGACCTCCTAATCCATTACGTCCTACAGCCCCCACTTGGCCATTTGCCGAGTGGGGCATGGAGATCGCGGGGCCTTTCCTGTCATCTTCTAAGGACCATAAATACATCTTGGCCACCACTGACTATTTCTCTCGCTGGGCGGAGGATCTCCCTTTGCGAGAGCTCACCGGCGAGGTGGTTGCCAGATTCGTCCGGCACAACATCATATACCGATTCGGTACTCCCAGTCGCATAGTGTTCGACAACGGGACACCATTCAAGAATAAGGCCATATACTGTTGGGCCTCCTCTGGGGTTGATCAGCAGAATGTGTTTTGATTGATTGGCAACAGTTAAGTTGACTTAGTTGACTGCTGAGTTAACTTTGGCAACTCTATCTTGATCATGATGATGATGTGTGTCACGCCCCGACGCGGAATATCGGGACGTACAGTCAATAACGAGCTAGAAATAACATTTATTCTAAACTAACAATAAACATTGCTAAGGAAGGAATACTTTTATTACAATGATCAACATTGTTTAAACACGATCAAACATAACTCCCAAAACTATGAGCTGACGCTCAGTAGGCATCTAGGTACAAGTACACTCTAGAATCACTCATGTCCCTCCCCGTCTGTGTAACCGTCACCACCTGAATAACCTGGAAAGGGGAAAAACAACACTATGAGCTGACGCTCAGTAGGTAATAACAGGCAAATTTACGTAGTTAATGACTTAATTACATGTTGTATGCAATGATAAGCAAGGAAATAAATAACGAGATCAAGGTCAAGAATTAAAAGATAACAATTAACAATAATGACAAGTACAAGAATTTGAATAAGAGCAATTGCAATAATAATTGGCCAACAAGTAAGTATTTAAAACATGAAGTAATTCACGATCAAGTACAAGAATAATAATAGATTGAATGTCGTAGACGTCACACTAGTCAAGTACTCGGTGCAATACCTCACCATGTCATTAACATCCCATGGGCTCACTTATTTTTCGGGCGCTCTCCCCAGGACCAGACCGGGCCCCTATGATGCGATGTCATTGATTTATTGGATCAAGGATCCCAAGTTGTCTAGATATTTTCTCAAGTAATCATGGCCAATGAATTTCAAAGAATAAACTAAATTGTAAAAAGTACAGATCTGACAAAACATCAGAGTAACAAGAAGAGTAGAGAGTTAAATTTAGGCATCATGTTTAACGACAATTAAGTCGTGGAATTCAAGAACGAATGATAAGTAGGAAAATGCAATCATTAGAATACTCTTAACTCCATAGTTTAACATTGTATTCCGTTGGTTTAACAAGTTTTGGGGTTGTTTTAGGGTCTTTTAATATCAAGGAACTAGTTTCTTAAACAAAAAGATTTATTTTGTATTATCTTAGTGAATTGCTAAGAATTTAGTTTAATTCATAGAAATAAATCTTAGCATGATGAAAATATCTCTAACATGTTAAAATAGCTCCAGCACATGATTCTACTGGTAAGGTGATAAAAATATATTTTTCTTGCTGGAATTAATTTTTAACACACTAAAAATACATTATTAGGCGTTAAAACTAACACGTAATATGCTATAATGAGTTTTCTACGTAATTTTTGGATAAGTTAATAGGAGTAAGTTATCATATTGATTATTTATTTTTCCTGATAACAATAAGATTTTTATCATGCTGAAAAGTAATTTTTTTCAATATTCTATCATCCATTTAATAGGAGAAATACGCTGATAAATAGTTTAATATACTAAAAATCATTTATATCATGCTGTCATCATACTAATATGCTGGAAGAATTTTAGTCATACTGTGAAGAATTTTATCATGCTGTAAGAAATAATTTAACATGCTAACATAATTTTATATGCATTTATTTCTATTATATAGATAAAAATAGATTTTTATGAGTTAAAAATATCATTAATTCACAGAAATTAACTTTCAACATGCTGATAATATCAGAATATATTTTTCATGAATTTTCAGATATTATGAATATTTTAGCATGCTGGATATATATTTTATATGCATTTATTCTCTATTATATAGATAAAAATAGATTTCTATGAGTTAAAAATATCATTAATTCACAGAAATTAACTTTCAACATGCTGATAATATCAGAATAAATTTTTCATGAATTTTTATATATTAGGAATATTTTAACATGCTGGATATATATATTTTATATGCTTTTAATCTCTATTATATGCAATAATATGGTAAGAGGAAGATGCACGAGATATCAATGGAAATTCTTGATGAAATTCAACAAACAAGATATCAATGGAAAGATAAGAGGAAGATGCACAAGATGGTATGCTCAATTTCAAGTTTAGCCTGTGATTATCCACGTGAAATCAAGCTTAATCCTAAAAGGTGCACTTAAAACCCTAACATAGACATATGCTTACTAAATCGAGAAATTAACCTAGTATGATTGATAAAAATTAGGACTTTCAACGTTAAAAGGAATCTAACATGATGAGGATTCTATTCATGTATAATAATTAAAGTTAGGTCTGTTAGAACCTACCTTAAATGAAGATCAAACCCAGCTACAAGAATACCCAACGATCCTTGATAGCCCTCAAAGATCCCTTGATAACTTCCTGAATACCTAATAGAAATTGGGGCTTTTACTGCCAAATGAAAGAGCTCGTCGAGCTGATCAAGATAGACTATTTATTTAAAAATTTTGGTTATAATTACCAACCTGATTTGGAAGAACAAAACTACGACCTAGAATGAAGAACGAACCGGACAGCACCTTAGAAAAACCTCGATATCTCCTCGGATACCTAATGAAATTTAGGGCTTTTACAACCACTAGAAAGATCTCGTCGAGAGGAATAATTTGATATATTCATAAGCTGATTTTGGTTAAGGAAACCTACCTCAATCGAAGGATCAAAGAGGAGAGGAAGGAGGACGACGGCAGCCGACCCACCTCCACTAAACGACCCATAACTTCCTAGATCGAGCTCCAATACGAACACCACAGCCACCAAATGAAAATAGACTTGTAGAGCTTTATTTTGATAGCTTATAGAGCTTCTGGAGAATTCGGAGTTTGGAGAAATCGACCACGCAAGGTGGTGTTTGAAAATGGTGTCGCCAAGGTTGACTTCCACCAAACTCGGCCGCCACTATGTGCTAGGGTTAGGGTTTGGTTCGATTGATAGAGGGCTATTAATTCTCTATGTATTACCTTTCATTTGCCTCTGGAATCACCTCATTTGGTTGAGAAACAAGCTCAATTTGATGTTTTAAGATGGGGTGAATAGTGAACACGAATTTCAGGTTAGGTGGGTTGAAAGTCGGACTTAACCCACTGATTAAGCCTAGATAATGATTTTATTAGGCTTAGTCATATAAGACAAAAGTGTTAGTCGATGCATCTATTATTTAATTATTATTTTTATAAATTTTTATATGGTAGACAAAATTTTAACTTCTACTATTCCGTAAATAGTTAAATATTAAGTTCGGAAGACTTAATCCACTAATTCGGCTTAATAAATGATTTTTTTAGGGTTGGCCACAGAAGGAAATATTGTTAAACACAATTGATTCTACAAGAATATGATTTTTATTGATTTTTATAAAATATTTGAAAAGTGACTTATTCTATTTATTAAAGAATTAATCTAATTAATTTTGAATAATTCTCATTAATTCAAATAAATTCAAATAAATTCAAATAATTTCAAATAACTTTCTAAATAAATTTCTAAAGAATTTGGGGTATTACAATGTGTATTTTGACATGCTTTATATGTTAGATAATCACATAAATAATGTCTGCTCATTTGTACTTGAAAAACGTTCTGTTAACATGTGGATATGCGTCTCAGTGCATGTGTTGCATCTAAGGTTGCGTCTCATTCTATGTCTAAGGGAGCACAAACAAAGTCGGTGCATGCTTGTCACAAGGTCGGTGCATATCACTATTTCATAATGCACTTAAGGTCTGTGCAATTCACTGTTCAACGTCGATGCTAGTAATGCTTTCATGCATACTTAGAGTCGGTGCATGTGTCCGTCTCACCTTGCATCTCATGTGGCATAGAGTCAGTGCATGTGTGCGTCTTACCTTGAGTCTCATGCGACTTAGAGTCAGTGCATCTTTTGCCTCGGTGCATCTTCTATGAAAAGGTAGGTCAAGGTCGTTGCCAGTTTTGCCACGGTGCAGTTTTGCCTCGGTGAAGTTTTACTTCGATGCAAGTGTTGCATTAGACATAATAAGTCATCGCCTCGTGCATGTCTACGTCTAAACATGTTTTGAGGTTGGTGCATTTTTCTCGATGCATCTATCATTTGCTTGAACTAAGTCTGTGCATCTCAATTTTGATGTCAGTGCATGTCGTGTATTGCAAACGACTCAGGTCGATGCATGTTTGCTTTTAAGTGAATATAGGGTCAGTGCAGTTTACTGTTGCACTTATCATAAGAGTCGGTGCATATCTTGCAATGCATACAATCAAGGTCTGTGCAGGCCTTCGCACATGCTAACTAAGGTCTGTGCATGATACGTTTATGGCTCTTTGAGTTGGTGCATCCTTGGCATCTTGCACACACGAAGTTAGTGCACTTTTAGTTTCAATGTCATTTGAAGTCCGTGCATATTCGTTCTAATGCTCTATCAAGTCTATGCAATTCCTATATTTGTCTGACTATCTTATAGTGACTAAAAGGTTGATATATTGACAGGAACTTCACTGACGAAGGTCCAGAGAATGAAGACAAGGGTTCGTAAACTTTAAGGAGGGCACGTGATCCAAGGCTAAAGACAGCACTGCTCGTGCCACGTGGAAATATTTCAAATCCTAATGATGCCATGTGGCCTTGTGAAAATTTAGATCTGGACAAAAAGCTTGGGCGGGAAATGTGGTTTCCACGCGCCCATCTCTCAAAAGCCTCCATATATATAGATGCAGTGAGAGAGAGCAGAGAACGATGACAATTGACGAAAGAAGAGCCTTCGTAGAGAGATACAAGCAGAGAGAGGAAGAGCAAGCATGATCAAGCCAGATTGAGAGAGAAGATCTGTGAGAGAGCCTTGAGAGACGTGCTTGTGAGAGCTTTTGTTATCAGTCTCTTAGTTCAGAACTAGAGCTGATCCGCTCATTGTCTTGAGCTACATTCTCGTTGTATTTTGATTTTATGCTTTCTTCGTTTGTTTTCTGAAACTCTATTCTTCAAGCTGTGTGTCAACGGCAGAGGAGGATTCCTCTGGACATGTTAAGCTGTAAACCTTAGCGGGAGAGGAGGATTCCTCTGGATAGCATAAGCTGTAAGGCTCAGCGGTGTGTAGGGATTCGTTCCCCGAAGCTGTGGATCAGCGATCAAGCTGTTTGTCAGCAGTGAAGCCACACTCGGTTGAGTGTGGGGTGGACGTAGATCTCTGCAGGAGATCGAACCACCTAAAATCATATTGTCTTGTGTGGTTGATTAATTTACTCTTGCTTGATCGCATAGATGCATGCATTGGATCGATTGAGCACCAATCTACTTGAGTTGTTCTAGTCTGGTTGTGGTTAAGTGTTTTCAGATCGTCCTACAGTAGTTCGATTTTATTCCGCACTCATTTTAGCTGCTGTAGAATTTTTAATAGGTGATTGATCTATTCACCCCCCTCTAGATTCACATCACGTGGTATCAGAGTCTAACTCTTCTACAGGGACTAACATCTTGAAGAGGTAGCAGTTATGAATGCTAGAGGGATGACAGTAGAGGGACACTCCACCACCAAGCCTCCGTACTTCGATGGATCCAACTATGCATACTGGAAGAATCGTATGCAAGTGTTTTTTAGGGTGAAGGATTACGAGATCTAGAAGGTTGTCAGCAAGGGACCGTTCGAGTTGCATCCTAATGAGGATGTATGGACGAGAGAAGAGATCCGTAAGTCAACGCTCAACTGGAGCGCGATCGATGTCATCCAGTGCACCCTTCATCCCATAGAATTCTCCCGGGTATCATCCTGTTCTACGGCGAAGAAGATGTGGGATAAGTTAGAGGTGATATATGAATGGACCTCTCAAGTCAGGGAGACGAAGGCGAACCTGCTTGTATCTGAGTATGAGGCGTTCAGGATGAAGCAAAACGAGACAATTACTGAGATGTATGCTCGCCTCACGATTATCACCAACGGTCTTAGTAGTCTCGGGAAGACTTACTCCGATTATGAGATAGTGAGAAAGATTATGCACTCTCTAACTCCAATTTGGCACACCCAGACTACAGTTATAGAGGAGTCTAGAGACCTGATGAACACCAAGGTAGATGAGTTGATCGGTTCACTCATGACATACGAGATGAACCTACCAAAGACCGATGAGCTGGAGAAGAAGAAGAAACCTATCGCCTTGAAGGCCAGTTTCAGTCGATCCAGTCACAGTGGATCCTCCAGTGATCAGAGTCTTTCTGGATCAGAATTTGGAGGAGATCAGCTAGCTATGTTGACTAGAAAATTCAGAAGATTCTTGAGAAATGAGGGAAGATATTTCAGAAGAGGACAGCAGAGAGGTAGGAAACAAACCAGATATAACTCTAACCCCACCAAAAAGGTTGACACTAATGTCTGTTATCACTGTAGGAAAGCTGGCCATATGAAGGCAGACTGCCCGGAGCTCCAAAAGATGAAAGATAAATCAAAGAAGAAGAATACCAAATGGAGAGCTATGGTGAGTACCTGGAGCGACGAGGACGAGGGCAACTTAAGCTGCACTTCTAAGAGTGACAGAGAGGAAAGTCAAATCTGCCTGATGGCCAAAGATGATGATAAAGAAGATGAAGCTGATGAGGTATCCCCTCCTTTTGAACATTATACTATTGTTGATTGGAAGGATGCATATGGTGACTTTTTAGATAAAGTAGATGACATCAGAAAAGAAAACATGCATCTAAAGAAGAAAGTTAATTCTCTCATGAATGATACTATATTGTCTGATAGAATTGCTTATCTTCAAACTAAAAATGATGTCTTAAAGAAATCTTGTGCTGAAATTGATGATTTGAAAAATGCTTTGATTGATGCGAGGGAAGAAAATGAAACACAAAAAAATGTCATTGATGATTTGAAATTGAGATTGCAGAAATATGAAAATGAAATGAAATTTGTAAATGAAAAGTATGATGCTGCGTTGGGTGTTAATACTGAACTTAAGAAATCAATTAAAAATCTAGAAAATCAAAACAAGGATAAACTTTAAATTATTGAGAACATGACCCAAGGGACTGAGAATCTGAATGCCCTTTTGGGGTCTAAGGTTAACTTTAGAAAAGAGGGTCTCGGGTTCAATCCTACAGCTAAAAGGAGTTTTGAACTGAAGACTATTTCATTTGTAGCTGAGAAACAAAAAGGACCCCTTATTAAAATGCATAGTGGGAATACTTCAGAAAAATATGTTAACTCCAAAATGCCCAGTGCCAAGGACAAGGGGAAATAGAAAATTAGTGAGTCTAGTCATGTGAGCACATACTGCCCCACACCTCATAGCAGAGTTTAGGTTAGGGGTCCACCGTCACTCACACCCAAACCCCAGACTAGGTTCTCAAAGCCTCAACAGAAAGGCCAGAAAAAGACCCAAACTACACCCATGCACATGTCAGGTGGGTCTAAGATATTCGGGAGATGCAATTCAGATAGGGGTTAAACCAGTCAATCTTACCATCCCAGAGTTCAGACTTATCACACCTACTTTCATGCTCAGCCACAATAGTTTAATAGGTCTGGAAGGGATAGAATTCAAGGGAGGTCTGGATATCATTCATATCCCACTCAAACTTATAGACCTCAGGCCATAAACTGGGTTAGGCAATCCAGGACATGGAATTCTAGGAAACAAACTTCCTATGGTCAGCCTAGGACCACCACTGGCCACACAACTCTGAATGCCTATTGGTCTAGGCACTGGCACAACCATGCTCAAGCGGCTAATAATAATGGTGCCAGGACACAAAACAAGAAAGGAAAGACTCAGTATGTTAATGCCGAAAAGAAGAACAACAATAAAAAGAATGTGAACAAATCCACCAAACAAACATCTCTCAAACAAATGTGGATTCCCAAGAACTTGTTGTCATGTTTGAATTGTTTTACTTCTGTTCTGGAGCCCAAACATTTTTGGGTTTCAAACTCTTCTGCGTGATTGTCATTGCAGGTATGCCTGGCAGCCAAGCACAACATGTGGTACTTGGATAGTGGCTGCTCCAGGCATATGACAGGGGACAAGGAAAAGTTCTGCATACTGGTTGAGAAGAATGGAGGCTTTGTCACCTTCGGAGGAAACACCAAGGGTAAAATTGTCAGTTCAGGTAAGGTAGGTAAGTGTTCCACCTGCTGTATTGATGAAGTCATACTGGTTGAGGGTCTTGCTTATAACTTGTTAAGTATTAGCCAGCTCTGTGACAAAAGGTCACAAGGCAATGTTTGACTCGTTAGGCTGCAATATTTATTTGTCTAATTCTTATAAGGTTAACTTCTCTGGTAAAAGAGTCAATAACATATACCTAGTTAACTTAGATGATATAGCTCATTCTAATCTTTGCCTCACTACAAATAAAGATGACTTGGCATATCTGTGGCATCATAGATTAGGCCATGCCAGTTTTATTGTTCTCCACAAACTGAATAAACATTGCATGGTTAGAGGACTCCCTGACATGTCATTTAAAATTAATAATGGTGTATGTGAAGCATGCACCCAGTCCAAACACACTAGGAAGTCTCTCAAATCCAGAACTGAGAACATGTCTTCCAAACCTTATGAGCTGATTCATATGGACATGTTTGGCCCTACAAGATCAATCAGCTTATCAGGAAGAAGATATGGATTTGTACTAGTTGATGACTTCTCTAGATTTACTTGGGTGTTTTTCCTCACATACAAGAATGATGCATTCACTGAATTTCGGGAGCTTTATCTGAAAAGAAAATAGAATAATGAAAATTCAATTCAGAATATTTTATCGGATAATGGTGGTGAGTTTGAAAATTCATAATTTGATAATTTTTGCAGGAGTAATGGAATCACTCATCGATTCTCCTCACCTAGGACACCTGAGCAAAATGGAGTAGTGGAGAGGAGGAACTGAACACTTGTGGAGATGGCTCATACACTACTAGTGGAAGGTAACCTACCAAGGAAGTTTTGAGCTGAGGCAATCAATACTGCATGCCATGTAATCAACAGAGCCATGGTAAGGCCATTTACCCAGAAAACACCATATGAAATTCTCAAAGGTAAGAAACCTTCAATTGCTTACTTCAAGGTGTTTGGCTGTAAATGCTTTATTCATGTCAATGCTAAAAGAGACCTTGATAAGTTTGAACCTAAAAGTGATCCGGAAATCTTCCTAGGATATTCAGAAATCACTAGAGCATATAGAGTGTACAACTTAAATTCTAAAATAGTTGAAGAGTCTCCACATGTAGTCTTTGATGAAACCATTACTAAACCTGAAAATGGTCTGTGCAGGGAACAAGATGATGGAGAAATTCTGAAAGAAGGAAGCTCTGCAGATCATTCTGATGATGAAGATGCAAAGGACCCTAGTACTCAGGGGGAGGTAAATGAGGGTCAAGGTAATCAGGTTATCAATGTGAGATTTCTTAGAGATCATCATGTAGATAATGTAATTGGTAACTTGCATGAACCTCCTAGGACCAGAGGTTATTTTAGAGCTCAGAATGAACTAAATGCTTTTGCTTTAGTGTCTCATGTTGAACCCAAGAACATTGACAGTGCCCTTAATGATGTGCATTAGATCAATGCCATGCATGAGGAATTGAATCAATTTGATAGAAACAAGGTATGGCACCTAGTTCCACCTCTTGATCATGGGACTGTCATTGGAACTAAATGGGTGTTCAGGAATAAAACCGATGAGCAAGGAAATGTTGTTAGGAATAAGGCTCGATTGGTAGCTCAGGGGTATAATCAAGAGTTTGGTATTGACTTTGAAGAGTCATATGCCCCTGTGGCTAGGATAGAGGCCATCAGGATTTTATTAGCTTATGCATGCTCATTAGGAATCATCCTTCAGCAGATGGATGTGAAGTCTGCTTTCCTGAATGGAGAAATAAAAGAGGATGTCTTTGTAAGACAACCTCTAGGACTTGAATGTTTAGATTTTCCAAATCATGTCTATAAACTGAATAAAGCTCTCTATGGTTTGAAACAAGCTCCTAGAGCTTGGTATGACAGGCTCAGCAACTTTCTTACAGATAAGAAGTTTTCTAGAGGTGAAATTGACCAAACTTTGTTCACAAAGGTATGTCATCCAGACATTCTCATTGTTCAAATATATGTGGATGATATAGTTTTTGGTTCAACTAACCTAATAATGTGTAATGAATTTTCTGATTTGATGACACATGAATTTGAGATGAGCTCAATGGGTGAGCTGTAATTATTTCTTGGACTGCAGGTGACCCAAACAAAAGAAGGAACCTACATCACTCAGTCCAAGTACATTAGGGATATACTAAAGAAATACAAATTTGAAAACCTCAAGGAGATTACAGCACCAATGGGTACATCAACAAGTCTCGATGATGACCCAAAAGGTAAACTAGTTGATAACAAGCTGTACAGAGGTATGATCGGATCCCTTCTCTACTTTAATGCATCTAGGCATGATATTCAGTTTGCTGTGTGTTTATGTGCTAGATTTCAAGCCAGTCCTAAAGAGTCACATTTTTGTGCTGTCAAGAGGATTTTTAGATATCTGTCAGGCACCCAAGAGCTAGGTCTTTGGTACCCTGCTAGGTGTGAGCTATACCTATTAGCATACACTGATGCAGACTATGCTGGGTGTCGGATTGATAGAAAAATCACTAGTGGATATTGTCAGTTCTTAGGTGGTTGCTTAGTGTCTTGGGCCTCTAAGAAGCAACACACAGTTGCTTTATCCACTGTAGAGGCAGAGTATGTCGCTACAGGAAATTATGCAGCCAGGTGCTATGGATTAAGCACCAACTTGATGATTATCAGATAAATTTGGGATGCATTCTAATTTTATGTGATAATACTAGTGCCATATGCTTGACTTAAAACCATGTTCATCACTCTAGGACTAAACATGATGAAATAAGACATCACTTTCTTAGAGATGTAGTAAGCAAGAATGAAATTGAATTGAATTTTGTTGAAACAGAAAAACAAATTGTTGACATTTTTACAAAGCCCTTGGGGAATGAAAGATTTAAATTCTTAAGAAGAGAATTAGGCTTGTGTAAATTTATTCATGATAATTGACTCAGAATTCTTGCTTGAATTGCTGTTTGTAGTGGTCTGAAAATGAATATGCGTTAGCTTGTCTCTGAATAAACATTCCTGAATTTTTAAATAATTGATGTGCATAGATGCATTGTTAAATAAAATTGCATATAGATAGGGGGAGTTTTTCCTCTAGATCACACATCAGTTGAGCTTGCCATATGCAATACTAAGGTCGATGCAGGTCTTTGCTATGAGCATTTGAGTTCGATGCACGTTTTTGCACCGAGTATATGTCAGTGCATGTCTTGCACTTAGCCGAGGCACAGTGTGAGCATTCCACATACGAGGTCAGTGCACCTTGTGTCTAAGCAGCATGTAAGTCAATGCACCTTATGTCAATTCACATAACAGGTTGGTACATTTATCTACCATACGCATGCATAGTCGGTGCATTGTCCGCTTTATGCATGTTAAGGTCGGTGCATCATGATGTCAGGGGGAGTTAAGTAAAGTCTGATCTGAGTTCAACTCATTCTACTCTCTCGTCATTCTCAGAAATTCTCATCATGTGGTACCAATCGCATCATTTGGCATCATAAAAACTTATTTCTCTGACTTCGTGCCATACCTACTTCTTGAAATCCCTCATGAGCTGAATTAGTACGTATGTGTTAATCTTCTCAGTCTGAATGGATGACAGTCTTGCAATTGGTTCATCATTTTGAGCAGAAATTATCATAAGTCTTCCCTTATAAGAATCAGATGTGCTCCTTGAATGAGCTGACGGTTTAATCATAATAAATTGTAGAGTCTAAAGACTGCCTTCAGAAAATAAGGTGGTAGAAATCATTTTATATCTCTCAACCTTTCTTTCATAACTATGACAGATAAGATATTCACTATATCTGAAAATGATAGACTTAGTGAAGTTTAGGCTGAAAAAATCAGAAAGTGTATTGTCTTTAAACAAGTCACTTTGAAAATTAAAAAGGGAAGCAATAATAAAATAATCTGTAAAAGAAATGAATAAAGTGGCAGAGCAATGACTGAATTGCACTGAAAAACTGAACCCTCCATCAAAGAAGTGGAGAGGATTTCATGTCATGAAGTGTTTCATGTTACCTCTGTTTATATGGTCAAATCTATGGGGCTGGTTTCACTGAGTAACTAGGGGTACTGGCGTCTGATAAACGTGTTCCCTTAATGTCAAAGGTGTAAATCACTTGTGTAGTTTTTGATCAGAGACAGATATGGTAGTTTATGCTTAGTAACTGGGGTACTGGCGTCTAACCCACGTGTACCCTTAATGTCAACGGTATAAATGACACTTATCTGTTCACCAAGTTTATATTCAAAATAAGAAGTGAAAAAGATTTGTTGTAACCCTTGAAATTCAAATCTCCTAAGTGTCAATTGTTTAATCTCAATACATATTCAGGTCACTCTCCAGGACACTCATTGATTCTGAAATCAGTTGGATATAGTCTTAATCTAGTCTATCATGATTATATGATTTAGGTTCATTGCTATAAACGGATTCTATAACCATATTTCAGAAAGTCAGTGAATTCACTCTACCTTCTATAACAATTAAACCTGATATCTATCAAGATTGCACAATGATTGATTCTTATATCTAAAGAATTGTCCAATAATTTGCTTATCTTCTGAACCATTACATAGAGTGTTATTTTGTCTCCTACCTCTTCCTGCATCCCTTCTTATCTTCCCATGTCTCCCTTACTTCTTATTTGCTGATGGCAAAGGGGGATAGATTCTATGTTCTTAGGTGCGTATAGGGGAGAGATTTTGTTGGTAAAGGGGGAGAGAAGGGAAGAGAAAGATTTCATGGAATTTTTATTAAGGGGGAGGAGTCACTTATTCAGGGGGAGTTTGGCTATTGTTAATATATGATTGTGCTTCATGTATCATCAAAATACATCATTTCTCTTGCATTTGTTTAGGAGTTGCCAGCATTTTTTTGGCGGTGTTGCCATCATCAAAAAGGGGGAGAATGGTGGGCCTCCTCTGGAGTTGATCAGCAGAATGTGTTTTGATTGATTGGCAATAGTTAAGTTGACTTAGTTGACTGCTGAGTTGACTTTGGCAACTCTATCTTGCAACTCTATCTTGATCATGATGATGCTGTGTATTTTGACATGCTTTATATGTTAGATAATCACATAAATAATGTCTGCTCATTTGTACTTAAAAAATGTTCTGTTAACATGTGCATATGCGTCTCAATGCATGTGCTGCGTCTAAGGTTGCGTCTCATTCTATGTCTAAGGGAGCACAAACAAAGTCGGTGCATGATTGTCACAAGGTCTATGCATATCACTATTTCACAATGCACTTAAGGTCCGTGCAATTCACTGTTCAACGTCGATGCTAGTGTTGCTTTCATGCATACTTAGAGTCGGTGCATGTGTCCGCCTCACCTTGCATCTCATGTGGCATAGAGTCAGTGCATGTGTGCGTCTTACCTTGAGTCTCATGCGACTTAGAGTCAGTGCATCTTTTACCTCGGTGCATCTTCTATGAAAAGGTAGGTCAAGGTCGTTGCCACTTTTGCCTCGGTGCAGTTTTACCTCGGTGAAGTTTTGCTTCAGTGCAAGTGTTGCATTAGACATAATAAGTCATCGCCTCGTGCATGTCTACGTCTAAGCATGTTTTGAGGTTGGTGCATTTTCTCGATGCATCTATCGTTTGCTTGAACTAAGTCTGTGCATCTCATTGTTGATGTTAGTGCATGCCGTGTATTGCAAATGACTCAGGTCGGTGCATGTTTGCTTTTAAGTGAATATAGGGTCAGTGCAGTTTACTGTTGCACTTATCATAAGAGTCGGTGCATATCTTGCAATCCATACAATCAAGGTCTGTGTAGGCCTTCGCACATTCTAACTAAGGTCTGTGCATGATACGTTTATGGCTCTTTGAGTCGGTGCATCCTTGGCATCTTGCACACATGAAGTCAGTGCACTTTTAGTTTCAATGTCATATAAAGTCCGTGCATATTCGTTCTAATGCTCTATCAAGTCTGTGCAATTCCTATATTTGTCTGACTATCTTATATTGACTAAAAGGTTGATATACTGACATGAACTTCACTAACGAAGGTCCAGAGAATGAAGACAAGGGTTCGTAAACTTTAAGGAGGGCACGTGATCCAAGGTTGAAGATAGCACTACTCGTGCCATGTGGAAATATTTCAAATCCTAATGATGCCATGTGGCCTTGTGAAAATTCAGATCTGGACAAAAAGCTTGGGCGGGAAATGTGGTTTCCACGCGCCCATCTCTCAGAAGCCTCCATATATATAGATGCAGTGAGAGAGAGCAGAGAACGATGATAATTGACGAAAGAAGAGCCTTCGTAGAGAGATACAAGCAGAGAGAGGAAGAGCAAGCACGATCAAGCCAGATTGAGAGAGAAGATTTGTGAGAGAGCCTTGAGAGAAGTGTTTGTGAGAGCTTTTGTTATCAGTCTCTTAGTTCAGAACTAGAGCTGATCCGCTCATTGTCTTGAGCTACATTCTTGTTGTATTTTGATTTTATGCTTTCTTCATTTGTTTTCTGAAACTCTATTCTTCAAGCTGTGTGTCAGCGGCAGAGGAGGATTCCTCTAGACAGGTTAAGCTATAAACCTCAGTGGGAGAGGAGGATTCCTCTGGATAGCATAAGCTGTAAGGCTCAGCGGTGTGTAGGGATTCATTCCCCGAAGTTGTGGATCAGCGGTCAAGCTATTTGTCAGTAGTGAAGCCACACTCTGTTGAGTGTGGGGTGGACATAGATCTCTGCAGGAGATCGAACCGCCTAAAAACATATTGTCTTGTGTGGTTGATTAATTTACTCTCGCTTGATCGCGTAGATGCATGCATAGGATCGATTGAGCACCGATCTACTTGAGTTGTTCTAGTCTGGTTGTGGTTAAGTGTTTCCAGATCATCCTACAGTAGTTTGATTTTATTCCGCACTCATTTTAGCTGCTGTAGAATTTTTAATAGGTGATTAATCTATTCACCCCCCTCTAGATTCACATCACGTGGTATCAGAGCCTAACTCTTCTACAGGGACAAACATCTTGAAGAGGTAGCAGTTATGGATGCTAGAGGGATGACAGCAGAGGGACACTCCACCACCAAGCCTCCGTACTTCGACGGATCCAACTATGCATACTGGAAGAATCGTATACAAGTGTTTTTGAGGGCGAATCCAGTCCTGCATGGCCCGGGTCTATGATAAGCTCGTCAAGCAATGAGCTTTCAAGCAAGGCGACCTTGTCATGATCAAGGAAAAGGAAGTCATGGCATGGGGCTCTAGTGGGAAACTAAAGCCAAATTGGCGAGGTCCGTATGTTATCCAGAATGTCTATGAGGGAGGGGCCTACACGGTTGTCGATCACAAAGGTCATAGACCGTTCCCGCCTCTCAATGGCAAACATATGAAGTTATATTATGCACCGAAATACGAGTTTACGTGCCAGCTAGACTAAGGCGCACGTCCCAGCTCCTACCAGTGAGGCCGGTCCTTCCCCGTGAAGGATCTAATCAGCGAGTCCTTCTAGTCTTCAATTCCCAGTCAACCAGCCAGCCCAGCTCCCCAGAACTGCCGCTAGGCATTCTCGGGGACTAATCTCCTGCCCTCGGTCCCGTCACCACGAGAGCATGAGCACTTCTGCACCGGCACCAGTCTAGCCGTCAGGCTCCCAGGTAAGTCAAAATAATAATAATAATAATAATGGGGTTAAAAATAGAGATGCCCCGGCAGACCCGGTCATCCTCACCACAAGGGGGCGACTGGGGGCAAAAAGGCCCGCAACCCGGCTGAGGTGGAAACCCGAAAGGGCATCTCAGGCAAAATTGGGAAACCCCTCGACGTGAAAACCCGCAGGGGCGTGTCGGAAAAAGCTAAAGGGGGTCGGCTCTAGCGAAAACCCGAAAGGGCGGTAGAGCCAATAACGAGAAAATCTTCCTCTCCCCACCAGTCAGAACGGCCTTCCACCTATTCCTTGGTGGGCCATTAGCCTCACCCAGGGCCAGTCCTCAATCAACTTACACTGCTAGAGCATGAACCCTATAATTCCCAGTTGGCCTTGCACTACACCCACTCAGTTCGGCCAACCTTCGGCCCTTGCTTCGACACCGTAGGTCAACCAGTCCCTGTGACAGTCAAGCTCCCAGTCACCATCCCAGTAGACCTATATCCCAGCACATTCCCAGACACTTATCATTCTACGCCCCTACATCCTACATCCCCTGCAAATCCAGGGCCTTTAAGTTTCATTACGATCCCAGTTCTCTCCTACAATCCCTGATCCAGCAGCCATAACTCCAGTCATATCTTGCCATGACAAAGTGGCCCGTCGCCACCATGGCATGAGAATTTGCAAAAATCCTTATTAATAACGGAACAGTATCCGTCTACCCACACCTTCTAGTTCCAGGTTACGTCCCCTGACGGCAACACGCTAAGGATGACAGTCTCCCAAAAAAAATATATAATAATATAAAAAAAGAGAATGGAGTTAAAAATGGAGATACCCCGACGGGCCTGGTCGGCTCCATTACAAGGAGGCGATTGGGTGCAAAAATTGCCACCAACTCAGCTGAGGTAAAAACTCGAGAGGGCGCCTCAGGTAAAATCGGGTAACCCCTCGGTGTGAAAATCTGCAAGGGCGCATAGGAAAAAGTAAAAGGGGTCAGCCCTGGCGAAAACTCGCAAGGGCGGTAGGGCTGGTAAAGAGAAATCAAAAAAAACTCTCTCTCCCTCTTTCCTCTTCACTTACGAAATTCGTCGGCTATGACATCCCCCGATGACAAGATTGACGTCACTCCATGACAACGGTGGCCACTACACCCCTGAGGGTTGGTCATCCCGAGTGACAGTTCCAGTTCTAGTCTCCAGTTCCAGTTTCGACTATAACGCCTTCACAGGCCAGCCGCCCAGTCTCCAGTTCCAGTTTTGGCTACAACGCCTTCACAGGCCAGCCGCCCAGTTTCCAGTTCCAGTTCCGGCTACAACCCCTTCACAGGCCAGCCGCCCAGTCCCCAGTTCCAGTTTCGGCTACAACGCCTTCACAGGCCTGCCGCACAGCTTCTAGTCCCAGTTTCGGCTACAACGCCTTCACAGGCCAGCCACCCAGTCTCCAATTCCAGTTTCGGCTACAACGCCTTCACAGGCCAGCCGCCGCCCAATTTCTAGTTCCAGTTTCGGCTACAACGCCTTCACAGGCCAACCGCCCAGTCCCTAGTTCCAATTTCGGCTACAACGCCTTCACAGGCCGACCACCCAATTTTCAGTTCCAGTTTCGGCTACAACGCCTTCACAGGCCAGCCGCCCAATCTCCAGTCCCAGTTCCAGCTACAACGCCTTCACAAGCCAGCTGCCAGCTCCCAGTTCCAGTTTCGGCTACAAGGCCTTCACAAGCTAGCCGCCAGCTCCAGCTCCCAACTATCGCACCTTTCCAGGTCACCCAGCTGGCTTCAGCTCCAGTCCCTAATTCCAGTCACAGTCCCAGTTTCAATTTCCATTCCTTCTCCCAGTCCCGATCTTGGTTTCCATGTCTTCCCAGGCCATCCAGCCAGCTCAATTCCAGTTTCTCAGACACATACGAATCCCATTTTTTCGGCTAACGGCATAATGCTAGCCAACACTCCTCCATCTGGTTCAGGGTTAATACACCCTCCAAAATCACCTCTACAACCCTAAACCACATAAGGTGCCCCATTCTTATGGGCCTACGTTGGTTCCCTGGTATGCAGGCTTTTATCTTCCAAGAGGATTGGCCCCCACATATAGCCTTTTCTTTCCCCTACTACCCAGTGCTCAGCCTCCAATTTCTAACATCGAGTTCCCTAAACCCGGTGCCTGTTTTCCCCTATCACTCATGCTGGTGTGTCATAGAATGAACAAGCACGGCTAACGATAAGTGGTCGCCAGTTCACGCACATCACTCCATCCCATCGAGAAAGGAAGGGAACAACACCAGCGAACAAAAGATCCAGAGTTTGTCATTAATACTCTGTAAAAAGAGCCCAAGACATGCCCTTGGGGTGACAAAATCCATACACTCCAAATATCACAAACACAAAAAAAAGAGAGATACAATCAAATCTCAGGCTCGGTCCCCTCTAGCGCCGCGAGGTGAGAGTCCGCAGCCTCAAGCTCCGCCTCCAAGGTAGACAAGAGCTGGGCACTGGCTCCAGCTGTAGTCTCGGCCACCTGCCACTCGGCTCGGACGCACTCGGTGACCACCTATTGCTCCTCCCAGGCCTTCCTCAAGGCCTCAGCCCTGCTCTCCACCTCCCTCAGCTGTGCAGCGGGCTCCTGGGATGCCAACGCAGTCGCCTCAGCGTGACTCCTCTACTTAGCTACAGTCGACACAAGCTGAGCCCGCTGCTCCTGTAACTCTCGGATCGCCGCTTGCCTCTGAGCCCTCTGCTCCTGAGCCTCGCGAAGTCGCAGGTACTCGGTGTTGTGCCCCTGTAGTTTTGATGATCTATAGTTTTGATGATAGCAATTAGTATGAGTCACAAGTCTATTCAGTTTATTCATCCATGCATTCTTAAGTCTAGACATTGCTTGTGCAGCAGACACATTAAGTCCATACATCGCATGACTCGCAGGCTAGCAAGTCCATACACTACATGGCTCGCAGGCTAGCAAGTCCATACACTGCATGGCTCGCAGGCTAGCAAGTATGTACATCGCAGTCATCGCAGGGACAGCAAGTCCATACACTGTATTACTCGCAGGGTAGCAAGTCTATACATTGCATGCACAAGTTCAAAGTCCATGCATTACTGCATTGCTTGCACTTGTGAAGTCTATACATTGGCAGTTGTCCTGCAGCGTCAACACAAGTCCATACATAGGTTGCAGCACTGCACGCACACTCATGTCCATACACTGCATTATGGCATGCACACTAGCAAGTCTATACATCGTGCAGTCTGCACATTGTGGCTAGCAAAGCCTGTACAACAGTGTGTTATCAAGTCTATACATCACCATTGCTCGCATGCAGAGTCTAGACAGTCTTAACCAAGTGTGTACACTGCCATCTTGCAGCACAGCATAAGTCTATACACTGGTCCGTCTCACTCAGCATCTCAAGTGGACTTTAAGTATGTACATCGTTCGTCTTACTTAACGTCTCATGATTCGAAGTCCATACATTGCCTTGCTTCATGCACTAAGTATGTACATCAGCAAGTCCATACATTGCCTTGCTTAATGCAAAGTCTGTACATCGGACTAAGTCTACATCGGCTAAGTCTATACATCGTCTTATGTAGTGTCTCAGTCAAGTCTGTACATTGTGCATTTTTTGATTTGAAGTCTATACATCGTTCTTGGCTGCTCATCATCTCATGCAGCGTCTCATTGTGGCACGCAAAGTCTGCACAGCGCATTGTCTGCAAGTCTGCACATTGCTATAAGCATGCATGCAAAGTCTAGACAGCCATGGGCAAGTCTATACAACGCATTGCATGCACGCAGGTCTAAGTATGTACACTGGCTGCATCATGCTTGCATAAAGTCTATACACTGCATCTTAGCATGATTGCATAGCACTCAAAGTCTGTACACTGGCTGCAGCAGGCTCGCACACACTAAGTCCATACATTGCACAAAGTCTGAACATCGGTATCTTTACCTACGTCTAAGTCTATACATTCCCATAGGCATTGTGCATTGTTCAACTCAGAGTCTGTACATCACTTGAACACTCATTGCACTCATAACCCTATACACTGCATTCATGCACTGCACGAAGTCTGCACATTGTGTTGCTTTGTTCACACTTTGTTTTGCTAAGTCTACACATTGATGCACGTTTACTTCTGTATATTTGATGTCTGTACAGGGCTTAAGCTCTGCATATACAGAGTCTATACATTGCACAGCATTGTATTCACAAAGTCTGAACATGGCATAAGCCCTGCATGCGTAGAGTCTGTACAGGCCATAGCACTGTATTCACATAGTCTGTACAACGCATAGCCTCGCATTCATAGAGTCTGAACACTGCATTGCTTCGCATTCACTGAGTCTATACTGCTTCAGCTCTGCTTCATGAAGTCTATACATTACTTCAGCTTTGTCTTCACATAGTCTGTACAATGCAATTGTCCTGCTTCATGAAGTCTATACATTGCTTCAGCTCTGTCTATGTATAGTCTGTACATCAGTTAACCCTTAAACTGATAATTCCTTTCGAATGTCTGATAGGGACTATCTGCAGAGACTGATGACTTGGCTTGTGATCCAAGGCTGGACGAGGTGCTCAGAGTGGGACACGTGTACAGCAACAAGATGAGATGCTACCACGTGGTCCAAATCATTGGGTGAGAATTCAAATGCCATACGCCCTTCGAATAGCTACTGGTATAAAAGGAATTCTTCTGCTTCAGAAGAAGAAAAGAGATTGAAAGAGCAGAAGCCAAAGCTAAAAGAGAAGTACAGACAGTGAGCGCCTACACGATCCAAAGAGAGAAGAAGAAAAAAAGAGAAGAAGATTCAGAGAGAAGAGAAGATTGAGAGAGTTGAGTTGAGAGAGCTTTAGAGAGATCTTATAAGTCAGACTCTTGGTTCAGATACCAGAGCTGATTCTGCTCATACTTGAGCTACATTCGTCTTGTTTTTACATTTCGTTTTGTTTCTGTCTTTCTTGCTTTTGATACACTTTTGTTATCAAGCTGTGAGGCAGCAATTGAAGTGGAGGTTTCCACTAGACAGGTGAAGCTGTAATCCTCAGCAGGCGAGACCAGGTCTCGGACGGCTAAGCTGTATTGCCCAGCGGTTGCAGAGGATATGTTCCTTTGGTCGGCAAGCTGTTAAGCCCAGCAAAGCTGTGTATCAGCGGTTGTTGGCAAGCTGTGAAGCCCAGCTGTTCAAGCTGTTAGTCAGCAGGATCCACATTCCAGTTGGAGTGTGGGGTGGACGTAGATCTCTGGATTGAGATCGAACCACCTTAAAGATCGGTGTCTACTGTGTGATTGCCTGTGGTTGTGTGATTTCAATGTGTTCATTCTACTGCTATACAGTTGTTTGTTTTAATTCCGCATTAGAGTCAATTGTGTTCTAAAATTATACATTAGATCTATTCACCCCCCTCTAGATCCACTCTCCGTGGTAATAGACTGCGGCCATCTAATATAACAGTTGGTATCAGAGCCTAACTCTTCTACAGTGACTCATCGCCCGAAGAGAAAGGTACAGATGGATGCTCAAGGGATGATAGCTGAAGGACACTCAACCATAAAGCCCCCATTCTTCGATGGATCTAACTATGCATACTGGAAGAACCGTATGCAAGTATTTTTGAGGGCGAAGGATTATGAGATCTGGAAGGTAGTAAGCAAGGGACCTTATGAGCTATCCCCTAATGAGGAAGTCTGGACCAAGGAGGAGATCAGGAGGTCTACACTAAATTGGAGTGCCATAAACGCCATTCAGTGCTCTCTGCACCCTATAGAATTCTCCCGCGTATCAGCCTGCAGTTCAGCTAAGGAGATGTGGGATGCACTTGTAGTGATCCATGAAGGGACCTCTCAAGTTAGAGAGACGAAGCCTAATTTCCTAGTGTCTGAATATGAGGCATTCAAGATGAAGCCAAATGAGACCATCAAGGAGATGTACGCTCGATTAACTATTATCACAAATGGTCTTAGAGGTCTTGGGAAACCTCAGACAGAATACGATGTAGTGAGGAAGATATTGTGTTCCCTGACTCATGCTTAGCATACTAAGGCTACAGTGATGGAGGAGTCAAGGGATTTGCGAACCACAAGGGCTGATGAGCTAATTGGCTCGTTGATGGCATATGAGATTAATATGCCAAAGAAAGAAGAAGCTGAGAGGAAGAAGAAGCCAATCGCTCTGAAAGCTGGTGCCAACAAATCCAGCAAATCCAGCTCTAGCAGTTCATCATCCGAGGAGAGCCTGAATGAAGAAGATATAACTCGTACTGAGATGGCAATGATGACCAGAGAGTTCAGGCGGTTCCTCAGGAAAGGAGCAGGACGATTCAGCCAAAAGAAATATAGTGGTGGCCGAAGGGATAAAAGGTATAAACATAACCCTGTTAAGAAAATTGAAACTAATACTTGTTATCAATGCAGGAAAACAGGCCATCTGAAAGCTAACTGTCCAGAGAATCAGAAATACAAGGACAAGTCAAAGAGAAGGAACACGAAAGGGAAAGTAATGGTGAGTACCTGGAGTGATGAAGATGAAGGTTCCTTCAGTAGCAGCTCAGACAGTGAAGCCGAATCTGAGAAGCCCATTTGTCTTATGGCAACAAGCTCTGAAGACAGAGAGGAGGACTCAGATGAGGTAATCACTAGATTCGAAAATTTCACTATTGCTGATTGGGTAGATGCCTACCATGACATAGCTGATAGAGCTGATGATATTAGAAAGGAAAACAGACATCTAAGAAGAAAGATTAACTCCATGCAAAATGATACAACTCTAACTGATAAAATTGCATGTCTAGAATCTGAGAATAAAAAATTGAAACTCACATGTTCTGAATTAGAAGAAATCAAGAATGAGTCAAAAGCCTCTAAAGAAGAAAATAAGAGGTTAGAAAAAGAAACTGATGAACTGAAATTGAAAATTCAGAAATGTGAGAGTGAGATAAAAATAGTGAATGAAAAATATCAAGCTGTCCTAAGTGTGAATACAGAACTTAAGAAATCCATTGAAGATATTCAAAAGGATAATGAGGACAAGCTTAAGACTATTGAGAAAATGACCCAAGGTTCAGATAACCTAAATGCTTTGTTAGGGTCAAAGGTCAACTTCAGAAAAGAGGGCCTTGGATTTAATTCTAGTGCAACAAAAACCTTTGGAATGAAAACTATTTCATTTGTTGCACAAAAAGAGAAATGACCTCTAATTACCATGAATTCAAACATTTCAATGAACAAAACTGCTAATTTGAAAAAGCCCAGTGCTGAGGAGAAGGGCAAACAAAAACTGAATGAGACTAATAGAGCTAGCACATCCAAACAAAATCCCAAAGCTCAGTCTTAGGTTAGGGGTCAACCTACACAGTCTTATAAACCCCATGTTAAGGTCACCAAGTCTCCACCATCACCACCACCTATGAAGAAGACCCAATACACACCTATGAACAGGTCAGTAGGGTCCAAGGTGCAGGGGAGGTAGAATGCTTCTAGAGCTCAACCCAAACATTTCTACCAACCTAGAGCCCAGTCCCACTTCTTTGCACAGTCAACCTATCCAAATAGGTCAGGATGGACTAGGACTCAAGGAAGGTTTACAGGTTATGGACATCAGGCTACACAGTCCTATAAACCTTACATTAGGAATTGGGTTAATGGGTATGTCTCTTGGACACCTAGGAACAAATATTTCCACAGCCAGCCCAATGATTACTATGGCCAAAATTTCATGAATACATCCTGGCCAAGGCACTGGCACAGAAATAATCAATCTGTAAATAATCATGCTAGTGTCAACAAGAAAAATTAAAACAAAAAGAAATCTGGAAAATCCACTGAATAGAACTGTTTCAAACAAATGTGGATTCCTAAAAGTCTGCTTTCTCGTTTTAATTGCTTTTCATCTTCTCTGGAGTCCAATCAGTCTTGGGTTCCAAACTTCTCTACCTGATTGTGTATGCAGGTATGCCTAGCAGTCAAGAATAATTTGTGGTACTTGGATAGTGGCTGCTCCAGGCATATGACAGGGGATAAGGCCAAGTTCTGCATGCTGACAGAGAAACAAGGAAGCCTTGTCACCTTTGGTAGCAACACAAAGGGTAAGATTGTTGGAACATGTAAAGTAGGTAAGTGTACTACTTGTTGCATTGAGGATGTCATGCTGGTTGAAGGATTAGCTTATAACTTATTTAGCATCAGCCAGCTATGTGATAAAGGATGCAAAGTGTTTTTTGAGTCTTAATGTTACAAAGTTTTTGAACCTGATTCCGAAACTATTAAATTTTCTGGTAAGAGGATAAATAACACTTACATGATAGATTTAGATGATATTCAACATTCTAACCTATGCCTTACTGCTAGTAGAGAAGACTTAGCATTTTTATGGCATCGTAGGTTAGGTCATGCTAGTTACATTGTTTTACATAAACTGAATAAGCATAGCATGGTTAGAGGACTTCCTGAAGTTTCCTTTAAAAAAGAAAATAAAATCTGTGATGCATGCACTCAGTCCAAGTACATAAGGGATCTATTGAAGAAGTACAAAATGGACAACCTCAAGGAAATAGCTGCTCCAATGGGTACCTCAACCAGTTTGGATGAAGATCCTCAAGGTAAACCAGTGGACCAAAGGCTATATAGAGGTACGATCGGATCCCTTCTATATCTTACAGCATCTAGGCCTTACATTCAATTTTCAGTGTGTTTATGCTCTAGATTTCAGGCTAGTCCCAAAGAATCACATCTTAAATCAGTGAAAAGGATTTTTAGGTATTTACTAGGCACCCAAGAGCTAGGTCTTTGGTACCCTGCCAAGTGTGAGTTAGAACTTCTAGCTTACACTGATGCAGATTATGCTGGGTGTCGAGTATAGAGAAAAAGTACTAGTGGATATTGTCAATTCCTAGGTGGCTGTCTAGTATCTTGGGCATCTAAGAAACAACACAATGTAGCTTTGTCTACAGCTGAAGCTGAATATGTTGCAGCTGGTAATTGTGCTGCCCAAGTACTATGGATAAAGCACCAACTGGATGATTATCAGATAAACTTAGGATGCATTCCAATGTTATGTGGTAATACTAGTGCTATATGCCTTGCTAAAAATCCTATTCATCATTCTAGGACTAAGCATATAGAGATAAAACACCATTTTCTTAGAGATGTTGTAAATAAAAAGGAAATTGAAATGAACTTCATTGAAACTAAAAAATAAATTGCTGATATTTTCACTAAGCCTCTTGGGAATGAAAGGTTTAAATTTCTTAGAAGAGAACTTGGCTTGTGTAAATTTCAGCATGATGAATAAACTCTCTGGATTGCTTGAATAAACCTTGTGAATGTTGAATGTTGCAACAGACTCATGATCATGCATGACATTCATATATTTTTTTGGCATCACACTCATGATCATTAGTGCATATCATTTAGTCATGACTGTGTCTAAGCTCTCTTTCATCTAAAGTCACATGCATATAGACAGGGGGAGTATTATTAGAAATTCAGAATGGTCATCAAATTTATTGAAATTCAATTCCTTGACCCTGAATGAGTTGAGTCTGACAATATGGCAATCTGTTAGTCAGTTCTGATTACTAAGCAATAGAAAACAGACTTCTTCATTTATAAGAACTTTAAATTGTTTAAAGACTGACTAAATGGTTTAAATTTTATAAACTTTAAAGTTTAAATATTGCAATCAGTAAATAAGAAAGCTGAAAATTGATAAAGCTCTCAACCCTTATTTTATTTCATGTCAGACAAAGCCAATTATATCTGAAATCTAAAAACTCATCTAACATCCTGTTAGAGAAGGCTAAGTTTGTGTATTGTCCTTAAACAAGTCATTCTGAAACAAATAAAGGACAGCTAAGAAAGATATTGAAAAACATTGAAAATTAATTGAAAAATAACATTGGCAGAGCAATGACTTGTAAAATACTGAGAAACTAAGTGATCCATCAAAGAAATGGACTATACTTAAGTCATGAAGTGTATCAGTTATCTCTGTATAAATGATCAAAATAATGGGGTGGTTTCACTGAGTACCTGGGGGTAACTGGCGTCTGATAAACGTGTACCCTCACACAAAAAAGTGTAAATCAGTTCTATTGAGTTTGATCATAGGCAGAATAGTCCATAATGTGGAGTATCTAGGGGTATTGGCGTCTGATAAATGTATACCCTTACGCAAAAAGACAAATGGTACCTGAATGCCCTTAATGAAATACAATGAAAAATGTTGTTCCTTCAAAAGAATTTTCAAGGATGTCAATTTGTTTAATTTCAATACATGACATGGTATCTCTTAACAACTTTTAATGAGTCTACGAAAGTAAGATATTCTGAAACTGAATCTCCCATGCAAATGTGATTTTGGTTTATTATTTTATCATGCACAGAAAACTTATCCAATGAATGTAGTGCATGAACTTAAAATTTATAACTTTTAAACCAGAACTCTATCTGAAAGCTATTTTTCAATTCATATGACTGAAGACTCTGTGCTTTAGAATGCTTATTCCTGAACTACTTGTTCAGAATGCCAGTCAGATGATCTCTCTTGATTCTTTCCCTTGTAATATCTTTCCCTCCTCTTTGTTGATGGCAAAGGGGGAGAATATTGTCTGTTTGTTGAATTCCAGGGGAAGTGTATACATTGTTTTTGCAAAGGGGGAGATTGTTAGAACTTGCATTCTCATAGCATGCATTAGGAGTCAGTGTAACTCATAGTATTACCATCATCAAAAAGTGGGAGATTGTTGTGCCCCTGTAGTTTTGATGATCTATAGTTTTGATGATAGCAATCAGTATGAGTCACAAGTCTATTCAGTTTATTCATCTATGCATTCTTAAGTCTAGACATTGCTTGTGCAGCAGACACATTAAGTCCATACATCGAATGACTCACAGGCTAGCAAGTCCATACACTGCATGGCTCACAGGCTAGCAAGTCCATACACTGCATGGCTCGCAGGCTAGCAAGTATGTACATCGCAGTCGTCGCAGGCACAACAAGTCCATACACTGCATGACTCGCAGGGTAGAAAGTCTATACATTGCATGCACAAGTTCAAAGTCCATACATTACTGCATTGCTTGCACTTGTGAAGTCTATACATTGGCAGTTGTTCTGCAGCGTCAACACAAGTCCATACATCGATTGCAGCACTGCTCGCACACTCATGTCCATACACTGTATTGTGGCATGCACACTAGCAAGTCTATACATCGTGCAGTCTGCACATTGTGGCTAGCAAAGCCTGTACAACAGTGTGTTAGCAAGTCTATACATCGCCATTGCTTGCATGCAGAGTCTAGATAGTCTTAACCAAGTGTGTACACTACCATCTTGCAGCACAGCATAAGTCTATACACTGGTCCGTCTCACTCAGCATCTCAAGTGGACTTGAAGTCTGTACATCGTCTGTCTTACTTAACGTCTCATGATTCGAAGTCCATACAGTGCCTTGCTTCATGCACTAAGTATGTACATCGACAAGTCCATACATTACCTTGCTTAATGCAAAGTCTGTACATCAGACTAAGTCTGCATCGGCTAAGTCTATACATCGTCTTATGCAGTGTCTCAGTCAAGTCTGTACATTGTGCATTTTTTGATTTGAAGTCTATACATCGTTCTTGGCTGCTCATCGTCTCATGTGGCGTCTCATTGTGGCACGCAAAGTCTGCACAACGCATTGTCTGCAAGTCTGCACATTGCTATAAGCACGCATGCAAAGTCTAGACAGCCATGGGCAAGTCTATACAACGCATTGCATGTACGCAGGTCTAAGTATGTACACTGGCTGCATCCTGCTCGCATAAAGTCTATACATTGCATCTTAGCATGATTGCACAGCACTCAAAGTCTGTACACTGGCTGCAGCAGGCTCACACACACTAAGTCTATACATTGCACAAAGTCTGAACATCGGTATCTTTACCTACGTCTAAGTCTATACATTCCCATAGGCATTGTGCATTGTTCAACTCAGAGTCTGTACATCACTTGAACACTCATTGTACTCATAACTCTATACACTGCATTCATGCACTGCACGAAGTCTGCACATTGTGTTGCTTTGTTCACACTTTGTTTTGCTAAGTCTACACATTGATGCACGTTTACATCTGTATATTTGATGTCTATACAGGGCTTAAGCTCTGCATATACATAGTCTATACATTGCACAACATTGTATTCACAAAGTCTGAACATGGCATAAGCCCTGCATGCGTAGAGTCTGTACAGGCCATAGCACTGCATTCACATAGTCTGTACAACGCATAGCCTCGCTTTCATAGAGTCTGAACACTGCATTGCTTCGCATTCACTGAGTCTATACTGCTTCAGCTCTGCTTCATAAAGTCTATACATTGCTTCAGCTTTGTCTTCATATAGTCTGTACAACGCAATTGTCCTGCTTCATGAAGTCTATACATTGCTTCAGCTCTGTCAATGTATAGTCTGTACATCAGTTAACCCTTAAACTGATAATTCCTTTCGAATGTCTGACAGGGTCTATCTACAGAGACTGATGACTTGGCTCGTGATCCAAGGCTGGACGAGGTGCTCAGAGTGCGACACGTGTACAGCAACAAGACGAGATGTTGCCACGTGGTCCAAATCATTGGGCGGGAATTCAAATGCCACACGCCCTTCAAATAGCTACTGGTATAAAAGGATTTCTTCTGCTTCAGAAGAAGAAAAGAGATCGAAAGAGCAGAAGCCAGAGCTAAAAGAGAAGTACAGACAGTGAGCGCCTGCACGATCCAAAGAGAGAAGAAGATTCAGAGAGAAGAAGAGAAAGAGAGAAGAGAAGATTGAGAGAGTTGAGTTGAGAGAGCTTTAGAGAGATCTTGTAAGTCAGACTCTTGGTTCAGATACCAGAGCTGATTCTGCTCATACTTGAGCTACATTCGTCTTGTTTTTACATTTCGTTTTGTTTCTGTCTTTCTTGCTTTCGATACACTTTTGTTATCAAGCTGTGAGGCAGCAATTGCAGTGGAGGTTTCCACTGGACAGGTGAAGCTGTAATCCTCAGCAGGCGAGACCAGGTCTCGAACGGCTAAGCTGTATTGCCCAACGGTTGCAGAGGATCTGTTCCTCTGGTCGGCAAGCTGTTAAGCCCAGCGAAGCTGTGTATCAACGGTTGTTGGCAAGCTGTGAAGCCCAGCTGTTCAAGCTGTTAGTCAGCAGGATCCACATTCCAGTTGGAGTGTGGGGTGGACGTAGATCTATGGATTGAGATCGAACCACCTTAAAGATCGGTGTCTACTGTGTGATTGCCTGTGGTTGTGTGATTTCAATGTGTTCATTCTACTGCTATACAGTTGTTTGTTTTAATTCCGCATTAGAGTCAACTGTGTTCTAAAATTAGACATTAGATCTATTCACCCCCCTCTAGATCCACTCTCCGTCGTAATAGACTGCGTCCATCTAACATAACACTCGGCCCAGATCCCAGCTAACCCGGACATCCAGAGCTCACGTGGGGAGCCAAGCGCGTGGTAGCCCTGGGTGCACTCCCGTAGCCGCTGCCTCAGATCCTCTGGAGAAGGAAGAGGGTCGCTCTGCGAGTAGCCTCGTGCCCGCTGGAGCAGGGCTGCACCTGCACTCGCCTCTAGCAATGGCTCTGGCGGAGAAACAGATGTAGGCCACTCGACCCCTAAATCTAGGGAGAGGTCTCTGGACGCGGCCAGCACTCTATTTGAACCTGCATAGTTTCGACAAACACCAATGGGAGTGAGCAATACATGTAAGACTTCCTTCGATAGATAAGGTGAAAAACTTGAGAAAAAGGAAAGGCAACCCTTGACTCCTTACCTGAAGCAAGTCCAGTAATCCCTGTGGCGTCATCTGCCGAGGTCGGGGAGTGCAACCGCTCCTCCGCCTCGACAGCATCATCTGCCGGGGTCGGAGAGGGCAGTGACTCCTCCACCGTCCGGTCATCCCCAGCAAGCACGAATGGGACAGGGGGCTCCTCCTGTCCGCCCTCGTCAGGAGCTGATGCGTGCCCCTCTCCAGACTCTGATGTTACGGGCAACCCAAGAACGTTTGCACTCTGCCATAAAGAGCAGACAAATAACAAATGGGGACGGGAAGAACCACCGTATGCCTCCAGAAGTGGTCCCCGTCGGAACCTCCGTACTAGTAGAGACCCCGAAGGACGAAGAGCTCGAGCTCGAACTCTCCTCTGTCTCTATCTCCAGGCTGCCGTCATCTAGAGAGCTCGACGAAGCCCCTGACAAACTCCCGGAGGTGGCCGAACCGGAAGCTCCTGCAAGCCAACAAAGCAAACAAGGTCACTACAAGACCCAGCTTTATACATGGGCGGCTCTCCAGCTAAGAGTTGCATACATGAAACTCACCGACCGGGGCACTCCCCTCCGAAACCTTTTCAATGTCGACGACCTCCTCGTCGCCCTCAACTGGAGCCACTCCCGTGGGCCCCTCTTCCACCACCTCAGCCTTTCACGGGGTAGCTCACCTTCTTCTAGAGGCGAAGGAGCACCTGTAAACAATGCCAACAGGATCTCAGCAATAGAAGACAATCAACATAAAGGGCTTAACAGAAATGATTTAGTCCCCAGCTACATACCTGAGGGTCCCATGCTCGAAGACCCGACCAGCCCCACAGTACAGGCCGACACCACAGCGGGCAGGGAAACACAACTTACCCCTGCCAACAGCTGTGGTAACAGGCTAGATGCTCCTTCAGCCGTGGACGGCATCGAAGCACTCCTCCCTTCAGGCTCCCCCTCAAAGGAGGGAAGGGACGCTGATGGGCCAGCACGGACCAACTCCTGAATCATCTCCAGAGTGCCGGCTGGATCCTCACCTGGAAAGTAACAACATAAAATCAGTCAGCGTCTGCAGCCCAGCAATTTTACAACACGAGGGCAATCCCCACTGTAGCGGTTCAATACTTACCCGAGCCATCCTGGGTTGTTGCGGGCTCCTGCCCGTCAATAGATGGGGGCACCTCGCCTAACACCTCGGAGGGAGCCGCGACCTCTGCATAACACCAGCAACTATGTCAACTTCCAGAATCAAGTACAACCATACACACAACATGCTCGGTCTCAGAATTATTTACCTGGCTGGGCATCCTTTGAAACCTTACATGACTCAAAATCGGGAAAGGTCTCAACAATGGGGGCAGTTTCGTCCATCAGGCGAAGGAGCCCCTCCATATCTATCTCGCAATCGACCCCATCATCAGGTGGTGGGTCGATCTCCTGAGGTGGCGAGAAGGCCGCATCAGCCCCGGCCGCCAGTGGCGCTGTGAAAAGCAAATCCAATTACACAAGGTTAGCCGATCATAAAGGCTGAATCAATATAAAGCAAGCAGGCGGATATAACATGATGCGCTCGACAGTCGTCATTTAAAAATGCCGTGCCACACAAATTTCAAAACTTATACAACCGCACTCACTCACTTAGATGATTTTGAAAATACGAGTAAAGTGGTAAGAACGGGTTGATCCCATGAGAAAAGAAATTTGAATATAAGTTGAAAAATACCCTTATGTTTTGAAAAATCAATTGCTTTTGTTTGATTTGAGTGCGATGACAACTAACGGAAATGAAATTACAATTTTAAAGAACAAGAGATAAGTTAAAGAAATATTTAGCCAATGAATTGAAGAATGCCGTCGATTCCTCGCCGAGCCTTTGATGAAGATCGCTCCGCCTAGACCAGGGTGTGAGAGAGAGAGGAGAATCCTGCAGCATACTACCCTCTTCTAGGGTGTCCTTGATTGCATCCGGACTTTCATCACTCAACTCAAAAATATCAATAACATGACATTCTTCTTCAAGGTCCGGGTATTGAGAAGCTTTGAAAACATTCAATGCAATTTTCTCTCCTCCAAATGATATGTCCATCATTCCCGTGGCACAATTTATATTGTCCTTAGCCGTAGCTAAAAAGGGGCGTCCCAAAATAATAGGTGTATGTTTAAGATCCTGGGACGAGGCCATATCCAAAATGAGAAAATCCACCGGGAAGTAACAATCATGCACTTTCACAATTACATCCTCCAACAGACCTCTTGGTGTTTTTACTGATCTATCGGCCAATTGAAGGATGATAGAAGTTGGTTTCAACTCACCCAGATCAAATTGCTCATAGATAAAGGTAGGTAAAAGATTTACGCTAGCACCTAAGTCGAGCAAAGCCCGATCAAAGGTGACTCCACCTATATCACATGAGATCAAGGGGGCTCCGGGGTCCTTCAACTTTCTCGGCAAATGATTCATTACAACGGCACTCACATCCTCCAACAAACGGACCTTTTGAGTTTCCGCCCTTGGCTCCCTCCTTGGAGTGCAAAGCTCTTTCAAAAACTTTGCATATACCGGCACATGCTTGATGGCATCTAAAAGTGGAATATTGATATTCACTTGTTTGAACAATTCCACTAATTCTTCCTGATGTACTGGTGGTTTCTTGGGAGCTTTCGGCTTTAAAGCATCAGGAAAAGGGGCCTTAGGCTCATAATCTAGGGGTCCTTCATCAAGTTTCGCCTTTCCTTTAGCCAACCTCTTCTCTTCATCCATCGGCTTCTCTTTAACAATCATGGGTTCTTCTTCCTCCTCATTCTCCTCTCGGGCCTTTTGGCCCGAACTATTTCCAATTCCCGTAGCCTGATAAGGGTCATCTAAAATCTTCCCACTCCTTAGGGTTGATATAGTCTTGACATTCTCAAATTGAGGGCCCATAGGAGGAGGAGGCTGAGGTTGGTTTGGCTGAGGGAGAATAGGAGCTCTTTGAGGGAAGCCTGGAGGTTGGTTCCTCGGATTAGCCACTGGCTGGGTAGGAAGCTGACCTACCTCTCTCCGAACATTTCCTGCTGCTATTTGCCCGATCTGACCTTCCAACTTAGCAATGGATTGCTGCTGAGAAAAAATGAGTTGTTGGAGTCGGTCAAACTTTTCATCAAAATTTGACTGCGAAAATTGAGGAGGAGGTTGGAAGGGGACTTGATTGGATCTGTTGGATTGATAGTGATGGTACTGGCCCTAAGAAAATTGAGATTGCTGATACGGGGCCTGAGAATAATGTGATGAGTGTTGGGATTGTTGTGGAAAAGGTACATTGGTTTGTGAGAAATTTTGATGAGTTTGGTGAAAAGGATATTGATACTGTTGGTGAGATTGGACTGGAGCTTGGAATTGTTGTTTTTGGAACGAGGGATTAGTATGGGAAGATGAACCTTGTTGGGATTTCCAAGAGAAATTAGGGTGATTTCTCCAGCCTGGATTATAGGTGTTTGAGTAAGGATCATAAGGTGGCTTAGAAACACCCTGAGCAGCGAAGATTTGTTCCTGAATGAATGGGGGAAGTTGAGCCGCAGTAGGGCAATCAGTTACCACATGATCAGTGCTAGAGCAAAGAGCACAGATCTCCTCATAATTGGGAGCTGAGAATGGTTGAGGTCGAGGACCTGAAGAAGAAATTTCTTGCCTTGATAGAAATTGATCTAGCTTTTGGGCAACAAGATCAACATTTTCTATCTTTTGTGCCAACAATTCCATTTTTTTCAGTTTCTGAGTTAAGGAATTGATATCCATCTTATTCTCATGCTCACCGTGGCTCTTCACTTCATATAGCCCGCCCTTCTTAGCCGGTCCCACCATTCTCTCATAGGATGAAAGTGAGGCATGACTGATTGAATTTTCACTCAGCATTTCAAACAAGTCATAAGCCTCATCCTCGCTTTTACTCATAAAAGCTCCCCCACAAGACGCATCCACCATTTGACGGTAACTATCCTTCAATCCCTCATAGAATGCTTGAACTATTTGCCATCTCGACAAACCATGATGAGGGCATTTCCGTAACAAATCTTTCAACCTATCCCATGCCTCATGGATTTGTTCCCCAGGGTTTTGTGAAAATCCAGTTATCCCTCTCCTCATGGTATTGGTTCGTCCTATGGGGTAGAATTTCTTCAAGAACTCCTTTTGCATTTCTGCCCATATTTCTATGGGTTTACTCAAGGCCCCTAACCAATACTTGGCTTTGTCTTTAAGAGAGAATGGGAAAAGGGTTAGCCTGAGAGCATCATCTGAAAAATTGGGGATTTTCACAGTTGAACATATCTGGAGGAACTCATCCAGATGCCTATAGGGATCCTCATTGGTATTGCCATAGAAAGATGGCAACATTTGTATTGTGCTGGACTTGATTTCGTATTGAGCTGCTTGATTTTGTGGTGCTTGGGTATAAAATGAAGGTTGATATTGATTGGGAAGAAAATATTCCTTCATTTTCTTGGGAACAACTGGTTGAATTTGCTGATTCTGATTTTGGTCCGCCATGGGGTTAGATTGATGATGAGTTTTAGAATGCACTAACCTCTCAATCTCTCCTATAGGTCCTAGCAATGATGGTTGTAGAGATCTTCTTCCGTGCATAAACTAGGACAAAATGAGAGAGAAAATTATTCAAGATTTTTTTTGTGTGTGTTTTTTTTATATTGACATACTAAGATGAAGAAAGAGAAGAAAATGCTTTTGTTTTTTGTTTTGTTTTTAGACAAACACAAACAATTTCACACACAAATTACCCTAATGACCTAGATGTGCCCTAAACCTACAAGTGATGTTTCACAAAATGATTAAAGTGAAACTGAAGTTCACCCTCAATATGTCCACCAGCCAGGTAAGGGGTGGGGAAGTGGGAGGTACCCCCTACTTTCGTAGGGACCTAATTATGTCAAACCACTAACCCGCTTAAGGCGTTTGCTGTCCGACCGTCTTACCTTAGGCACCGGTTTTCATAAGAGGGTAAACTCAGATAACACAAGAACCACAGTGTGATCCTAGGGCCAACGTCTACTGACTTTTATTAAGGCCTAGGTAATGCAGAGATGCAAGGGAACTGTGGTTTGCGGGCTAAGGAAGGGTGATGAATTCCCCACCTTATGTTATTTAAAGGTAATGCCCTTAGAATAATTTGAAATGAAATGCACACCACAATTTCAAACAAGGGGTTCTTTATGCAATATACATGCCAGAAGAGGATGAGTAGAACGTACCTTGCCCCTCGCAATCTCCAATATGCAACGACAAGAATTAAACAAATGAAAATTCTATGCTAAATGATGCATGACCTAGAAAATGTTGTGTGGTTTCTAATCTTGGAATGAAATTTTTTTTTTATTTTGGTGTAAGTATTTTTTTTGTTTTTAATGAACCTATCTAGCCAGAACAAAAATTTCTTTTATTTTGATGTTTTTGCTTTTTATAGAGTTTTCAAGAATTTTGCAGATTTTTGTTAAAGATTTTTCAGAAAGTGGAAAAATAGAACATGTTCCTGCGTTTCTTCCCTTTTGCTTCAGGTATGAGTTTCCTCTTTCCTTGATTTTTTTATTTTTTTTTGTTTTCCTGTAAAATGAAAATAACAAAATTAATATACAAATATACAAATCAAACACAAGAATATCCAACTTTCAAAAATTCCATCCCCGGCAACGGTGCCAAAAATTTGATGGGCTCGACAGTCGTAGTTTAAAAATGCCGTGCCACACAAATTTTAAAATTTATACAACCGCACTCACTCACTTAGATGATTTTGAAAATACGAGTAAAGTGGTAAGAACGGGTCGATCCCACGGGGAAAGAAATTTGAATATAAGTTGAAAAATACCCTTATGTTTTGAAAAACCAATTGCTTTTGTTTGATTTGAGTGCGATTACAACTAACGGAAATGAAATTGTAATTTTAAAGAACAAGAGATAAGTTAAATAAATATTTAGCCAATGAATTGAAGAATGCCGTCGATTCCTCGCCGAGCCTTTGATGAAGATCGCTCCGCCTTGGAAGTCGACGTCGTGAGATGATTTGAAGAAGACCACCACTTTGGGTGTGAGTGAAACACTTAAGAAGACAAGGTTGGCTAGAACAAGTTTGAAAACATTAAGTTGAAACCAAAGCAGAATTCCAGTGAAAATAGGGGTTGGAATAAATTAAATAACTTACAATCTAGATGGAATTAGACAAAGTGGAATACATGAAAGTTGTAGAGAATTGAAAGATGAAGAACGTTGATGAAGAACACAGAATCATAAAACGAGAGGAAGACAATGAAAAACTTGAAAAATCAAAATCTATTGCTGCTGGTGAACAGTAACTGACAGAAAAATAGAACAGTAAAGAATTAATTCTAGAGCTCAAACTAAGATTAATTAGATAAAGTGTAAGAAGAACAAAAGTTAGATCTACAAGAGGGGAACAACGTTCATGAAGAGCTCAGAATAAAATTATGCTTTTAAAGGCTTCACAATGACAAATTGGTGGAGACTATCACTTCGGATGAACAGTAACTGACACAGGATAGCACATAGAAACACAGAGAATATCTTTTAAAATAGAAGGAATTGGACAAAATGATGAAAATAGAAGTTGAAGAACACTCAAAGATGAACAACTTACATGAAGACAAGAAAGTGAAATTGAGACCAGAATAATAAGTTATGAGACTAAGAAGAGGCTGAATGCTTAAACAAAGCTTTTCATTAAAATAAATTCAACTTACAACTTTTGCATCAAAACAACACCTTATGAAATCTTAGTAAGGCCAACATGAAAGAACTTGAAGAACACAAAGAACACTCTTACAATTCTTAACAATTTATAAGCTTACAACTCTATCTCCCCTCTCTTCTTAGCCCCCTTTCATTACAAATGAACCCCCTTTATATAGGGTACTCAACAACCCCTCTCTTCATGTGAACATACATGCCAATGTGAACAAACAAGTGCTGCTATTTTTGACCCAAAATGGTAGGCTGGCATGTGCTACACATTTCTCCATTTTTTTAGATTTTTCCCATTTTTTCGGATTTTTTATGGCCTCTTTCTTCTTCCTTTCTCTCTTTTCCTCTCTTTTCTCTCTCTTCCTGGTCGCCGGCGCGTTGCGCCGACCGGCCGTCCACTGCGTGGGCCCGCCGTGCGCCGCCGCCTCCTGCCGCGTCCGCGTGTCGCACGCGGGCGCGTGCGCCCGCTCCCGTTGACGCCGCCCCCCCGCCTGCCGACCAAGAACCCCCCCCCCCCCGCCTTCGCCCGCCCTCGCCTCGTCGCCCGTGCCATTGGTGCGGGCGACGAAGGCGGGAAGGGGGGGCGGTTTTACACTTTTTTTTATTTTATTATATATATATATAATATCTATATATCTATATATATATATCTAGTATATATATCGTTAGAAAATTCTAAAAAATATCAAATAATTTTATTTTTTTTCTATTTTTTTCTTTTCTTTTTGAACAACTTCCTCGGCTTCTGGCCCATTTTCACATATAAATTTATTTCCCTTTTTTTTCTTTGAGCTTTCCTCATATTGCGTGCCTGCATAAATACATAAAAATCATTATTACAACTATTTAATTTTAGAAAATTAAACATTTGATTCTAAATCAACAGTAAGTGTGAGAAGTGTATATTTATTATTATTTAAGCTCATAAAAATGTGTATAATGATGAATTAAGATATAAAAATACACACTTATCATAGCACTTACTCAGAGCCGGTTCCGCCTCGATGTGTTCCCTGGCAGCAGGTCCCCGAGAGGACTCACCGGCCTCCCTGACTCCGGTCTCCACCCGGGGGCGTTTCCGCCAGGGTTGGAGGGCCCCGTCACCATCCCCAGAAGACGTCCCCGTGGAGGGGTGATCCCTGTCCGCCGCAGAGCCTACCAATAAACACAACCACATAAGATGCCTCAGCCACGTACCCTAGAAAACAACAAAGCGAGGACAATAGGCTAATGGAAAGGTCTTACCTGAAGCCACAAAGGGGTTCAGCGGCAGAAGAACCAACTGCTCCGGCTTCAAGCCCACGACCCGTGCAGCCTTCGCGACTGCCTCCTTCACGTCCCTCAGGGTGTAGGCGCACTCGATGAGGGATACGAGCTCTACGGGTCCAGCCGACCCGATCGCATGGGCGATATGACACCTCCAGTCGTCGATCGCCGTGTCTGCAAAACTCCCCTTAGGGAGCACTCGGTCCAGTGAGCCCCTCGGCTCAAACCCACAATCAGCTAGGAACTGGGTCCACCAAGTCCTCGACGCCCCCGATCGAGGCGCCCCGGCTCCAGTACCTCCAGGCGCCAGCCACGCCTGCCTGAGGGGCTTTAGTGCTCCGTTGCCGCTCCGCCCTGTAGACAGTGAGCTCCGGCTCCCCCGGGGTGCCTGTTGTGCCAGCCGCTCCACCTCCCGTCGGATCTGAGAGAAGCGAGTCTGCAGGTACCCATCGTCTAGTGCGATGTGGGGCAGATCCTCCCTCAAGAGACGGGCCTCCTTGGCTTTTCATATCGCCAAGGCCTTCTGCCGATACTGGTGACTGTGCTCGAACCACCACCTGGCATAGTGGACGTCGAACCATCCCCTACGTCCCGGCACAGGCGTCGACAGTCGCTCCGGCTCTCGACGACAATAGAAGTCCCACCACGCCGTAGCTAGCAAATGTGTGTCCCGGCCTCTGTACTGTCGACCCGCCAAAGGGAACTCCTGGTTCGGCGGGATTCCCTGGTCATACCCGAAGGTTCGAGCGAACCTGTGCGGGTAGTACGGCTCTAGAAAGCTCATCACGGACCGGTGTAGAGGCAGCACCGCTAGCCGGGTGCTCATCACCCACTCTATGTACAATGCCGCATTTGGCTCCTGCTGGTAAGGAAGGGCGCAAGCCGCCCCGCCATTCGAAGGCACCAGAATCAGGTGGGAGTCCCTGGTGGCGCCGTCAAAGGGAATCCCGTCCTCGCCCCGGCCGGGCAAGTAGCACAAGACTCTTCTGGCTTCCTCCAACTGTACGACTGCATCCCCGTTCGACTACCCAGTGAAGCTGAATAATAATGGTACTACCTGGTTCGCCACGGACCCGCGAGACACCAACCCTGGAAACAGTAGACCAGCCCACACACTGAGGTAGTGGGTCGGCAGAAGCAGACTCCTCTCACGTGGCGCCGGGTGCGCCGCCAGTACCCCCAGCCCCTGGTAAACATTGGCCAGAGCCGTCGGGGCCAAGGCCAACCTTCGTCCCTTCGCCAGTTGGCACGCAAGCCACAGTAACTACACCCTCAACTGGACATCTTCCCCGTGGGGAACCATGAACGTCGCCAACCAGTATGCCAAGTACGCGGCCAGGTGGGTCACGTCCGGCAGTCTGTGGGGGTTCCACCCCTCATGTGGTGCGTAGATGTACCTTGTGTATGTCCGAAAATGCAGCTCCACCTCTGTGTACTCCTCCCATGGAGTCTGGTCTCCCGTAAACTCCTGGTAAAAGCAGAAGAGTCCGTTGTAGAAGTGACGGACCCACGCGTTCAGTGGCACCCTGGGAGTCTGCGCTACTCTTTCTCTCCCAGCCAGGGCCAAGTCCCTCCAGGTCTTCAATAAATACAGATAGCTGTAAGAAACCCAGTATCTTCCATGCCCGTTAGTGTGGCTGTGATGGAGGTCATCCAGCACTACCTCCTCGTACCCCTCGCCACTGATCGGCAACCCGAAGATCCTGTATATAGACCACAAGTCTAACGAGGTCTCTCCCTCGGCCGTTGCCACAATGTTCCACCTGCGGTTGAAGCGCTCTGTCAATGCCTGTAGAAGCCCCATGTAGCAGGGGTACCCATACAGAGCCGCAGTCACAGCATATCTGATATCAGCTCAGTCTAGCAGCACCCGATAGTTGTGTACTATGCCCATCAACCACTCCGTAGCTCCCTGGTGGTATCTGTGTGATGAAGTCACCGCCTAGCGGCCATGCCAGCTAACAGCACTCTATCGTAGAATCTCGGATAGGAGGCAGTGGTCGTCATAGCCCTAACCGGTGTGCTCCAGCCCTGATGGCTCCAGTGCTAATCATGGACTGCCCTCTGTCTCTGACCGGTGGTGTCCATGCAAATCCCAGGAAGCGGGACCCATCACTCCAACGCGGACTCCGAACTGGTCCGCCCTACTGAAGAAGCCCAGGCACTCAGCACTGGGGAACTGACACTGTCTCCAGTAGTCCTCGGAGAAACTCGGAAAGATGCAGAGGACAATTCCGTGCAAACTGTCTCGGCCTGCTAAGATCGCCCGCTCCAGTCGGCGACGGGCTCCAGCAACCTGAGAGTCACTCTCCTCCATGCCTGGCGGGACAAAGCGCTTGGCGAACTCAAACAAGTGACAATCTAGGGGGAAATCCACTAGGTAGCCGCCGCTGCGATCATAAGTGTAAAGCCCGCCCGCATCCGACGCACGGGCCAACTCCACAGCCCCAACTCCGCTGCCGCACTAGCCAACAGGGCCCTCTGCCACAGCCGTGTGCCCCCAGTCGAGCTGCTCCACATTAGCTACAGTGATGACCGGTGGGCCCTGTTGGCCCAGAGAGATGGCAGACAAGAAGGGGGGTTGAATTGTCCCCTTGCCTAGATGGCGAAATTTAAAAACTTTCTTTATTTAACATAGTGGAATTAAACTTAGCAGCGTTGATTAACAAAAACTCTAGTGAGATTACGATGTTCTCTCAGGCTTTTCGATCTCACTCGAGTTAACAATGCAACTAATCAGACAACTCAAGCTCAATACAACAAGTTTATGCTTAACACGGATAGCGGAGGTAGCGGTGTGTGACAATGTAGTGAATTAAAAACCTGTATAATGAACCTTTGAAGGGAGATAGAAGAAATGACAATCACACAGGTAATCACATACGACACAAGGATTTTAAGGTGGTTCGGGACCATGACGGGCTCCCTACGTCCACCCCACACCCAACCGGGTGAGGCTTCACTACATGCTACCGAAGTAGCACACGGGGATGAACCCCACACCACACACGCTGCCTCTGCAGCAAAACACACACGGGGCCTGGCCCCAACACGCTGCCACTGCAGCACATACACACACAAAGTTGGGGAACACACCTCGGACAATAAACCACACGGAGACGCATCTCCGTCCACACACACAATAATATTCTAAGTTTAACAGACAGAAAAGATATACAATAGACGCGCACAACAGTATGTGAATGATGATCAACTATGAAGCACACAAGGAGATAAGCATAAATAGGATGTAGAAATACCCCCTTGATTCTCCAATAGTCGTAAAAGGATCTTTCTTGAAGCCTAGGTTGGAGAAGGTCTTATCAGCAGCAGGTTGGAGCAGTGGGTCATCCTCCTTCAGGATCCAACGTATATTCGTTCAAATCCCATCTCCAATCAAACCTGCAAACACTAAGAATGAATAAATCAATATGATCAAAACCTTGTATTTGTTAATAGGGACATGACAAACAATTGAAATAAGATTTATATGCATTCCCCTTTGAATGTCCCACAACTCCCTTCAATCAGTAGGTAGGGTGCACTGGAAGTCGATCCTTGGAGTGGAAGTAGCCGGACATGAAGTCCCAAACGCCCAAAACCTCAAACGGGGGAGAGCAGCAGCTGCAGCTCCCAGAGCTAGACACAGGCTCACGGATGGTGACTTCTGCAGCTTCTTCCTTCTCCTCCTAGAGTGAGCACACCTCCTTCTCGTTCTTCTTCTCCTCCAGGTAGGGCGGCGTCGCCCCCCCTTTTCTTCCTTTCCCTGCAAGCAGATAAGGCAATATTAGTGCAAGGATCACTCTTCTGATGGAGATTGTGATCTACATATACAAGAGAGAAATCAGCAATAAAAGACCATAAAACCCATGACTAAATCCTCCAAATATACTCCTAATAGAAGGGCCTAACCCTAAGGGCATAAGGGTAAAAAGCCAAGGCAAAACGGAGCTAGAAATGGGGATTTCGAAACCAATCCGAAAAACCTGTTTCGGACGAACCATAGAAAGTGTCGACTCATGGAGTCGACACTTTTCTCCTTACATTCTGTCCCGTTTTATAAAAACAGGACCCGGGTGAAAGTGTCGACTCATTGGGTCGACACTTATCACCAGAGGTTCTGTTTTCTTTGAAAATAGACCTCCGGCCTGTTAGTGTCGACTCATGGAGTCGACACTTTCAGCCAGAAGTGTGTAGCCAGCAGACTGGCCGGAAAGTGTCAACTCCTAGAGTCGACACTTTCTGTCGAACTTGTAAAACAAAGCAGTAGACAGAACAACCTGAAATAAGTGAGTCGACACTTTTACTGATAGAGTATAAAACTTAATTAAAACACAATTGAAACCCCAACCACATTAAAGACCAATAAAACACGATTAAACCCCATTCATAAACAATAGAATGACATGCATGAGGGGTCTTAAAAACACAAATCAAACCAGATCTTGCAAGAAGGAATGGGAATCGAATTGAGCATGATGCATCATGAAGCTCACTTAGTCAAAAGACAATTAAGTAGCCAAATAAATTGAACCCAACTTACCCACTTGGAAACATATACTAAAATGAATTCTTACCTTGTTTACAAAGGTTTGTGGGCATCTTGAAACCTGCACTTTCAAGAAATTCAAGTCAAGAGAGTTATGAGTCAAAGCACTTGAAGAAGCCATTTTCAACCCATTTGTGAAAACTTGACTTAGCCAAGTGAAAAACATGCATTTGAGTAAAGTGAAATGCATTCCTCTCATGGATCCAATATTCAGTCTAAATTTCAGTTTCAATCGAAAAATATCCACATGCACATTGAAATAAAATATGTACTTGACATGTGTTCAACCTGCATATTCGCATATTAAAATGCAAAGCAACATATGAGTGAACCACTATATCACGTCGTTACATATTAAACACCTAATGCAATAAACAAGGTCGGAGCATTGTATCACCATATAACACAATCAGTTTCGAAAACGACTTTAACCAAAATTCCACCTCAAGCCTATAGAAAAGCATCTATAGAAGAAGATGTTCAAGCAATTCTCACATGTTTGGTCTCACATCAGCTCACACAATTTAATCAAGGCTTAATCCATAAAGTTAGATTCAGTTATCAAAGACAACCATGCAATCCACAAAAGCCACATGATCTAGACAATCATGACCTACAAAAGTAGTCCAAGAAGAAATGAACTCTTACAGACCAATGCAAGTGTAGCACCCTTGGAAAATAAAAGAATGAAATAAGTGAACAAAAAGAAATAATAAAGAATTTATTTGAGTTGTATATATACTAATGGGTCTCACTTGTGTAAAAATGGATATAAAGGCTTTAGACAAATCTTAAAAGCTTAAATCACTTAAAACCTTTAAACCCAATAGCGAAGGGGCTTCCACATGTAAGCCCATGATCCCCATTCAAACTCCTTATTAGACCTTATATATGTATTATGGGCCTTAACGTCTATACACAGCAAGCCAACCTATATAATATATGTAAAGGTTATAAACCCAAACCCACGAATATGTATCCAATAAGGCCCACATGTGATCGAGAGTGGCTTGAGCCTTTAGGGTTTCATGTACAAAACTTAGCAGGCGGCTGTTTAACCGGAAGGGAGGCGACTACGCATGGTAGGTTAAGACCCTGCCAATTTTCACACGCAAAACCTTCCCGTTAGTGGCTTCAAAACCTCCAGAACCATTGCATTCCTATAAAAAACACAAGCCCATCGAACGTGGTAACCCTATTGTTACTGCTGCATGTTGATTGGTGTCTCCTTCCTGCTACCGTTCCTTGCAACCGACGGAGGGAGGGGTCTCTCCTATCCTTCCTCCTTGCTGGCTGTTACGAGAAGGCTGCACCTTCTCCATCCCTCTGCTTCCACTCTTCTTCCGGCAGACTGCAACGTGAAGGACGAGCATCTCCTTCCTCACCTGCATCCTGCCGATTGCCTGAATGAGAAGAAGCACCCCATCTTCTTCTCCTGTTGCAGCTAGGAAGCCTGGGCACCAACTTCTTCTTTCCTGTCTTCATCCTGCAAGCCGTTGTCTTACTTTGCTCAAAACAGAGTATCGGTTCTTCGTTTAAACTTCAACACAGGTAGGTTTTCTCAAGTTTCGTAGCCCAAACAAAGTTTAATCATGATTAAAGGCCAATATGATAGATAAAGATCATATATATATCATGCATATGGTTATCGCTGTATTCTGTCGAGATTTGAAATTTTACAGTAAATAGCGACCCTCTTCAGGGCGCTAATTCTTTTTGACGCCCTCTCTAATGGTCGTCAATTCTCATTTGATTTAATAATTACACATGTTAAAATTTTAATATCTATGTAACCAAATATCTGATTTAATGCATGGATATATTTTTAGAATCCTGCTATTTTTCTTGACCTGTCCATGTACTTGTCGTCATAAAATTTTATGTTGAAAATGCCACTGTTCATAATGCAAATCTGGGAAAATGAGAAATGATGACTTGCACCATGTCGTTTCTCTTATAATTAACGCCCCTGTCAAGGGCGCTAGTTTCATGGAAGGTGACTGCTACCAAGTCGCATTTTGGTAAATCCTAAAATTTTGATTAACATATTGACATTAGAAATTGACGCCCCTTACAGAGTCTTCAATGGATTAAATAGCGACCCTTATCAGGGCGCTATATGTTCTTAACGTGACATATGACCAGACGTCTTTTAGATAATACTGGAAATCAATATATAAAAGTATATATTTTGATATATATAACTGTTAAATTAGCGACTCTTGTAGAGTCTTCAATTTGTGAAATAACGCCCCTGACCAAGGCGCTACTTAACGAATTGATGACATTGGCTAAGGCGCCAATTTCCTGACTTTTAATTTTTCCATGCATTTTCCTATAACCATGGATTTATATATATATATATATATATATGGCACTATACTCCAATCCGTGAGTATCGTCCCACGTTTCTCGGCGTTTATCGATTACCCCTTCAACTCTCGGTGACATACAAGCCCTCCATTGGACATTCCGTTCCTTTGGACCGGCAAGTTAGTCATTGGGACCTCCGTAAGTCTCCTCGTAGCCTTGGATTCCCTCAAGACCGATTGAGTTGGTTGTACCTTAAAAACCTTGTACCCTTTTGATTCGCCACGTCATGTGATAAAACGACCCTCTCATGTTGCTATATTGGTCCATGAGTGAATAATCCTAACCGGTGGAATGATGATATTCCACTAGGCGATGTTTTGGATTGAGTACCTTATAGATGGGGTCAATCTCTCAGCTTGATTCATGTACCTTGATTGGTGGCAAGTTTAGTCATCCACTCAAGTGATCACGGCTACCTAGTTAAGGTACCGATTCTACCCAGGTCGACATGTCATGGTTCTCGTTGGTTTTATCATTGTCCATCTAATGTTCTTCCTTGAATTCCGTGGAACCTATCCACGAATCTACCTTGATATCCTACATGAGTTTGTTCTTGAAATTCCATGGCTATCACTAAAGTGGATGTCTAGATATTACATGTAACAATGCCTGCGCGTATAGGGCCCGATCTGGTCCTGGGAGGAGCACCCGAAAGTACTTGTGCCCATGGGAGTTATATTGATCGCGGTGTGGCATTGCACCGAAGTGCTTGCTTGAATCTACGACATCTTCACTATCTATCTTTCTCTCTCTCGCGTGCTTGACTTGATTGACTTGACACGACTTGCGTGGCCCGAAATGGGCAAAGTACTTGCTTGTTAATAGCCATTATTTCATGACATGAAAAACTTTATTGATATACTCGGTACTTGTTCAAATACTTGAAATCTTGAATACTTGAAATTCCCTATCTTGGATCGACAGTACGTGTTATTTCCTCTCGTTATCATGTTCAATTCCATAGCATTCTATTTTTACATGATTGACATGCTAGACTTGCATTTTCATATGGAAGAGGTAATTACTTAAACCAATTGCTAGTTCTTGAGATATAATTCCTACTGAGCTTTCACTCATCAAGTTCCTTTCCCCAACTTTTCAGGTAATACGGACCCTGACTTGGACTCGGATGGGCAGGAGCAAGAGTGACGAGCGTAGAATCTGTGAGCGTCATGCTACTACACCTTATCGTGTCGAGTCGTCTTTAGTTTATTCCTTGGAGACTTGTTGTTAGATATTTTGTTATGTCAAGAGTTGTTACATTTAAGGCTTGTGGGCCTGATTAGAATTGTTAAGTCTTGGAGTTATGTGACTTTGTTCAATGGATTAAGTTGTTATCAATGGTATCAGTATTTGGTTATGTTTAAAATTTTTCTTGTCATATTGCGCACTCTGTTTTGATGTCGAAATTCTACTTGCTCTGATTGACATGATTGATATAAACTCGTCACGTTCTCTCCCCGGGTTCCTTCCGCGCTCGGGGCGTGACAGTTTTTGTGGTATCATAGCCTAGGATTTCAAATTCCTAGGAAACCCAAGTCCAAGGATAAGTCTATCCCAAAACTGTGAGGATGGGTAGTGCCGTGGGTATAAGTCCTTGTAGGGCATCCGACTACAAATTTCAATATGAAACTAATTAAGGTTAAAATCTTGTAGGTCTATGGCTACTGAACGCGCACAATGGCGTGAGATGCAATGAACTGTTCAAGGCCTGACCCAGGCCTTGCAATAGGTGGCTCAAGGTGGGGCACATCATGTAGCTGGCGACCTCCATCGGAGCTTTAGAAATCTCAACCCTCCGAGATTCTCACGTTCATCAAATCCCGAGGATGCGGAGAATTGGATAAAGGAGATCGAGCGAATCTTCCGCGTCATGCAATGCGCGGACGGTGAAAAGGTGCTTCTGGCCACGTTCCAACTAGAACGGGACGCCCGTGCTTGGTGGGAGTCTGTCGAGGCCACCTTGCTCGAAGATCATGTTACTTGGGTCGAATTTGTCGAGCACTTCAATAGTAAGTATTTCTCCGACCATGTTCAGGAGAAAAAGGCCGCAGAATTTGCTGCCTTGAAGCAACGATCCTTGTTAGTAGCCGACTACAAAGCCCAGTTCTCCCGGTTATCTAGATATGCACCACATTTAGTATGCACTGAAAAGATGAAGGCGAGAACGTTCTTGAATGGGTTACGACCCCAGTATATCACCCAGCTCACTCCCTTGGATATTCAAGTGTACTCAGAGATGGTGCGTCGTACCCAGTTGCTAGAAGACGCCACGGAACTGTCTGACAAAATCCGTGGTAAGGATAAATGTAGCAACCCTGATAAATGAATATTGAAATAAAATTAAAAACATATATATTACAGAAGTAATAAAGATAATAAGAATAGGGTTAGTTAGACAAAATAAAACAAATTAAAAATAACGCCTCTGAGTAAGGCGTTAATTTAAAAAGAAACGCCTCTACATACGGCGTGACTAAAGAAAGGACGCCCACGCATGTGGTCGTCAACTCTCACGCGACCAAATAGGCAAGTAAAATAAACGCCCATGCCTTAGGCGTGTTTCCAAAAACAAGGAACGCCCATATACAAGACGCTTCTTAAGAAACGACCTGAACAAGGTCGCTAATTTAAGAATAAACGCCCTGACAAAAGGCGTTAATTCAGTTCGTGACCCGTTCGACCCAGAGCTTATCCAGGGAAAGATTAACCTAATCTAGTAAGTGTCTATTAGAGTAAGGACTCTATTAGGGATATGTTACCCTCAATCAAACACTACTTTTGTTAGGACTCCAAAATCCTATAAATAGTCTTGATCGAACAACCCTAAACTTATTTGGATGATCGAACTGCACAGGTACGTGAAGAACATATGTTCTTCTATTTTCTTCTTCCGTTCCTTTCTTATGAACGTAGCATGAGAAGAATTAATATTCTTCGTTTCTTCTATTCTTGCAGGATAAGAAGACTAACGGGTAAGTCTTCTTTCTTTCTCCTCCTTTACCTCTGTTAAGTTATTACGAAGCATAATACCTTCGTATTCTATCCTCTGTAGGTCGTTCATCTTCATCCCACGTCTGCTGCATCTTTGATTCTTACATACCCTTCACGGTTATCTCCAAATCAACCCTTTAAGGTAGGATCTTCTCAAGTCTTGTAGCCCAAACTAAATTTATATAATACAAGAAGCATCATGCATATCATGTATTAGTATTACTATAGTTTCTCGGACGTTGCTGGTATACTTTAAAAGAAACGCCCCTTGCAAGGGCGCTATTTTTCAAAGATACGACCCTCACAAGGTCGTTAATTCAAAATTATACGCCTTATATATAGGCGTTAATTTCATGAACAACCGCATGTAATTAATAATTGATCCTGTTTAAAATTCGATAAATATGAAATATCGATTCTAATATCTTGCATGACTCTACCTGTAAATTCCTACTAATTTTCTTGTCATGACCATGTCTCCTGTCACTTGAAATTTTATTTCCTGAAATATTGTAAATTTCTTGAATTCACGACTTGGACAAAGTCATTTTTTTTATGTTAACGCCCCAGAACAGGGCGTGATTCTGAAAGCTAACGCCCCTTCCTAGGGCGTTTCTCTGTTAAAATCCTGAAATATATTTATTCTGTAAAATAGAATTAAACAGTAACGCCCCTTCCCAGGGCGTGTTTTAGATAATTCCTAAAAATTATTTATGTTCTGTCAAATATGTAAATAATGAGACGCCTGCTACTGTAGTCGTCAACTCTTGAAGAAATGCCCCTGACTAGGGCACGTTTTAGTTAAATTACTGAATTATTGAAAATTCGGCAAAACGGAATATATGAGAACGCCCTTCTGTTAGGCGTTAATTACTTGAGAAACGACTTGACCTAAGTCGTTATTTTACTGTAAAACTGATTTTCCCTATTTTTGTTAACCGATGGTTTCATATGTTATATAATATATATATCGGCACTATTCTCCACTCCGTGAGTATAGTCCCACGTTTCACGTTGTTTCATCGATCACACACAACTCTCATTGACATACAAGCTCTCCATTGGACATTCTGTTCCTTTGGACTAGCGAGTTAGTCATAGAGACCTCCGTAAGACTCCTCGTAACCTTGGATTCCCTCAAGGCCGACTGAGCTGGTTGTACCCTAAAAACCCATTACACGATCCTTGCCATGTCAATCGAAAGAAACATGGTATACCGGCCCTTATGTTTATACAAAGAGTATATCATAAGAAAATTCTTAATGGGATGATGATATCATGCCATATCATGTCATTCTTGTAAACCTCAATTCTATGATAAGAATGAGGGTATCTTACTTTGATATACTATTCATGTGGACCTCAATTCTATATAAAGAATGTCCATATTGATTTGTCATGGTACCTAAGTTAAGGGAACCATATTCTACCTAGTTTTATCGATATCGTGATTATACCGTTATTATCGCCAATCTATGTCCTTTGTCATATTTTTGGACTCTATTCTATCAAAATTGTCATACATGTCTACAAGCTTGAATATTGAAACTCTATATTGGCTATATAAACAAGAGTGGATGTCAAAAATACATGATAAATGCCTGCGCATATAGGGCCCGATCTGGTCCTGGGAGGAGCACCCGAAAGTACTTGTGCCCATGGGAGTTAAAATGATAAGGTATCTGGCATTATACCGAGTACTTGACTTGCTTGATTGGACATTCCACACACATCTTGTACTTGAATCGTACTTGACTTTACATGAAATGCGTGGCCCGAAAAAGGGTAATTTACTTGCTTGATACATGATAGCCAAAGTTCTTGACATGACTTGTTAAACGTACTTGCTTGAATACCTTGAATACACTTGTCATCTTGTTGGAAGTTCATGATTAAGTTCATCTTATTTCTTTGATATTACATTCTCTATATCTTGTCGTTTTATGCGAGCATGCATAGCTTTATTGCATTCATGAAAGATGTAATTACTTAAACCCCTTGTTAGTACTTGAGATATAATTTCCTACTAAGCGTTCGCTCATTCCGTTTGTCCCTTTGTACTTTTCAGGTAAGTCCGACGACGATGGAAGTCAATCGGATGGGAATGATCAAGAGTGAAAGTGATAGAGCTTCTACAAGTGTCGTCTAGTCTTCTCTATAGTTTTCTTGAGTCAACTATGTATTCTTTTCCTCTTTTTATTAAACAGAGTATTGGATTTGTAATAGTCTATCCATTATGAAATAAAGGATTGGGTTATCTTGCTATTTTGCGCATCTCTGTCTTTGTGTCGAATACACGACCACTCTGATTGACATGATTGATATAGACACGTCGCGCATCTCCGGGTATCTTCCGCGCTCGGGGCGTGACAATAAAAGAGAGAATATCACAAGCCCCAACACTTTTAAACCGTCTTTGAAGAAGCGGACCAATAATGGAGGCGAACCCTCCAAGGAGAAGAAATTCAAGAAAGGCAACAACAAACCTTTCTCCATCACGGCACCGCCGAAGGAGAATTGTAAATATTGCGACAAGCCGGGTCATCAGGCTGCGAAATGCTGGAGAAGGCTCGGAGCATGCCCTCATTGTGGGAGCAAAGAACACCGTATCCCCGACTGTCCAATGATGAACGAGCAAAGTGAGCCGAAGACAAAGGAAGAGAAGCGTCCGACAAAGAAGCAAGGACGGTTACAAGCTCTCCAAGAGACGGAACCAACCGAGGGTGGGTTGGTGGAAGGTATTTTGTCTGACTGCTCTAAATCTGCTCAAGTACTGTTTGATACTGGCGCCACACATTCGTTTGTTTCAAAGAAATTTGCTGCTTCATTCTCTATGGAACCTGAATGGATAAACTTGGTGATTTCTACCCCGATAGGGAATGAGTCTGATGTCACTTTCCATTACCCAAACTGCAAGATTATAGTTAAAGGCCACAACTTACCTGCAGATTTAATATGCTTAGATTTGAAGGAGTATGATGTAATTTTAGGGGCCGATTGGCTATCCACCCATCGGGCAACTGTAGACTGCCATAATGGAAAAATAACTTTTGTGGACTTCCCGGAGTTAACTTACGTTACTCCCCGGAAGAGATCACCAGTCATCTCTGCTCTTCGAGCCCATAAACTTATCAACAAAGGATGCGAGGCATTCTTAGCATTTGTAACTGCCATAGAGGCTAAGGTAGCTAGACTAGAAGACATTCAAGTGGTTCGAGAGTTTCCCGATGTTTTCCCTGAAGACTTGCCTGGTCTACCACCAGAGAGAGAAGTCTCATTCACTATAGACCTTGTTCCAGGTGCCGGACCTGTTTCCAAGCACCCTACAGAATGTCCCCCGCAGAATTGAAGGAATTGAAGGAGCAGCTTATGGAGCTATTGAAGAAAGGATTTATCAGACCAAGTACTTCCCCATGGGGAGCACCAGTGCTGTTCGTTAAGAAGAAGGATGGATCGATGAGGCTGTGCATCGATTATCGGCAGCTGAACCACCTCACTATCAAGAATAAATACCCGCTGCCGAGGATTGATGAACTCTTCGATCAGATTTCTGGAGCAAAGTACTTCTCAAAAAATGATCTTCGATCGGGTTATCACCAATTAAGGATCAAGGATGAGGATATTCACAAAACTGCATTCCGAAGCAGGTACAGGCATTATGAATTTACTGTTATGCCTTTTGGACTAACAAATGCCCCTGCAGCTTATGAATAGCATCTTTAGACCGCATCTGGACAAATTTATTGTGGTTTTTATCGATGATATCCTGATATATTCAAAGTCTGAAGAGGAGCATGAAGTGCATTTGAGGATAGCATTGCAGATATTGAGGGATAATCAATTGTATGCTAAATTTAGCAAATGCAAGTTTTGGCTGGAAGAAGTGTCCTTCTTAGGACACGTAATTTCAAAGGATGGAATCTCAGTGGACCCCGCAAAGGTCAAAGCAGTAAAGAACTGGGAACAACCGACAAATGCAACAGAAATTAGGAGTTTCCTTGGTCTTGCTGGTTATTACCGGCGTTATATTAAAAACTTCTCAAAGATTGCAGTACCACTCACCAGGCTGACCCGCAAGGAAGTGTCGTATGAGTGGAATGAGGAATGTGAACAAAGCTTCCAAACATTGAAGGACCATCTGACCACTGCTCCAGTCTTGGCCCTTCCTATTGAAGGAGAGAAGTACGAGGTATACACCGATGCTTCGGTATTGGCCTCGGTTGTGTATTAATGCAACAGGGAAGAGTTATTGCATACTCTTCTAGGCAGTTAAAGAAGCATGAAGAAAACTACCCGGTGCATGACTTGGAGTTGGCCGCGGTAGTATTTGCACTAAAGATCTGGAGACACTATCTCTATAGAGAACAATTTATAGTTTTCTCCGATCATAAGAGCCTCAAATATCTATTCTCTCAGAAGGAGCTTAATATGAGGCAACGTCGGTGGCTGGAATATTTAAAAGACTTTGATTTCACTATTCAGTATCACCCCGGTAAAGGGAATTCGGTAGCTGACGCCTTGAGTCGAAAGCCGAGAGCCCTTATAGCCAGCTGTATGATACGGGAATGGAAACTATTAGAGGAATTCTCTAGATTAAATATAAGCACGGACCAGAAAGATGGGTGTATTACTCTCTCTCACATGAGTGTGCATCCGGACTTGCTATCTGAAATCAAGAAGTTACAAGATGAAGATCCTGGAATGATTGAAATCAGGGAGAAACTAGATCAAAGAACTGAATTCAAGCTAGCAGTTGATGGAAGACTGATGTTTCAGGAAAGGACATGTGTCCCGGACTGTCCTGAGTTGAAAAGGAAAATTCTAGATGAAGCTCACCGCTCTAGGTATACCATTCATCCTGGAGCAACTAAGATGTACAAAGATTTAAAAAGAACTTTTTGGTGGCCGAACATGAAGAGGGAGGTAGCGGACTTTGTGTCTCGCTATCTCACGTGCCAACAAGTAAAAGCGGAACACCAAAGACCCGCCGAAAAATTACACCCCCTCGATATTCCCAAATGGAAATGGGAAGGAATTGGTATGGATTTCATCATGGGATTGCCTAAATCCAGAGGCGGACATGATGGTATTTGGGTAATCATCGACCGACTGACCAAGTCGGCACATTTCTTGCCAATTAAAAGTCGATGTTCGATTGATGTTTTGGCCTCATTGTATAGTAAGGAGATCGTGAGATTGCATGGAGTCCCAACATTGATCATGTCTGATCGAGACCCTCGCTTCACTTCTCATTTCTGGAAGGGTCTACAACACTCTCTGGGGACGAAGCTCAATTTCAGTACCGCTTTCCACCCCCAGACCGATGGTCAGACCGAGAGAACAAACCAAATAGTTGAAGACATGTTACGGGCTTGCATTATTGACTTTGGCGGAGGTTGGCATGATCATTTGCCCCTAGCCGAGTTTGCATACAACAATAGTTATCAAGCCAGTATACAGATGGCTCCATTTGAAGCCTTGTACGGCAGGAGTTGCCGATCTCCTATATGCTGGGACGAGGTTGGAGAGAAGTAACTACTAGGGCCAGATATGGTAAGAAACACAATAGAGAAGGTTGAACTTATCCAAGAAAGACTCAGAGTAGCACAATCCAGGCAGAAGTCCTATGTAGATAATAGAAGAAGGGAATTAGAGTTCCAAATTGGAGACCATGTTTACCTCAAGGTCTCACCCGGTCGAGGAATAAGAAGGTTCGGAGTTAAAGGCAAGCTCACACCGAGATTCATTGGTCCATTCGAAATATTGGAAAGAGTTGGCGAGGTAGCCTATCATCTTGCTATGCCTCCTCAATTGTCGAAAGTACACAACGTGTTCCACATTTCCATGCTGAAGAAATATGTGCACGACCCTTTCCACGTCATTGATCATAGTAACTTAGTAATTCAAAAAGACCTCACTTATGAACAAAAGCCAATGAAGATTCTGGATCGAGTGGTCCGAGTCTTAAGAAACAAGACCATTCCCATGGTAAAAGTGCAGTGGAACAAATGCGTGGAACAAGAAGCTACCTGGGAAACTGAGGAATCTATGCGAAGGAGATATCTAGAATTATTCTAAACTGTAAGTACTCTATACCCTCCATGTCTCCATTCACGCAATTGAATTTGGGGACCAAATTCTTCTAAGTGGGGGAGGGTGTAGCACCCCTGGAAAATAAAAGAATGAAATAAGTGAACAAAAAGAAATAATAAAGAATTTATTTGAGTTGTATATATACTAATGGGTCTCACTTGTGTAAAAATGGATATAAAGGCTTTAGATAAATCTTAAAAGCTTAAATCACTTAAAACCCTTAAACCCAATAGTGAAGGGGCTTCCACATGTAAGCCCATGATCCCCATTCAAACTCCCTGTTAGACCTTATATATGTATTATGGGCCTTAACGTCTATACACAGCAAGCCAACCTATATAATATATGTAAAGGTTATAAAACCAAACCCACGAATATGTATCCAATAAGGCCCACATGTGATCGAGAGTGGCTTGAGCCTTTAGGGTTTCATGTACAAAACTTAGCAGGCGGCTGTTTAACCGGAAGGGAGGCGACTACGCATGGTAGGTTAAGACCCTGCCAATTTTCACATGCAAAACCTTCCCGTTAGTGGCTTCGAAACCTCCAGAACCATTACATTCCTATAAAAAACACAAGCCCATCGAACGTGGTAACCCTATTGTTACTGCTGCAGGTTGATTGGTGTCTCCTTCCTGCTGCCGTTCCTTGCAACCGACGGAGGGAGGGGTCTCTCCTATCCTTCCTCCTTGCTGGCTGTTACGAGAAGGCTGCACCTTCTCCATCCCTCTGCTTCCACTCTTCTTCCGGCAGACTGCAATGTGAAGGACGAGCATCTCCTTCCTCACCTGCATCCTGCCAATTGCCTGAACGAGAAGAAGCACCCCATCTTCTTCTCCTATTGCAGCTAGGAAGCCTGGGCACCAACTTCTTCTTTCCTGTCTTCATCCTGCAAGCCGTTGTCTTACTCTGCTCAAAACAAAGTATCGGTTCTTCGTTTAAACTTCAACACAGGTAGGTTTTCTCAAGTTTCATAGCCCAAACAAAGTTTAATCATGATTAAAGGCCAATATGATAGATAAAGATCATATATATATCATGCATATGGTTATCGCTGTATTCTGTCGAGATTTGAAATTTTACAGTAAATAGCGACCCTCATCCGGGCGCTAATTCTTTTTGACGCCCTCTCTAATGGTCGTCAATTCTCATTTGATTTAATAATTACACATGTTAAAATTTTAATATCTATGTAACCAAATATCTGATTTAATGCATGGATATATTTTTAGAATCCTGCTATTTTTCTTGACCTGTCCATGTACTTGTTGTCATAAAATTTTATGTTGGAAAATGCCACTGTTCATAATGCAAATCTGGGAAAATGAGAAATGATGACTTTCACCATGTCGTTTCTCTTATAAGTAACGCCCCTATCAATGGCGCTAGTTTCATGGAAGGTGACTACTACCAAGTCGCCTTTTGGTAAATCCCAAAATTTTGATTCACATATTGACATTAGAAATTGACGCCCCTTACAGAGTCTTCAATGGATTAAATAGCGACCCTTACCAGGGCGCTATATGTTCTTAACGTGAGATATGACCAGACGTCTTTTAGATAATACTGGAAATCAATATATAAAAGTATATATTTTGATATATATAACTGTTAAATTAGCGACTTTTGCAGAGTCTTCAATTTGTGAAATAACGCCCCTGACCAAGGCGCTACTTAACGAATTGATGACATTGGCTAAGGCGCCAATTTCCTGACTTCTGATTTTTCCATGCATTTTCCTGTAACCATGGATTTATATAAATATATATATATATGGCACTATGCTCCAATCCGTGAGTATCGTCCCACGTTTCTCGGCGTTTATCGATTACCCCTTCAACTCTCGGTGACATACAAGCCCTCCATTGGACATTCCGTTCCTTTGGACCGGCAAGTTAGTCATTTGGACCTCCGTACGTCTCCTTGTAGCCTTGGATTCCCTCAAGGCCGATTGAGCTGGTTGTACCTTAAAAACCTTGTACCCTTTTGATTCGCCACGTCATGTGGTAAAACGGCCCTCTCATGTTGCTATATTGGTCCATGAGAGAATAATCCTAGCCGGTGGAATGATGATATTCCACTAGGTGATGTTTTGGATTTAGTCCCTTATAGATGGGGTCAATCTCTCAGCTTGATTCATGTACCTTGATTGGTGGCAAGTTTAGTCATCCACTCAAGTGATCACGGCTACCTAGTTAAGGTACCGATTCTACCCAGGTCGACGTGTCATGGTTCTCGTTGGTTTTATCATTGTCCATCTAATGTTCTTCCTTGAATTCCGTGGAACCTATCCACGAATCTACCTTGATATCCTACATGAGTTTGTTCTTGGAATTTCATGGCTATCACTAAAGTGGTTGTCTAGATATTACATGTAACAATGTCTGCGCGTATAGGGCCCGATCTGGTCCTGGGAGGAGCACCCGAAAGTACTTGTGCCCATGGGAGTTATATTGATCGCAGTGTGGCATTGCACCGAAGTGCTTGCTTGAATCTACGACATCTCCACTATCTATCTCTCTCTCTCGCGTGCTTGACTTGATTGACTTGACACGACTTGTGTGGCCCGGAATGGGCAAAGTACTTGCTTGTTAATAGCCATTATCTCATGACATGAAAAACTTTATTGATATACTCGGTACTTGTTCAAATACTTGAAATCTTGAATACTTGAAATTCCCTATCTTGGATCGACAGTACGTGTTATTTCCTCTCGTTATCATGTTCAATTCCATAGCATTCTATTTTTACATGATTGACATGCTAGACTTGCATTTTCATTTGGAAGAGGTAATTACTTAAACCAATTGCTAGTTCTTGAGATATAATTCCTACTGAGCTTTCGCTCATCAAGTTCCTTTCCCCAACTTTTCAGGTAATACAGACCCTGACTCGGACTCGGATGGGCAGGAGCAAGAGTGACGAGCGTAGAATCTACGAGCGTCATGCTACTACACCTTATCGTGTCGAGTCGTCTTTAGTTTATTCCTTGGAGACTTGTCGTTAGATATTTTGTTATGTCAAGAGTTGTTACATTTAAGGCTTGTGGACCTGATTAGAATTGTTAAGTCTTGGAGTTATGTGACTTTGTTTAATGGATTAAGTTGTTATCAATGGTATCAGTATTTGGTTATGTTTTAAAATTTCCTTGTCATATTGCGCACTCTGTTTTGATGTCGAAATTCTACTTGCTCTGATTGACATGATTGATATAAACTCGTCACGTTCTCTCCCCGGGTTCCTTCCGCGCTTGGGGCGTGACAGCAAGAGTTAAAATCAAGAATATATACATAAGGCTCAAATAGCTAGGGGTCGACCCATGGGGTCGACCCATCCAAAGGAGAATTGAAAGATGTCTTAGCAGTTCAATGTAATCAAATGATCTTACCAACAGACTATCAAACCAATACCCAACAGTCTCATGCACAGCACGCATGACTCTACATCAGAAATGTATCCATGAAGGACCATTGAAATTGTACCTGCAAAACAAGATATCATCATATTGGCTTGTTTATCATGAAGATGCCATTAAGCATAAAACACACAATATATTAGAATTATCAAAACCATTGTCAAAGATAACAAGGGGGCGCACAGAACCCAACAATCTCCCCCTTTTTGATGATGACAATATATTGTGATTATAACTATACAAATTCAAATATCTCTCCCCCTTTGGCATTATCAAAAAAAAATGGGGGTCAAGAGGCAACGGTGAAGATTCCAAACATGAATGAGACATGCGCACACGAACCTAGCAATTAACCTCCCATGAAGGGGAGGTGTATAAACTAAGAAGCAAGCAACAGTTTGGAATTTGATGTACAATCAGTAGATGTGTGAGATATGTGCAAATGCTCAATTTTTGTAATTTTTGCTATATGTAAGACTAATTATGCACAAGTTGTGTAAAAAAACTATGCTATATGCAAAATGTTAGAGTAAGCTATGCACAAAATGTATTATGCTAAAAAGCACATTGAAGAGGCGAAATCTCGTGCTGGTTCCTGAGCTGGTTGGTAATCACCAAGATAATGAACTGCAAGACAGGGAAACGGGTCAGAGGGCCCAGGGGGATTCCCTGGGGTAAAATCCTCCGACGCTCAAGTCAGTAGAGTAATGGTGGGAGCAGCGATAGGGAGGGGAAGATAAGGGCGCGAGATCCCTCTCCACCGATGGGGTGAAGTGATCCTTGCTCAGAAGTTCATGGGTGGAATAATACCCTTCTTCTCTTTTCTTTCGCCGGAGGGTATCCCAGGTTTTTATAGTGCGCCGCCTTCTGGAGTCCTGCAAGCAGAGAGGTCTCCGGTGGAGGTTACGTCCTCGTCGTGGGCTTTGATGGCCTCATCGTGGGGGCGTTGTCCTCGCGGGGAAATCGGAGCTCCTGGACTTCTTAGTGTTTTGCTCGCTTTGGACTCTAACGGCTGCAATGATTTCATCGGTCGTCCCGAGCTTAAGGGGGCCGGCCCTATCGGGCGATAGGCCTAGCTCGGTGAGGAGATGGGTCGGATAGACTGGCTAGCGCTTCCCCCCTTCGGGCGGAGGGGTAGCTCGTGCGCGGGTCTTCCTGTGACCTGACCAAGGCTCGGGCTCTCCGAGCCTTGGGGCCGCCTAGGAGAGTTGTTTCCTCGAGCATTATTTTATTGGGCTTTTCCGAGTGGGCCCTGTGGGCTGTCACTTGGGCGAGCTTGCCTCGTTGGGTCTTGTTGGGCCTAGTTGGGTCTGCTCTTTGAGTGGGCTGCAGAAATCCCCCTCTCCACTTGTCCCCCTCCTACTCCCGAGCCAAGGAGGGTCGGTTGAGTAGTTTTTTTGAGGCTTTGGACCGGCGTGGCTCGGGTGGGTGGAATCATGTTGGCGTGATGATGCCACGTGTAGTGGTCGCCTGGGCCCATAGTAATAATGATCCTGATGGATTTTGAAATGAAGGGGCCCCCTTTTTCTCGGAGGTTAAAACGGCGTGCTGCCTCCCGCGAGGGTTTATAGGCGTAGGGCGCTGCTCGTTCCTCCCAGTCTTTTCAGGGTTATCGGCCTTTCCTCCATTTCTCTGCTTCTGGGGCTCCTTGATGCGCCGTGAAGATACAGCGGGGGAGCAAGCTCTTGGCTGACGTGAAGAAATTGGAGCATCAGTTTCGCCTGCCTCTCCGGTATAGCTTCGTAGCCGCTGCCCCGTATGAGACGAGTTTGGAAAGCCGTACGGGCCATATTTATACTTTTCTCCTGGCGTGGAAGAGCGGATTCTGCCTCCCCTTCGAGCCTTTTATCTTGAAGCTTCTCAATTTTTTCGTGTTGGCGCCTGTTCAGCTGGTGGCCAACTCGTATCTCCTGCTTTCTGCCTTTCGAATCCTCTGCCGCCTGCAGGGGGTTTGCCCGTCCCTGGATCTTTTTCATTATTTCTTCGAGCTGAAGGCACATCCATCGGCGGGGAAAGGCTTCTATTTTATCCAGGTGCGCAGGAATCGAAGTTGTATTCCGCTGGCGGCGAAGGATTCTTCGCACAAAGGGTGGAAGAGGCAATTTTTCTGGGTGAAGGCGGAAGCAGTGGATGAATCCTGGAGGTGCCAGGTTATGCCCAACTTCCATCCGAATCTTCCCCCGCGGCAGGAGGAGTTCCCAGCCGATGTGGAGGAATACGCCACTCGCTTGTTGACAAATCGCCGGTCGACTGAGGAGTTGGTGACGCTGGAGAACGTGGAGCGGTATCTGCTTACACAGGTCAAGCCATCAGGTGCCATTCTTTGGATTCTGCTGCGGGGTCAGAGGGTCGACTTTTCATTTCCTAACCGAATCCTCTTCTTCATTGCAGACATTCGGCGGGAGCCCTTGGAAGAGGTCACCGAGGTCGTCGATCTTGGGGATGATTCGGCGGTCGATGAATGTAGCAACCCTGATAAATGAATATTGAAATAAAAGTAAAAACATACATAGTACAGGAGTAATACAGACAAAATAAAGTAAATTAAAAATAATGCCTCTGAGTAAGGCGTTAATTTAAAAATAAACGCCTCTACATACGGCGTGACTAAAGAAAGGACGCCCACGAATGTGGTCGTCAACTCTCACGCGACCAAATAGGCAAGTAAAATAAACGCCCATGTCTTAGGCGTGTTTCAAAAACAAGGAACGCCCTTATACAAGACGTTTCTTAAGAAACGACCTGAACAAGGTCGTTAATTTAAGAATAAACGCCCTGACCAAAGGCGTTAATTCAGTTCGTGACCCGTTCGAACCCAGAGCTTATCCAGGGAAAGATTAACCTAATCTAGTAAGTGTCTATTAGAGTAAGGACTCTATTAGGGATATGTTACCCTCAATCAAACACTACTTTTGTTAGGACTCCAAAATCCTATAAATAGTCTTGATCGAACAACCCTAAACCTATTTGGACGATCGAACTGCACAGGTACGTGAAGAACATATGTTCTTCTATTTTCTTCTTATGTTCCTTTCTTATGAACGTAGCATGAGAAGAATTAATATTCTTCGTTTCCTCTCCAGGTTGACGGAAGAACGATTGTTCTTCTTCTATTAAGTTGCAGTTGAAGCTTCAAAGCCCTTTCATCTCCTTCATCCAGATCATAAGGTAGGATTTTCTCAAGTCTCGTAGCCCAAACTAAAAATAAATATAAGAAGCACCATGCATGATATATTTATACAGTTTGCATGTAGTTTTAATACGTTTTCTGTAAATTTTTCAAGAAACGCCCTTGAATAGGGCGCTACTTTAAAAGAAACGACCATCACAGTGGTCGTTAATTAAAAGTATACGCCTTGTATACAGGCGTTAATTTCATGAACAATCGCATGTAATCAATAATTGATCCTGTTTAAAATTCAATAAATATGAAATATCAATTCTAATATCTTGCATGACTCTACCTGTAAATTCCTGCTAATTTTCTTGTCATGATCATGTCTCCTGTCTTGGAAATTATTTGTTGAAATATTGTAAATTCCTTGAATTCACGACCTTGACAACGTCGTTTTACACCTGTTAACGCCCCATCACAGGGCGTAAATTGAAAAGAAATGCCCCTTTCTAGGGCGCGATTTCTGTAAATTCCTGAACTATGTCTATCCTGTAAAATAAAATTAAAACAGTAACGCCCCTTTCCAGGGCGTGTTTTAAATAAATCCTGAAAATTATTTATATTCTGTCAAATATTTAAATAATGAGACGCCTGCTTATATAGTCGTCAACTCTGAAGAAACGCCCCTGTCCAGGGCGCGTTTTATATAAATTATTGAAATAATGAAATTCTGTAAAACGGAACATATGTAAACGCCCTTATGTTAGGCGTTACTTACCTGACTAACGCCCCTGACTAGGGCGTGTTTTTCATTAATTAATAAAATTATTGAAAATTCTGTAAAATAGAAATATGTAAACGCCCTTCTGTTAGGCGTTAATTACTTGAGAAACGACTTGACCTAAGTCGTTATTTTACTGTAAAACTGATTTTTTCCCTGTTTTTGTTAACCGATGATTTCATATGTTATATAATATATATATCGGCACTATTCTCCACTCCGTGAGTATAGTCCCACGTTTCACGTTGTTTCATCGATCACACTCAACTCTCATTGACATACAAGCTCTCCATTGGACATTCCGTTCCTTTGGACTAGCGAGTTAGTCATAGAGACCTCCGTAAGACTCCTCGTAGCCTTGGATTCCCTCAAGGCCGACTGAGCTGGTTGTACCCTAAAAACCCATTACACGATCATTGCCATGTCAATCTAAAGAAACATGGTATACCGGCCCTTATGATTATACAAAGAGTATATCATAAGAAATTCTTAATGGGATGATGATATCATTCCATATCATGTCGTTCTTGTAAACCTCAATTCTATGATAAGAATGAGGGTATCTTGCTTGATCTAATGTTTATGTGGACCTCAATTCTATATAAAGAATGTCCATATTGATTTGTCATGGGACCTAAGTTAAGGGAACCATATTCTACCTAGTTTTATTGATATCGTGATTTTACCGTTATTATCGCCAATCTATGTCCTTTGTCATATTTTTGGACTCTATTCTGTCAAAGTTGTCATACATGTCTACAAGCTTGAATATTGAAACTCTATATTGGCTATATAAACAAGAGTGGATGTCAAAAATACATGATAAATGACTGTGCATATAGGGCCCGATCTGGTCCTGGGAGGAGCACCCGAAAGTACTTGTGCCCATGGGAGTTAAAATGATAAGGTATCTGGCATTATACCGAGTACTTGACTTGCTTGATTGGACATTCCACACACATCTTGTACTTGAATCGTACTTGACTTTACATGAAATGCGTGGCCCGAAAAAGGGTAATTTACTTGCTTGATACATGATAGCCAAAGTTCTTGACATGACTTGTTAAACGTGCTTGCTTGAATACCTTGAATACACTTGTCATCTTGTTGGAAGTTCATGATTAAGTTCATCTTATTTCTTGATATTACATTCTCTCTATCTTGTCGTTTTATGCGAGCATGCATAGCTTTATTGCATTCATGAAAGATGTAATTACTTAAACCCCTTGCTAGTACTTGAGATATAATTTCCTACTGAGCGTTCGCTCATTCCGTTTGTCCCTTTGTACTTTTAGGTAAGTCCGACGACGATGGAAGTCAATCGGATGGGAATGTTCAAGAGTGAAAGTGATAGAGCTGCTCAAGTGTCGTCTAGTCTTTCCTATAGTTTCTTGAGTCAAATATGTATTCTTTTCCTTTTTATTAAACAGAGTATTGGATTTGTAATAGTCTATCCATTATGAAATAAAGGATTGGGTTATCTTGCTATTTTGCGCATCTCTGTCTTTGCGTCGAATACACGACCACTCTGATTGATATGATTGATATAGACACGTCGCGCATCTCCGGGTATCTTCCGCGCTCGGGGCGTGACAGTCTTTGTGGTATCAGAGCCTAAGGTATTCAATTCCTAGGAAAAACCCAAGTCCAAGGATAAGTTGAACCTTTAAACCAGTGTGATTGGGTAGAACCAAGGGTTAGATTTAACATAGTATACAAGTCTTTAAATACGATCACGTACTAATATAGTTATTATAATTGTAGGATAATGGCTGCCGAACGTGCTCAATGGCGCAACATGCAGCGTACCCTTCAAGGGATGACCCAAGTGCTACAACAGGTAGCACAAGGTGGTGCTCCACGAGCTGGAAGCTTACACCAAGCCTTTAAGAATATGAATCCCCCGAAGTTTATGGGATCGACCGATCCGGACGATGCCGAACATTGGGTTCGGGAAACCGAACGCATATTCCGTGTCATGCAATGCACGGACCAGGACAAAGTGCTATTAGCTACATTCCAGTTAGAGAAAGATGCTAGATGTTGGTGGGAGTCTATTGAAGCAACCATCGATCCTACTCAAGTAACATGGGAAGAATTCGTGGAATACTTCAATGCTAAATATTTCTCGGACCGAGTCCAAGAAAAGAAGGCTGTCGAATTCGCTGCATTAAAGCAACGATCCTTATCATTAGCAGATTATGAAGCTCAGTTCTCCAGGTTATCTAGATATGCTAAGCATCTTATTAGCACGGAGAAGATGAAAGCCCGTAGATTTCTTAATGGGCTTAGGCCCCACTATATTACTCAATTGGCGCCTATGGACATCCAAATTTATTCTGAAATAGTGCGCCGAGCTGAATTACTTGAAGATGCCACGGAACTATCTGATAGGATCCGTGGAAAAGACAAGAAGGAACAAGTCACAGGTTCGGGTTCTTTCAAACCCAACTTTAAGAAGAGGCCCAATAATGGAGGTTCTTCCACTCAAGATCAGAAATTCAAGAAGACCAAGCCTTTCTCTATCACCACTACCCCTTCGAATACAGTCTGCAAGCATTGTGACAAGGCTGGTCACAAGACGGAAGAATGCTGGAGGAAATTAGGAGCATGTCTCCGTTGTGGAAGCCGTGAGCATCGGATTCCCGAGTGTCCATTAATGAACGACCAAGCCAGCGATGGTAAACGCCCGGTGACAAAGAATGCTCATCTTCATGCAATACAGGAGACCGAACCTGAAGAAGAAGGCGGATTAGTGGAAGGTACATTGAAAATTTGTTCCAAATATGCACATGTCTTATTTGATACGGGTGAATCGTATTCTATTGTTTCTAAGAAGTTTGCTGACCCGTTACCTCTAGAACCGGAATGGATGAAAATAGTGTTGTCTACTCCTCTCGGAAACGAGACGGATATCACGCATCATTACCAAAACTGTGAGGTATTGGTTCGAGGAAAGAATTTTCCTATTGATCTTATCTGTTTAGATCTAAAAGAATATGATGTTATACTAGGAGCAGATTGGTTATCTAAGTACCAGGCAACGGTTGATTGCCGTAATAGCAAGATCGTTTTCAAAGAATTTCCAGAACTGACTTATACTAGTCCTAAGAGTCGAAGCAAATCCCCTCTTATTTCGGCTCTTCGAGCAAGCAAGCTCGTCAGGAAGGGATGTGTATCCTTCCTTGCTTTTGTCACTGTTAAAGAAGCTAAGAAAACCAAGATAGAAGACGTTCAGGTAGTGCGAGAATTCCCAGACGTATTTCTAGAAGATTTGCCGGGATTACCCCCTCAAAGAGAAGTGGCCTTCACCATTGACTTAGTCCCTGGTGCTGGTCCTGTTTCAAAGGCACCATATAGAATGTCCCCTGCTGAACTCAAGGAGTTGAAGGAGCAGTTGATGGAACTAATCCAAAAAGGGTTTATTAGACCAAGTACTTCCCCGTGGGGAGCACCAGTCTTATTTGTAAAGAAGAAGGATGGATCCATGAGATTGTGTATCGACTATCGACAGTTGAATCATCTTACTACCAAGAACAAGTATCCACTGCCGAGAATCGATGAATTATTTGATCAGATTTCAGGATCCAAATATTTTTCCAAGATTGATCTCAGGTCGGGATATCATCAGTTAAGAATCAAGGATGATGACATTCACAAGACCGCATTCAGAAGCAGGTATGGCCATTACGAATTTGTTGTTATGCCTTTTAGACTAACAAATGCCCCTGCTGCCTTTATGCAGTTAATGAATAGCATATTCAGGCCTTACTTGGATCAATTCATAGTAGTCTTCATTGATGATATATTGATATATTCTAAGACTAAGGAAGAACATGAAGAGCATTTGAGGATTGCATTGCAAGTCTTGAGGACAAATCAATTATATGCCAAACTCAGCAAATGCGAGTTCTGGCTTGAAGAAGTGGCTTTTCTCGGACATGTCATATCCAAGGACGGTTTATCTGTAGATCCGTCAAAGGTTGAAGCTGTAAGAAACTGGGAAAGACCCACTAATGCAAGCGAGATCAGAAGTTTCTTAGGTCTTGCAGGCTATTATCGGCGATTCATCAAAGATTTCTCTAAGATCGCCGTGCCCCTTACAAGGTTAACTCGTAAGGAGATCCGATATGAATGGAGTGAGGAATGTGAAAGAAGTTTCCAAACTCTTAAGGATCATCTCACTACAGCTCCGGTGTTAGCTCTACCAATAGAAGGAGAGAAATTCGAGGTCTACACTGATGCTTCTGGCATTGGCCTCGGATGTGTCCTAATGCAACAAGGAAAGGTCATAGCATACTCTTCACGTCAACTGAAGAAGCATGAGGAGAATTACCCCGTCCATGACTTAGAACTGGCCGCGGTAGTATTTGCCCTAAAGATATGGAGACACTATCTCTATGGAGTACAGTTCACTGTCTACTCCGATCACAAGAGTCTCAAATATCTATTCTCACAAAAGGAGCTAAACATGAGACAAAGACGCTGGCTAGAATATCTCAAGGACTTCGACTTCAATATACAATACCATCCCGGAAAGGGTAATTATGTTGCTGATGCCCTTAGTCGAAAGCCGAGAGCAATGATAGCCAATTGTATGATACAAGAATGGAGGTTACTTGAACAATTCTCCGAGCTCAATATAAGCTTGGGCACGGAATCCAAATTTGTTACATTATCTCATGTAAGCATACAGTCAGATTTATTATCTGAGATACAAGCACTTCAGGGTGATGATCCTATATTAGTGGAAATCAAGGGCAGATTAGAAGGACAATCTGATTTTCAACTAACTTCTGATGGAAGATTATTATTCAAAGGTAGAACTTGTATACCTGATTGTCCGGAATTAAAGAAGAAGATCTTAGATGAAGCTCACCGATCAAGGTACACTATTCATCCTGGATCAACTAAAATGTACCAAGATGTAAAGAGGAACTTTTGGTGGCCCAATATGAAAAGAGAAATAGCGGACTATGTATCACGCTGTCTTACATGCCAACAGGTCAAGGCGGAACACCAAAAGCATGCTGGAAAACTACACCCTCTAGATATTCCTAAGTGGAAGTGGGAGGATATTGGTATGGACTTCATCATGGGTTTGTCTAAATCTAAAGGAGGACATGATGGAATCTGGGTTATCATTGACCGATTAACTAAATCGGCGCATTTCTTGCCAATAAAAAGCCGATGGTCAATTGATGTGCTAGCTGCACTGTACATCAAGGAAATAGTCAGGATACATGGAATTCCTGTCTCAATCGTGTCTGACAAAGATCCCCGTTTTACTTCTCATTTTTGGAAGGGATTACAACATTCGTTAGGAACAAGGCTCAACTTTAGTACTGCTTTCCACCCACAAACGGATGGTCAGACCGAGAGAACTAATCAGGTTGTTGAGGATATGATTAGAGCATGCATCATTGACTTTGGAGGATGCTGGCACGATCATTTACCACTAGTGGAATTTGCATATAATAATAGCTACCAAGCTAGTATCCAAATGGCACCATTCGAAGCCTTATACGGAAGGAGTTGCAGATCACCCATATGCTGGAACGAAGTTGGAGAAAAACAACTGCTAGGTCCAGACATGGTAAGGGATACAACTGAGAAGATACAAGTAATCAGAGAAAGATTGCAAGTTGCTCAGACGAGACAAAAAGCTTATGCTGATACAAGAAGGAGAGATCTTGAATTCCAAATCGGAGATCATGTATTTCTCAGGATATCGCCTGGACGTGGCATACGAAGATTTGGTGTTAAGGGCAAGCTTACGCCAAGATTCATCGGACCATTTGAGGTACTTGAAAGAGTTGGCGAGGTTGCTTATCGCATCGCATTGCCTCCTCAATTGTCCGAGGTACATAATGTATTTCACATATCCATGTTGAAGAAGTATGTGCATGATCCATCTCATATTATTGAACATAGAGATCTGGTGATCCAGAAAGATCTCACCTATGAACAGAAGCCTATGAAGATCTTAGATCGAGAAATACGAGCTCTAAGGAATAAGGTTATTCCCATGCTCAAGGTGCAATGGAATAAGAATCCCGAACGCGAAGCGACATGGGAGACCGAGGAATCTATGAAGAAACGATTTCCCGAGTTATTCTAAGAGGTATATACACTCTCCACGTGTATAATTATATATATTGAATTTGGGGACCAAATTCTTTTTAAGTGGGGGAGGGTGTAGCAACCCTGATAAATGAATATTGAAATAAAAGTAAAAACATACATAGTACAGGAGTAATACAGACAAAATAAAGCAAATTAAAAATAACGCCTCTGAGTAAGGCGTTAATTTAAAAATAAACGCCTCTACATATGGCGTGACTAAAGAAAGGACGCCCACGAATGTGGTCGTCAACTCTCACGCGACCAAATAGGCAAGTAAAATAAACGCCCATGTCTTAGGCGTGTTTCAAAAACAAGGAACGCCCTTATACAAGACGTTTCTTAAGAAACAACCTGAACAAGGTCGTTAATTTAAGAATAAACGCCCTGACCAAAGGCGTTAATTAAGTTCGTGACCCGTTCGAACCCAGAGCTTATCCAGGGAAAGATTAACCTAATCTAGTAAGTGTCTATTAGAGTAAGGACTCTATTAGGGATATGTTACCCTCAATCAAACACTACTTTTGTTAGGACTCCAAAATCCTATAAATAGTCTTGATCGAACAACCCTAAACCTATTTGGACGATCGAACTGCACAGGTACGTGAAGAACATATGTTCTTCTATTTTCTTCTTCTGTTCCTTTCCTATGAACATAGCATGAGAAGAATTAATATTCTTCGTTTCCTCTCCAGGTTGACGGAAGAACGATTGTTCTTCTTCTATTAAGTTGCAGTTGAAGCTTCAAAGCCCTTTCATCTCCTTCATCCAGATCATAAGGTAGGATTTTCTCAAGTCTCGTAGCCCAAACTAAAAATAAATATAAGAAGCACCATGCATGATATATTTATACAGTTTGCATGTAGTTTTAATACGTTTTCTGTAAATTTTTCAAGAAACGCCCTTGAATAGGGCGCTACTTTAAAAGAAACGACCATCACAGTGGTCGTTAATTAAAAGTATACGCCTTGTATACAGGCGTTAATTTCATGAACAATCGCATGTAATCAATAATTGATCCTGTTTAAAATTCAATAAATATGAAATATCAATTCTAATATCTTGCATGACTCTACCTGTAAATTCCTGCTAATTTTCTTGTCATGATCATGTCTCCTGTCTTGGAAATTATTTGTTGAAATATTGTAAATTCCTTGAATTCACGACCTTGACAACGTCGTTTTACACCTGTTAACGCCCCATCACAGGGCGTAAATTGAAAAGAAACGCCCCTTTCTAGGGCGCGTTTTCTGTAAATTTCTGAACTATGTCTATCCTGTAAAATAAAATTAAAACAGTAACGCCCCTTTCCAGGGCGCGTTTTAAATAAATCCTGAAAATTATTTATATTCTGTCAAATACTTAAATAATGAGACGCCTGCTTATATAGTCGTCAACTCTGAAGAAACGCCCCTGTCCAGGGCGCGTTTTATATAAATTAATGAAATAATGAAATTCTGCAAAACGGAAGATATGTAAACGCCCTTATGTTAGGCGTTACTTACCTGACTAACGCCCCTGACTAGGGCGTGTTTTTCATTAATTAATAAAATTATTGAAAATTCTGTAAAATAGAAATATGTAAACGCCCTTCTGTTAGGCGTTAATTACTTGAGAAACGACTTGACCTAAGTCGTTATTTTACTGTAAAACTGATTTTTTTCCCTGTTTTTGTTAACCGATGATTTCATATGTTATATAATATATATATCGGCACTATTCTCCACTCCGTGAGTATAGTCCCACGTTTCACGTTGTTTCATCGATCACACTCAACTCTCATTGACATACAAGCTCTCCATTGGACATTCCGTTCCTTTGGACTAGCGAGTTAGTCATAGAGACCTCCGTAAGACTCCTCGTAGCCTTGGATTCCCTCAAGGCCGACTGAGCTAGTTGTACCCTAAAAACCCATTACACGATCCTTGCCATGTCAATCTAAAGAAACATGGTATACCGGCCCTTATGATTATACAAAGAGTATATCATAAGAAATTCTTAATGGGATGATGATATCATTCCATATCATGTCGTTATTGTAAACCTCAATTCTATGATAAGAATGAGGGTATCTTGCTTGATCTAATGTTTATGTGGACCTCAATTCTATATAAAGAATGTCCATATTGATTTGTCATGGGACCTAAGTTAAGGGAACCATATTCTACCTAGTTTTATTGATATCGTGATTTTACCGTTATTATCGCCAATCTATGTCCTTTGTCATATTTTTGGACTCTATTCTATCAAAATTGTCATACATGTCTACAAGCTTGAATATTGAAACTCTATATTGGCTATATAAACAAGAGTGGATGTCAAAAATACATGATAAATGCCTGTGCATATAGGGCCCGATCTGGTCCTGGGAGGAGCACCCGAAAGTACTTGTGCCCATGGGAGTTAAAATGATAAGGTATCTGGCATTATACCGAGTACTTGACTTGCTTGATTGGACATTCCACACACATCTTGTACTTGAATCGTACTTGACTTTACATGAAATGCGTGGCCCGAAAAAGGGTAATTTACTTGCTTGATACATGATAGCCAAAGTTCTTGACATGACTTGTTAAACGTGCTTGCTTGAATACCTTGAATACACTTGTCATCTTGTTGGAAGTTCATGATTAAGTTCATCTTATTTCTTGATATTACATTCTCTCTATTTTGTCGTTTTATGCGAGCATGGATAGCTTTATTGCATTCATGAAAGATGTAATTACTTAAACCCCTTGCTAGTACTTGAGATATAATTTCCTACTGAGCGTTCGCTCATTCCGTTTGTCCCTTTGTACTTTTCAGGTAAGTCCGACGACGATGGAAGTCAATCGGATGGCAATGTTCAAGAGTGAAAGTGATAGAGCTGCTCAAGTGTCGTCTAGTCTTTCCTATAGTTTCTTGAGTCAAATATGTATTCTTTTCCTTTTTATTAAACAGAGTATTGGATTTGTAATAGTCTATCCATTATGAAATAAAGGATTGGGTTATCTTGTTATTTTGCGCATCTCTGTCTTTGCGTCGAATACACGACCACTCTGATTGATATGATTGATATAGACACGTCGCGCATCTCCGGGTATCATCCGCGCTCGGGGCGTGACAATGAACCTGTTGCTCCCGCGGGTCGTTCCCTAGCCCAGGACAAGGGCAAGGGGGCGGCCTCCGAGGGATCTTCGCGGTCAAGCGGGGCGAAGCGCAAGGACCCCCTGGAAGGGAGATTGCGGGAAGCCGCCAAGGCCAAGAAACGGGCCAAGAAGGCCGGCCATCCTACCGCCGCCGGGGGTGATTCAGGCTCGGCGGCCCTCCCCTCTCGGGGGCAAGATGGGGCCGACCCTTCAGGGCCAGCTCCCCCACCTACCAGGCGAGAGGGGGCCGAGGAGACCAGGGGCCCCTCAGAGGGCGGAGATAGGTCGGTTCTCCCCTCCCCGGGGATGGAGGGGACCGGTGTCGAAGTGGCCGTCGCCGAGACCAGGAGACCAGTCGAGGTCGGCGATGTCTCGGGCGGTGAGGCGCGGGCCGAGACAGATAGGGATGGGGGTTCACCCGCGAGGGCGTCGCAGCCCCAAGTGCTCGAAGTTCCCGGTGCGATCGATCCTGCGACGTCGGTCGAGGTTGGGGGTTCGCCCGGAGAGGGGTCGCAACCCCAACCGACCGCGGCGTGCGGGGTGATCGGCCCCGTTGTTCGATCCGAACCTTCTGGCGGGGCGTCCGGTGGGGAGCGGATCTCCATGTCAGAGGCCTTGGAAAGGCTCGGTGTTTCGGGTGACCTGTATCGGGTTTGCCAAGAGGTTGCCGCGAAGACGAGGGGGGAGACAAGCGCTACTCCCCCACCGGAATCCTCGACATCCTCATGAAGGGCGGCCTAGTCATAGCTTGGACGGCGGCCTTGATGGCGGAGACGTACGCTCGGGCGGAGGCGGAGCGGTCGAATCTCGCCTGGACCCTCGGGGGGTGCGAGAGGAAACTGGCCCGCCTCAGCGAGGAACATGAGGGGCTCCGACGGGAATTCTCCGCGTTCAGGGACTCGGCACGGGCAAGCCGGCTAGAAACTGAGGCGCTGACTGAGCAGTTGGCTAAGGCCCGGGGGTCGCTCGAGAGGAAAAGCAAACTCTTGGAAGAGGAGCGTCTGCGTCACCTCGAGCTGGACGGCCGCTGGGAGCTCGAACGGGCCGAGTTACTGGACCGGGCGGAGGTAGCGGAGCGCCTTCATTCCGTGGCCGAGGCGGACCGAGTCCGGGCGGAGAGGTGGTCGAGCGAGGCCGAACGAAAGATGGTTGCGGCAGAGGAACGCCTAGCGGGAGCAGAGGAGCGTGCGGGCGAGGCGGAGCGGGCTCGAGTCGAGCTCGTTGGAAGGACGGAGCAGATCGAGGTGGAGGCGATCGAGCGATATAGAAGCTCGGACGCTTACTCAGCCAACCTGGAGAGAGCTGCCCTACCATATTACGAGGTAGCACTTCGCCATGGCGCCCGAAAGGGGTTTAAGCAAGGTTATCACCGGGCGGTGGACTACGCCTTTGATCGAGACTCTGGGATCGAGTTCCCTTTGGGCCAAGCTTATGACTCGGATGAGTCGGTTTCTAGTTCCTCTGCGTCGAGCGGGGAGAATCCAGGGGGGTCTCCCTCGGCGGGGTCACCAACTCCGGACGCCTCGGGAGGGCTCGCGATCGAGACAGTTCTCTCACAGGCGAGGTCAGTGCCCGGGTCGGCCGTCACCGAAGGTGCTGGGGGTAACACGCCTACTTCCGTTGCTTCCGAGCCTCAAAGTGGGCCCGAGGCCTGATGTATTTTACCTTATTTTGCCCCTTTCTCTCGTTTGTCTCTCTTTCCTCCTTTAGGGAGTTTCCTCTTTATGAGATAATAAATGACTTACTTGTTTGATTGCCATCCTTGCCGTGATTTGGTTGGTGTATCTGAAGTAGTTGGAAAGTGCCGATATGTCCTGCGTGGTTTTCGCATGCTGTTTTGGTAGGCTTCTGATGGGGCGTCCTTCCGTTCCCTCATGCTTTGAATGTCAGGCCGCTTCGTGAATCCCGCTTGGGCGGGAAACGAGGAGTTGGAGGTGACTGTTCAGGGGAGAAATCCTTTGGCGTGTTTCCGAGGGGGGGGTCATTTAAGGCGTGTAGCCTCCTTTGGCCTATAAGAAGGACCGAAAGGCGCCCTTTCCTCTTTACTGCTTGGGATTTTCTCTAACAGTCTTTCCTCACTCCTTCCTCTTCACTCTGCGTTGTGCCGTTGCATTCGGAGCATGGAGGATCCTTCGGAGGGCGACACCGTCGCCGATGGGGAGCAGAGGGCTCTTGCCGTCCCAGCTTGTTGGACGGGTCCGACGGTCGCCGCGCGGATCTGGAGAGGGCTTCGACGTGTGAGGGCACGGCTCTTGCCCTTTCTCAGTTCCGGCGTGGCTTCCGGGCGGGCGCCGAGGTGGAGGACGGATGGGGGTATTAGGGAAGTCTGCCGCCACTCCCCCTCTGCATGGGGGGAGGCGCATCAAGTTCCCTCCTCACTGAAGCCTTCCTCCGTCTGTAGCCTCTTTTTCCCTCTTCTGCTCTTCATTTCTTTCACTCTTCGGAGGCTGCTTGCTCTCTGTTCCCTTCCAAGGACTTGGCGGGTTGAAAAAAAAAAGGGCTTCATGGTGCTCCTTCTCCCTAGCCTCCATCAACTTGGAAGGTAGCCTTCTCTGACTTTAGAAGGTGGCTATCTTCTCTGCAGTCCCTCTGTCACCTTTGGGGGTCGTCTGAGTCAACTGGATCGGCCCCCTCTTGTCCGAGCCAGTTTCTACGCGAGGCAGAGTCAGTGGCTGGATGCGAGGAGATCGAGATCGAGTCAACCAAGCGATGCCCCCTTGCAGCGGTGCTAGACGGAATTTCTTGCTTTTTGTCATGCAATGTACTGGCCTTTGCCTTTCTGATGTATCAATAGTTTGGAATGAAAAGAAAAGGGATTTATTCCGTCCATCTTGCTGTACAATTTCAAAAATAGAATTTGCGTAGTGCGGCTGCGTTCCATGTCCGAGGAATGGGTTCCCCTTCCATTGTTGCTAACCTATACGCACCTTTCCCGAGCGTCTCGACCACTCGGTAGGGGCCTTCCCAGTTAGGGGACAGCTTGCCCGCCGCCTCTAGTGGTCGAGAGGCTTCAGCTTTCCTGAGGACGAAGTCTCCCGGTCGTAAGTGTCTGCTTTCGACTCTGGCGTTGTAGTATCGAGTGAGGCGTCGATGGTATTCCGTCGCTCGGATGCTGGCAATGTCCTGGAGTTCATCTGCTAGGTCGAGGTTCTCGAGTAACTTTTGGTTGTTTTCCTCGGCCGAGTAGCGGATGACTCGGAGAGACGGGTTGGCGATCTCCAATGGAATGACGGCCTCGGTGCCGTACACCAACTGAAAAGGGCTTTCATCGGTTGCCGTCCTGGGAGTCGTTCGGTGTGACCACAATACGCTAGGCAATTCCTCGAGCCAACTTCCCTTGGCTTTGCCGAGTCTGGTCTTTATGCCTTTCAAGATAGTCTTGTTGGCATTTTCGACCAGCCCGTTGGCCTGAGGGTGGGCGACCGAAGTGAAGTGGTTGCGGATGTCTAGGTCGACGCATCTGTCTCGGAAATATCGAAAATCGAATTGCCGACCGTTATCGCTCACTATCACTCGGGGGATGCCGAAGCGACAAATGATCGATTTCCAGACGAAACTCCAGACTACTGTCTCGGTGATCCTTGCAGTGGCTTCGGCCTCGATCCATTTAGTGAAGTAGTCGATGGCGATGATGATGAACTTTTTCTGGGACTGAGCCGTGGGGAATGGTCCGAGAATGTCGATCCCCCACCGAGCGAAGGGATAAGGCTCGGCGAGGGTGACGAGTTCTGTGGCCGGTCGATGGACCAAGTGGTCGAACCGCTGGCATCGGTCGCACTGTTGAGCATAGGCCGAGCAGTCGCGCTGCAGGGTGGGCCACCAGTACCCCTGTCGTAACAGGATTCTAGCCAGTGACCTTGCCCTTGAGTGCTCTCCGCACAGGCCTTCATGAACCTCTCGAATGGCTCAGCTGGCGTCGTCGGGGCCAAGGCACTTCAGGAGAGGGCCGGCGAAAGACCTTCGGTAGAGTGTGTCGTCCAGGACGACGAAGTGCCAGGCTTGGTACTTCATTCGGCGTGCTTCCCGAGAGTCGGAGGGCTCTTGGGAGTCTCGAAGCCAAGACAGGTAGGGGGTGCGCCAGTCGCTCGGGACGGCCGAGTCAACAGCGAGAAGCTCTGAGTTGATGCTCGGGCGCTCTAGCTCTTCGAGGAGGACCGATCGGGTACCTTCTGGGTCTAGGGAGGAGGCCAATCAAGAGAGGGTGTCCGCTCGGGAGTTTTCTTCCCGGGCTATTCGGACTACCTCGAATCCCTCGAATCGTTGGGCCAAGCTCCTGACCAGCTGGAGGTATATGATCATGGGTGCCTCCCGAGCTTCATACTCGCCGTTGACCTGGCTCGTGACCAGCTGAGAGTCGGTGTGGATCCTAACTCGCTCAGCCCCCAACCGCCGGGCCATACGTGCTCCCGATATAAGGGCCTCGTACTCGGAAGCGTTGTTGGATGCCTGGAAGTTGAATTTCAAGGCGTACTGCAGCTCCACTCCTTCGGGGGATCTTAGGAGGATCCCAGCACTGCTATCGACCGAGTTGGAAGAACCGTCGACGTAGAGTTCCCAGGTTGGCCCGGGCATGGTCAGTAGCCTCCCTTCGGCTGGGATGGTGCTTTCGGCGATGAAATCGGCGAGCGCTTGACCTTTTATAGCTGCGCGCGGGTGATACGAGATGTCGTAGGCCCCAAGCATAAGGGCCCACTTGACAAGTCACCCCGAGGCCTCGGGGTGGGCCAAGATCTTCTTCAACGGCTCACCGGTTAGCACGGTGATGGGGTGCCCCTGGAAGTAGGGTCGGAGGCGTTTCGCGGAGGTAACCAGCGCTAGCACGAGCTTCTCGGTTGCGGGGTACCTCCTCTCGGCCTCGCTAAGCACCTTGCTGGTATAGTAGATTGGTCTTTCGATTCCTGAGTCATTTCTGACCAGGACCGAGCTGACCGTTGATGACGTCACCGAGAGATAGAGTAGCAAAGCTTCACCCGGCACGGGCTTGGAGAGCAACGGGGGCGAAGCCAGGAACTCCTTAAGCTCAGCGAACGCTTTCTGGCATTCCTCATCCCATGCGAACGTAGCAGATGCCCACTTGGGCCCCTTCAACAGTTTAAAAAAGGGCAAGCATCGTTCGGCCGCACGGGATAGGAAACGGCTGAGAGCGGCGATACGCCCTGTCATACGCTGGACGTCCTTGATGCAGGCAGGCGGGCGCATGTCCAGGATGGCCTGGACCTAGTCAGGGTTAGCTTCGATCCCACGCTGAGTGACCAGGAAACCCAGGAATTTCTCGGATCTTACTCCGAAGGCGCACTTGGCAGGATTGAGCTTCATATTGTACTTCAGGAGGACGCCGAAGGCTTCGGCGAGGTCGGTGAAGTGGTCTTGGGCCTTGGGGGTCTTGACGAGCATGTCGTCAATGTAGGCCTCGACGTTCTGACCTAGCTGTTCCTCGAACATGTGGTTGACCAGTCTTTGGTATGTGGCTCCTGCGTTCTTCAACCCGAAAGGCATCCGGGTATAGCAGTACACGCCGTAGTCGGTGATGAAGGCGGTCTTCTCGATGTCTTCAGGGTTCATCCTGATCTGATGGTAACCCGAATAGGCGTCCAGGAAGCTGAGCATCTCGTTGCCCGATGTCGAGTCGACCAGTTGGTCGATGCTGGGCAAGGGATAGCAGTCTTTAGGGGTCGCCTTATTCAAGTCGGTGAAGTCCACGCACATCCGCCACTCGCCGGAAGCCTTTGGTACCAGGACGACATTGGCTAGCCACGTCGGGTACAGGACCGGTCTAAAAAGACCAGTCTCTTGCCCCTTGGTGACCTGCGCCTTGATGATCGTCTGTTTCTCTGGTTCGTGCTTCCTTCGGCGCTACTGCACGGGCTTCACGGTGGGGTTGAGGTTGAGTCGGTGCAGCACGGTCTCCTCAGGTATCCCAGGGAGCTGATCGTCGGACCAAGCGAATACTCGGATGTACTCAGAAAGAAAATTCTTATATTGCTGCTGTTCCTCGGGTGGTAGGTCGGCTCCGATCCTTACTCCTAGGGTCGGGTCATCGTTTAGGAAGATCGTCAGCAACTCGCCTCCTGTCTTAGTAGCTGCGGACTTTTCCTCGACTTCCCGGGGGCCCTTATTATTCCCGTCAGGCCGCGTGGCCTCCACCGAGATGTTGTAGCACCTTCGGGCCGTGGCCTGGTTACCTCGGATTTCCCCTACCCCGTTCTTGGTGGGGAACTTCATTTTCTGGTGATAGGTATATGGTACTACCTTGATCCGGCTGAGGATTCCCCGGCCGAAAGTGGCGTTGTACGCTATCATCCCTTTGATCACTATGAAGTCTACCATGACCGTAACGGTTTTGGGTGGGGTGCCGAGGGTAACCGGCAGGCTTAGGGCTCCCTCGAGGAGAGTGGCCAGGCCATTGAACCCACAGAGGGGCGTCCGGATCGGGTGGAGTTTGGATGGACTCTCTCCCAATTTGAGGAAACAGTCATAAGACAACACATCAGGGGCACTTCCATTGTCCACAAGAATCCGATCTACGTTACAATGGTTTATAGTGGCCGAGATTACGAGGGCGTCACCGTGCGGTGTGCTCAGCCCCTCCAGGTCTTGATCGGAGAAGACTATGACCTGGGGCGGGGCCTTGGGTGGCTCTGGGGCTCGGCTCACCCGCTCGGCATGACGCTTCCTTCCACAGTTGCTGTCGCCTCCTGATGCTATTCCTCCAGAGATGACGTTGATGTGGACCCCTCGGGGGGCGTTGTCAATCTCCTCTGCGGCGCCTTGATCTTCTCTGCGCTCGGCAGTGAACCGAGCCAGATGCCCCAGGCAGACGAGGCGCTCGATCTCGTCTTGGAGCTGGTGGCAATCACCGGTGTGATGCCCGTGATCACCGTGGAATAGACAATGTCTGTCTCGCTTGCGGTTCTTCGACCTCATCGGCTCGGGCCGACGGAGAAGTCCCGAGTCTTTGACGTCTTCATAGATTTCATAGACCGGGGCGGTTAATGGGGTGTACCGCTCGTACTTCCGCTTGCGCTCTCCATCTCGATCCCGCTTCTTTCCCGAGCTAGGATTTGGCTCGGGGCCCCGCTTCTTGTCCCCCTCCCGACCCGAGCCGGTTGCGTCTCGGCAAGCGCTGAGCACTTCTTCGCACTCAGCGTGGCACAGAGCCAGAGTCACTAGCTCGGCAAGGGTCGAGGGAGGGTGGAGGATGAGTTCACGGCGGAGGTTCTCATCCCGGGTACCCCCGGTCAGTGCGGTTGTGGCCGAGGTCACATCTAGGCGGGGGATTCGGAGGGCTTCCGATTTAAACTGGTGGACGTAAGCCCGGAGCCTTTCCCCTTGCGCCTGTTTGAGGGCCAAGAGCCCCGCCACCGACCTTAAGGAGGCACTTCCGGCGAAGCTCTCCTTGAAGACTCGCCCGAACTGCTTGAAGTCTCGGATGGATCCGGGGGCGAGGGCCCGGAACCATGCTTGAGCGCCCTGGACCAGAGTGGTCACGAAGGCTCGGCACTTGATGGGGTCCGACGCTCCATGTAGAGTCATCAGGGCGTTGAAGCTATCGTAATGATCGGCCGGGTCGCCTTGGCCGTCGTAAAGCTTGAAGGTTGTTATGGGGGCTCTGGGAGATACCTCCGCCTTCAAGATATACTCGGAGAATGGGGATTTCTCCTCGTCTTCCGGGGGAGAGGCCTTCTGCAGGGCGCGAAGGGTGCGCTCCTGCTCAGCGAAGCGCCTTTCGAAGTCTCGTAGCCGGAGGGATAACTCCAGTTGCTGTCGTGCCGCGAGGCTAGGGGGGGTGCCTTAGCGGTCTCCGGGAGCATTGGCTTCCGGATCGGGCCGTTGTGCCCCCTGCCTTCCTTTCCTTGACGTGGAGGAGGCTTCTTGCTCCGGAGGCGGAGCTTGCGAGGGTCCTCCGACCCTGTTACGGATGAGTTGCTGGCTGCGGAGGGTGAAGCGGCCCCCAGCTGTGTGCTGGGATGTACTCCTGCGGGGGGGGCTCCCTGACGGGGCGCGGGACCTTGCATCCCTGGCCGCCTGGGTCTTCATGAGATCCACGAGGATATCCAGTTTGGCGTTGAGGGTCTGGAAGGCTTCGGCGCCACCGTAGGGGGGTAGCCCCGCTGCCGCGGGGGGGGGGGGGGTGGTGGTGGTCCGTCGACGGAGATGTTGGCGTTGGAGGGAGGGTTCTGTGAGGCCCTGGAAGGGCCATCCCCTGCTGCTACCACGGCCTTACCTCTCTCGCCGGTGGACCTCCTCCCTGAGCTCCTCCTAACCATGTTGGCTCTTCGTGTGTTTCCCATAGACGGCGCCAGATGAAGAGGCAAAATCTCGCGCTGGTTCCTGAGCTGGCTGGTAATCACCAAGATAATGAACTACAAGACAGGGAAACGGGTCAGAGGGCCCAGGGGGATTCCCTGGGGTAAAATCCTCCGACGCTCAAGTCAGTAGAGCAATGGTGGGAGCCGCGATAGGGAGGGGAAGATAAGGGCGCGAGATCCCTCTCCACCGATGGGGTGAAGTGATCCTTGCTCAGGAGTTCGGGGGTGGATTAATACCCTTCTTCTCTTTTCTTTCGCCGGAGGGTATCCCAGGTTTTTATAGTGCGCCGCCTTCTGGAGTCCTGCAAGCTGAGAGGTCTCCGGTGGAGGTTACGTCCTCGTCGTGGGCTTTGATGGCCTCATCGTGGGGGCGTTGTCCTCGCGGGGAAACCGGAGCTCCTGGACTTCTTAGTGTTTGGCCCGCTGTGGACTCTAACGGCTGCAATGATTTCATCGGTCGTCCCGAGCTTAAGGGGGCCGGCCCTATCAGGCGATAGGCCTAGCTCGGTGAGGAGATGAGTCGGATAGACCGGCTAGCGCTTCCCCCCTTCGGGCGGAGGGGTAGCTCGTGCGCGGGTCTTCCTGTGACCTGACCGAGGCTCGGGCTCTCCGAGCCTTGGGGCCACCTAGGAGAGTTGTTTCCTCGAGCATTGTTTTATTGGGCTTTTCCGAGTGGGCCCTGTGGGCTGTCACTTGGGCGAGCTTGCCTCGTTGGGCCTTGTTGGGCCTAGTTGGGTCTGCTCTTTGAGTGGGCTGCAGGAATCCCCCTCTCCACACATTATTCTTCCCAATTGTCAAGAACAAAATCAACCGACAATGGGTTATTTAACCTGTTATATACAAGTATAACCTATAGATGCAAACTATGGAATGGAATATGATATGAATAGACGGGTTAAGCATTCGGGCACTCAAGCATCCATAGTTAAGTATAGACTCATGCAAGTCCCTTTGGGACGGGTGTAAGGATAATGTAATTGATCGTTTAACATGAAGTGCATGAACAATACTAAGAAGGTCGTGCTTACATAAATAAAGTACTACATTAACCATGAAAGATGACTGATTCATAAGCGACATTCAAACAATCAAACCCAAGGTGCATAAGTGAAGATTGAGCAATGAAGTTCAAATCAATATGGAAAATCAGATTTTCTAAAGAACACTAAAAAGAACTTCTCATCCATACACTTTCATGCACAATGCTCGAATATTGGTAGCTGTGTATGACCCCAATTTTTAATTACTAAAAATAGTGTGACTAATCTTTTGACACGAGTCATGCCCTTTGTTTCAGGGGTAATTCGCGGTTACTCAATTTCGTCACTTTTTATGATGTGGATGAGACACTTTTCGACGCGAGTTGTACCCTTTGTCTCAGGGGCACTTCCCGGCTACTCGGTGGCAAATCACACTTATTTTCATATGGATTAATTTCTCTTTTCGACGTGAGTTTCCTCCTTTATTTTAGGGGGGATTTTCGGCAACTCGGATCCACGTTCCACTTATACAAATTTTTGAAGGGGTAAACAGCTTTTTCCTCACGAGACATGTGATTTCTATGTAGAGAATCAATAGTCCTCAAAAGTGTAGAGTAGAAAATAGTAGTCCTTATTAGATTGAATCATTATCTCAAAAAGGTGCATTTTGTGTGGGTGGTTGTATTGAATGTAAAAGATGAATTAGTCTCAACATAGTAATATCTCCCCCTAAATCTATGCACGGTTATAAAAAATCTCCCCCTTAATATATGCCATGTAACAAACATGTCTAAGTCAATACAATTTCATTTAGCAAGGGATGAGTCATAGAAGGAGTCAAAAAGTGGTTGTATATTATATACATTCAGACAAGCACTAAACTGAAGTTTTCAAGTAAGTTGATTACCGATACGTGGCGGAGAACGTAGGTCTGAAGACCACCATCACACGTGAAGAAAGTTTCCATTTGGACATAATCCAACCTTCCACAATCATCATTTGATATACCGGATAATCATGGCATTCAAGTACAGAAGTATAAACTGATATGTAAGGGTATGCATATAACTTGAAAAGATGATTGAAAAATTATTTCTATCCACAAGTATGCCAAGATGTGTATGATATGTGCAGTATGTATCATGCATCTAAGTATGTGTTGTGTATGCAAAGATGAATTATTATTTGCATGATGTAAGTAAAGGAGTGAAGGACTCTATGCACAGGCAAAAGCATTCAAACCTAAATTGTTATTTACAAAACCGAAGTAAGAGGTGTGTATGAAAGAAAAGTCATGTATGTCCAAGCTGAGGCATTCAAAAACTGAATTTATTCATAAAATGTGAAACAGAACCTGTTCAAATGGAGGTACCAAGTTTTTCTCAAGATTCAAGTTCTTACCAAGGTTAAGTAATTCAAAAGCAAACAGCATGCCAAATTCATTACCAGATCAGCTCATCATTTCCTTGCCTTGAAGGATCATTATTTGTCATTGGTTTCTTCCTTCTCAAGGCACCCCTGCAAGACAGATTCTCATTTTGGAGTTTTGGTACCCAAGTCATCTTGGGTCCCGAGGGGTTAGTTCTAACATGAACAGATGGATTCCTATGTTTCATAGCAAACCATTCATCATCGGCCCTCATCATGGTACAATTGTCCATTGAGTGTCCATTCAGGCCACAATAGAAGTAATAAGAAAATTTTCTTTTCATGGACCATTTATCATCATTTTCCATTAAGGCACAATAGTTCATCGTATGTCCAATATCATCACAGTAATGACAGGAAAGGTTTTTCTTGATGGACCATGCATCATCATTTTTCTTTGTAAAGTAATTTTTAAAAACATGTCCATTTAATCCACAATAAAAGTAATAAACATTGAAGTTTTTCTTCATTGGTTTTTCAAAATTTTTAGAATCATTAGCAAATTTCATTTGCGACTTCAATGCCACATCATCATCAAACTTCATCAAAAAGTAGTCATACATATCATGACCGAATTTGCCACAGTAATAACATGAAACATTTCTTCTTTTTCTTGATGCATGAGTATGTTTAACAGTTGAGGGTTTTTCATGCATACAAGATTGATCGTTGTCATTTCAATGTTTCTCATTTCCTTTATCACACAAACATAAAGACTCATTCAAAATTTTGATTTCGTTTTGCAAAGACACAATATGCATTTCAAGTTCATCAATCTCTTTTTCACAAGAAGTGACTTTTTCATTCAACAAAAGATTTACACTCTTGTGACTTTCAATTTCCTGTTCAAGGATATGCAACTTGTCACAATCATCATCAGTCACACATTTTCCTTTTTCAATTTTTTCAAGACTTTTCAATCTACTTTCAAGCAAGGAAATTTGAATCAACAAAGCACTGTTTTCATTTTGGAGTTTTTCAAATGAATTTTTGTTCATAGAAGTGTGTTCAAGTTCTTTCATTTGAAAACTCGTATTTTCACCAACCATTCTACCCACTGTTTCATTGTTTTCAAACTTGTCATTCAGATTTCTGAAGCTTTCTATTTCTTTTCTAAGTTCCTTCAGCTTATTAGACTTATCAACATTCAGATTTGCTTTCCCTTTTTCCAGAAGGAGGACTTTTTAAGGCAGAGAGGTGTTCAATATTTTCAGCTTCTCATTATCTTTCTCAATGTGTTGAAATTCTGAACTTTTATCCAATAAGGATTTTTTTCAGATCTAATATTTTCAATCATTTCTTTGAGTTCTTCTTCAACAAGCATGTGAGATTCAACAAGTTTTTCAAGCTCAATACATTTCCCACATGAAGAGTTGTCATGTTTCTTTTTCAACCTTTTGTTTTCAGATTTTAATGCCTTATATCTATCAAACAATTCATCATAGGCATTTAACAATTCATCATAGCTCAACTCATCATCATCTTTAGAATCGGAGTCAGGATTTACCTTTGAGCTTCTGTTGCTTTGCCTATCACTGTTGCTTGCTGCGAGGCACTCATTGTTTTGACTTTCTTCTTGGGCTTCCTTTAGCCCATCCCAAATTTCTTTGGCAGATCTACAATTAGAAACAAACGGAAATTTCTTAATGTAAATAGCAGCCTTAAGAACACTCAAAATATAGACATTATCAGAATTCATTCTTTTATGCTCATCGGTCCATTTTAGCTCATTCTTGGGCAAGACATGTGGACCAAGAGTGATCAATCTCATGAGCTTCGGATCAAAGCGAGTAATCCAAACACAAAATTTTCCTAGCCATGAAGCATAATCAAAACCATTGAAAATAGGAATAAAATTCAAACTAGCCATCATGAAAATGATCTTTACTCTACGACCGCAAGGTCGACTAAAAAATCAGAGATGAGGCTCTGATACCAATTGTTGGCCCAGAGAGATGGCAGACAAGAAGGGGGGTTGAATTATCCCCTTGCCTAGATGGCGAAATTTAAAAACTTTCTTTATTTAACACAGTGGAATTAAACTTAGCAACATTGATTAACAAAAACTCTGATGAGATTACGATGTTCTCTCAGGCTTTCCGATCTCACTCGAGTTAACAATGCAACTAATCAGACAACTCAAGCTCAACACAACAAGTTTATGCTTAACACGGATAGTGGAGGTAGCGGTGTGTGACACTGTAGTGAATTAAAAACCTGTATAATGAACCTGTGAAGAGAGATAGAAGAAATGACAATCACACAGGCAATCACATACGACACAAGGATTTTAAGGTGGTTCGGGACCACGACGGGCTCCCTACGTCCACCCCTCACCCAATAGGGTGAGGCTTCACTACACGCTACCAAAGTAGCACAACAGTATGTGAATGATGATCAACTATGAAGCACACAAGGAGATAGGTATAAATAGGATGTAGAAATATCCCCTTGATTCTCCAATAGCCGTAAAAGGATCTTTCTTGAAGCCTAGGTTGGAGAAGGTCTTATCAGCAACAGGTTGGAGTAGTAGGTCGTCCTCCTTCAGGATCCAACGTATATTTGTTCAAATCCCATCTCCAATCAAACTTGCAAACACTAAGAATGAAAAAATCAATATGCTCAAAACCTTGTATTTGTTAATAGGGACATGATAAACAATTGAAATAAGATTTATATGCATTCCCCTTTGAATGTCCCACAACTCCCTTCAATCAGTAGGTAGGGTGCGCTGGAAGTCGATCCTTGGAGTGGAAGTAGCCGGACATGAAGTCCAAAATGCCCAAAACCTCAAACGGGGGAGAGCAGCAGCTGCAGCTTCCAGAGCTAGACACAGGCTCGCGGACGGTGACTTCTGCAGCTTCTTCCTTCTCCTCCTAGAGTGAGCACACCTCCTTGTCGTTCTTCTTCTCCTCCAGGTAGCGCAGCGTCGCCCCCCCTTTTCTTCCTTTCCCTGCAAGCAGATAAGGCAATATTGGCGCAAGTGATGTGACACGCCTAAGGATGATGATGCTCTGATACCAATTTGATGTGACACGCCTAAGGATGATGATGCTCTGATACCAATTTGATGTGACACGACCCCTCGGACCTAGATTTGCAAGCAATCGAACCGAACGGCGGACCCACTCAAGCGGGTTCACCTACGTCGCGCACACCCGGGTCCGCAGGTGGACCGGCGATAGTGGTGAGGGTCCGAGGTTGGACCTTGCCTTTCCAGGGATTTGACCAGCTTGGGCTGAACCCCCTAAGGGCCTGGGATGCCCAATTCCGCGGAGTGAGTGAACCCGGTGGGCCCATACTTGACGGAGTCGAGTTTTCCGCACCCCGGGGGTATGATGAGGACATCACCAACACTTTCATATGATCGAGGATCCCGATGCTCGCCACCTATTCTACATCTTGTTCACCACTTTATTTCGAGTCATATGATGTAATTTTCATTTTCTTATCATGTACTTTTCCTTTTATTTGAGTCCAATACCTAGGTTAGGTAGCTATTTACCTAAGTCTTAAGTCATTATGTGTGTTATTGGGCCCAATTATATGGGCTAGACCCAGGGGCGCAACCTTCCCCTTGGTTTAGTGTTAGAAGTCCAAAAGTTAGGGACCTAAGTTAAATTGTGGGATTCCTATTAATAGGACCCCAATCCCTCATTTGTAAGGTAATGAAGATTTGATAAAGTTTGCCAAAGCAATTGTGCATCTCTCTCTCTCTCTAGCTCTCTCTCTCTCTTCTTCTCTCTCTCACTAAAAGGGGCGAACCCCTCTCTCTCTCTTCCCCTCTCTCTCCAAATTTCGAAATTCACTCTCTCTCCTCCCTATTCACCTCTAATTAAGACCCCTCCCCCTTCCCCATACCTCCCATTTAATCCCCCTCCAACCCCTAGGTGGAAGCCCCTTCTCCTAGGCACCTCTCCCTCCTCCCAAGCAACCTTTCCCCTTTCCCATACAACCCTTCATTTTCCCAAGAGAGAATCCCCTCTCCCAAGTAACCTTTCCCCTCCCCAAGGCAACTCCTCCCCTTCCCAAGGCCACATTAACCAACCCCACATTAAACTCAGTTCAAATTTCCCTCTCCCTCCAAGCCACTTGCGCCCCCCCCTCTCTCTCTCTCACCCTCCACCCTTGGCCGCATCCCCCCCTCCCCCTCCACCTGCTAGCTACGACCCAGCCCTCTTCTCCAGCCTCTCCACCACCTCTATCCACCTCCATCCAAGCCCCACAGCCATTAGCCCTCTCCCCATTGCAGCCCCTTCACCCCTTCCCACCATTATCAACTTCATTTCACCAACCTACTCTATCCAGTTCGTAGGCAGCAGTGGAAGCTCCACTTGCAGAGACTGCCCCGGTGCTGTCCGACGTCATCTGGAGGTGCACCATACATTGCCGAAAAGGTCTTCCAGTCTTCTTCGCAAGCAAGGTGGAATCGTCTCGTTCCGACTTCGCTACAGATCGTGGTGCCCATTCTCGTGCGGCTGCGCCAGATGTGAGCCAGAATGATGTGACACGCCTAAGGATGATGATGCTCTGATACCCATTTGATGTGACACGCCTAAGGATGATGATGCTCTGATACCAATTTGATGTGACACGCCTAAGGATGATGATGCTCTGATACCAATTTGATGTGACACGACCCCTCGGACCTAGATTTGCAAGCAATCGAACCGAACGGCGGACCCACTCAAGCGGGTTCACCCGCATCGCGCACACCCGGGTCCGCAGGTGGACCGGCAATAGTGGTGAGGGTCCGAGGTTGGACCTTGCCTTTCCGAGGATTTGACCAGCTTGGGCTGAACCCCCTAAGGGCCTGGGATGCCCAATTCCGTGGGCGGCCAGCACGCCAAGGGCGTGGGATGTAGTGGCTCTCTCACAACTCGCTCCGCGAGGCACTCAATTAGATGGCAATTTGAGATCGGGCGCTCACCTCACCGCCGACGGGCAACTTAGAAACAATGCAAAACTAAGCAGAGTTGAACCAGCAAGGAGAGAGGGGGCCATAAGCTCACCTGATCAGCGTGAAGACGCCGATCCCGGCCGGAGACGATGGCGAGCGGGGAGGCGTGGGTATGCACCCGCACGCTGCGCCGATGTAGCTTCGGATGGCGACCTGCTAGTACACTCACTACACCTCACGCAGGAGGGGGGATCTCGGGGTGGGGATTAACTTGATTTAGAACCAAAACTACCTCCACGCAGGGAGGGGCGTTAAGCCGGCCAGGCGGGGTGGGGTGGTGAACTAGCTAGTGCCGAATGATCTGCCCCAATCTGGAATACTCGGACAGGGGGTTGATGTAGATGCTGCCACGCACTCCTCCGAACTCAGAAGTCGACGAAACCAGCATTGAAACGTCGCTGACAGACCCAAGAAAGCCTGTGAATTTTTGTGGGTGGTCCCGACGTCGTCACCGGCTGGGGTGATCTCTGGAATAGGGACCCTGCGCTCTGGTTCTGGCCGTCCCAGGGAATTGCAGCTGCTTGCCGTTGGTGCCACGGCTGCTCCCGGAGTCTGATTGAGGCCGGACCAAGTCGAGGACGTCCGTGGATGATTCCTCTTCGAGCAGCAAGCAACCAGAACACCGGACGATGTCCGGGCAGCGAGGAGGGGCCCGTTGAGCGTGGGGGGGTCAGGACAGGACCCGAATGAACTGTCTGTGCACCTGGGAGAGAAAATTTGGAAAAAGGCTCTTCCTGATGCCGAACGGGACGCCGCTTGTTGGTGATGGTGGGTGCCTTGTGGTAGCAGCGCTCGGCCAAGTGGCGCCTTCAGAACTTAAGGGGTGTGGCCGTGGTAGCCTCTACACTACAGCTCTGGTTTAGGTTCTGGTCCTGGTTGTGCAGTTTGACGAGAATGGGCGCCACACACTGTGCCGAAGTCAGAACGAGGCGAGACCACCTCGGGAGCGTTGAAGACGTGGAGAAGAAGCAACTCTCAGAAGAGAGTTCAGGCTGATTCGTGCTGCTGACATCGGTGCAGGCTCTGCTAAACGGACCTCAGGTTCTGGTTCAAATCTGGCGCAGCTGCACGAGAATGGGCACCACGATCTATAGTGAGGTCGGAACGAGACGATTCCACCTCGGGAGCGTTGAGGACTTGGAGAAGAACCAACTCTCAGAAGAGAGTTCGGGCTGAATCATGATGTTGACATTGGTGCAGCCTCTGCCAAACGGACCTCAGGTTCTGTGATGAGGACATCACCAACACTTTCATATGATCGAGGATCCCGATGCTCGCCACCTATGCTACATCTTGTTCACCACTTTATTTCAAGTCATATGATGTAATTTTCATTTTCTTATCATGTACTTTTCCTTTTATTTGAGTCCAATACCTAGGTTAGGTAGCTATTTACCTAAGTCTTAAGTCATTATGTGTGTTATTGGGCCCAATTATATGGGCTAGGCCCAGGGGCGCCCCCTTCCCCTTGGTTTAGTGTTAGAAGTCCAAAAGTTAGGGACCTAAGTTAAATTGTGGGATTCCTATAAATAGGACCCCAATCCCTCATTTGTAAGGTAATGAAGATTTGATAAAGTTTGCCAAAGCAATTGGGCATCTCTCTCTCTCTCTCTCTAGCTCTCTCTCCCACTTCTTCTCTCTCTCACTAAAAGGGGCGAACCCCTCTCTCTCCTCCCATCTCTCTCCAAATTTCAAATTCACTCTCTCTCCTCCCTATTCACCTCTAATTAAGACCCCTCCCTCTTCCCCATACCTCCCATTTAATCCCCCTCCAACCCCTAGGTGGAAGCCCCTTCTCCTAGGCACCTCTCCCTCCTCCCAAGCAACCTTTCCCCTTCCCCATACAACCCTTCATTTTCCCAAGAGAGAATCCCCTCTCCCAAGTAACCTTTCCCCTCCCCAAGGCAACTCCTCCCCTTCCCAAGGCCACATTAACCAACCCCACATTAAACTCAGTTCAAATTTCCCTCTCCCTCCAAGCCACTTGCGCCCCCCCTCTCTCACCCTCCACCCTTGGCCGCATCCCCCCCTCCCCCTCCACCTGCTAGCTGCGACCCAGCCCTCTTCTCCAGCCTCTCCACCACCTCTATCCACCTCCATCCAAGCCCCACAGCCATTAGCCCTCTCCCCATTACAGCCCCTTCACCCCTTCCCACCATTATCAACTTCATTTCACCAACCTACTCTATCCAGTTCGCAGGCAGCAGTGGAAGCTCCATTTGCAGAGACCACCCCGGTGCTGTCCGATGTCATCTGGAGGTGCACTATACATTTCCGGAAAGGTCTTCCAGTCTTCTTCGCAAGCGAGGTGGAATCGTCTCGTTCCGACTTTGCTACAGATCGTGGTGCCCATTTTCGTGCGGCTGCGCCAGATGTGATCCAGAACCTGAGGTCCGTTTGGCAGAGGCTGCACCAACATCAACATCGTGATTCAGCCCGAACTATCTTCTGAGAGTTGGTTTTTCTCTAAGTCCTCAACGCTCCCGAGGTGGAATCGTCTCGTTCCGACCTCACTACAGATCGTGGTGCCCATTCTCGTGCAGCTGCGCCAGATTTGAACAAGAAACTGAGGTCCGTTTAGCAGAGCCTGCACCGACGTCAGCAGCATGAATCAGCCTGAACTTTCTTCTGAGAGTTGCTTCTTCTCCACGTCCTCAACGCTCCCGAGGTAGTCTCGCCTCGTTCTGACTTCGGCACAGTGCGTGGCACCCGTTCTAGTCAAACTGCACAATCAGGACCAGAACTTGAACCAGAGCTGCAGTGCAGAGGCTACCACGGCCACACCCCTCAACTTCTGAAGGCGCCACTTGGCCGAGAGCTGCTACCACAAGGCACCCACCATCATCAACAAGCGGCGTCCCGTTCGGCATCAGGAAGAGCGTTTTCCAAATTTTCTCTCCCAGGTGCGCAGACAGTTCATTCGGGTCCTGTCCTGACCCCCCCACACTCAACGGGCCCCTCCTCGCCGCCCCGACATCGTCCGGTGTTCTGCTTGCTTGCTTCTTGAATAGGAATCATCCACGGACATCCTCGAATTGGTCCTGCCTCAATCAGACTCCGGGAGCAGCCGTGGCACCAACGGCAAGCAGCTGCAATTCCCTGGGACGGCCAGAACCAGAGCGCAGGGTCCCTGTTCCAGAGATCGCCCCAGCCGGTGACGATGTCAGGACCACCCAAAAAAATTCACAGGCTTTCTTGGGTCTGTCAGCGACGTTTCGACGCTGGTTTCGTCGACTTCCAAGTTCGGAGGAGTGCGTGGCAGCGTCTACATCAACCCCCTGTCCGAGTATTCCAGATTGGGGCAGATCATTCGGCACTAGCTAGTTCACCACCCCACCCCGCCTGGCCGGCTTAACGCCCCTCCCTGCGTGGAGGTAGTTTTGGTTGTAAATCAAGTTAATCCTCACCCCGAGATCCCCCCTCCTGCGTGAGGTGTAGTGAGTGTACTAGCAGGTCGCCATCCGAAGCTACATCGGCGCGGCGTGCGGGTGCATACCCACGCCTCCCCGCTCGCCATCGTCTCCGGCCGGGATCGGCGTCTTCACGCTGATCAGGTGAGCTTCTGGCTCCTCTCTCCTTGCTGGTTCAACTCTGCTTAGTTTTGTATTGTTTCTAAGTTGCCCGTCGGCGGTGAGGTGAGCACCCGATCTCAAATTGCCATCTAATTGAGTGCCCCGCGGAGCGAGTTGTGAGAGAGCCACTACATCCCACGCCCTTGGCGTGCTGGCCGCCCACGGAATTGGGCATCCCAGGCCCGTAGGGGGTTCAGCCCAAGCTGGTCAAATCCCCGGAAAGGCAAGGTCCAACCTCGGACCCTCACCACTATCGCCGATCCACCTGCGGACCCGGGTGTGCGCGACGCGGGTGAACCCGCTTGAGTGGGTCCGCCGTTCGGTTCGATTGCTTGCAAATCTAGGTCCGAGGGGTGGTGTCACATCAAATTGGTATCAGAGCATCATCATCCTTAGGCGTGTCACATCAAATTGGTATCAGAGCATCATCATCCTTAGGCGTGTCACATCAAATTGGTATCAGAGCAACATCATCCTTAGGCGTGTCACATCAAATTGGTATCAGAGCATCATCATCCTTAGGTGTGTCACATCAGCAAGGATCACTCTTCCGATGGAGATCGTGATCTACATATACAAGAGAGAAATCAGCAGTAAAAGACCATAAAACCCATGACTAAATCCTCCAAATATACTCCTAATATAAGGGCCTAACCCTAAGGGCATTAGAGTAAAAAGCCAAGGCAAAACGGAGCTAGAAATGGGGATTTCGAAACCAATCCGAAAAACCCGTTCCGGACGAACCATAGAAAGTGTCGACTCATGGAGTCGACACTTTTCTCCTTATATTCTGTCCCATTTTATAAAAACAGGACCCAGGTGAAAGTGTCGACTCATTGGGTCGACACTTTTCACCAGAGGTTCTATTTTCTTTCAAAACAGACCTTCGGCCTATAAGTGTCGACTCATGGAGTCGACACTTTCAGCCAGAAGTGTGCAGCCAGCAGACTGGCCGGAAAGTGTCGACTCCTAGAGTCGACACTTTCTGTCGAACTTGTAAAACAAAGCAGCAGACAGAACAACCTGAAATAAGTGTCGACTCAGCGAGTCGACACTTTTACTAACAGAGTATAAAACTTAATTGAAACACAATTGAAACCCCAACCACATTAAAGACCAATAAAACACTATTAAACCCCATTCATAAACAATAGAATGACATGCATGAGGGGTCTTAAAAACACAAATCAAACCAGATCTTGCAAGAAGGAATGGGAATCGAATTAAGCATTATGCATCATGAAGCTCACTTAGTCAAAAGACAATTAAGTAGCCAAATAAATTGAACCCAACTTACCCACTTGGAAACATATACTAAAATGAATTCTTACGATGTTTACAAAGGTTTGTGGGCATCTTGAAACCTGCACTTTCAAGAAATTCAAGTCAAGAGAGTTATGAGTCAAAGCACTTGAAGAAGCCATTTTCAACCCGTTTATGAAAACTTGACTTAGCCAAGTGAAAAACATGCATTTGAGTAAAGTGAAATGCATTCCACTCATGGATCCAATGTTCAGTCTAAATTTTAGTTTCAATCGAAAAATATCCACATGCACATTGAAATCAAATATGTAATTGACATGTGTTCAACCTGCATATTCGCATATTAAAATGCAAAGCAACATATGAGTGAACCACTATATCACGTCGTTACATATTAAACACCCAATGCAATCAACAAGGTCTGAGCATTGTATCACCATATAACACAATTAGTTCCGAAAATGACTTTAACCAAAATTCCACCTTAAGCCTATAGAAAAGCATCTATAGAAGAAGATGTTCAAGCAATTATCACATGATTGGTCCCACATCAGCTCACACAATTTAATCAAGACTTAATCCATAAAGTTAGATTCAGTTATAAAAGACAACCATGCAATCCACAAAAGCCACATGATCTAGACAATCATGACCTACAAAAGCAGTCCAAGAAGAACTGAACTCTTACAGACCAATGCAAGAGTTAACATCAAGAATATATACATAAGGCTCAAATAGCCAGCGGTCGACCCATGGGGTCGACCCATCCAAAGGAGAATTGAAAGCTGCCTTAGCAGTCCAATGTAATCAAATGATCTTACCAATAGACTATCAAACCAATACCCAACAGTCTCATGCACAGCACGCATGATTCAACATCAGAAATGTATCCATGAAGGACCATTGAAATTTTACCTGCAAAACAAGATATCATCATATTAGCTTGTTTATCACGAAGATGCCATTAAGTATAAAACACACAATATATTAGAATCATCAAAACTATTGTCAAAGACAACAAGGGGGCGCACAGAACCCAACAGGCCCAAAGGGGGCATGGGCCGCTCGGTCCTCCTCACCCAGTGGTCCTCCTCCCGGACCACACGCTTCGGGACCCTCTCGTCCCTACCAAATCGTACCATAACTGCAAGACAGAACATCAAAAATGGTTAGCACGCCAGAAATTCAACACATACAATACAGTAAAGCAAAAGCACATGAAGCGTCAAAATACAACTATAACAACTCAGAAGGAGAAGTTCACGTGCCATACGCCCTCGTCTCCGCCTCCGAAGCACGACCCGTGGGGGGCATTTATTGTACCCAGACAATTTCTCCCGCAAAATACCCAGAAATAAAAGTTCAGGAATTTCCTCGAACACCTTCAAGGCATGGGCTACCCGACCCCTCCGACAACCCAGTGGGCCCGACCAACGGCCCCAACCCGCCAGCCAAGGTATACGGCGGCATTAACAATCAATCGGGACCACTCCCGACCCCTAAGTTGCGGACTTTGCCCACATTCTACACGACCACCCGGGCCAACCCATGGGCACCCCGACTACAAGCCACTCCATGTGGCACCCAGTGAAAAGGCCAGGGGCCTACCCTGGGACACCTTCTTTCAACCCTCCAAGGTCAAAGGGAGACCCAAGTAAGTCAACCACAGGCTTTGGAGGCCCGCAGCACATGTAGATGGCTCACACACGTGTGCTCGGCATTTTTTCGAACACTTTGTAGGCGCGTATCTTCCAACCCTTCTACACCAACCCACGGGCCACCCCGTGGCTCCAGAACACTAATTGGGTCCTACAACGACCCCCCCATCAAGCCGGGGCAACCCCCAACCCTCAGACACGTGGCAATGAGCCACTTAACCTTAGCTCTCGGGGGCAACCCGACACTACCCTGCCAACCCGCCATACAAAGTGGCACGTAGCACGAGGCCAGGCCCACATGCCTAAAGTGCCTCCTCTCAGCCCCTATGGACTTCTACCCTCGGCCCTAGGCCAAGTCCAAGGCCCACCGGTCACCTACGTGGCCCGTTCGACAATCCGAGTGTGCCGGACATTTGCCCAAACACTTTGCGAGCGACTACTATGACTCGAAGAACAACGGCCCCCATGGGCCATCCCAATATTCTGAAACCCCGTGTCCTTCAGAGGACATCCCCAGACGACGAAAGAAGACCCCCGGGGGCCATCCCTTGGGGTTGCGGCTCGCCCGGGGCCAGTTCACCCCAGGGCATGGCCGTGCCCCCGGGGAGGGCGAACTCCCCGGGGGGGGCGTGCCCTCTCCCCAGCCCGGAGGCCCGACGGTCTTCCCCAGTCCCAGTTCATGCAAATTCTCAATCTCACGGCCCAAGGTTCGTGCAAAGTTTCATTTTTCATACCCGTACGTGGGAGAATTTGCGAAGACAAAGCCTCGGGATTACGTCAGTCACACATGTCAATCCCCTCGGTCTACGTGCACAAGCAGCCAGTCACCCAGGCCAAGCCCTTATCCTTTGTCTTCTTGTGTTCAAACTGAGTCAAAGTGGGGCTAAAAATACCCTAAAATCATATTTTATAGAGGTGGGGCCGCCTCCCGCCCACCCTCTCTCTCCACTCTAGCCTGCCTAAACCCCCCTGGGGAGGGGTTTAGGCGAACCAGCCTGGGCCCCCTGGCTGGTCCGCCTAAACCCCTAAAAGGGGGGGTTTGGGCGGACAAGTCTGGAACCCCAGGCTGGTCCGCCTAAACCCCTTGGGTATTAAAAAAAGATTTTTTAAAATAAAAAAATGGACCATTTGGTTTGCCCAAACCCCCCCTGGGGAGGGTTTAGGCGGACCAGCCTGGACCCCCAGGCTTTTCAGCCTAAACCCCACCAAAATTAAAAAAAAAAAGATTTTTCCCCCCTTCGAAGAGGAGTTTAGGCGGACCAGACCAGTTGGTCCGCCTAAACTCCCCCAGGGGAGGGGTTTACGCGGACCAGCCTGGACCCCCAGGCTGGTCCGCCTAAACCCCATCTCCCCACTCCGTTACACAAACAAAAAAATACAAAAAAATATAATAATAATAATAATACTGTTTGGGGTGTTTACCCGGACCAAGTTGAACCCTCAACTTGGTCCTCCTAAACCCCACCCCCCACCCCTTCAAATTCTTATAAATTCCCCCCTTAGAAGCTCAAGGGGCATGATGCATGCAAGAAGGAAGCAACAACAACAACAAGAGCAACACACTAAGGCTTGCACAAGCGGACTCCCGGACGGACACCCCCGACCTAATTGCCGCACCCTTGGACTCTCGGGGCTTTCGGCAAGGGTCGGGAACGCGAGAAGACAAGTGCGCGCGCGGTTGGCATGCTAGTCGGCTCACACACGCCGAGGGTATGTCATGCGTACTTCCCTCACGCGGTGTTTAGTTGTCTCACACCAAGTCCATCCTCGTCGCATGTAAGACGACTACGCCAACAGCAAATACACCCGCATCCTGGGTCCACCTGTGTACGCCAACTTACGACGGTGATGAAGTGCACTCCGTGATGCCGTGCCTAACCCCGACACGGAATCGCGTGCCTACCGTTCGCCCCCCAACCGACCGTTGGCCCCTCAGATTAACTAATCAAGTCTAGTCAGACCTCTGGCCCAGGAATCATAGTCCCGGGGCCGACCTCGACTTCCCAGCATGACGACACTCACCGTCTGAGACCCGTATCCGACCGCTCACCTCGAGCCGCATCCGACCTCCCCCAGGCGCCAGTCCATGTCCACTCTGGCCACCACGGCAGTCGGGCCCACACCAATCCCTCTGTAAAGAGTTCCTGTAAAATACGCGGATATCCGCTTTATTACGCAATGACCCGGGGACCGACCCACGTGTCGGAATTGTCCCGCGGCTTGCACCAGTTTTACTTTAGCCACCTAGGCCCATTTGTAAAGCCCATGTGGCCCATCATAAAGCCAGTGAAATACAAGCGCCCGCATTCGGGGCCCCAGCTTCCTACCTACACTGTTCGGCATACATGCCCAACATCCTAACCCCAGTAAACACCACTCAGTCGAAAGCGCACCCACAGCTGCAGAATGCTCCCGGCCCTCTACCCACGGCTTCAGGCATATATACAGACTTTTCTTCAGCTCAGAACGAAGGTGTTCAGATTCAATCCGATGTAAATAAACACCGGTTGCTTGCAGCCGGTGGGGAAAGACGTCCAGTACACGATTCCCACAATCGCCTACGCACTCGCACCCGTGGAACCCCTTCTCTCCACGTGTCGCCTGATCGCCCGAGTCCACGTGCCGCAGCCTGGTGGAGCTTCCCCGGCCAACCCTTGGTTCCATAGGTGATTGTCGAGAAATCGACTGGCACGCCCGCACCCTGTCCGGTTAATCCGTATTCTTACATGCCCGTGCCATTCGACCCTTTTCGACTTTCCGTAAAAGGAGAGTGCCCGATACCACCGTGAGAGACATACAACTGTAAGGAGGATACCCGAGATATATCAAACTCCCGTGTCTACCTTCCCCGATGTATCCCTTCCTTCACCCCGGTCATTCGGCATATAAAAAAAACCCGTGCAATAGTAATAATCTTGTTGACTTAATGAAAACAAATTCTGAATATCCTCCCCTTGAAGAACATGATGATGGGGCCTTGTTGGAAAAGTTTATATTTCATCTACCAACCCCATTGTTGGAAAATTTAATTGATAATCTTCAGTTGAGTGATGAGTGTCATGAAGGGTCCGTCTTAGAGAAATTCACATTTGAACTTACCCTTGAGCCCTTTATGTTTCAATCAGATGATGAGTTAGATTCTGGGCTCACGCTTCCTTCTAATTTGATTCCCCTAACAGTATCGACTCTCCAATATGACATTTTAGGACCTGATGGGGATATGCCAACCACATTCACCTTTGATTTAACTTTCCATCAAGAAAACCAGTTGATTAATGCCCTTAATGCTCGTGAGACTGTTACTGAGAAGAAAGTGGCTAAGAATGACAATCTTATTCCTAAGCCACCAGGGCCTGACCAAGTTACCGTGGAGGAAGTAGTCAGTAAATGGTTGGTCAGGAGGGAAAATACAGGACAAGGGGAACAATGGGTTGATGTTGTGCAAAGGTTCCACCTCGATCTTAACAGATTATTGGTCATTGATCATTTCATGATCCCACCAGATGAAAACCGGCTCACACATATGGTTAAAGTTAATATCAAAAATGTGCGAGTCCAACATATTTCTAGCCCCTGTACGCACATGCTTACTCTTGTCTTCCAATGGCATAAGGGCTGGAATTTGAAGGAGGACAAGATCACTTGGTGGCTCATTCTAAATGCCACCCATTGGTTAGTGAGCTTACATTACGTCTGGCTGAAGACGTAAAATTTAGTGCTTCTTGGGAGGTAACCCAAAGTTTTAGCGATTTTCATGTGCTAATAAATGACTTCTTGGGAGACAACCCAAGTTTTTCTTGTGTTTTTATTTTATTTTGCTGGTGTGAATAAAGGATAAGTTGGGGGGAGAGAGCAGATTACTTGCACCTATGCCTCACCTTTAAAAGTCATGTACCGCCTTTTATTCAAAAGTCGAGCCCGTCGAAGTTCACTTCCGTCAGGTTGTCCCGTTCCTTCACAAATTCCATGTCTACATTGTTCATTAGTCTATATTGTTCATGCCATTGAGGACAATGTCGTTTCAGTTGGGGCACGGAAATCATGTTGCATTCATATATTGCATTCATATACGACCTCATTTTTCAAGAAAAAAAACACATTCCTAAAAAAAATAAAAAAATAAACAAAAATAAAAATAAAAAAAATAAAGAAAATAAAACCCCACTGAGTTTCATGATTCATGCTTGGATTGAAAGTGATTCTAGAATTTAAAAGACTGGGATACAGATGATGGAAAATTGATTTACTCTAGTTATGGAAAACTGATCTAAGAATCTCTTTAAAGTTCACATGCACTTTAGAAAAATAAAAATCACGTTGCACGCTAATGAAACAAGTAGGACAAGCATTCTACTATTTTGGATATGTTGCTTGATATTCAGTACTTCTTGAAGAAGAGATCTTTTATAAGCTTTCTGTCAAGTTATCTATCAAAATTAGTGTAAAAGTACAATTGAAAAAAAATGAGAAAAAGGCACCATGAAAAATGCCCCAAATCTGAGTAACCGGGCCTACTTCACCTAAGACGTGTTGAGGTTCGCGTCAAAAGGAAAAGGGAACCTTGATCTACGAAACCGGGCCTACTTTGAGGTTCGTGTTAAATAGTGAAAGGTAGTGCAGCATCATATGTGTAGAAAAATAAAAAGATCCCCAAGGGACGAAGCAATAAGACAGATAAAAAGCTAATATACTTAATGCTCTGATTAAGAGGTGCAGGGTTGAAAGGCACTTATTTAGAATAGCAACTGGGGGACATAATTGTCTACACTGTGAATTTAGTAATTACACATGCACAAGTGCTATTGAACTTTAAGTTGAATTCTTGATCATGTACCTGAATTTCCAAATCTAATGCTAGTATGTGTTAATGCTTCCAGATTCCTAATCTTTAGTTGATTCTATGAAAGAAAAGTTGGATATGGAGGCATGGATATTTTAAACTCTTGTTGGTCCTTAATTTTTAATTATTTGTATTGCTAAGGGACTAGCAATGAGTAAGTTGGGGGGTGTGATAAGTGTGCATTTTTAGAAGTTAATTTATGATGTACATATTTTTTATGAGCCTTAATATTAATAAATAGGCACTTAGCACACTTAATTTCAATATAGATCAAAATATTCAGTTTGATGGAATTAAATAATTTTAATAAATAAATTTACTTATTTTACATGCACAAAGAAGAAGCCGAAGTCCATTAAGGTTGAAAAAAAAGAGAGAAAAAGAAAAAAAAGTACAAATGGGCCAGGGGCCCATGGGCTTGTTTAGAAAAAAGAAAAAGAGAAAAAAATAGCAAAGCATATACTTATCTACTTATATATATATAGTATATATATAGCATACATATACATATATATATATATATATATATATATATATATATATATATATGGCAGGCAGAGGAGGCTTCACGCAGCTGCATGCGACGTGGGCTTGGCCTCACGCACGTTGGCTGGGTCAAATGCGCATGCATGCATGCGGTTCGGGCGGCCAGCAGTGCGGTGAACGCGCGAAGGAGGGCGACGTCGGCACGGGCGGCTGGTCAGTGGTCTTCACACGGCGGGTGCGTTGGCGCTAGAAACGCACGAAGTGGCCAAGGCTTGAGCGGTCAAGGGTCTTCAAAGGCAGCGGCAGCGAAGTCGACGATGTTGGCTGCTCATACGGGCGGTGGAGAAGAAAGAGAGAGAAAGAGAGAGAAAAGGAGAGAGAATGGCAAGGGGCCGACGCGGAAAGGGAGAGAAAGAGAGAGGGGGGAAGAAAAGATGGAAGAAAAAGGACAAAAATTCTAAAAAAATGGCAGAGTGTGCATCACATGGTGCTCACCTTTCTTAAGTCAAAAATTACAACAATGGGTGTTCACATGAAGCAAAGGGCTATTTGGGGGCCTATAAAAGGAGGGCATGGGCTCCTCTTGTCCCCCCTTCCACTTTCACGTAGATAGCCTCCATTATGTTTCCCTGTCATTTCTTATGTTAGAATAGTTCCTCTCTCCCCCTCTCCTAAGATGCACATACGTAGATTTCTCCGCCTTCACTTCTCATTTCTATAGTTAGGCTCTCATCCTCCACATAGTTAGTGTTAGGCCATCTCTCTCTAGTTAGTGTTTCATTATTTTTGTTGTACTTTTCATTCACTTGTAATTGAGTTTGAATTCATGTTTAATTCCATTCGTGTTGTTATTTACATTTTTACGTAGCACAAATTCCCTCCATCTCTCTAATCTCTCTTCCTAAATTCTTTATCCTTCACTCTCTAAACTTCTTCTAAAGACGGTCAAGAGATGCAGGTTCCGATCCGGACGAGTATACGTAGCCGTTCCCGACGACTCGTAAATCAAAGGCTCGAGGAGACGATGCCGTTATCATACCACGGATGCACCAACTATCTCAACTTCATCTATTTCATTTCGTATTTAATTTTGTTGGATTAGATAGGTTTATTTCATGTTCTTTAAATTATGAAAATCTAAAACATTCATCTATTTTGCTTTAAAAAAAGAAAATCAAAGTTTTCAATCTCAACATTCCTCTCTGTGGATTCGACCCGTGCTCACTAGTGTATTACAGTTAATTAGGATTATATTGTGAGTTCGGTATTTATTTTTGATTGATTGCCGCAGGTTTTTAACGACGAACATTTCGGCCTATCAGCAGGCGAGCAGGTTGTACCCTAAAAACCCATGAAGCCATGTCTTGTCACGTCACTCTGAAGAAACGTGATGTTGTAGTCCTCATAGAGCATTGTTTCTAGCCTCTTTGAGAAGTCTGTTCTCTGTCAGCAATTGACGACACTGTTGAACATGTGTGCAACATGATTAATTTTATGGTTTTGATGATGTCTTCCTCTGTAGTCATTAATGAACTATACCTGCATTTGATAGTGTTAATATTCATTCATTTCAGGTCATTATACTTCCAGCGCAAAAGATCAAAAATGACACACAAATCTAGGCAACTGGATACACAGATATCAAGGCATATGACAATATTGGAGGCACAGAAATCTAGCATGTTTCAAGCACAGAAATCAAGCTGAATAGCATCACACATAAGGTCATTGCATATTCTTCATATGGTCAGTGCATGTCTTGCCTTATGGATGGTTCAAGGTCGGTGCAACTTCTGGATAGCAAGCCACAAGATAATCCAAGGAATGGAGTGGAGTTGGTAAAAGTGAAAGCTCAATGATTGCGCCCTCGCACGAGGATCGACCTGCGCGGTCAGGTCGCGGGGATCGACCTGCCCGGTCAGGTCACGGGGGTCAAGGAGGCAACGTCCCTTACGGGGGTTTCTGGGGGCAGAGCCCCCGGAACAAAATTTTGATTATAAGAGCAATATAATCAAGAGAAGGTCGATGCACAAAGAAGCATAACCAAGAGAACCCAAAGTCAAAGACTCAGTTGACACCTTCTAAACTGCCAAGGGTGATGCTACAGACATGAATGGGATGCTAAAGAACTTAAGCGACAGAGCTAAAGCAGTTAACGGACCGACTCGGGAAAACCCGGGGTCTGCCCAGCACCGCCAGCCCAGGGGCGGTCGACCGCCCCAGCCAGCAGCCCACCGTCTGTAGTTCTTTCAGTGGCGGTCGACCGCCAGCCCAGTAGCGATCGACCGAAAATCCCAGGGAACATCCGTCTACAGCGTTTCTCAGTAGCGGTCGACCACTAGAAGCCACAGGTCGACCGCCAGCCCTGAGCCAACCAATGTTGACTTGTTTTCCACTTCGAGAAAGGCCATTCCCCATGGATTTCTTTAATCCAAAAGTCACCTAATCACCCACAAAATGTGGATCTGGTCTGGGATGTGTTTATTGACCATCCAAAGAGATATAAAACCAATACAAGAGGGTTAGAAACCCTAGTTGATCATTTTGGAGCAAAGAGAGATGAAGAGAGGCTAGATGAGCTCCAAGGAAGAAGAGGTACTGTAGCCGTGAACAGTACTCCGTGCAGAAGTTCTACATCCAATCCAAGGGATTCAAGCCTACATCTGAAGCCCTCAATCTCCAAGGAAGAAGAGAAGCAAGCAAGCTCACAAAGGAGATCAAAAGGAAGATCAAAGCTACATCCAAACCTCTTCATCAACTCAAGGGAAGATCAAAGTTACATTCAACATTCTTCATCATCAACTCAAGGAGATTCAAAGGAAAGATCAAGCTACATCCTATATCTTCTTCATCAACTCAAAGGGATCAAAGGAAGATCAAAGCAACAGATTCAAGATCCAACAATCTCAGACAAGATCTACTTCATTCTAGCATATCTCCATATCTTGTTTGAGCATTTTCATCTTGTTCTATTTTCATTTCATTCAATCTATTGAAACTGAAGATTGTCCCTACCGGTGGTTAGTAGGAAGGCAATTGAGAGTTTTTTAATTTATGGTGTAGTCGTCCCTGCCGGCTTTGTGTGTAGGAAGACAGAAATAGGGTTTTCTCTGTTCTATAGTTTGGGGCGTGTCCCCGGTCAAGCTATGAGTCAGCAGGAAAGCCTCACCGAATTTTGATGAGGGGTGGACGTAGGTTGCGGGGTTGCAACCGAACCACCTTAAAAATCCCTGTGTTGTGGGTTGTTCATCATGTGTGATTGCTCTATATCTTCTACCCCCATTCACAGGTTCGTGTGCTTCCATACTTGGTTATCTTCTTTACACACTCAAGCACTCAGATTTGCACTTTCGGTTTTATCTGTGGTTTAATTGAGCTTAGCACTTTGACTGCATCCCTTGGGCGGCCTGATGCACCCTTGCACACAGGCGCCAAGGTGAAAGTATTGCTAAGTGTTTCCCTTGCTTAGACTCGAATGCACCTTGGTTGATCACCACTACATTCACACACATATGCACTTTGAGTGATCAACATAGCACACACACACGCACGGTTGTTGTAAGTTATTTCATGCTCTAGTGTTATGCTTTATGATCCCTGCACTACAAGGCTTATTTCTTTCAAGATCACAAATGTGCTTAAAGAAGTGTTGACGCTTCATCGCTTGTAATCTGAGTCATTTTCATTTGAGCCACTCTAATTATTTCCGTTGTGCATTGTGCCTAAGTGATTCATTCACTTTATAGGAGTGGTTCATGCTTCCGATAGCTAAGAGTTTTTAAATAGGCCAAAGCTTTTGATAGGATCTATTCAACCCCCCCTTCTAGATCCGTTTGCACCTCGCGGGACCCAACAAGTGGTATCAGAGCCTGGCTCTGCCATTCCCAGATCCTACGATCTGCAGGGAAAGATCCCGGTGTATTCTATTTAAATGGCTTCATATGCTACACATGCTTCGATAGTTTCTTTACCCATTTATGATGGTTCAGATTTTTCTACATGGGTAGGGAGAATGTTCATCTATGTTAGCTCCATAGATCCACAATTGTGGACTCTTATATACAATGGTCCTCATGAGCTGCCATCAAACTCAATTGATTGGTCAGTCGAACATGAGACCAAACACAAGGAAAATCTTGCTGCATATAACTGAATTACAGCTGCAGTTGATCTCAGACTAACTCATCTTGTGTCCTCCTGCAGCACAGCCAAGCAAGTATTGGACAAGTTGGTGAAAATCCATGAAGGGAAGGAACAAGTACAAGAATGCTTCACGGCTGACCGTGCAGAACAGTCCAACAATACATCCTCATCACAGGTAAACTCTGATTTCGAGGAATTCACTTTTGAAGAGCTTATGGAAGCCTATGATGAGTTGATTACACAATACAAAAAGGTAAAAATAGAAAATAAAAATTTGAAAAAGGATCTCAAGAAAATTAACCAAAATGAAAGCTCGTTTTGTAAAAAGTGTTCTATTTTTGAAGAGCTTAACGACACTCTCTCTTTTGATCTAGATACGCATAAACAAAGCATTGCATGTCTAAGGGATGAAAATGAAAATCTTCATGATGAAATCACTAGGTTGGAAGAAACTATAATAAAACTTCAAAACCAACCTAAGTCAATCTCTAATGATCAAACAATGGCTGATGGGCTAATCTATCATGAGAGGTTGATTGAAGGAAATAAAAATTCTATTTCATGCTCTGCTAATTTTGCATGTGAAAAATGTTCATTCTTGAGAAACATAAATGTTGGTCTCCATGATGATCTTGAATGGCAACAAAAACTGATTGATTCTCTGAAAGAAGAGAATAGAGAGTTGTTGGAAAAGAAAATTGAACGTGAAAAAGCTGAAGAAGAATTGCATGAAAAACTGGCTGCACATGAAAAAGGTAAATCTGTTATTGATGATCACTCTGAAACTTTGCATGCCTTAGAAAAATAAAATCAAAATCTTAAGGCAATAAATGCCATGCTCAATGAGCAATTGGTAGCATGCGAAGAGGGCCTTGTTGAATCTAAACAGCACATTTCCTCACTTTAAAATGAAATTCAAGGTTTGAATGATTTCCTATCAATGTTTGCCCAAATCCAAGATTCTGGCTCACCGGAAGCCACCACTTCCTGTGGTCACCAAAAAGGGCATACTGCTCGAAAGAAATGTTGGGACTGGTGCGATAGATTCAGAGGGGGGTGAATGAATCTGATGAGGGCATCTCACGACACTCGCTATGGCTCGGGTCGCCTGCACATCCTTGATTTGGGTCGACTCATTCTCATCTTATGTATCTTTCTTTTATTGAGTCTTATCATATGTAATTTTCCTTTTATTGGGTCTTGTCGCATGTATTTCCTTTTATTATGTCATGTTGTACTAGTCCATTTCCCCTATTTGGTCTAATTGGGCCCTAATACCTTAGTTTAGGCCTATTGGACTGAGTCTAGGACTTGTTTGGTCTTTTGCCTTAAATGGCAGGGTTATTTTTGTCTTGTAAAGATGGGTTGCCTATAAATAGCCCCCATCTCCCTCCATGTACTCACTTTTGATGATATATTGAAAATCACCTCATTCCACCTCTCAAGATCCCTCTCTTTTACTCTCTCTCTCTCATTCTCTCTCTCACTCTCTCTCTCCCCAAGGGGAGTTCGACCCCCACCCTCTCTCCTCCTTCCCCCTCACTTATCCCAACCCCCAACCACCTCCACTACCTCACCCACCTCCATTAAGGCCCTCCACTTCCCCATAGCCCCCCATTTACTCCCCTCTCCTTGTCCCAAAGAAACTCCTCCACCTCCCAACACAATCCCCCACTTCCCCACACAAACCCCACCCCTCCCAAGGCCAAATTCGAATTTCAACCTGCCCCCCCCTGCCCTTGGTCGCCCTAGACCTCTCCCCTTGGCCAAGTTCGCCCCCACCTTCCCTATCACTCACCCTCCCCTTGTGCCCACTCCCCTCCCCACCACCATCCCTAGCAGACCACCCCCATCTCCAGCCCCACTTCGCCCTCCCCACCTCCATCTCCCTAGCCTCCACAGCCCCTCAAACACCTCTCATCTCCCTCCCATAGCCATTAGAACTACCTTACACCTCTTCCTCTCTTGACCATTCCCTTTCCCACCTCTTCTTCGTCTCCTCATTCTCACCCTGTTTCAGGAAGTAGAATTACAACAACTTGCAGAGGAGACCACGACCATCCCTCAATGACTCAGGAGGCGAGGCCTACATTTCTGGATTCATCTGCAAGTTAGCTTTCAAGGCGAGGTGGTTTCGTCGGCATCCGAGCTCGGTGCTATCCGCAGCAACCATTCTCCCCCGACTGCGCAGAACCTCTCAGACCAGGAGCCAGAACGGCAGAGCAGACTCTTCCACGACGAACCTTGAAGGAACCAGCCTTCAAGGTCTTCTACAAAGATCTTCCTCCCCCTGTCAGCGTCCAGGAACAGAAGGCGGAACCCCGTTCGGCATCCGACAACCAGAGATATCATTTTCTACCACAATCACGCCGATCTGCCTCCTCACAGTCTGCACCGACCACCGTCCACTCCTCTGGACACCCAGCTCATATCCGACTTCAGAATACTTCCCCGTTTGTTTTGATGCAAAGTATACTCGTCCACGGTTCCAACGAGTCCAGCGGTGCCAGATTTGGAGCTCAGGAGCGGTTGTGGCAGCTTCTGCAACCTGCTGTTTCAGATCATGCAGCCACCTTCCAGTCACCGGAGCAGCCAGCCCCCAGATCGGAACGTCGTCAAAAAAATTCAAGCCTTACCCCTCTCCAGTTAGGAAGCTTTTGGCACAAGTCTCGTCAGATTCTGAGCTCGGAGGAATTATTGGCAGCATCGACATCGACCCTCTATCCAGAAATATAGAAGCTAGGCAGAATCGGCGAAGCTCGGAAAGTCGACTCTACCTCGCTCATTCCCCTCCCCGCTTGGCTGGCTGAAGGCCCCTCCCTGCGTGGAGGTAATTTTTGGTTGTAATACATTAACCCCCCACCCCAAGATCCCCCCCTTGCACGGGGTGTAGTGCTGTACCTCTTCGCATTTTCAGGTCAAGCTCCATCGCCGCGGCGATCGGGTGTATACCCTCGCCTCCCGGCGCGCCCTTGTCTCCGAACGGGATCGGTGTCTTCACACCGATCAGGTGAGCTTCTGATCACACCCTTGTAGCTTCATTTCTACAAATGTAGTATTGCCTTGAATGCCCGTCGGACGGTAAGAGAGTGCTCGGACTTCTTTTTAAGCATTATCGTGCCCACCGCGGCCCGTTAGTGAGTGCCACCCAACATCCCGCCTTGCGGGCCAGCCACCCACAAAGTTGGGTCTCCCAGGCCCATTGGGGGTCAGCCTTAGCATTGTAAGTCCATTAGGACAATTGGGTCCCACCTCGGACCCTCACCATCATCTTCCGGACCCATCGGGTGAACGTGTGAGCCGAGTGAGCAAAAATCGTCATTGTGAGAATCATTGAGCGCTTGTATGCTTGCGGGTCTAAGTCCTAGGGTCATCTCATCATATTTAGTGGTCTTTGGGCTGTGCCACATCAAGTGGTATCAGAGCGGTCGTAGGCTTGTCCTTACAAGTCTAGTCTTGGGTCACACTAAGTTTTTCTTAGGTGCATTCGCACACCCTTGCATAGCCCACCCAACTTTGCATGACCACTCGTAGTGGAACTCATTATCAAGACAATTCATCTTCTTCCAATAACACCATGAATACCAATCCCCAAGGAAATCCCCCTCACAATGAGCATGAGTTTCCCGACCAAATGAGGTTTCTTGTGGAATACATGACCAATATTATGGGAAGGCTTGACGATATTACGGCCCGGCTAGAACAAATTGAGGAAAATAGGCCTATCCCAAGGGAAGGAGATAGGAGAGATCCCCCTCCACATGTGGAGCCAGCCATAGGAGGACTCAACCTTGACCACCCTCCTGAACCGGAAAGGGACCCACCCCCTAGAAGGAATGAGAGACCTCCCCGGGACAACCCGGATGATCAACTAATGAGACTTGTGAAAGTCGATGCTCCTACTTTTGATGGATCTCACCATCCGAGCATCTACTTAGATTGGGAGGCAGTTATGGATCAATATTTTGATTGGTACCCAATGACCGAGGATAGAAAAGTCTGGCTTGCAAAGATGTAATTAACCAAACTAGCCAAGACTCATTGGATGAATGTTGAGGCCTTAAGGATAGTTAGGAGGGAAGCTCCAATCACCACATGGGGGGCCATGAAAGACCAACTCAAACTCAAATATGTCCCACCCTCCTACCATCAAAACCTCCTATAAGTGGCAAGCCTTGACCCAAGAAGGAAAGACCGTTATGGAATACATTGAAAAGTTTGACTACTACCTCCTCAAGTGTGGAGTCCAAGAGGACCCCTCCATCACACTCTCCCGCTTTAGGAATGGGCTTCAATTCCATATCAAAAAGGAATTATTCATGCGTCAAGTAACCACTTTAGAGAAAGCCTACCAAGTAGCCCGGGATGCCGAGAAATTCTCTCGGTACACACGAATGGTTCCCCCTCGGGGAATGGACCCTAAAGCCATGGTACCTCGGGCCAACCCCCCACCACCCCAAAGAGGTCTCCTTCCTACACCCATGGGAGCTCCTCTCACACGGGTCACCCCTCCTAATGCCACTCCACCACTCCGCCCCACAAGTGGGCCCCTAAACACAACTCCCAATAGGCCCAATTCGACACCCACTCTCCCTCACACTAAGATGACCCCAAACCATCAAAGTGGGCAGCAATGCTTTAGGTGTTATGGGTATGGACACTTTGCCAATCAATGCCCCACCAAGGGAGCATCAAACTTACTCATAGAGGAGACCAACCCCCAACCCCAAGCTGAATTTGAAGGAGAAGTTGAGGTATATGAACCCTCTCTTGAATGGGAGGAGGAGTATGAGAACCACTACATGGAGAGCAACCAAGAACAACCTCCTCCACCCACCGACTCCCACCTCGGAGTGGTTAGATGCACCCTCACCCAAACCCAAGAGCATGATTGGAGGAGAAACACCATATTCCATACCTACATACGGATAGGAAGCCATGTTAGGAAGGTCATCTTGGATAATGGAAGTAGTGTGAATGTGGTGTCACCCGACACCGTCAAACTTTTGGGCCTTACCACCTCCCCACATCCCCACCCATATAGGGTAGCATGGATTGATACCACCTCCATACCCGTTAGTGCTCGTTGCCTTGTCCCCATCACATTCCAATCTTATCAAAGCCAAGTGTGGTGTGACATCCTACCAATGGAGGTTGGGAGTATACTCCTAGGACGACCGTGGATCTACGATGTAGATGCCACCTTTCTAGGAAAGACAAACACTTGCATCTTCATTCATGAGGGGAAGAAAATCCAACTCAACCCTTCTCCACCTCGCCCCCTTCCCAAGAAGGCATCTCCCTCCCTTGAGGGGACCCCTACCCTCCCCACTATTCCAAACCCACCAAACCCCACCCCATCAAGCCCTAACCCTAGCATGATCAACAAGCCTCCTAGGAGTCTACACCTCATCACTAGGGAAGAGCTTGAGGTAGAAGTCAACCAAGGAGAACATGTGTGTGCCATTGTCATTTGCCTCGGGGAGTCCACCCCAACCGACCCACACCCCATAGAAATTCAACAACTCTTGGAGGACTTCCATGATGTGTTTCCCGAGGAGCTTCCGGACAAACTACCACCCATGCGCGATGTGCAACACGCCATCGACCTTGTGCCCGGAGCTACCTTACCCAACCTCCCACACTACCGCCTCAACCCCACCGAGCATGCCGAGCTCAGGAGGCAAATTGAGGAGCTCATCAAGAAGGGCTTCCTCCGAATTAGCAAAAGCCCTTGTGCCGTCCCGGCTCTTCTTACACCCAAAAAGGATGGGACTTGGCGCATGTGTGTAGATAGCCGAGCCGTCAACAAGATAACGGTCAAATATAGGTTCCCCATCTCTCGGCTTGATGACATGCTAGACATGCTAGCGGGAGCCACCATCTTCTCCAAAATCGATCTCAAAAGTGGCTACCATCAAGTCCGCATTAGGCCCGGGGACGAGTGGAAAACCGCCTTTAAAACTAAGGACGGTCTCTATGAATGGCTTGTTATGCCTTTTGGCCTTTCTAATGCACCAAGCACCTTCATGCGCCTCATGACCGAGGTCCTCCGACCCTTCATTGGTATCTTTCTAGTTGTCTACTTTGACGACATCCTCATATATAGCCAATCCAAGGAAGCCCACCTCGATCACCTCAAACAAGTGTGCACCATTCTTAGGAAAGAGAGTCTCTTTGCCAACCCCGGGAAGTGTCATTTCTTGACCAATCAACTAGCCTTCCTAGGATTTATTGTCTCATCCCAAGGAGTATCCATGGACCCCGAAAAGGTCCAAGCTATTCTTGAGTGGCCCGAACCCAAGACCCTTCATGAGGCTCGGAGCTTTCACGGGCTAGCTACCTTCTATAGGAGATTCATCCGTGGGTTTAGCACAATCACCACTCCTATCACGGATTGCCTCAAGAAAGGCGCCTTTGTGTGGACTAGGGCAGCCTCAAAAGCCTTCCTTGAGCTCAAGGAAAAGATGACCCAAGCCCCGGTCCTTTGCCTACCCGACTTCTCAAAAGTCTTTGAAGTCACTTGTGATGCATCCGGGGTAGGGATTGGGGGCATTCTTAGCCAAGAGGGTCACCCGGTAGCCTATTTTAGTGAGAAACTTTGTGATGCTAGGACTAGATACTCCACATATGACAAGGAACTTTATGCCGTGGTTCAATCCCTACGGCATTGGAGGCACTATCTCCTACCCAAAGAATTTGTGATCTTCTCGGACCATGAGGCTTTGAAATACCTCAACACCCAACAAAAGCTCAATGCCCGCCATGCCCGATGGGTAGAATACATTCAAGCCTACACCTTTGTCCTCAAGTATAAGATGGGTAGTGAGAACCGCGCCGCCGATGCGCTAAGTAGGCGGGTAGCCTTACTCTCCACCGTCCAAGTGGAGGTAACCGGATTTGAGAGAATCAAAGGGGAATACCCACATTGCCCCGACTTTGGGACTCACTACAACACCCTTTCCACCCAGCCACACAAAGAATATGAGGGGTTCATACTTCAAGATGGATATCTGTTCAAGGGGGATAGGCTTTGCATACCTCGGACTTCACTTAGGGACTTCCTAGTTTGGGAGTTACATAGTGGTGGCCTAGCTGGTCACTTTGGGGTCCACAAAACCATAGAGTTAGTTGAGAGGCAATTCCACTGGCCCAGCCTCAAGAAGGATGCGGCCCACATTGTGGGACAATGCCGCATTTGTGCATCCGCCAAGCAAGTAAGACAAAACACCGGGCTTTACACACCTCTACCCATACCCGACCGACCATGGGAGGATTTGAGCATGGATTTCATTCTTGGCCTGCCAAAGACCTTGCGCAAACATGATTCCATCTTTGTAGTGGTTGACAGGTTCTCAAAAATGGCCCACTTTATCCCCTGTTCCAAGACCTCTGATGCCTCTAGGGTCGCCCGGTTATTCTTTGATGAGGTAGTCCGACTCCATGGATTACCTAAGACTATTGTGTCCGATAGAGATGTGAAATTCACTAGTTACTTTTGGAAGACTCTATGGCACTTGATGGGGACCCTCCTCAAATTCTCCACTGCTTACCATCCTCAAACCGACGGCCAGACAGAGGTCGTCAACTGAAGCCTTGGGAACTTGCTCCGTTGTCTTGTGGGGGACCACCCCGGGAATTGGGATCTCCTCTTGTCTCAGGCCGAGTTTGCCTACAATGATTCCGTCAATAGGTCAATAGGCAAAAGTCCATTTGAGGTAGTGCATGGTTTTAGGCCTAGAAAGCCCTCGGATCACATTCCCCTTCCCCCACATGCTAGGGTGTCAGTCTCAGCTGAGTCCTTTGCACAACATATCAAAGAGTTGCATGATGACATCCGCAAGCATATAGGGAAAAGCAATGAGGCTTACAAAAGATGGGCAGATGCTCACTGGCGCCACTGTGAATTCCAAGTGGGAGACCCGGTGATGGTGAGGACGGAGCGGCTCCTTCCCGGGCCTGCCTCCAAGTTGAGGGCACGAGGGTCGGGACCCTTTCAAGTTCTACGATGACTTGGCAGCAATGCTTATGAGCTTGACCTACCAGAGAGCTATGGGGTGCACCCTACTTTCAATGTGGCGGATCTGGTACCCTACAAGGGCCCCGCGGTGGAACCCAGTGAGGAGCTTGAGCTTTTACCCCACCTTGAGAGGGACACTTCCGGAGGGACTCCACCTTCTAGCCTGAGAGACCGACGAGAGCAGATAGAGGCAATACTGGATGAGCAGAGCATCATCACGAGGCACAAGGTGTATCAGCGCTACTTGGTTAGGTGGAAGAATCGTCCCCCGACGGAGGATACTTGGGTGAGCCAGGAGGACCTGCTGCGGTTGGATCCCGACATTCTGGAGCACTATGACAGCCAGGCAGACCCACACTCGACAGGGTCGAGTTCTCCCCACCCCGGGGGATTTGATGAGGGCATCTCACGACACTCGCTATGGCTCGGGTCGCCTGCACATCCTTGATTTGGGTCGACTCATTCTCATCTTATGTATCTTTCTTTTATTGAGTCTTATCATATGTAATTTTCCTTTTATTGGGTCATGTCGCATGTATTTCCTTTTATTATGTCATGTTGTACTAGTCCATTTCCCCTATTTGGTCTAATTGGGCCCTAATACCTTAGTTTGGGCCTATTGGACTGAGTCTAGGACTTGTTTGGTCTTTTGCCTTAAATGGCAGGGTTATTTTTGTCTTGTAAAGATGGGTTGCCTATAAATAGCCCCCATCTCCCTCCATGTACTCACTTTTGATGATATATTGAAAATCACCTCATTCCACCTCTCAAGATCCCTCTCTTTTACTCTCTCTCTCTCATTCTCTCTCTCACTCTCTCTCTCCCCAAGGGGAGTTCGACCCCCACCCTCTCTCCTCCTTCCCCCTCACTTATCCCAACCCCCAACCACCTCCACTACCTCACCCACCTCCATTAAGGCCCTCCACTTCCCCATAGCCCCCCATTTACTCCCCTCTCCTTGTCCCAAAGAAACTCCTCCACCTCCCAACACAATCCCCCACTTCCCCACACAAACCCCACCCCTCCCAAGGCCAAATTCGAATTTCAACCTGCCCCCCCCCCTGCCCTTGGTCGCCCTAGACCTCTCCCCTTGGCCAAGTTCGCCCCCACCTTCCCTATCACTCACCCTCCCCTTGTGCCCACTCCCCTCCCCACCACCATCCCTAGCAGACCACCCCCATCTCCAGCCCCACTTCGCCCTCCCCACCTCCATCTCCCTAGCCTCCACAGCCCCTCAAACACCTCTCATCTCCCTCCCATAGCCATTAGAACTACCTTACACCTCTTCCTCTCTTGACCATTCCCTTTCCCACCTCTTCTTCGTCTCCTCATTCTCACCCTGTTTCAGGAAGTAGAATTACAACAACTTGCAGAGGATACCACGACCATCCCTCAATGACTCAGGAGGCGAGGCCTACATTTCTGGATTCTTCTGCAAGTTAGCTTTCAAGGCGAGGTGGTTTCGTCGGCATCCGAGCTCGGTGCTATCCGCAGCAACCATTCTCCCCCGACTGCGCAGAACCTCTCAGACCAGGAGCCAGAACGGCAGAGCAGACTCTTCCACTACGAACCTTGAAGGAACCAGCCTTCAAGATCTTCTACAAAGATCTTCCTCCCCCTGTCAGCGTCCAGTAACAGAAGGCGGAACCCCGTTCGGCATCCGACAACCAGAGATATCATTTTCTACCACAATCATGCCGATCTGCCTCCTCACAGTCTGCACCGACCACCGTCTACTCCTCTGGACACCCAGCTCATCTCCGACTTCAGAAGACTTCTCCGTTTGTTTTTATACAAAGTAGACTCGTCCACGGTTCCAAAGAGTCCAGCGGTGCCAGATTTGGAGCTCAGGAGCGGTCGTGGCAGCTTCTGCAACCTGCTGTTTCAGATCGTGTTCGGCCAGAGACCAGAACTGCAGCCACCTTCCAGTCGCCGGAGCAGCCAGCCCCCAGATCGGAACGTCGTCAAAAAAATTCAAGCCTTACCCCTCTCCAGTTAGGAAGCTTTTGGCGTAAGTCTCGTCAGATTCTGAGCTCGGAGGAATTATTGGCAGCATCGACATCGACCCTCTGTCCAGAAATACAGAAGCTAGGCAGAATCGGCAGAGCTCGGAAAGTCGACTCTACCTCGCTCATTCCCCTCCCCGCTTGGCTGGCTGAAGGTCCCTCCCTACATGGAGGTAATTTTTGGTTGTAATACATTAACCCCCCACCCCAAGATCCCCCCCTTGCATGGGGTGTAGTGCTGTACCTCTTCACATTTTCAGGTCAAGCTCCATCGCGGCGGCGATCGGGTGTATACCCTCGCCTCCCGGCGCGCCCTCGTCTCCGAACGGGATCGGTGTCTTCACACCGATCAAGTGAGCTTCTGATCACACCCTTGTAGCTTCATTTCTGCAAATGTAGTATTACCTTGAATGCCCGTCGGACGGTAAAAGAGTGCTCGGACTTCTTTTTAAGCATTATCGTGCCCACCGCGGCCCGTGAGTGAGTGCCACCCAACACCCCGCCTTGTGGGCCAGCCACCCACAAAGTTGGGTCTCCCAGGCCCATTGGGGGTCAGCCTTAGCATTGTAAGTCCATTAGGACAATTGGGTCCCGCCTCGGACCCTCACCATCATCTCCCGGACCCATCGGGTGAACGTGTGAGCCGAGTGAGCAAAAATCGTCATTGTGAGAATCATTGAGCGCTTGTATGCTTGCGGGTCTAAGTCCTACGGTCATCTCATCATATTTAGTGGTCTTTGGGCTGTGCCACATCAGAATCTCCCCTTTAAAAAATTGTCCGATTAAAGCGTGTAACAGAACGATGATAAGGAATTAACACAAATAGGTGCCTTGTATGACACAGGTGCTCTCTTCTAGCGAGAATGAAAGATCAGATAATCTGAACTTCTGATCTACTCTATATGCGCTAATGTGCAAACCCAATTCCAATCAAATATGCTGTGTGCGAATAACCACTCACTATATGAAAGAACACATCGAGCCTAAGCATGCATCTAGCGAAACACAATAGACAATAAAACAACTGCACAGAAGATTTTTAGGTGGTTCGGTCCGCAGACCTACGTCCACCTCACACTCAAACCTGAGTGTGGCTTCCGCTGATATACAGCTTAAACTGCTGGGCCTCATAACTTGCCTACAACCACTGAGCAACACAGCTTGTTGTCCGAGGTATCCACCTCGCCCGCTGAGCAACACAACTTGCTGACTAGAGGAATCCTCCTCTGCAACGCTGAGCAATACAGCTTAGCTCTGCTGACTAACAGCTTGAAATAAGGTTCAAATGAAAATAAAAGATGATAAAACACAGTGACTGAAAGCTGTAAAAGATAGCAACATAAATGTGGGTCTCATGGAGCTGACTGGATTGGATATGATCCAGATTCCAGTAGGGACAGATCTTTAGATGAAGCTTCTCTTCTTCTCCTCTAACTCTCTATCTCTCTCTCTATCTTTCTTCTTCTTCTTTGTTTCTTTTCTTCTCTGCTGCTCTCTCTCTTTTTCTCTCTCCTTCTCTTATTCTCTCTTTCTCTTCTTCTGGATCGTGCAGGCTCTTTCTGCTTCTGCTCTTTCAAGTAAGTTCCCTATTTCGATCACTCTGCTCCTCAGGAATAAGCTTCTTATTTATAGAGCAGTGAACAGATAGGGCGTGTGGTCATCACGATTCTCGCCTGAATATCTAGGTCACGTGTCAGCATCATAGCCTCGTTGCATTCCACGTGTCACGATCCTAGCGCTTTCTTTCATTCTCGAGTTATGTGCTCTTCTTAGATTCCTCGAACAGAAGTCCTGTCAGGTCAAACTTATTATCAGTTTAAATCAATCTGAAGGAAAAGAAAAGGATGCATCTAGTTAGTTCGAGATTTGAACTAAGCATGTACAGACTTGATGGTGTGTAATGCAGTATGCATATAGGAAAGTATGCACATTGAAGAGGAATGCTCAGGCATGCCACCGAGATGTGTACAGACTTTTGTGTGCAAGCGACAAGACGATGTACAGACTTGCTGTGCCTAGAGTTTAAGCATGAATGCATAATGCACAGACCTAATGAAACTATGCACGAACTTTAACTCCATGAATCAACAAAGGTTGTACAGACTTAATGAAATGATGCACGAACTTAAATGCTAGTATCAACACAGATTGTACAGACTTTGTGTATTTGTGTATGCGTGAGGCAAAGCGATGCACTGACTATGTATATGCATGAAGAACACGGGCTGTACTGACTTCGTCGAGTGAAACAATGGAGGTTGTATAGACTAGCCACCAAAGAATGTACATACTTTATGTGCAATGTACAAACGATGCACAGATATGTCACTGAAGAATGTACAGACTTTGAGTGCATGGTACAAAAGATGCACAGACATGCCGTCGAAGAATGTGTAGACTTTGAAGTGAAAGATGCACATATGCATATAGTTAGTCGCGTGCAGCAACAAATGTTGTACAAACTTGGTGACGAAGTATGCACTAAGAAGACATGCAGTCTAGGCAAAACTCTGTACAGACTTAACCTTGACCTGCACCGAGTATGCCAATGTGATGCAATGAAATGCACTGACTCAAATGTGTGCAATGTTAACTAATGCACCGAGGCAGAAAATGCACTGACCTCCTATATGCTTAAGAGAAACATATTTGATGAAATGCCCTGCACACACATAAGATTTATACAGATGCATTGACTCTATGTTCATAGAGTTATCTTCATGCATGCATGGAAGTGCACTAGCCTTTATGCAATGAGATGAATATGCACACAACATGTTCGATGGAATGACATGCAAATAAGATGCTCAATCAATCATTCATATGCAGACACATGGTGACTCATAGTGTTTGCTATCATCAAAATCACAGGGGCACAACAATCTCCCCCTTTTTGATGATGGCAACACTATGAGTCACACTGACTCGAATTAAATTGTTCTCCCCCTTTGACTTCATCAAAAAGTAAATAGTTTGAGAGAGAAAAAATAAGCATGTATGAAAAGATTGATATAACATCTCCCCCTTTGACTACATGAAAGTACATTAGAGATATTCTCCCCCAAAGTGCAATATGACACCACATATTCTCCCTGGATAAAAAGGAAGAACAACCATACATGAAACTCCCCCTGAATAAAGGAATACAATCAACAAGCACAGGGGAAGTTAGACAATCAAGTATCAATCCTCCCCCTTTAAGAAGCAATAAATGAAATCTGTTCAACAGTCCTTGCTCAGAATAAAGCAAAAGTTTCAAGAGGATATGTGAGGAGTGTGTCACAGCAACAAGAAGTAGATTGAGGAAGAATGTCAAGGCAACATACCGAGCACAGGATCTTTCAGTAACAGTTCAGTAGAAAGAGTGAGCATTTTCAAGTAATGATCAGGAAACAGATGTGCAAGATGATGGAGCAGTTAAGGATGTAACTGATCAGACGAAATTTTATTCCATGTACCACTGTTATAAGTCCAATTAAGGATAGACTCTCCTATCATAAGGGGTTATGAATTAAACTGCATGATAAAATGGGTTTAAGCATGATGTATACCAAATTTGACAATTGTATACAATACTCATATCTGAAACTGAGTTTTAATAAAGGTGAACCAATTATTCATATAGCATTCCAGTTCAATCCTCTTCCATCTTACTCAATTAATCTCAATGACTCCTTTAGGAGTTACACATTGTAGTATTGAGATTAAACACCTTTAATAGTATTTGAAGTTGACTACGTTGGCAGAAATTTTATGATATCCATTTTTAGATTTTACTTTTGAACTTCACTTTATTTTTCTTGAGCAATCTTGGTTGATTAACACATTTTTACATGAGACAAAACACGTCTCAGGTGAAATGACCCAGTTGCTCAGTGTGATAACCGCATTGTCTCTCGAATATGAGAACAGAGTTAGCAATTGGAGTGTCTTTTTACATGAAGAAACACCTTGATCAGAGGCCGGGATCCCCAGTTACTCAACACAACCATGCCATTGCTCTGTCAAACTTTGCAATTATTTTTATACCAGATATAACTGTGGCACTTCATGACATAGGTTTACTCCATTTCTTTGAGGGAGGACCCAGTTTCTCAATGATCAAAGTTATTGCTCTGAATTTTACTTTTCTTTTTAGTCAACTTCAGACAGATTTAATGTTTAAGAACAATACTACTAACATGTATCTCAACCAAAATAACCTTGATTTCAAATTTTCAGATTTCAGAAGGTTTTGTCCAGAGATTACATGAAACAGTTGGTTAAAATTTATTAAAACTTGTGATTCAGATACTTTCAAGTCTTTCAAATTCAAATTCATGAATACATTAGACTTACACCAACGTAGATCAATCAGTTATTCTTAAACCTATATAATAGGAGTTTCTTTTAAGATATTAGATTTATAACTGAGGTACATAGATTTAAGTCTCTTCAAAATCAGTTCAAACAATATTTTGACAATAGCATAGACATTAACAAGCATGTATAGAAAGTGAGAATTGAAACACTTGCTTGTAGCAAATATGATCAATATGCATCAGACAGATTTTCAGAAAGCCAATAGCAGTGAGTTTACAAATATGCAGCAAGAGGTATGCACTTGAGCAATGCAATTCAGAAACTGATGACAGAGTCTGGAATTCAGTCAAACCAGATTGACAATAGTGATAGGGAAGAATTCAAGTGAGGCACTCCTTCAGCAAATTAGGAAGTACTAGATATAGATTCCAGATTAGAGGGAAGTGAGTGTTCAAATGATGATAAATCATAAACCAGTCAAGAGAAGACATTTGATAATGTGAATCACTAACACACAAGAATAGAAAGATGATTTAAATGACTGAACAGGAAGGGTTCAGTTTATGAAAGACTGATGAATTTAAAATGCTCCCCCTGTCTAGATGCAATGAGTCATTTCTTTTTAGATTTTTCAAATTTGATGATATGCAATACACTGCTCTACATGCATGCATATGCAATGACTCTCCTGGAGATATTTTTTGAACATGAATGTCATGAACATTATGCAGGGATAACCAAACTCCCCCTGACTATATGCAATGTATGAAGATTTTAAATGCAACAAGTGCAATGATAGAATGCAGGGAGTTTTGACAAATTATGCATCATGAATGGATATGTAATGCATTCAGCAAACGAAATTATCATGATATGCAAGCATCTAGAGCACACAAATTTAGAAGATAGAATTTAAGCAGAGTTTTCAGAACTAACATGTACAGTGCAATCCTGGAGGTTTCATTCTTGAGTGCCTTGGATTATTACCCCTTTTATTCTTCATCCCCAAGGCACACATGCAAGAACAGTTCCTTATTTTGCAAACTTAGGAACCCAAGAATTCTTGGATCCTAGATTGTCAGTGGAACCTCTAAAGGGTTCTTTCCACATTTTCTGAGCAAGTAGATCATCAGACTTCATCATAAAACAGTTAGACATTGAATGTCCTAACTGACCACAATAATAACCTGAACTAACAGGCTTTGTGTACTTATCGTGCATGAAAGAATTAGCATTGCATTTCTGGTTATAATTAAACATGTGTTCATACTTCCTATGAAACACTTTCCTTTCTTTAACTCACCAACAGTCCTTGATTGTATGGCCATCCTTCTCACAATTGTAGCACTCTATGTGCTTACCTTTAGAACCAAGAATAAAAATATCTTTCTGTGCAGGGAAGTTGACAAATTTAGAATTAAATTTTCTACCCTGAGCATGCCAGCAGAAGACAGCAATGTGACCAAAATTCCCACAGCAATAATATTGAATTTTCTTTTTCTGATCAGTAGAAGGTTTCCTAGGAAAATGATTTCTAGGATACATTCTAACAGCATTTCTTTCATCATTTATCAATGTTACACAGTTATGCATAATATGTCCAACCTTCCCACAATAGTGACATGTTACTACCTTTTTATTCACATTCACTTGATTGACAGAATTAACATTTGCATGAGAGTGTGAATGTGTGTGTGAGCAGTGAGCAGCATGCACATATAAATCAAGGACATGTTTGGACTTATTCATATTAACATTTTTCTTTGATTTTTGAAACTTTTTCTGATTTTTATCTGAATTTTTGACTTTCTTTGTAGTGAATTGAAAGATAGAAGCACTAGATTGGTTAGCCTGTTCAGAACTTTTCACGAATACAGTTGGCTTCTTATTTTCATTAGTTTGTTTATTGACAGGGACATAGCCTAGTCCTTCTTTCTGAAAATTCACCTTAGTGCCAAGCAGTTTGTTCAAATTTTCCTTTCCTTTCACAAATTTAGACATAGAGGCTTTTAGATCATCAATTTCAGTTTACAATAACACAATGTCATCTTCACATGAGATTATTTGATTATGCAAACCATCATTGAGTCTTTTCAAATTTTTATTTTCCTGCAATATCTTCAAATTCTCATTAGCTTCTATGTCATTCAAAATTGCCTTACCTTTTTCAATGTCCATCAGTTTTTCAGAAAGCACAATGTTCAAAACCATCAGTTTCTTGTTTTGATCTTTTAAGTAACCATTTTCTTTAAACAGTTTTTCTCCACTTTCTTCAACCTCAATTTTCTTTTCATTGAGCAACATTTCTTCTTTTAATGACTCAATCAAGGTTTCTTTTAGGCTCAAATCAGATTCCATGATGTCACACAATTTTTTTAAAGATGAATAATTTTCACATGATCCTTCTTTATTTTTCAATTCTGATTTTAGATTTTCATTTTCAGCCTTTAGACTTGTGATTTTAGCATTTTTCTCTTTTCTTAATTTTCTCTTTTCTGATTTAACTCTTTCATATTTATCCAGTAGATGCTCATGCATGGCAACTAAATCATCATATCTAATATCCTCGGTCTCAGAGTTTACCTAGGATGGAGACTCATCTTCAGTCTGATCCCTTCTATCAGCCATCATACAAACTCCAACTTGTTCCTTATAGATGGTGTTTATTTTGTCTATTATTTCCTTCCCAGACTTGCATCCTGCAACACATGGAAACTTTTCAATATTAACTGAGTTTCTCAGAATGTTAAAGACAGTAGCATTCTCACTGTCTTTTATCCTATCCTCTCTAGACCATATGGTCTTATTTTGAGGTACTTTATGTGGGCCTTTTGATACAAGACTCCATAGATTTGGATCAATGGAGTTCAGGTGAACACATAGGCCGCCTATCCATTTGTTGAAGTTAGAACCATCAAAAACAACAGAAAATGCCATTGAAGGAACAACTGAATAAGTTCAGATCAAAAAACCTGAAAGATAAGATGACAAATGCACCGAACTACAAATAGCAACGCACCACACAGACTAGCAGGAGCCTCTGCAGATCGTTGGATCTGGAAGCACAGAGACCCGCTCTGATACCAATTGTTGGGACTGGTGCGATAGATTCAGAGGGGGGTGAATGAATCTCCCCTTTAAAAAAATGTCCGATTAAAGCGTGTAACAGAACGATGATAAGGAATTAACACAAATAGGTGCCTTGTATGACACAGGTGCTCTCTTCTAGCGAGAATGAAAGATCAGATAATCTGAACTTCTGATCTACTCTATATGCGCTAGTGTGCAAACCCAATTCCAATTAAATATGCGGTGTGCGAATAAACCACTCACTAGATGAAAGAACACATCGAGCCTAAGCATGCATCTAGCGGAACACAATAGACAATAAAATCACTGCACATAAGATTTTTAGGTGGTTCGGTCCGCAGACCTACGTCCACCCCACACTCAAACCCGAGTGTGGCTTCCGCTGATACACAGCTTAAACCGCTGGGCCTCACAGCTTGCCTACAACCGCTGAGCAACACAGCTTACTATCCGAGGTATCCACCTCGCCCGCTGAGCAACACAGCTTGCTGACCAGAGGAATCCTCCTCTGTAACGCTGAGCAATACAGCTTAGCTCTGCTGACTAACAGCTTGAAATATAGTTCAAATGAAAACAAAAGATGATAAAACACAGCCACTGAAAGCTGTAAAAGATAGCAACATAAATGTGGCTCTCATGGAGCTGACTGGATTGGATATGATCCAGATTCCAGTTGGGACAGATCTTCAGATGAAGCTTCTCTTCTTCTCCTCTAACTCTCTCTCTCTCTCTATCTTTCTTCTTCTTCTTCATTTCTTTTCTTCTCTGCTACTCTCACTCTCTTTTTCTCTCTCCTTCTCTTCTTCTCTCTTTCTCTTCTTCTGGATCGTGCAGGCTCTTTCTGCTTCTGCTCTTTCAAGTAAGTTCCCTATTTCGATCACTCTGCTCCTCAGAAAGAAGCTTCTTATTTATAGAGCAGTGAACAGATAGGGCGTGTGGTCATCACGATTCCCGTCCGAATATCTAGGTCACGTGTCAGCATCATAGCCTCGTTGCATTCCACGTGTCACGATCCTGGCACTTTCTTTCATTCTCGAGTTATGTGCTCTTCTTAGATTCCTCGAACAGAAGTCCTGTCAGGTCAAACTTATTATCAGTTTGAATCAATCTGAAGGAAAAGAAAAGGATGCATCGAGTTAGTTCGAGATTTGAACTAAGCATGTACAGACTTGATGGTGTGTAATGCAGTATGCATATAGGAAAGTATGCACATTGAAGAGGAATGCTCAGGCATGCCACCGAGATGTGTACAGACTTTTGTGTGCAAGCGAAAAGACGATGTATAGACTTGATGTGCCTAGAGTTTAAGCATGAATGCATAATGCACAAATCTAATGAAACTATGCACGAACTTAACTCCACGAATCAACAAAGGTTGTACAGACTTAATAAAATGATGCACCAACTTAAATGCTAGTGTCAACACAGGTTGTACAGACTTTGTGTATTTGTGTATGCGTGAGGCAAAGCGATGCACTGACTATGTATATGCATGAAGAACACGGGCTGTACTGACTTCGTCGAGTGAAACAACGGAGGTTGTACAGACTAGCCACCAAAGAATGTACAGACTTTGTGTGTAATGTACAAACGATGCACAGATATGCCACCGAAGAATGTACAGACTTTGAGTGCATGGTACAAAAGATGCACAGACATGCCGTCGAAGAATGTACAGACTTTGAAGTGAAAGATGCACATATGCATATAGTTAGTCGCGTGCAGCAACAAATGTTGTACAGACTTGGTGACTAAGTATGCACTAAGAAGACATGCAGTCTAGGCAAAACTCTTTACAGACTTAACCTTGACCTGCACCGAGTATGCCAATGTGATGCAATGAAATGCACTGACTCAAATGCGTGCAATGTTAACTAATGCATCGAGGCAGAAAATGCACTGACCTCCTATATGCTTAAGAGAAACATATTTGATGAAATGCCCAGCACACACATAAGATTTATACAGATGCATTGACTCTATGTTCATAGAGTTATCTTCATGCATGCATGGAAGTGCACTAGCCTTTATGCAATGAGATGAATATGCACACAACATGTTCGATGGAATGACATGCAAATAAGATGCTCAATCAATCATTCATATGCAGACACATGGTGACTCATAGTGTTTGCTATCATCAAAACCACAGGGGCACAACAAGAAAAGTAAAACTCACCATGCTCATCCAAACATGCACCATAACATGTCCAATGCTAAATATCATGTTTTCCACAAAATGAATGTCCATTGTTATTATTGTGGTAAACATGGTCACACTGTGCATGATTGTTTTATTTTGAGAAATGATGAGCTTAGAGCATGACAGTAAGTGAAAGAGCAAGAAAAGAAACATGTCAACACTGGCAAAGGACCTACTCAGCAGATATATGCACAGAACTGCATGGGGAGTCAGAAGAGTCGACACTCCCATACAAGCAGGTCGTCACTCTCCATGGCTTTAAACAAAAATCTTCCTCCTTGCTACTCTCATTGTGGTAAGTCTGGCCCTACTGTCCAAGAGTGCTGGCATTTTAAGGGAAAGCATCACCTTCATGCCATGAAAGGTAAATCCCATGCTCATCCACAAAAACAAAATGCACATGTACACGCAAATAAACATAAAAAGAATGCTCAATCTTTTGTGCGCTGTTTTTACTGTGGGAAAAATGGTCATGACATGTATGATTGTCATACAATGAGGAAGGATGATCTGACTTCCCTGAAATAGATGTGCCACATTAGTGAATATGACAAAGCTGCTAACCTACAAGGACCCAAGCAATCTTGGGTACCTAAAAATTCCAAATGAGAATTTTGGGTGCAGGATGTCTTGGAGTTGAACAAAGGATCATAAGGTAAATAAAAGCTCAAGGCACAGGTATGTACATAAACCTTTTAAGTTCAGTCATCTTGCATGTTTAGTCTTGACATGTAGATAGTGCATCATACGTCTGCCCAATGTCATTAGATTCTTCAAACTGAATTGCTCTTTGAAATGTAAAACCCCCATGGTGTGAGATGAAATTTTGAGCTAGATAACTTGCTCACAACATGCTTGATTTCTGTTATTTAATTCATGAAAAACTTGTTATGCTGATAAAGTTGATGTGATGATGAGTTGCTTAAGTCTTGCTATCAGCCACATGAAATGCTTGGATTTTGGTTTTGATGATGCATACCATGGCTGCATTTTCAACTCGTTATTCATGTTAGCATTGTTCAAAGGGGGTGTCTATTGGCATCATCATCAAGTTGCATTCATGTGTGTTTGCATCATCTTGTGATCACACATACCTTAATGCACATCATGTTTAGAAGACACAAAAATGCACAATCATTCTGCAGCATCTTCATTGCATTGTGTATTCACATAAGTCTTAGGCTGCATAATTCATTGCCAACCCATGCATGTACTCAGGGGGAGTCAACATCAATCTAGCTTAAAGCATTTCACATCATTTCACTCTTGCACGGCCATGGTATATCAAATGTTGATGTATGGAAAGGCAGGTTATACTTGCCTAGAAGCACTCAATATGCGTGACGTTTCACCTCCGCCACGTACCATGCGTCAATGTCGCATATAGGCCATAGAGTAAGGGGGAGTTGTTTCTTTGCAGCATTCATGCATTTGTTTCATCTTCATACTATTAACATCATGGCATAGAATGCTTCTTCTCAGGGGGAGTTTGCCCATCATGAAAATCCAGTCAAAACTCTACCTTGCAGTTCAATAGGTTGACCTCACTCCTTTGACAGGTCGACCCCACAGTTCTATCTACCTGAAAATTACCTCTACTGAGCTCCGGGTGTCGACATCACACAATGTCAGAGTCAACACTTACCTGCACCTGATAACTTTATCTCTTCCATTCCTATTTGAGCTCAGTGCATAACCTCAGGGGGAGTGTTCACCATTGATTCTCAAGCTTCCATTCATATGTAACACTCTCTTTTTATATCAAACCACTGCATCATATTGCTAACATCCTTCTGTGGTTCAACTTGAATTCAAAGTACCTTGAACTTCTTGGAGGATTCCCTATCTATTATTGAGGTTGTTTATCAGAGTAAATCTTCAAGAAGAATTTTCTTTTCTAGAGTCTTGTGATTGTCTTGAACATGAATGATTTTGGTTTAACATTAATGATTTCTTGAGTCTTGAAGTTTGATGGTCTTGAAAATATTTGTGGTCGGGCTTAATAGACTTAAACTAGTTTGATGCGACACCACGACCCCTCGGACCAAGATTTGCAAGCAATCGAACCGAACGGCGGACCCACTCAAGCGGCTTCACCCGTGTCGTGCACACCCGGGTCCGTAGGTGGACCGGCAATAGTGGTGAGGGTCCGAGGATGGACCTCGCCTTTCCAAGGATTTGACTAGCTTGGGCTGAACCCCTAAGGGCCTGGGATGCCCAAATCCATGGGCGGCCAGCATGCCAAGGGTGTGGGATGTAGTGGCTCTCTCACAACTCGCTCCGCGGCAGACACTCGATTTGATTGATTTTGGATCGGGCACTCCCTCGCCACCGACGGAACTAAGAAGCAATACTAGTTAAGCAAGAAGTGCTAACCAAGAGGAGTGCAACCAGAAGCTCACCTGATCGGCGTGAAGACGCCGATCCCGGCCGGAGACGAGGGCGAGCGGGGAAGCGTGGGCTACCCGCACGCCGCGCCGATGAAGCTTCGGCCGATGACCTGCTAATACATGCACTACTCCTCACGCAGGAGGGGGAAATTGGGGTGGGGAGAGTAGGGTACAAGCAAACACTACCTCCACGCAGGGGGGGGCGCTAAGCCGGCCAGGCGGGGAGGGGAGATTAGCTTGGATCGCGCCGATGGAGCACCTTGCCGATTCTATCCCGGTCTGGAACAGCAGAACAGGGGGTCGGAGTGGTCGCTGCTGTGCACTCCTCCGAACTCAGAATTCCACGAGACGGCCGGGACGGGCTCTGGAACAGGGTCCCTGCGATCAGATTCGGACTGCTCCCTGGGTGTAGCAGCAGATGGATGAAGGCACCACGGCAGCTCCCGAAGTCCAAACGTGGCAGGACCAAGTCGAGGACGACCGTGGACAAGTCTTTTACGATCAGCAACCAAGATGGGCACCAGACAACGTCGGGGTGGCGAGGAGAGTTCCGTTGAGTGAGGGGGGGTTAGGACAAGACCCTGATGGCCTGTTCTGCGCACCTGGGAGAGAAAAATTGGAAACTGCTCTTCCTGATGCCGAACGGGATGCCGCTTGTGGGTGATGGTAGATGCCTTGTAGTAGCAGCTCTCAGCCAAGTGGCGCCTTCAGAAGTTGAGGGGTGTGGCCGTAGTAGCTTCTGCACTGTAGCTCTGGTCCAGGTTCTGGTCCCGGTTGCGCAGTCGGACAAGAATGGGCACCACGATCTGTAGGGAAGTCGAAACAAGACGATTCCACCTCGCCTGCGAAGAAGACTGGAAGACCTTTCCGGCGATGTATGGTGCACCTCCAGATGATGTTGGACAGAACCAGGACAATCTCTGCAAGTGGAGCTTCTTATGCTGCCTGCGAACTGGATAGAGTAGGTTGGTGAATGAAGTTGATAGTGGTGGGAAGGGGTGAAGGGGCTGCAATGGGGAGAGGGATAATGGCTGTGGGGCTTGGATGGAGGTGGATAGAGGTGGTGGAGAGGCTGGAGAAGAGGGCTGGGTCACAGCTAGCAGGTGCAGGGGGAGGGGGTTGCGACCAAGGGTGGAGGGTGAGAGAGAGAGGGGGGGCGCAAGTGGCTTGGAGGGAGAGGGAAATTTGAACTGAGTTTAATGTGGGGTTGGTTAATGTGGCCTTGGGAAGGGGAGGAGTTTCTTTGGGGAGGGGAAAGGTTACTTGGGAGAGGGGATTCTCTCTTGGGAAACTGAAGGGTTGTATGGGGAAGGGGAAAGGTTGCTTGGGAGGAGGGAGAGGTGACTAGGAGAAGGGGATTCCACCTAGGGGTTGGAGGGGGATTAAATGGGAGGTATGGGGAAGGGGGAGGGGTCTTAATTAGGGGTGAATAGGGAGGAGAGAGAGTGAATTTCAAAATTTAGAGAGAGGAGGAGAGAGAATGGGGTTCGCCCCCTTTAGAGAGAGAGAGAGAAATAGAGAGAGCGCTAGAGAGGTAGAGTGAGAGAGAGAGAGAGAGAGAGCACAGGAGTTTCAATATTCAACTCAAAATTTTCATTCAACAATTCATTAGCCTCCAAATGAGGGATTGGGATTCTATTTATAGGAATCCCACAATTTAACTTAAGTCCCTGACTTTTGGACTACTAACACTAAACCAAGGGGAAGGGGGCGCCCCTGGGCCTAGCCCATATAATTGGGCCCAATAACACACATAATGACTTAAGACTTAGGTAAATAACTACCTAACCTAGGTATTGGACTCAAATAAAAGGAAAAGTACATGATAAGAAATGAAAATTACATCATATGACTCGAAATAAAGTGGCAAACGAGATGTAGCATAGTTGGCGAGCATCGGGGTCCTCGATCAAATGAAATTGCTGGTGATGTCCTCATCATACCCCCGGGGTGCGGAAAACTCGACTCCGTCGAGTATGGGCCCACCGGGAAAGTGGTCCTCTCCAGCGACTCAGAGTGAACCTCAACCTCTAAAACTCAACCCTGCGTCTGCAACCAGGGGACGGTCCTTCATCCTCTCGAGGTGGCTCAGGCGCACCCTCTTGCTGGGGAGGGAACCCTGCTTGCCCAGTATTGCCTCCGTGTGCACACGTCGGATTCTCAGGCTAATTTTTTGTGGCTCTCCGAGGGTGTCCCTCTCAAAGGAAGATAAAGGCTCGAGGCACTCACTAGGATCCACCGCGGTGCCCATATAGGGTGCCAGATCCGCCACGTGGAAAATGGAGTGAATCCCAAAAACCCATTAGTAAGTCCAACCTGTTAGCCAGGTTGCCAAAGTCACTCGGAACTGGGGAAGGTCCAAGTCCTCATGCCCTCGAATTGGAGGTGACCCTAGGGTAGAGCCACTCCAATGTCATCATCACCAGATTGCCTACTTGGAATTCCAAGTGGCGCTCGCGAGCTCTTGTCCGCTCTTTGTGAACCTCACCGCTCGTCAAGAATTCCTTGCGTGTATGCTCATGCCGTGTATCATAATGCGGTGAGTGGGTGTGAAAGAGGATAGTATGCAAAGGTGGACCGGGGCAACCGTAGATAGACCTATCATGCATAGATGTGATGAAGACTTTCATGGACTCAGGGGGGCCGGGGCAACCATAAGTGGACCTATCATGCATGGTGGCGGTAATTACCGAGGGACTCGGACATCCATGTATGCTCCATGCATGCATAAGAGCTATGACGAATGTGGGAGGACCAGCACATCCAAATGTGGCTCTATCAGGTATGGGTGCAATGAATGCCGGAGGACCTGGACTTCCATGTAGACTCCTATCATGCATAAGATGGATGATGAATGGGGGTGGACCTACATATCCAAATGTGAACCTGTCATGCACTGGACCTAGTGTGTATGTGACATAAATGAGACGACTAGCCCTACCAGATGGGGCAAAATGTTGTGGCACATGCATTCCTATCAAGATGGTCCCATCTTTTGGTGAGGGTTGATTTGGGGGTCTCCACTCATGGTGTTCGAAGGGGTCCCAGAAAGTGAACATCTTGGGATGGGTCAATTCCTCATTTCCTGGGTGGATGTCACCCTTGGTCATGGCTCTCATAGCGAGGACTAAGTTTTGGAATGGGTGGTTTAGGTTCAACATGGTGGGTGAGGCTAGGAAAAGGAGGGTGGTGGGTAAGGCGACTAGGTCCCATGGGTTCATTGGCTTCCATTGGGAGGGATCAAAGGGGTCATGGAATGGGTTGCCAAGGAAGAGATATTCTATGTCCTCAAGGTCTTTAAATGATGGTGAGTCATCCTCCTTCAAAGTAATTGGTCCAAGATCTCTAGTGTGTTGACCGTTTAAGGCATTAGGGATCTCAAAGGGTGGGGAGTAGACCAGAGTGGGTTCTTCCTCCAAGGGGAGAAATAGGAGGATCTCAATAGTGCAATGCCCACTCGTGCAAATGGAGGTGATGGAGCCAATGGTGGGGTGGGCAAAGTTAATGGTGCTAGGCTCCGATGAACCGATCAAGTGGACTTGCCAATATAGGCAATCCACTAGGTCTCCCAAGTCTCCCACAAAGTAGAAGGTTTGGAGAGTGACATGGGGAGGCCGGGTGGGAACAATTTGGGATTGATATCCCAATGGTGTTGAGCTAGGGAGGGTGGGACTTTGCTTGAGCCATTGGAGTATGGACTCATCTATGGTGAGGGTGCCATGTGTGATGGTGCAAGGCTTTTGAGGATCCAGACCATGAGGGGTGGGGGAAGATTGAGGCTCTTCTTCCTTATTGGTGGTAGCTTGGGCTTCCTCTATGGTGATAAGAGGGTCTAGATGGGCATAAATCTTCCTAAGCTCATTTCTCATCTCAACCCAAGAGTTGATGGGCTCTTGCCTTCCAACTTCCCTTAAGCCTACAATGTTTTGCCATTCATTCCTAACTTGGCGCCAGAGCAAACTTTTGGCATAGTTGACATGTATCGGCCCTGATAGAGTGAACCTCGCAAAATGTTGGTCTATGGAGCTCTCCCATTCTAGATATATACTAGGGTCGGATCCATCAAACACAAAAGCCGCTAATGGGTCTAAGGATGGCGAATAGGCTAAGTAGGAAGTGGTCATGATGAACGGCTGATGAATGCAATGGCCCTAGGACAAGACTTAGTAGAGACAAGTCTAGAACTTGCTATAATACCAATTTGATGCGACACCATGACCCCTCGGACCTAGATTTGCAAGCAATCGAACCGAACGGCAGACCCACTCAAGCGGCTTCACCCGCGTCGCGCACACCCGGGTCCGTAGGTGGACCGGCGATAGTGGTGAGGGTCCGAGGATGGACCTCGCCTTTCCAAGGATTTGACTAGCTTGGGCTGAACCCCTAAGGGCCTGGGATGCCCAAATCCGTGGGCGGCCAGCACGCCAAGGGCGTGGGATGTAGTGGCTCTCTCACAACTCGCTCCGCGGCGGACACTCGATTTGATTGATTTTGGATCGGGCACTCCCTCGCCACCGACGGAACTAAGAAGCAATACTAGTTAAGCAAGAAGTGCTAACCAAGAGGAGTGCAACCAGGAGCTCACCTGATCGGCGTGAAGACGCCGATCCCGGCCGGAGACGAGGGCGAGCGGGGAAGCGTGGGCTACCCGCACGCCGCGCCGATGAAGCTTCGGCCGATGACCTGCTAATACATGCACTACTCCTCACGCAGGAGGGGGAACTTGGGGTGGGGAGAGTAGGGTACAAGCAAACACTACCTCCACACAGGGAGGGGTGCTAAGCCGGCCAGGCGGGGAGGGGAGATTAGCTTGGATCGCGCCGATGGAGCACCTTGCCGATTCTGTCCCGGTCTAGAACAGCAGAACAGGGGGTCGGAGTGGTCGCTGCTGTGCACTCCTCCGAACTCAGAATTCCACGAGACTGGCGCCAAAACGTCACTGACAGACCCAGGTACGTCTACAAATTTTTGTGGGCGCTTCGAAGTCGACACCGGCCGGGACGGGCTCTGGAACAGGGTCCCTGCGATCAGATTCGGACTGCTCCCTGGGTGTATCATCAGATGGATGAAGTCACCACGGCAGCTCCCTAAGTCCAAACGTGGCAGGACCAAGTCGAGAACGACCGTGGACGAGTCTTCTACGAGCAGCAACCAAGATGGGCACCAGACGACGTCGGGGTGGCGAGGAGAGTTCCGTTGAGTGTGGGGGGGTCAGGATAAGACCCTGATGGCCTGTTCTGCACACCTGGGAGAGAAAAATTGGAAACTGCTCTTCCTGATGCCGAACGGGATGCCGCTTGTGGGTGATGGTAGATGCCTTGTAGTAGCAGCTCTCGACCAAGTGGCCCCTTCAGAAGTTGAGGGGTGTGGCCGTAGTAGCTTCTGCACTGCAGCTCTGATCCAGGTTCTGGTCCCGGTTGCGCAGTCGGACGAGAATGGGCACCACGATCTGTAGGGAAGTCGGAACAAGACAATTCCACCTCGCCTGCGAAGAAGACTGGAAGACCTTTCCAGCGATGTATGGTGCACCTCCAGATGATGTCGGACAGCACCAGGGCAATCTCTGCAAGTGGAGCTTCTTATGCTGCCTGCGAACTGGATAGAGTAGGTTGGTGAATGAAGTTGATAGTGGTGGGAGGGGTGAAGGGGAGCAATGGGGAGAGGGATAATGGCTGTGGGGCTTGGATGGAGGTGGATAGAGGTGGTGGAGAGGCTGGAGAAGAGGGCTGGGTCGCAGCTAGCAGGTGCAGGGGGAGGGGGTTGCGACCAAGGGAGGAGGGTGAGAGAGAGAGGGGGGGCGCAAGTGGCTTGGAGGGAGAGAGAAATTTGAACTGAGTTTAATGTGGGGTTGGTTAATGTGGCCTTGGGAAGGGGAGGAGTTGCCTTGGGGAGGGGAAAGGTTACTTGGGAGAGGGGATTCTCTCTTGGGAAACTGAAGGGTTGTATGGGGAAGGGGAAAGGTTGCTTGGGAGGAGGGAGAGGTGCCTAGGAGAAGGGGATTCCACCTAGGGGTTGGAGGGGGATTAAATGGGAGGTATGGGAAAGGGGGAGGGGTCTTAATTAGGGGTGAATAGGGAGGAGAGAGAGTGAATTTCGAAATTTAGAGAGAGGAGGAGAGAGATGGGGTTCGCCCCCTTTAGAGAGAGAGAGAGAAATAGAGAGAGCGCTAGAGAGGTAGAGTGAGAGAGAGAGAGAGAGAGAGAGCACAGGAGTTTCAATATTCAACTCAAAATTTTCATTCAACAATTCATTAGCCTCCAAATGAGGGATTGGGATCCTATTTATAGGAATCCCACAATTTAACTTAAGTCCCTGACTTTTGGACTACTAACACTAAACCAAGGGGAAGGGGGCGCCCCTGGGCCTAGCCCATATAATTGGGCCCAATAACACACATAATGACTTAAGACTTAGGTAAATAGCTACCTAACCTAGGTATTGGACTCAAATAAAAGGAAAAGTACATGATAAGAAAATGAAAATTACATCATATGACTCGAAATAAAGTGGCAAACGAGATGTAGCATAGTTTGCGAGCATCGGGGTCCTTGATCAAATGAAATTGCTGGTGATGTCCTCATCATAGTTTCTCATGTTTTGACTTGTTATGCCGTCTTGAATCTGAAAGATTTTTTGAGTACAAAGACATCCTTGATCGAGAAACTTCAGCTAAGTATTGTCTTTAAATATTTGTTGAATTTGTTTATTTCAAAAAGTGGCTACAGTTAAAATAAGCTCAAGGCCGAGCAATGGCACTGTTGCTGAGAAATATATCTCCTCATCAAAGAAAATGAGGTTCAATATATCATGAGGTGACTATGCTATCTCTGTTCTAAGTGAGGCAAAATCATGAGCTACACTGAGTAACTGGGGGTGCTTGTAATGCGGGACAGATGACCGACTCGGGCTAAGACGTACGACCGACTCGATGTGCGGCCAGCACTAGCACACTAAGGCAAGCTGGGCGGCTGACCACCGTGGTATTCTCCAGGTGGAGACGTCTCTCAACAGCGACTCTCTTGAGCCCGACGATCGTCCCTTGCGAGGGAAACGTGGGGATCGCGGCGATTAAGAAACCACCGTCGCCTAGGGTGCTAATCCGCGCTCGGTGCTCGATTGGAGCTACGGAACGGGCACTCACAACTCACAATCACAGTGAAATTTGGAACTAGCTAACGGCCCTAATCTCACAATCGCAGCAATATAGAAAGCATACTAAACAGCAAATGTAAAGATCGGAATGAGCACGTACCTCCACGCCTAGGCGTGGGGAAGACTCCCGGCCGATTTCCGAACAACCCCGATATACAAATGCAATAAGATTACACTTTCAGAAATATATGCCCACTCCACGCAGGGAGGTATAGGGCTAAAAATGCCAATTTTGGGGTTGCTGGAACCCGGGTTGACGGGCCCCACTCGCAGGAGGCGAGGAAAGCGTGCCGGAGCCGCTCGGGTACGCTGACGAAAAACTGATCCGGTTCTGCCCGTGCTGGTCACCCTGCGCAGCGAGCTTGCGGAGGTTGGTACAACCATATCCGATGCCCGATCGGAGCGCCGTTTGTTGGAGAATGTCGGTGACTGGATGTAATATCTTCACTCCGAAGGGCGTGATCAGATGCTTTCAGATCTGGGCACAGCGACGACACTTCTCAGGTTCTAGTTTTGTGCTCACAGAACTGCACAGCGACACGGTAAAAATATGAAATAATGGTTGCTGATGTCGGATCGGGGCGCTCTTTATGGGAGAACGTCGGCGACGCCCTGAGGAAGAAATACTCTGAAGACCTCTCACATGGATCTTGGCCGGATGAAGGTGGGGCAGGCTCTGAACGTCGACTCAGATCTCAGCCGGACCTACTTAGACCAGCCCGCGTGATCCCACGAGATCTATCGTCACAATCAGCACCGGTCACGGATCGAGGCAAAACCAGCGGCAACGCGAAGAGGACTTAAAATACTACGATTTCTCTTTAGAAACCAACTTCTGATGGCATCGGAGTTGGGCTCCAAGAATTAAAACACAGACATCTTCAATTCTGGGCAGCATTCAGGAACCGATCTACGTGCCTCCACGAGAAAAATCGCCACCATTGCTCACGAACTCGGATCGACACGAAACCAAAGCTGAATCCTTTATAACTCGTAGTAGTATCAAGGATAAATCAGGTGAAGCCAGAAGATAAGAGGAAGAGGGGGGTAGATGGTCAAGTCTCATGACCTGAATACTATCCAGTCACAGGATAGGGTTGGGAGTCACACCCAAGGAAGAAGAAGTGAATCACTCACTTAATGCAATTTCTCACAAAATCTTTTCATTAACCTTTAAACACACATTGTACAAGCCTTTAAATAGGCATTACAAGAGGTATAGAGGGGAGGGGCTACGTGGGATACACAATGAGAGAGGGGGAGAACCCATTACAATGTGATAGTGAAAGGGGGGGGACAAGGGGCAATGGTGGCTCACCTAACTTTGAATTTCTTATAAAATGTTAGGTGGCAGCCATTGGAAAATTGACCAGCAGCCTTCTAATACCCCATGTGATAATTGGAGAACAAAACAAATGAACCATCTAGCCTAATAAGCCAAAAAATGGGGCGCCCCCTTCTTGGGCCTAGAATGGGCCACTTGGTGGTCTTGGCTTAAGCCCACCTATCCACTCTAGCTTAAGGCCCTTTCCATCTTGAGAACTCAAGAGTAAAAGAAGCCCATTCTAGTATGAGGCCTCTCCCACTTAGAGAGTCCATGTAGGAAGGGAGCCCATTTGGGCCTTGCTAGGCTAATGGGTTCTTCATATTGGTCCAAGGCCTTTCCTTTCTTATGGAATGCTTAAGGGCCTTTAACCAATTGGCCTTTTAAGGGTCTACCAACCAGCCCAATATAAAAACCCATGTATAATCTTCAATACAAGCCCAAATTTAATGCAAAAAGTGTCCAAATGGAAGCCAAATTATCCCCAATTCGATGGGAAGCCGATGTAGTCCACTTGGCGCTCCGCGTATGGCGCCGTCGGTTCGCCGACGTGTCACGTGATCGCCCTGGTGTCCGCACCAGCTTGCGTCTGGTAAACGAGCACACTCACGTCAAAAGGTGGTTGCTACACTTGACTGCTCGTAAAATGATAACAATCATCTTTCAAATGATTTCAAAAGAAAAATCTGAATGTGTAGCACTCATGAATCAAATCTAAGTCATCTAAGTGTTTAGACTCAACACTTATTGTGGTCACTCTCAAGGGAACCAATGTAACTGAATGAGTAAGATAAGAGAAGGTTAATCTTGTTTTGACATGAATTTATGGTTCACTACTATTAAACTTGCATGCAAATGTCTTCATGTGATTCTACTGAGTAGGCCAGAACTCATTAGCATTAAACCAATCTGAATATAAGAGCTGGTTCATTTGGGTTCTATAACTGAAAATTCTAAAAAAATCCATAACTCTGATTTATGAACTTGGTTTTAGATTAAAGAACCTTCATTCTCTCTTGAGAAGTCATATCTTGATGCTCCTTGTTGTTTGCCTTCATCTGCCATATCTACATAAATCATTCAGGCTGGCATGATTACATCACATTGGTATCATCCAACAAGTGGTATCATCTTGATGCTCTTTCAAGTCGTATCCAAAATCATTGGTGTCCTATGTCAAGTGATATCACATTGATTTCTCATTCATTGGGATGTGGCATAAGTCCTAGCATCATTACCATCATGCTTTCATGCAATAGGGTGGCATGCACGTCTTAACTTCATACAATTGTAGCTTGCATTTATCATTTCCATGCATTGCATAGAAAATCCAAAAAATCTGAAAACTAGAAAACCACTAAAAATCTTACAAAATTTGAAATCATAAAAGTGCTCCTTGGCTGCTCTATCCATCTTCTATTTGTGAAATTGAATCATGCTACTATGACTCCACCTCTCACACTTACATTGTCTTTGCCAAGCCACGGGACACCACCATGTTCGATACATCCATATCATTCATTGGTATCGGTCCTATAACTGGCTTTCCACAATTGGTTGTTCTCTCTAGTTATCTTGTCAACCTTAATAAGTGTACAACCATTGGCATGTATTTTCACATCATTTTCTGGAATGTTGCCTGCAATGACATATTTTCTCCACATTATGGTCGCTTGTAATGATGTCACATAGGAGATAACAGAGAATCATGTAAGTCATTTTGTGTGCGTCATTAATGTGAGTCTCTTTGTCTCTTTTCTGGATCTTTTGATGTTGTCAAAGGGGGAGAAGTTTATGTGAGTCATTAATCAAAGAATGTGGTAAGTTTATGTGAGTCAAGTTTATGTGAGTCATTAATCAAAGAATCCACTCTGTGTGTCAAAGGGGGTGAGAACCATGTGAGTCTTTGTCAAAGAATGTGGTAAGTTTATGTGAGTCATTAATCAAAGAATCCACTCTGTGTGTCAAAGGGGGTGAGAACCATGTGAGTCTTTGTCAAAAGGGGATAGGGAGAGAATCCTCTTCTTCTTCTTCTTAAGAATATTTTTGACTCATAGTTGCCATGTGAATTACTAATGCATGTGAATTTATAATGACTCATAGTTCAGAATGACTCATAGTTGCCATCATCAAAAAGGGGGAGAATGTTGAACATGTGTGCAACATGATTAATTTTATGGTTTTGATGATGTCTGCCTCTGTAGTCATTAATGAACTATACCTGCATTTGATAGTGTTAATATTCATTCATTTCAGGTCATTATACTTCCAGCATAAAAGATCAAAAATGACACACAAATCTAGGCAACTGGATACACAGATATCAAGGCATATGACAATATTAGAGGCACAGAAATCTAGCATGTTTCAAGCACAGAAATCAAGCTGAATAGCATCACACATAAGGTCATTGCATATTCTTCATATGGTCAGTGCATGTCTTGCCTTATGGATGGTTCAAGGTCGGTGCAACTTCTGGATAGCAAGCCACAAGATAATCCAAGGAATGGAGTGGAGTTGGCAAAAGTGAAAGCTCAATGATTGCGCCCTCGCACGAGGATCGACCTGCGCGGTCAGGTCGCGGGGATCGACCTGCCCGATCAGGTCGTGGGGGTCAAGGGGGCAGCGCCCCTTGCGTGGGTTTCTGGGGGAGGAGCCCCCGGAACAAAATTTTGATTATAAGAGCAATATAATCAATAGAAGTCTTTAAGACAGTTAAGGTCGATGCACAAAGAAGCATAACCAAGAGAACCCAAAGTCAAAAACTCAGTTGACACCTTCTAAACTGTCAAGGGTGATGCTACAGACATGAATGGGCTGCTAAAGAACTTAAGCGATATAGCTAAAGTAGTTAACGGACCGACCCGGGAAAACCCGGGGTCTGCCCAGCTGGCGGTCGACCGCCAGTCCAGGGGCGGTCGACCGCCCCAGCCAGCAGCCCACCGTCTGCAGTTCTTTCAGTGGCGGTCGACCGCCAGCCCAGTAGCGGTCGACCGGAAATCCCAGGGAACATCCGTCTACAGCGTTTCTCAGTAGCGGTCGACCGCTAGAAGCCACAGGTCGACCGCCAGCCCCGAGCCAACCAATGTTGACTTTGTTTTCCACTTCGAGAAAGGTCATTCCGCATGGATTTCTTTAATCCAAAAGTCACCTAATCACCCACAAAATGTGGATCTGATCTGGGATGTGTTTATTGGCCATCCAAATGTTGTGCCCCTTAGGCACAAGCATATGCTATGTTGTTTTGATGATAGCAACACAGTGAGAGTATCACAGGTGCATTCATTACAGTGAGTCAGTCATTGTGTTTAGCATACATTGCATTTGTTCTCTGTATAGATGCACTGCATTCTGTCAGATAGCTTCAGTTCAATATCTGCTATGTGCATACATTGCATCAGTGCACTTAGATGGGTCGACCCTCCTCTTAGATGGGTCGACCCCCCCAGACTCGCATGTCTATACATTCATGGCATTTATGCAACGTTTGTTCTGAAGTCTATACATTGCATTGCTGCCTTGCTGCGTTGCATGCCATATAGTTCATCCATTGCTTCAGTTCAATATCTGCCTTGTGCATACATTGCATCGGTGCATTGCTTCTTCTATGCATATACTGCATCAGTGCAAACAGTTGATGCATGCGTCTGTTAAGAAGTCTGTACATTGTTCAGGTGCATCGGTGCATTGCTTCTTCTGTGCATACACTGCATCAGTGCATTAACAGTCGCTGCTCATGCATATACAGAGTCTGCACACTGTCACAAGTCTACACATTGCACGTAGAGTCTATACATTGCTTTGTGTTGTGTTTGTGCATCGTTTAGAACACAAGTATATACATCCATGCATCATGGGTCGACCCCCTTCTTAGATGCGTCGACGCCCCCAGATTTCCAAGTCTATACACTCGATTGTCTTGCGTTGCATGCATCATTCATGAAGTCTATACATCGAGTTAAATGCTGGATAAGTCTGCACATCATCTATCATTCACTCTGAGTCTATTCACTGCTTCAAGCATTGCATTCTAAGTCTAGACAACATTGCACGATGAGTCTGCATATTCATTTAGCATGTCTGTACAACCAGCTGCTATGTTCTCAGTCTTGTATATATGAAGTCTATACGTGTTCTAGCGTTGCATTCACTAAGTCTGCACACGCATCAGGCTTGCATAACGTTGAAGTCTATACATCGGTGTCTTGTGCATGCTTCATTTGTTAAGTCTATACATGGCATTGTTCTGCATTCACCAAGTCTATACAATGCCATAGCCCTGCATATGTAGAGTCTGAACATTGCATTGCTTCGCATTCACAGAGTCTATACATTGCTTCAGCATTGCCTTCATATAGTCTGTACAGCATATGTTCTTCATATATGATCAAAGTCTGCACATTGCATTACACTTTAGAAGTCCATACAACGTCTGCACATCACACACTGCAAAGTCCATACATTCATGTCGCCTTGCAAAGTCTAGACATTGGAAAGTATATACACTGCATTGTGCATACTATGAAGTCTGTACAAGGTGTCGACACAAAATTGATAAGTTTCTGTTCTGTCTGTCTGACAGGGATTCCTTGCAGAGACTGATGACTGGGCACGTGATCCGAGGATAAGGGGAGTGACCATATGATGACACGTGGAATGCAGCCCAGCCAGGATGCTGCCAGGTGGTCGAAATGCCTCGGTTCTGGCAAAATTCCTTGGGTGGGAAATGTGGAAGCCACACGACCCTATCCACTCTGCTGCTGCTATATATATGAGCTTTCTTCTTCAGATGAAAGCTGCTCGATCAAGTGGAAAGTCTATACAGTGATGTTGAACACATGTGCACCATGATTACTCTTATGGTTTTGATGATAGCAGCTACTATAAGTCACATTGTGTTTGCATATGATGTCATTGTGTATCTGTTGAAGCAGTTTATCATTTCATCGAACAGGTTGCGGGCATGTGCACTGCATTCAAAGTCTATACGTTGGACAAAGTCTGTACATTGGACGAAGTCTATACGTTGGACGAAGTCTATACGTTGGACAAAGTCTATACGTTGGACAAAGTCTATACGTTGGACAAAGTCTGTACGTTGCTGAACATGAAGTCTGTACGTTGGCTGTCTAGCACAACTTGAAGTCTATACGTTACTGCAGATGAAGTCTATACGATGGCTGCATGCACAAAACAAAGTCTGTACGTTGCACAAGATAAAGTCTGTACGTTGGCTACTAGCACAACTCCAAGTCTGTACGTTGGTTGATGGCTGCAACATAAGTCTATACATTGGCTGGCTACTTCACACGCAAAGTCTATACATTACGTTCTGTTGTGTTCGTGCATCAAGTTACCAAGTCTGTACGTTCATGAAGCAAGTCTGTACAGGCTCATGCATACTCAAGGTGCAAAGTCTGTATAGAGTTCATACATGCACACAAAGTCTACACGTCCAAACCTTGATGCAAAGTCTATACAACAACTACAAGCTTCATTCAAATAGCCAAGGCCACTGCACAAGAAGAGAATCCAAGGTTAAAGACTCAGTTGATACCTTCTAGACCATCAAGGGTGATGCCACAAACATGCACGGGCAGCTAATGGAGTTGAACGACGCAGCTGAAGCGGATAACGGACAGACCCGGGCAAGCCCGGAATCAGCCCAGCTGGCGGTCGACCGCCAGCACAGGGGCAGTCGACCGCCCCAACCAGCATCCGCCAGTCTGCATGTCTTTCAGCTGGTGGTCGATCGTCAGCCCGTAGCGGTTGACCGAAATTCCCAGTGACCATCCGTCTATAGTGTTTCTCAGTAGCGGTCGACCGCCAGAAGCCACAGGTCGACCGCCAGCCCCGATGCAGCCATGTTTGACTTCGAAATCCACCTCGTGGCCAGCCCCTTGCCATGGATTTGTTTAATCAAAACTCACCTAATCTCCCATGATTTGTGGATCTGGTCTGGGGGGTGTCCAAGGACCATTCAAGGTCTATAAAACTAACACATGAGGGGTTGGAAACCCTATCACTTCATGGCTTCAAGAGAGATTAAGGGAGGCCATTTTCGAGGTACAGTAGCACCTCCGTGAACAGTGTTTCGGGAGGAAGTTCTTCATCCATCCAAGGTGATTCAAGTCCAGATCTGAAGCCATCTCAACCTCCAAGGAAGAAGAAGCAATCAAGGCTATCAAGGGTGATCTAAACTGCATCCTTCTTCTTCTTCATCAACTCAAGAAGATCAAAAGGAAGATCAAAGCTACATCCAACACTCTCTCCATCAACTCAAGGTGATTCAAGTTCATATCTCAATCCAGCAACCTCCAAGGAAGAGAAGAAGTAAGAAAGGCTAATAAGGGAGATCAAAGGAGGCTGCAAAGGTGTGTTCAAGGGAGAGAAGTTCGAGTACTGTAGCTGTGAACAGTACTCCGGGAAGAAGCTCTTCATCAAATCTCCAAGTGATTCATGCTACTTCAAAAGAAGATTCAAGCCCCAGCAATCTCAGACAAGATCCTTTCTCTTTGAGCATATTTCATATCTTGTTTGAGTGTTTTCATATCTTATTCGTTTTCCATTTCATTCAAACATTTGGAACTGAAGATCGTCCCTACCGGTGGTTAGTAAGAAGGCAGTCAGAAGTTGTCTGATCTGCAGTGTTGACGTCCCTACCGGTGGTTAGTAGGAAGGCAATCGGTGGTTATCCGATTTGCGGTTTGGTGTGCTGCACTAGTGAAGCCTCACCGGATTTGGTGAGGGGTGGACGTAGGACTGGGGATTCAGTCCGAACCACCTTAAAATCCTTTGTGTTGTGGTTTGATTGTGCGATTGATATGTGTTAGATGCATGCTTATGTTCAATATCTATATTGCGTAATCATCTTGCCAAGCAAATCATTTGTGTTCTTCGTCAAGCTAGTTATATTCCGCTGCTTATTTCATCATCTAGCTTTAAAGAGGGTTGCATTGTAAAAAGAGGGACAGATCTATTCACCCCTCCCCTCTAGATCCGCTGTCCACTGCACAACAAGTGATATCAGAGCCTAATCTCTCATTATGGGGTCCAACGACCTTGAGGGAAATGGTGGATCAGCGTCTAAGGGTTATTTACCTGAAGGACATTCTGTGAATAGGCCTCCTTATTTCACTGGATCTAATTATCCCTATTGGAAACATCGTATGCAGGTGTTCATTCGCGCCCAAGACTACGAACTTTGGCGAGTGATCAGCAAAGGTCCGTATGAGCTTACGGATAATGAGGACTTGTGGACCAAAGAACAGATAAGGCAATCCACTATCAACTCGAGTGCCAAACACATCATGCAATGTTTACTCCATCCAGTTGAATTCTCAAGAGTGGCTACCTGCACATCTGTAAAACTAATGTGGGACAAGCTAGAGGTAATCTACGAAGGAACCTCTCAGGTACGAGAAACAAAAGCCAACATTTTAGTTTCTGAATATGAAATGTTCCGCATGAAGCCTGATGAATCAATTCAAGATATGTATGCTCGATTAACTATGCTTACTAATAGTTTAACTGATTTGGGAAAGAAATATTCAGAGCAAGAAATTATAAGGAAAATTCTCAGATCGTTAACTCCAGCATGGCACACAAAGGCTACCGTGGTTGAAGAATCGAGAGATCTCGCAACTACCAAGGTAGATGAACTCATTGGGTTATTGATGACCTATGAGATCAACCTCAAGAATAAAGAGACTGAGGCACCTAAGAAGAAGCCCCTAGCTCTTAAAGCAGGACCTAGCGGTCAAGGCACTTCGGATGAAGGTGAGGATTCCGCAAGTGAGCGGGATGAGGATGATGTAGCCATGCTCACACGTAAGTTCAAAAAATTCCTGAGAAAGGAAGGTAAGAGCTTCATGAGAGGAAGGTCAAAGGTAAGAAATGGTTTCAAATCTAATTCTGAAAACTCTAAGAAATCTGATAAAATCATTTGCTATTCTTGCAATAAACCAGGGCATTTCAAGAATGATTGTCCCGACAGATTCAGAAAATCTAACAAATGGAAGGGCAAGAAGAAGAACAAGGTCATGGTGTCCACATGGAGCAATAAAGAGGAAAGTGATGACGGAACCAGCTCCTCGGACAAAGAAAAAGAAGATTTCTGCCTTATGGCCAAAGGTGATGAAGAAACCGAGGTAAATTCTCCATTTGAAGATTATACAATTGATGATTGGGAGGATGCATATATACAACTCATAGAAAAATATGAAATGTACAAAAAGGAGAATAAATCATTGAAAAAGAAAATTAACTCATTTGTGCATGATCATAATATGAATGATAAGAATGCTCTACTTGAGACTGAAATTGAAGATCTTAAGAAAATGATTGAGGATTTGGAGGAAGGAAGAAAAGAAGTGGCTGACTTGGAAACTAAAAATGAAGACTTAAGAAATGAGGTTGATAGCATGAAGCTCAAAATGCAAACTTATGAAAAGGATAGCAAATTGAACAATGAAAAGTATGAAGCTGTCAAACATGTCAACACTCAACTCTTGCAAAATATTGAAAACCTACAAAAAGTGTTAAAGGATAAACAACAATCTTTAGAAAAATTTGTGGATGGAAGAGAAAACCTAGATGCATTGTTAGGAACTATAATGAACCACAAAAAATATGGGTTGGGTTTTGATCCAACAAACAAAAGACCAATTGGGCTCAAAACTGTCGCATTTGTTTCATCTTTCGAAGCTTCCACCTCAAACACAACTCCCACACAAAACCAGCAAAAACAAAAGGAGAAAGGGAAAGAAAAGATTGAAGAGGCAGTCACCAACATTCCCAAAAAGCCTGTCCAAAAACCTAAGAAAGGTCGACCTTCCCCGCAGCATAGGTCAACACTTCCTTGGCCATTGCATGCTCAATTTTCTAGATATCACCAAAACTGGATTGCTCATTCATATAGGCCAACACCACCATACTTTCGGAGAAATTGTGATTCATGTGTTCATCAATCCTATAACTTTCAATCTCCTAGGTGGCAGAACAATCACTTTCAACCCAAAAACAACCAATGGCCACAATGGGTTAAGAAGCCAACTTCATCAAAATTTCACAAATCCAACAAAGAGCCTCTAAACAAAAAGGAAATATCAAGGCTGAAAAGAAAAACAAAATCACTACTTTAAGCAAACAAAATATGAATGTTAGAAAGGTTTGGATTCCAAAAGAAATGGTTTCATGTTTTGAAAATCTTAAGAGTTTGATGGGACCCAAAATTAGTTGGGTTCCAAATACAATTGCTTAATTGTTTGTGTAGGAATGTCTTGCAGCCATGCATAACAGGTGGTATCTTGATAGCGGTTGTTCAAGACACATGACTGGAAATAAAATAAAATTTTATCTCTTGGAGGAAAAGGAAGGAGGATACGTTACGTTTGGAGGGAATAACAAAGGAAAAATCATTGGAACATGTAATGTAGGTAAGAGCCTCTCCAACTCCATTGGAAATGTGTTGCTAGTTGAAGGTTTGAAATATAACCTACTTAGCATAAGTCAATTGTGTGATAAAGGTCATAAAGTGTTGTTTGACTCTCATGAATGTAGAATTCTTGAACCAAAATCTGACAAGGTAAAATTTTCTGATAAGAGAGTCAACAATGTTTACATGATTGACTTAGATGATCCTGCTCATTTAAATCTTTGTCTTGCTGCACCAAAATCTGAAATTACTTGGTTATGGCATCGTAGATTAGGACATGCTAGCTATAATGTCTTACATAAATTGTTAAAGCATTCAATGGTGAAAGGGTTGCCTGAATTATCATTTAAACAAGAAAATAAGTTGTGTGATGCATGTGCCCTAGGTAAACAAACAAGAAAATCTTTCAAGGGAAGATCTGAAAATACATCATTCAAACCACTCGAGCTAATTCATATGGACTTGTTTGGTCCAACCACAACTGCTAGTTTAAGTGGTAGAAAATATTGATATGTCTTGGTGGATGACTTCTCTAGGTTCACGTGGGTTTTCTTTCTCACACATAAAAATGATGCTTTTGATGAGTTTCAGGCGCTCTACATGAAGATAAAGTAGGACGGTGTGTTCAAGATCTCCAAGATTCAATCTGATCACGGTGGTGAATTTGAAAACACTGACTTCTATAATCTTTACAGGGCTGAAGGCATTTCACACCGATTCTCTTCACCAAGAACGCCGGAGCAAAATGGTGTAGTTGAAAGGAGAAACCGAACACTTGTAGAGATGGTAAGAACCATGCTTGCTGAACGGCAACTTCCAAGGAGGTTTTGGGCCGAAGCGATAAACTCGGCATGTTACATTATCAACCGCTCTATGGTAAGGCCACACATCAAAAAAACTCCTTATGAGTTGCTGAAAGGTAAAAAGCCCTCTCTCTCACATATGAAAGTGTTTGGGTCAAAATGCTTCATCCACAACAATGACAAAAGAGACTTAGATAAATTCGAGCCCAAGAGCGATGAAGGAATATTCCTTGGATATTCTGATAGATCTAGGGCTTATAGAATTTATAATATCAAAAGCCAAACTGTGGAAGAATCACCCCATGTTTCCTTTGATGAATATCATGATTCTAACAATGATAACTCTTGCAGGAAAAATGATGAAGATGGAGAATTCCTAAACATGAAGGACAAGAGTGATCCTCCACAAGAAGAAATAAAAGAAGATGGTGACCTAGATGAATCAAGTAATGCAAGGGATCAAGTTTCAGGGGAAGGTAACGATTCTACAAACATTAGAATTCTTAAGGATCATCCCTTGGAAAATATCATTGGCAGCTTGAATGACCCACCTAGAACAAGGTCACATTTTAGAATTGTGGAAGAACTAGATCAACTTGCTCTTGTCTCTCAGCTTGAACCCAAAAACATTGATGAAGCATTAAAAGATGAAAACTGGATGAATTCAATGCAAGATGAGTTAAACCAGTTTGAAAGGAATAAAGTCTGGCATCTTGTTCCTAGACCTTCATCACAATCTGTCATAGGCACTAAATGGGTCTTTAGGAACAAACTAAGTGAGGATGGTAAGATAATAAGAAACAAAGCTAGATTGGTGGCTCAAGGGTATAATCAAGAGTTTGGGGTAGATTTTGATGAATCTTATGCCCTAGTTGCTAGACTCGAAGCCATCAGAATTTTACTTACCTTTGCATGCTCCCTTAGAATAAAGCTGTATCAAATGGATGTCAAAAGTGATTTCTTGAATGGCTTGATCAAAGAAGAAGTCTATGTTGAGCAGCCCCCCGGCTTTGAGAATTCTAACAATGCAGATTTTGTATACAAGCTAGACAGGGCGCTTTATGGACTTAAGCAAGCACCAAGAGCTTGGTATGAGAGACTAAGCTCGTTCCTCATTGAAAAAGGGTACACACGAGGTAAGGTAGATCAAACACTTTTCACTAAGAAGTAAGGTAAGAACATCTTGATTGTTCAAATTTATGTTGATGACATTGTGTTTGGTTCTACAAAATCTGAAATATGTGAGGAATTTACTAACCTCATGACTAGCGAATTTGAGATGAGCCTAATGGGAGAACTTCAATTCTTTCTCGGTTTGCAGGTCAACCAAGGAGAAGATGGTTGCTTCATAAGCCAAGCCAAATACATCAAGGAGCTGCTAAAAAGATTTGACATGGCAAACAGCAATGGAGAGGGGGATTCCTGCAGCCCACTCAAAGAGCAGACCCAACTAGGCCCAACGAGGCCCAACGATGCAAGCTCGCCCAAGTGACAGCCCACAGGGCCCACTCGAAAAAGCCCAATAAAACAATGCTCGAGGAACAACTCTCCTAGGTGGCCCCAAGGCTCGGAGAGCCCGAGCCTCGGTCAGGTCACAGGAAGACCCGCGCACGAGCTACCCCTCCGCCCGAAGGGGGGAAGCGCTAGCCGGTCTATCCGACCCATCTCCTCACCGAGCTAGGCCTATCGCCCGATGGGGCCGGCCCCCTTAAGCTCGGGACGACCGATGAGATATTCATCATTGCAGCCGTTAGAGTCTACAGCGGGCCAAACACTAAGAAGTCCAGGAGCTCCGGTTTCCCCGCGAGGATAACGCCCCCACGATGAGGCCATCAAAGCCCACGACGGAGACGTAACGTCCACCGGAGACCTCTCAGCTTGCAGGACTCCAGAAGGCGGCGCGCTATAAAAACCTGGGATACCCTCCGGCGAAAGGCAGATCAAGAAGGGTATGATTCCACCCCCAAACTTCTGAGCAAGGACCACTTCACCCCATCGGTGGAGAGGGATCTCATGCCCTCATCTCCCCCTCCCTATCGCTGCTCCCACCATTGCTCTACTGACTTGAGCATCGGAGGATCTTCCCTAGGGAATCCCCCTGGGCCCTCTGACCTATTTCCATGTCTTGCAGTTCATCATCTTGGTGATCACCAGCCAGCTCAGGAACCAGCGCGAGATTTCGCCTCTTCATCTGGAGCCGTCTGTGGGAAACGCACGAAGAGCCAACATGGTGCGGAAGAGCTCAGGGAGGAGGTCCGCCGGCGAGAGGGGTAAGGCCGTGGTAGCGGCAGGGGATGGCCCTTCCAGGGCCTCACAGAACCCTCCCACCAACGCCAGCATCCCCGCCGACGGACCACCACCACCCCCCCCCCCCCCCCGCGATAGTGGGGCTACCCCCCTACGGTGGCGCCGAAGCCTTCCAGGCCCTCAACGCCAACCTGGATGTCCTCGTGGATCTCATGAAGACCCAGGGGGCCAGGGATGCAAGGTCCCGCGCCCCGTCAGGGAGCCCCCCCCGCAGGAGTACATCCCAGCACACAGTTGGGGGCCGCTTCACCCTCCGCGGCCAGCAGCTCATCCGTAACAGGGTCGGAGGACCCTCGCAAGCTCCGCCTCCGGAGCAAGAGGCCTCCTCCACACCAAGGAAAGGAAGGCAGGGGGGCCCGATCCGGAAGCCAACGCCCCCGGAGACCGCCTAGGCACCCCCCTAGCCTCGCGGCACGACAGCAACCGGAGCTATCCCTCCGGCTGCGAGACTTCGAAAGGCGCTTCGCTGAGCAGGAGCGCGCCCTTCACACCCTGCAGAAGGCCGCCCGCCTGCACCAAGGACGTCCAGCGTCTGACCGGGCGTGTCACCGCTCTCAGCCGTTTCCTGTCCCGTGCGGCCGAACGATGCTTGCCCTTCTTTAAACTATTGAAGGGGCCCAAGTGGGCATCTGCTACGTTCGCATGGGATGAGGAATGCCAGAAAGCATTCGCTGAGCTTAAGGAGTTCCTGGCTTCACCCTCGGTGCTCTCCAAGCCTGTGCCGGGCGAAGCTTGCTACTCTATCTCTCGGCGATGTCATCGACGGTCAGCTCAGTCCTGGTCAAAAATGACTCAGGAATCGAAAGGCCAATCTACTATACCAGCAAAGTGCTTAGCGAGGCCGAGAGGAGGTACCCCGCAACCGAGAAGCTCGTACTAGCACTGGTTACCTCCGTGAAATGCCTCCGACCCTACTTCCAGGGGCACCCCATCACCGTGCTAACTGGCAAGCCGTTGAAGAAGATCTTGGCCCACCCCGAGGCCTCGGGGCGACTCGTCAAGTGGGCCCTTATGCTTGGGGCCTATGACATCTCGTATCGCCCGCGCGCGGCTATAAAAGGTCAAGCGCTCACCGATTTCATTACCGAGAGCACTATCCCGGCTGAAGGGAGGTTACCGACCATGCCCGGGCCAACCTGGGAACTCTACGTCGACGGTTCTTCCAACTCGGTCAGTAGCGGTGCTGGGATCCTCCTGAGATCCCCCGAAGGAGTGGAGCTGCAGTACGCCTTGAAATTCAACTTCCAGGTGTCCAACAACACTTCCGAGTACGAAGCCCTTATATCGGGAGCGCGTATGGCCCGGCGGCTGGGGGCTGAGCGAGTCAAAATCCACACCGACTCTCAGCTGGTCGCGAGCCAGGTCAGCGGCGAGTACGAAGCTCGAGAGGCACCCATGATCAAATACCTCCAGCTGGTCAGGAGCTTGGCCCAACGATTCGAGGGATTCGAGGTAGCCCGAATAGCCCAGGAAGAAAACTCCCGAGCGGACGCCCTCTCTCGGTTGGCCTCCTCCCTAGACCCAGAAGGTACCCGATCGGTTCTCCTCGAAGAGCTAGAGCTCCCGAGCATCGACTCGGAGCTCCTCGCTGTTGACTCGGCCGACCCGACCGACTGGCGCACCCCCTACCTATCTTGGCTTCAAGACTCCCAAGAGCCCTCCGAACCTCGGGAAGCACGCCGAGTGAAGTACCAAGCCCGGCGTTTCGTCGTCCTGGACGACACGCTCTACCGAAGGTCCTTCGCCGGCCCTCTCCTGAAGTGCCTCGGCCCCGACGACGCCAGCCGAGCCATTCGAGAGCTTCATGAAGGCCTGTGCGGAGCGCACTCAGGGGCAAGGTCACTGGCCAGAATCCTGTTATGACAGGGGTACTGGTGGCCCACCCTACAGCGCGACTGCTCGGCCTATGCTCAACAATGCGATCGATGCCAGCGGTTTGACCACTTGGTCCATCGGCCGGCCACAGAACTCGTCACCCTCGCCGAGCCTTATCCCTTCGCTCGGTGGGGGATTGACATTCTCGGACCATTCCCCACGGCTCAGTCCCAGAAAAAGTTCATCATCATCGCCATCGACTACTTCACCAAATGGATCGAGGTCGAAGCCACTGCAAGGATCACCGAGACAGTAGTCTGGAGTTTTATATGGAAATCGATCATTTGTCGCTTCGGCATCCCCCGAGTGATAGTGAGCGATAACGGTCGGCAATTCGATTCTTGATATTTCCGAGACAGATGCGCCGACCTACACATCCGCAACCACTTCACTTCGGTCGCCCACCCTCAGGCCAACGGGCTGGTCGAAAATGCCAACAAGACTATCTTGAAAGGCATAAAGACCAGACTCGGCAAAGCCAAGGGTAGTTGGCTCGAGGAATTGCCTAGCGTACTGTGGTCGCACCGAACGACTCCCAGGACGGCAACCGGTGAAAGCCCCTTTCAGTTGGTGTACGGCACCGAGGCCGTCATTCCATTGGAGATCGCCAACCCGTCTCTCCGAGTCATCAGCTACTCGACCGAGGAAAACAACCAGAAGTTACTCGAGAACCTCGACCTAGCAGATGAACTCCGGGACATTGCCAGCATCCGAGCGATGGAATACCAGCGACGCCTCACTCGATACTACAACGCCAGAGTCCGAAGCAGACACTTCCGACCAGGAGACTTCGTCCTCAGGAAAGCTGAAGCCCCTCGACCACTAGAGGCGGCGGGGCAAGCTGTCCCCTAACTGGGAAGGCCCCTACCGAGTGGTCGAGACGCTCGGGAAAGGTGCGTACAGGTTAGCAACAATGGAAGGGGAACCCATTCCTCGGACATGGAATGCAGCCGCACTACGCAAATTCTATTTTTGAAATTGTACAGCAAGATGGACGGAATAAATCCCTTTTCTTTTCATTCCAAACCATTGATACATCAGAAAGGCAAAGGTCAGTACATTGCATGACAAAAAGTAAGAAAATCCATCTAACACCGCTGCAAGGGGTCATCGCTCGGTTGACTCGATCTCGATCTCCTCACGTCCAGCCACTGACTCTGCCTCGCGTAGAAACTGGCTCGGACAAGAGGGGGCTGATCCAGTTGGCTCAGATGAACCCTGACAAAGGTGACAGAGGTACTACCGAGAAGGTAGCCACCTTCTAAAGTCGGAGAAGGCTACCTTCCAAGTTGATGGAGGCTAGGGAGAAGGAGCACCTTGAAGCCCTTCTTTTTCAACCCGCCAACTCCTTGGAAGGGAGCAGAGAGCAAGCAGCCTCCGAAGAGTGAAAGAAATGAAGAGCAGAAGAGGGAAAAAGAGGTTGCAGATGGAGGAAGGCTTCGGTGAGGAGGGAACTTGATGCGCCTCCCCCCCCCCCCCATGCAGAGGGGGAGTGGCGGCAGGCTTCCCTGATACCCCCATCCGTCCTCCGCCTCGGCGCCCGCCCGGAAGCCACGCCGGAACTGAGAAAGGGCAAGAGCCGTGCCCTCACACGTCGAAGCCCTCTCCAGATCCGCGCGGCGACCGTCGGACCCGTCTCAAACCCGCGCGGCGACCGTGGGACCCGTCCAACAAGCTAGGACGGCAAGAGCCCTCTGCTCCCCGTCGTCGGCGGCGTCACCCTCCGAAGGATCCTCCATGCTCCGAATGTAACGGCACAACGCAGAGTGAAGAGGAAGGAGTAAGGAAAGACTGTTAGAGAAAATCCCAAGCAGTAAAGAGGAAAGGGCGCCTTTCGGTCCTTCTTATAGGCCAAAGGAGGCTACACGCCTTAAATGACCCCCCCCCCCTCGGAAACACGCCAAAGGATTTCTCCCCTGAACAGTCACCTCCAACTCCTCGTTTCCTGCCATAGCGGGATTCACGAAGCGGCCGAACATTCAAAGCATGAGGGAACGGAAGGACGCCCCGTCAGAAGCCTACCAAAACAGCATGCGAAAACCACGCAGGACATATCGGCACTTTCCAACTACTTCAGATACGCCAACCAAATCACGGCAAGGACGGCGATCAAACAAGTAAGCCATTTATTATCTCATAAAGAGGAAACTCCCTAAAGGGGGAAAGAGAGACAAACAAGAGAAAGGGGCAAAATAAGGCAAAATACATCAGGCCTCGGGCCCACTTTGACGCTCGAAAACAACGGAGGTAGGCGTGTTACCCCCAGCACCTTCGGTGACGGCCGACCCGGGCACTGACCTCACCTGTGGGAGAACTGTCTCGGTCGCGAGCCCTCCCGAGGCGTCCGAAGTTGGTGACCCCGCCGAGGGAGACCCCCCTGGATCCTCCCCGCTCGACGCAGAGGAACTAGAAATCGACTCATCCGAGTCATAAGTCTGGCCCAAAGGGAACTCGATCCCAGAGTCCCGGTCGAAGGCGTAGTCCACCACCCGGCGATAACCTTGCTTAAACCCCTTTCGGGCGCCACGGTGAAGCGCTACCTCGTAATATGGTAGGGCGGCCCTCTCCAGGTCGGCTGAGTAAGCATTCGAGCTTCTATATCGCTCGATCACCTCCGCCTCGATCTGCTCCGTCCTTCCAACGAGCTCGACTCGAGCCCGCTCCGCCTCGGCCGCACGCTCCTCTGCTCCCGCCAGGTGTTCCTCTGCCGCAACCATCCTTCGTTCGGCCTCGCTCGACCTCCTCTCCGCCCGGACTCGGTCCGCCTCGGCCATGGAACGAAGGCGCTCCGCTACCTCCACCCGGTCCAGTAACTCGGCCCGCTCGAGCTCCCAGCGGCCATCCAGCTCGAGGTGACGCAGACGCTCCTCTTCCAAGAGTTTGCTCTTCCTCTCGAGCGACCCCCGGGCCTTAGCCCACCGCTCAGTCAGCGCCTCGGCTTCTAGCCGGCTCGCCCGTGCCGAGTCCCTGAAGGCGGAGAACTCCCGTCGGAGCCCCTCATGTTCCTCGCTGAGGCGGGCCAGTTTCCTCTCGCACCCCCCGAGGGTCCAGGCGATATTCGACCGTTCCACCTCCGCCCGAGCATACGTCTCCGCCATCAAGGCCGCCGTCCGAGCTATGACTAGGACGCCCTCCATGAGGACGTCGAGGATTCCGGCGGGGGAGTAGCGCTTATCTCCCCCCCTCGTCTTCGCGGCAACCTCTCGACAAACCCAATAAGGGTCGCCTGAAACACCGAGCCTTTCCAAGGCCTCCGACATGGAAACCCGCTCCCCACCGGACGCCCCGCCAGAAGGCTCGGCTCGAACAGCGGGGCCGACCTCCCTGCACGCCGCGGTCGGTCGGGGTTGCGACGCCTCTCCGGGCGAACCCCCGACCTCGACCGACGCCGCAGGATCGGCCGCACCAGGAACTTCGAACACTTGGGGCTGCGACGCCCTCACGGGCGAACCCCCATCCTTAGCCGTCTCGGCCCGCGCCTCGCCGCCCGAGACATCGCCGACCTCGACCGGTCTCCTGGTCTCGACGACGGCCACTTCGGCACCGGTCCCCGCCATCCCCGGGGAGGGGAGAACCGACCCATCTCCGCCCTCTGAGGGGCCCCTGGTCTCCTCGGCCCCCTCTCGCCTGGTAGGTGGGGGAGCTGGCCCTGAAGGGTCGGCCCCATCTTGCCCCCGAGAGGGGAGCGCCACCGAGCCTGAATCACCCCCGGCGGCGGTCGGATGGCCAACCTTCTTGGCCCTTTTCTTGGCCTTCACGGTTTCCCGCAATCTCCCCTCCAGGGGGTCCTTGCGCTTCGCCCCGCTTGACCGCGAAGATCCCTCGGAGGCCGCCCCCTTGCCCTTATCCCGGGCTTGGGACCGACCCGTGGGAGCAACAGGTTCGTCGGCCACCGAATCATACCCAAGATCGACGACCTCGGTGACCTCTTCCAAGGGCTCCCGCCGGATGTCTGCAATGAAGAAGAGGATTCGGTTAGGAAACGAAAAGTTGACCCTCCGACCCTGCAGCAGAATCTGAAGAATGGCACCTGATGGCTTGAGCTGTGTAAGTAGATACCGCTCCACGTTCTCCAGCGTCACCAGCTCCTCAATCGACCGGCGATTTGTCAACAAGCGAGCGGCGTATTCCTCCACCTCGGCGTGGAACTCCTCCTGCCGCGGGGGGAGATTCGGATGGAAGTTGGGCATAACCTGGCACCTCCAGGACTCGTCCACCGCTTCCGCATACACCCAAAAAAATTGCCTCTTCCACCCTTTGTGCGAAGAATCCTTCGCCGCCAACGGAATACAACTTTGATTCCTGCGCGCCTGGATAAAGTAGAAGCCTTTTCCCGCCGACGGATGTGCCTTCAGCTCGAAGAAATAATGAAAGAGATCCAGGGACGGGGGAACCTTCTGCAGGCGGCAGAGGATCCGAAAGGAAGAAAGTAGGAGATACGAGTTGGCCACCAGCTGAACAGGCGCCAACACGAAAAAATTGAGGAGCTTCAAGACGAAAGGCTCGAAGGGGAGGCAGAATCCGCTCTTCCACGCCAGGAGAAAAGTACAAATATGGCCCGCGCGGCTGTCCAAACTCGTCTCATACGGGGCAGCGGCTACGAAGCTGTACCGGAGAGGCAGGCGAAATCGATGTTCCAATTTCTTCACGTCAGCCTCCCCCAACTCGCTGTGATTGGGGACGGGCTCCCGTCTCACCTGCACGACTTCCGAGCGCAGACCCGCCATTGAGCTGGAAGAAGAACCTTCGCTAGAGCCCGAAGACTCCGGAGGAGGAGGAATCCGCCGGATCGCCTCCACTGTTACGCGCGCCAACTCCTCAAATGCCACCGCAAGGGTTTACTCCCCCGCTGTATCTTCACGGCGCATCAAGGAGCCCCAGAAGCAGAGAAATGGAGGAAAGGCCGATAACCCTGAAAAGGCTGGGAGGAACGAGTAGCGCCCTACGCCTATAAACCCTCGCGGGAGGCGGCACGCCATTTCAACCTCCGAGAAAAAGGGGGCCCCTTCATTTCAAAATCCGTCAGGATCATTATGACTATGGGCCTAGGCGACCACTACACGTGGCATCATCACGCCAACAGGATTCCACCCACCCGAGCCACGCCGGTCCAAAGCCTCAAAAGAACTACTCAACCGAGCCTCCTTGGCTTTGGAGTAGGAGGGGGACAAGTGGAGAGGGGGATTCCTGCAACCCACTCAAAGAGCAGACCCAACTAGGCCCAACGAGGCCCAACGAGGCAAGCTCGCCCAAGTGACAGCCCACAGGGCCCACTCGAAAAAGCCCAATAAAATAATGCTCGAGGAAACAACTCTCCAAGGCGGCCCCAAGGCTCGGAGAGCCCGAGCCTCGGTCAGGTCACAGGAAGACCCGCGCACGAGCTACCCCTCCGCCCGAAGGGGGGAAGCGCTAGCCGGTTTATCCGACCCATCTCCTCACCGAGCTAGGCCTATCACCCGATGGGGCCGGCCCCCTTAAGCTCGGGACGACCGATGAGATATTCATCATTGCAGCCGTTAGAGTCTACAGCGGGCCAAACACTAAGAAGTCCAGGAGCTCCGGTTTCCCCGCGAGGATAACGCCCCCACGATGAGGCCATCAAAGCCCACGACGGAGACGTAACGTCCACCGGAGACCTCTCAGCTTGCAGGACTCCAGAAGGCGGCGCGCTATAAAAACCTGGGATACCCTCCGGCGAAAGGCAGATCAAGAAGGGTATGATTCCACCCCCAAACTTCTGAGCAAGGACCACTTCACCCCATCGGTGGAGAGGGATCTCGCGCCCTCATCTCCCCCTCCCTATCGCTGCTCCCACCATTGCTCTACCGACTTGAGCGTCGGAGGATCTTGCCCCAGGGAATCCCCCTGGGCCCTCTGACCCGTTTCCCTGTCTTGCAGTTCATCATCTTGGTGATCACCAGTCAGCTCAGGAACCAGCGCAAGATTTCGCCTCTTCAAGCAAAATCATGACAACTCCGATGAGCACCTCAACTTCACTGGATTCGGATGAAAATGGTAAATTGGTGGATGCAAAGGTCTATAGATGTATGATTGGTTCTTTGCTTTATTTGACTGCATCCCGACCAGATATCGAGTTTACTGTATGCCTTTGTGCTAAATTTCAAGCTAGTCTTAGAGAATCTCATTTGACTGTCGTCAAACGTATCCTTCGATATCTTGTCGGCACTCAAGATTTGGGATTATGGTATCCGTCATCATGTGATTTATCTCTTATATCTTATTCTGATGCGGATTATGCTGGATGCAAGCTGGATCGTAAGAGTACTAGTGGCTATTGCCAGTTTCTAGGCGGGTGTTTAGTTTCTTGGGCCTCCAAGAAACAACACTCTGTTGCCCTCTCAACCGCAGAGGCAGAATATGTTGCTGTGGGGAGCTGTGGCACCCAAGTGTTATGGATTAAACACCAACTCCAAGACTACTTGGTGGATCTTGGTTGTGTCCCGATTCTGTGTGATAACACTAGTGCTATCAACCTTGCAAAAAATCCAGTCCAACACTCTAAGACTAAGCATATTGAGATTAGGCATCACTTCATTAGAGACGAGGTCAGTAAGAAAAATTTTGAACTGCATTTTGTTGATACTCTAAATCAAATTGCTGATATTTTCACCAAGCCCTTGTGTAATGACAGGTTTTCAACACTCAGAAGGGAGCTTGGTCTTTGCTGACCTCAGGCCAATAAGAATTTGAAATGATGATAATATTCAATTAGTTGTATGTTTTGCACGTTGGTATTCATGCATTGTTTATATGTCAATATGTCTTTTTGTATATGGTGTCGCATTGCATGTAGATGCATAATCAACTTGAATCTATGTTCCCAATATATTGTGGAGAGGGGGATTCCTGCAGCCCACTCAAAGAGCAGACCCAACTAGGCCCAACAAGGCCCAACGAGGCAAGCTCGTCCAAGTGACAGCCCACAGGGCCCACTTGGAAAAGCCCAATAAAACAATGCTTGAGGAAACAACTCTCCTAGGCGGCCCCAAGGCTCGGAGAGCCCGAGCCTCGGTCAGGTCACTGGAAGACTCGCGCACGAGCTATCCCTCCGCACGAAGGGGGGAAGCGCTAGCCGGTCTGTCCAACCCATCTCCTCACCGAGCTAGGCCTATTGCCCGATAGTGCCGGCCCCCCTAAGCTCAGTACGACCGATAAAATGTTCATCATTGCAGCCGTTAGAGTCCACAGCGGGCTGGGCGCCAAGAATCTAGGAGCTCCGGCTTCCCCGCGAGGATAACGCCCCCACGATGAGGCCATAAAAGCCCACGACGAGGACGTAACCTCCACCGGAGACCCCTCGGCTTGCAGGACTCCAGAGGGCGGCGCACTATTTAAACCTGGGATACCCTCCGGCGAAAGGTAAGACCAAAAGGGTATTGATCCACCCCCAATTCCTGAGCACAGATCACTTCACCCCATTGGTGGAGAGGGATCTCGCGCCTTCACCTTCTCCTCCCTATCGCTGCTCCCACCATTGCTCTACTGACTTGAGCGTCGGAGGGTTTCACCCCAGGGAATCCCCCTGGGCCTCTGACCCATTTTCCTGTCTTACAGTTCACAAACTTGGTGATTACCAGCCCGCTCAGGAACCAGCGTGAGATTTCGCCTCTTCATCTGGCGCCGTCTGTGGGAAACGCACGAAGAGCCAACATGGTGAGAAGGAGCTCAGGGAAGAGGTCCGCCGGCGAAAGGGGTAAGGCCATGGTAGCAGTAGGGGATGGCCCTTCCAGGGCCTCATAAAACCCTCCCTCCAACACCAGCATCCCCGCTGACGGACCACCACCCACCCCTGCGGCGGTGGGGCTACCCCCCTACGGTGGCGCCGAAGCCTTCCAGGCCCTCAACGCCAAACTGGATGTCCTCGTGGAACTCATGAAGACCCAGGCGGCCAGGGATGCAAGGTCTCGTGCCCCGTCAGGGAGCCCCCCCCGCAGGAGTACGTCCCAGCACACAGCTGGGGGCCGCTTCACCCTCCGCGGCCAGCAGCTCATCCGTAACAGGGTCGGAGGACCCTCGCAAGCTCCACCTCCGGAGCAAGAGGCCTCCTCCACACCGAGGAAAGGAAGGCGGGGGATGCAACGGCCAGATCCGGAAGCCGACATTCCCGGAGACCGCCAAGACGCTCCCCCCAGCCTCGCGGCACAACAGCAGCCGGAGTTGTCTCTCCGACTGCGAGATTTCGAAAGGCGCTTCGCTGAGCAGGAGCGCGCCCTTCGCACCCTACAGAAGGCCTCTTCCCTGGAAGACGAGGAGAAATCTCCATTCTCCGAGTATATCTTGAAGGCAGAGGTATCTCCCAGAGCCCCCATACCAACCTTAAAGCTTTACGATGGCCAGGGCGACCCGGCCGATCATTATGATAGCTTCGACGCCCTGATGACTCTACACGGAGCGTCGGACCCCATCAAGTGCCAAGCCTTCGTGACCACTTTGGTCCAGGGCGCTCAAGCGTGCTTCCGGGCCCTCGCCCCCGGATCCATCCGAGACTTCAAGCAGTTCGGGCGAGTCTTCAAGGAGAGCTTCGCCGGAAGTGCCCCCCCAAGGTCGATAGCGGGGCTCTTGCCCCTCAAACAGGTGCAAGGGGAAAGGCTCCGGGCTTACGTCCACCAATTTAAATCGGAAGCCCTCCGAATCCCCCGCCTGGATGTGGCCTCGGCCACAACCGCACTGACCGGGGGTACCCGGGACAAGAACCTCCGTCGTGAACTTGTCCTCCACCCTCCCTCGACCCTTGCCGAGCTAGTAACTCTGGCTCTGCGCCACGCCGAGTGCGAAGAAGTACTCAGCGCTTGCCGAGACGCAACCGGCTCGGGTCGGGAGGGGTACAAGAAGCGGGGCCCCGAGCCAAATCCTAGCTTGGGAAAGAAGCGAGACCGAGATGGAGAGCGCAAGCGAAAGTACGACCGGTACACCCCATTAACCGCACCGGTCTATGAAATCTATGAAGACGTCAAAGACTCGGGACTCCTCCGCAGGCCCGAGCCGATGAGGTCGAAAAACCGCAAGCGATACAGACATTGTCTATTCCACGGCGATCATGGGCATCACACCGGTGACTGCCACCAGCTCTAAGATGAAATCGAGCGCCTCATCCGCCTGGGGCACCTGGCTCGGTTCACCGCCGAGCGCAGAGAAGATCAAGGTGCCGCAGAGGAGATCGACAATGCCCCCTGAGGAGTCCACATCAACGTCATCTCCGGAGGAATAGCGTCAGGAGGCGACAGCAGCCGTGGGAGGAAGCGTCATGCCGAGCGGTCGAGCCGAGCCCCAGAGCCACCCAAGGCCCCGCTACCGACCTCGCTGAAACCTTCAGCGTCCTCCTGAAGTACAACATGAAGCTCAATCTCGCCAAGTGTGCCTTCGGAGTAAGATCCGGGAAGTTCCTGGGTTTCCTGGTCACTCGGCGTGGGATCGAAGCCAACCTCGACAAGGTCCAGGCCATCCTGGACATGCGCCCGCCCGCCTGCATTAAGGACGTCCAGCGTCTGACGGAGAGTGTCGCCGCTCTCAGCCGTTTCTTGTCCCGTGCGGCCGAACGATGCTTGCCCTTTTTTAAACTGTTGAGGGGGCCCAAGTTGGCATCTGCTACGTTCGCATGGGATGAGGAATGCCAGAAAGCGTTCACCGAGCTCAAGCAGTTCCTGGCTTCACCCCCGGTGCTCTCCAAGCCCGTGCCGGGTGAAGTCTTGCTGCTCTATCTCTCGGCGACGTCATCCACGGTCAGCTCGGTCCTAGTCAGAAATGACTCGGGAATCGAAAGACCAGTCTACTACACCAGCAAGGTGCTTAACGAGGCCGAGAGGAGGTACCTCGCAACCGAGAAGCTCGTGCTAGCGCTGGTTACCTCCGTGAAACGCCTCCGACCCTACTTTCAGGAGCACCCCATCACCGTGCTAACCGGCAAGCCGTTGAAGAAGATTTTGGCCCCACCCCGAGGCCTCGGGGTGACTTGTCAAATGGGCCATTATGCTTGGGGCCTACGACATCTCGTATCGCCCGCGCTCAGCTATAAAAGGTCAAGCGCTCGCCGACTTCAGCGCCGAAAGCACCATCCCGACCGAAGGAAGACTACCGACCATGCCCAGGCCAACCTGGGAACTGTACATCGACGGATCTTCCAACTCGGTCGGTAGTGGTGCTGGGATCCTCCTAAGATCCCCCGAAGGAGTGGAGCTGCAGTACGCCTTGAAATTCAACTTTCAGGCATCCAACAACGCTTCCGAGTTCGAGGCCCTTATCTCGGGAGCGCGCATGGCCCGGTGGTTGGGGGCTGAGCAAGTCAGGATCCACACCGACTCTCAGCTGGTCGCAAGCCAGGTCAACGGCGAGTACGAAGCTCGAGAGGCACCCATGATCAAATACCTCCAGCTGGTCAGGAGCCTGGCCCAACAATTCGAGGGATTCGAGGTAGTCCGAATAGCCCGGGAAGAAAACTCCCGAGCGGACGCCCTCTCTCGGTTGGCCTCCTCCCTAGACCCAGAAGGTACCCGATCGGTCCTCCTCGAAGAGCTAGAACGCCCGAGCATTGACTTGGAGCTCCTCGTTGTTGACTCGGCCGTCCCGAGCGACTAGCGCACCCCCTACCTGTCTTGGCTCCGAGACTCCCAAGAGCCCTCCGACCCTCGGGAAGCACGCCGAATGAAGTACCAAGCTCGGCGCTTCGTCGTCCTAGACGACACACTCTACCGAAGGTCTTTCGCCGGCCCTCTCCTGAAGTGCCTCGGCCCCGACGAAGCCAGCCGAGCCATCCAAGAGGTTCATGAAGGCCTGTGCGGAGCGCACTAAGGGGCAAGGTCACTGGCCAGGATCCTGTTACGACAGGGGTACTGGTGGCCCACCCTGCAGCGCGACTGCTCGGCCTATGCTCAATAGTGCAACCGATGCCAGCGGTTCAAGCACTTGGTCCATCAGCCGGCTACAGAACTCATCACCCTCGCCGAGCCTTATCCCTTCGCTCTGTGGGGGATTGACATTCTCGGGCCATTCCCCACGGCTCAGTCCCAGAAAAAGTTCATTGTCATCGCCATCGACTACTTCACTAAATGGATCGAGGCCGAAGCCACTGCAAGGATCACCGAGACAGTCGTCTGGAGTTTCGTCTGGAAATCGATCATTTGTCGCTTCGACATCCCCCGAGTTATAGTGAGCGATAACGGTCGGCAATTCGATTCTCGATATTTTCGAGACAGATGCGCCGACCTAAAAATCCGCAATCACTTCACTTCGGTCGCCCACCCTCAGGCCAACGGGCTGGTCAAAAATTCTAATAAGACTATCTTGAAAGGCATAAAGACCAGACTCGACAAAGCCAAGGGTAGTTGGCTCGAGGAATTGCCTAGCGTACTGTGGTCGCACCGAACGACTCCCAGGACGGCAACCGGTGAAAGTCCTTTTTAGTTGGTGTACGGCACTGAGGCCGTCATTCCATTAGAGATTGCCAACCCGTCTCTCCGAGTCATCCGCTACTCGCTCGAGGAAAACAACCAAAAGTTACTCGAGAACCTCGACCTAGCCGATGAACTCCGGGATATTGCCAGCATCCGAGCGACGAAATACCAGCGACGCCTCACTCGATACTACAACGCCAGAGTCCGAAGCAGACACTTCTAACCGGGAGACTTCGTCCTCAGAAAAGCTGAAGCCTCTCGACCACTAGAGGCGGTGGGCAAGCTGTCCCCTAACTGGGAAGGCCCCTACCGAGTGGTCGAGACACTCGGGAAAGGTGCGTATAGGTTAGCAACAATGGAAGGGGAACCCATTCCTCGGACATGGAACGCAGCCGCACTACGCAAATTCTATTTTTGAAATTGTACAGCAAGATGGATGAAATAAATCCCTTTTCTTTTCATTCAAAACTATTGATATATCAGAAAGGCAAAGGCCAGTACATTGCATGACAAAAGGCAAGAAAATCCGTCTAACACCGCTGCAAGGGGTCATCGCTCGGTTGACTCGATCTTGATCTCCTCGCGTCCAGCCACTGACTATGCCTCGCATAGAAAGTGGCTCGGACAAGAGGGGGCCGATCCAGTTGGCTCAGATGACCCCTCACAAAGGTGACAGAGGGACTGCAGAGAAGGTAACCACCTTCTAAAGTTGGAGAAGGCTACCTTCCAAGTTGATAGAGGCCAGGGAGAAGGAGCGCCGTGAAGACCTCCTCTTTCCCAACCTACCAACTCCTTGGAAGGGATCAGAGAGCAAGCAGCCTCCGAAGAGTGAAAGAAATGAAGATCAGAAGAGGGAAAAAGAGGCTGCAGACGGAGGAAGGCTTCGGTGAGGAGGGAACTTGATGCGCCTCCCCCCTCATGCAGAGGGGGAGTGGCGGCAGGCATCCCTGATACCCCCATCCGTCCTCCGCCTCGACGCCCGCCCGGAAGCCATGCCAGAACTGAGAAAGGGCAAGAGCCGTGCCCTCACACGTCGAAGCCCTCTCTAGATCCGCGCGGTGACCGTCGGACCCGTCTCAAACCTGCGCGGCGACCGTGGGACCCGTCCAACAAGCCGGGACAGCAAGAGCTCTCTGCTCTCCGTCGTCGGCGGCGTCACCCTCCGAAGGATCCTCCATGCTCCGAATGCAACGGCACAATGCAGAGTGAAGAAGAAGGAGTGAGGAAAGACTGTTAGAGAAAATCCCAAGCGGTAAAGAGGAAAGGGCGCCTTTCGGTCCTTCTTATAGGCCAAAGGAGGCTACACGCCTTAAATGACTCCCCCCTCGAAAATACGCCAAAGGATTTCTCCCCTGAACAGTCACCTCCAACTCCTCGTTTCCCGCCCTAGCGGGATTCACGAAGCGGCCTGACATTCAAAGCGTGAGGGAACGGAAGGACGCCCCGTCAGAAGCCTACCAAATCAGCATGCGAAAACCACGCAGGACATATCGGCACTCTCCAACTACTTCAGATACGCCAACCAAATCACGGCAAGGATGGCGATCAAACAAGTAAGTCATTTATTATCTCATAAAGAGGAAACTCTCTAAAGGAGGAAAGAGAGACAAACAAGAGAGAGGGGCAAAATAAGGCAAAATACATCAGGCCTCGGGCCCACTTTGAAGCTCGGGAGCGATGGAAGTGGGCGTGTCACCCCCAGCACCCTCTGTGACTGCCGACCCGGGCACTGACCTCGCCTGTGCGAGAATTGTCTCGGTCGCGAGCCCTCCCGAGACGTCCGGAGTTGGTGACCCCGCCGGAGGAGACCCCTCTGGATCTTCCCCGCTCGACGTAGAGGAGCAAGAAACCGACTCATCCGAGTCATAGCTCTGGCCCAAAGGGATCTCGATCCCGGAGTCTTGATCGTAGGCGTAGTCCACCGCCCGACGATAACCCTGCTTAAACCCCTTTCTGGCACCCCGGTGAAGCGCTACCTCGTAATATGGTAGGGCGGCTCTCTCCAGGTCTGCTGAGTAGACGTCCGAGCTCCTATACCGCTCGATCGCCTCCACCTCGATCTGCTCTGTCCTTCCAACGAGCTCGACCCAAGCCCGTTCCGCCTTGGCCGCACGCTCCTCTTCCCCTGCCAGGCGTTCCTCTGCCTCGACCCTCCCTCGCTCGGCTTCGCTCGACCGCCTCTCCGCCCGGGCTCGGTCCGCCTCGGCCATGGAACGAAGGCGCTCCGCTACCTCCGCCCGGTCCAGTAGCTCGGCACGTTCGAGCTCCCAGCGACCGTCCAGCTCGAGGTGACGTAAACGCTCCTCCTCCAAGAGTTTGCCCTTCCTCTCAAGCGACTCTCGGGCCTTAGCCAACTGCTCGGTCAGTGCCTCGGTTTCTAGCCGGCTCGCCCGTGCTAAATCCCTGATCACGGAGAACTCCCGTCGAAGCCCCTCATGCTCCTCGCTGAGGCGGGCCAGTTTCCTCTCGCACCCCCCGAGGGCCCCGGCGAGATTCGACCGCTCCGCCTCCGTCCGAGCGTACGTCTCCGCCATCAAGGCCACCGACCGAGCCATGACTAGGCCGCCCTCCATGAGGACGTCGACGACTCCGGAGGGGGAGTGGCACTTGTCTCCCCCCCTCGTCTTTGCGGCAACCTCTCGGCAAACCCGATACAGGTCGCCCGAAATGCCGAGCCTTTCCAAGGCCTCCGGCATGGAGATCCGCTCCCCACCGGACGCCCCGCCAGAAGGTTCGGCTCGAGCAACGGGGCCGACCGCCCCGTGCGCCGCGGTCGGTTGGGGTTGCGACGCCTCCTCGGGCGAACCCCCAACCTCGACCGACGCCACGGGATCGACCGCATCGGGAACTTCGAGCACTTGGGGCTGCGACGCCCTCGCGGGCGAACCCCCATCCCTATCTATCTCGGCCTGCACCTCTCCGCCCGAAACATCGCCGACCTCGACCGGTCTCCCAGTCTCGACGTCGGCTGCTTCAGCATCGGTCCCCTCCATCCCCGGGGAGGGGAAAACCGACCCATCTCCGCCCTCTGAGGGGCCCCTGGTCTCCTCGGCCCCCTCTCGCCTGGTAGGTGGGGGAGCTGGCCCGGAAGAGTCATCCCCATCTTGCCCCCCAGAGGGGAGCGCCGCCGAGCCAGAGTCGCCCCCGGCAGAGGTAGGAAGGCCAGCCTTCTTGGCCCGTTTCTTGGCCTTCGCGGCTTCCCGCAATTTTCCCTCCATGGGATCCTTGCGCTTCGCCCCGCTTGGCCGCGAAGATCCCTCAGAGGTCACCCCCTTCCCCTTATCCCGGGCTTGGGAACGACCCGTGGGAACGACAGACTCATCAGCCGCCGAGTCATCCCCAAGATCGATGACCTCGGTGACCTCTTCCAAAGGTTCCCGCCGGATGTCTGCGATGAACAAGAAGATTCGGTTAAGAAGCGAAAAGGCGACCCTCCGACCCCGCCGAAGGATCCGAAGGATGATACCTGATGGCTTGAGCTGTGTAAGCAGATACTGCTCTACGTTCTCCAGCGTCACCAGCTCCTCAGTCGATCGACGATTTGTCAACAAGCGAGCGGCGTATTCCTCCACATCGGCGGGGAACTCCTCCTGCCGCGGGGGAAGATTCGGATGGAAGTTGGGCATAACCTGGCACCTCCAGGATTCATCCACTGCTTCCGCCTTCACCCAGAAAAACTGCCTCTTCCACCCTTTGTGCGAAGAATCCTTCGCCGCCAGCGGAATACAACTCCGATTCCTGCGCGCCTGGATAAAATAGAAGCCTTTCCCCGTCTATGGATGTGCCTTCAGCTCGAAGAAATAATGAAAAAGATCTAGGGACGGGGGAACCCCCTGCAGGCGGCAGAGGATCCGAAAGGCAGACAGCAGGAGATACGAGTTGGCCACCAGCTGAACAGGCGCCAACACGAAAAAATTGAGAAGCTTCAGAACGAAGGGCCCGAAGGGGAGGCAGAATCCGCTCTTCCACGCCAGGAGAAAAGTACAGATATGGCTCGTATGAGTATCCAAGCTCGTCTCGTATGGGGCGGCGGCTACAAAGCTATATCGGAGAGGCAGGCGAAACCGATGCTCCAGTTTCTTCACATCAGCCTCCCCCAACTCGCTGCGATTGGGGACGGGCTCCCGCCTCACCTACTCGATTTTCGAGCGCAGATCCGCCATCGAGCTAGAAGAAGTGTTGTGCCACTGGCCCCTGTGGCTTGTGGTTTTGATGATTGGCTTTAGGGGTTTATGATGATTGGTTTTAATGTGAGTTAATCACTGTGAGTCACCATGTTTTTATTCAGTCATTCTTTATTCAGTCATTCTTATATTCAGTCTGTCTTTCAAATGTTCATTCAGTCTTTCATATGTTTAGTCAGTTTATCTGCTTACATTGTGAGTCATTGCATTTGAAATTCAGATTGTTCAATCTGCTGCATAAAGCATTCATATGCATTTATAGAGTCTGCACATTTGCATCAGGCAGCAAGTGTGTACAACGCCCTGTGTAGGCACGACAAGTCTATACACTGGTTGCACATTGCACAGCTGCAGGCACTTCTAAGTCTACACATCGTGTAGCTTGCTGGCATAGTCTGTACACTAATCTGTCTGCATGTGTCACCAAGTCCACACATTGCATCATGTGTTTCTTCATGAAGTCTATACATTGGCATGATGCATCTCTTGAAGTATGTACATCCTCTTCAAGCATTTCAAAGGCTATACATTGCTGAGCATCTCACTGACTGTCTCATGCAAGTCTATACATCCTGCACCGTCTCATGCAGCATCCCAAGCCAAGTCCATACATAGTTCATCAGCACTTAGAAGTCTGTACATCGGTCCGTCTTGTTCAGCGTCTTAGTGCATTTAAAGTCTGTACAGCGTCCGTCTCAGCCAGCGTCTCATGCTGCATCTTAGGCAAGTATATACATCGCCTTCTGCAAGCTTTATTGCAAGTCTGTACATTGGTTTGACATCAACAAGTCTGTACATTGGGTTCAACTCTCCAAGTCTGTACAGCCACACTCAATAGGTAAAGTCTATACATTCTTCAGCTGGAACTGTGCAAGTCTATACATCGTTACTTGCCAAAGTTTGTACATTGGCATCTGTTCCTACATTGCACTTCCAAGTCTGGACATTGGCTTCTTTACCTACGTTCATCTTTGAAGTCTGAACATTGGAAGTTTTACCTACGTTGCACTTCAAAGTCTATACACTCACTGTCCTCCATTGTTTCAAGTCTGTACAGCCTTTCCATTGGAAAGTCTATACATTGGTCGTTGAATGATCTTCAAGTCTATACAGACCTTGACTCGCTCAAGTCTGTACATCGGCCTGCTATCTTTGACAAAGTCTTCACATCGCGAAGCCTATACACTCAACTCCTTCACACTTCAACAAAGTCTGTACAGCGGCTGTCTTCACATAGGAAGTATGTACAGCCGTTCACCTCGTGAAGTCTAGACATTTGATGTGCATGATCTTGAAGCATTTAGGAAGTCTGTACTTTGGTCTGCTTTGCATTGCATGAAGTATGTACATTGCACTGTAGCTACATTGTTTCAACTGAAGTCTGCACATCAGCCTGCATGATTTCAAAGTATGTACATCGCACAGCATGCATCAACTCCAAGTAGGTACATCGTCTGTTCATGAAGTATATACATTGCTACAGTAACGCAAGTTTATACATCGTCCGTCTCATGCATTGTCTTAGGCTAAGTCTATACAGTGAATTGTCTCATTCAGCGTCTCATATGCACATTTGAGTCAAAGTCTGTACAGCCCAAGTCTGTACACTGAGGACGCTTGTTAGCCTTCAAGGTCTATACATTGTCTACAGTGCATCCAGCAAGTCTATTCATTGGAGTGTCTTGTTCAGCGTCTCTTGGCAAAGTCTGCACATTCTATTGTTCAACGTCTGCATGCATTACATGAAGTTTGTACACTGCATCGTCTCAACTTGCGTCTCACTGAGCATCCATTCACAGTAAAGTCTATACAGACTTCATCGTCTTAGGGTACGTCTCATGCTTTTACCAAAGTCTATACAGTCTGTTGCAGTGTTACACTATATGCTTCACTCTAAGTCTACACACTCATGTGTGTCTCATCAAGTCCATACACTGGCCTTGAGCTGAGCAAGTCCATACATTGGCTGCTGTCCCTCAGGGTCTATACATCACAGTGAGTTGAAGGTTGACTAAGTCTGTACAGCCGTTGGCTTCTTATGTGAAGTCCATACATTGAGTAAAAGTATGTACAGAGTTTGCATTGCATCTCATGAAGTCTACACATTAGTAAAGCTTGTGCATGCATTGTTCATCACCTGCCTTGTTCACTGCGTCGACGCTGACACTGGATGCGTTGACGCATTGGCCAGTTGCCAAGGGCGTGAGCATCTCGTTTGAGGAGCTGAGGCGACGCTGCACGTTGGAAGCGTTGACGCCTTGGGCTGATGTCCAAAAGTCTTTTGATCAACATCAAGTCTGTACAGCATGTAGTCTGTACATTGGTCTTTGTCTTGAACAGAAGGCCTAAGTCTACACACTCTCCCGTTCTATTAATGCATTCGTCCTCACAAGTATATACATTACTTTTGCTTTATCTGCTAAAGTCTTCAAGTCTATACATTCTCTCATTGTACACACTTACTCACTTGCTGTTCTTCAAAGTATGCACATTGCATAGCTTCACATATTTGAAGTCCATACATTGGAGAGTTTGTACATTGCTGTCTGCCTGCAACGTAGAGTCTGTACATTGCATGCTCGCTGCATCATCAAGTCTATACACTTGCTAGATTGATTTCAAAGTCTATACAATGCTTTGCATTCACAGAGTCTGTACAGGGTGTTTGGACTTAAACTGATGACTTATCCGATGCTATCTCTGACAGGGATTCTTCCCGAGATTGATGGCCTGTCTCGTGATCCCAGGAGGACAAGGTATGCAGATGCTGACACGTGGATGAAGCTGCCTCGGTTCTGGCAAATTCCTTGGGTGGGAAAACGTGGAAGCCACGCGCCCAGGAGCTGCTGCTGCTGCTACTATATATATGAGCCTTCTTCCACTAAAGAAGGGGGATCGAAGATCAAAAGAAAAGGAGCAAAGTCTATACATCCAGTCTGAGTGCAGCAGAGAGGATTCGATCTAGAGAAGAGAAGAGATAGAGAGAGATCGAGCCTGCGAAAGAAGAAGAAAAGAAAGAGAAGAAGAGCGGAAGGAGAAGAAGAGTAAGAGAGAGTTAGAGAGCTCGTAAGGGTTAAGAGAATAAGAAAGTGAGAGAGAAGATAAGAGGAAGAAGAAGCTTCATCTGAAGACTAGTTCCTACTGGACCGTGGATCAGATCCAGGCCAGTCAGCTCCGTTGAGAGCCACATCTGTGTTTTCATCTTTACAGCCTTCTGATTGCTGTGTTATTTTCGTTTATTGTTTTCCTTTATTTTCTGATTACCTTTGTACTTCCGATCCTCTGGACTGAGGTCGGGTCCCTCCTAGTCTGGAGGAAGAGAGGTCTGCGACCTCTAGTTTCCAAGTGGCTGGGAATCACTTGGGTGTCCCTCCGGTTGGGAGGAAGAGGGGAGGCTGTTCCCCTGGTCAAGCTGTGTGGCAGCAACTGTTTGCAGACTGTGTCACGCCCCGAGCGCGAAAGACACCCGGAGACGCGTGACGAGTTTATATCAATCATGTCAATCAGAGTGGTCGTGTATTCGACACAAAGACAGAGATGCGCAAAATAGCAAGATAACCCAATCCTTTATTTCATAATGGATAGACTATTACAAATCCAATACTCTGTTTAATAAAAAGAAAAGTACATAGTCGACTCAAGAAAACTATAGAAAAGACTAGATGACACTTGAGCAGCTCTATCACTTTCACTCTTGACCATTCCCATCCGATTGACTTCCATCGTCGTCGGACTTACCTGAAAAGTAAAAAGGGACAAACGGAATGAGCGAACGCTCAGTAGGAAATTATATCTCAAGTACTAGCAAGGGGTTTAAGTAATTACATCTTTCATGAATGCAATAAAGCTATGCATGCTCGCATAAAACGACAAGATAGAGAGAATGTAATATCAAAGAATAAGATGAACTAATCATGAACTTTCAACCAGATACTCAAGATATTCAAGCAAGTACATTTAACAAGTCATGTCAAGAATTTTGGCTATCATGTATCAAGCAAGCAAGTAATTACCCTTTCTCGGGCCACGCATTTCATTTCATGTCAAGTATGATTCAAGTACAAGATATGAGTGGAATGTCCAATCAAGAAAGTAAAGTACTCGGTATAATGCCAGATACCTTATCATTTTAACTCCCATGGGCACAAGTACTTTCGGGTGCTCCTCCCAGGACCAGATCGGGCCCTATATGCGCAGGCATTTATCATGTATTTTGACATCCACTCTTGTTTATATAGCCAATTTTTGAATTTCAATAATCAAGTTTGTAGACATGTATGACAACTTTGACAGAATAGAGTCCAAAAATATGACAAAGGACATAGAATGGCGATAATAACGGTATAATCACGATATCGATAAAACTAGGTAGAATATGGTTCCCTTGACTTGGGTACCATGACAAATCAATATGGACATTCTTTATATAGAATTGAGGTCCACATGAACAGTATATCAAAGGTAAGATACCCTCATTCTTATCATAGAATTGAGGTTTACAAGAACGACATGATATGGCATGATATCATCATCCCATTAAGAATTTTCTTATGATATACCCTTTGTATATCATAAGGGCCGGTATACCATGTTTCTTTAGATTGACATGGCATTAATTGTGTAATAGGTTTTTAGGGTACAACCAGCTCAGTCGACCTTGAGGGAATCCAAGGTACGAGGAGTCTTACGGAGGTCTCTATGACTAACTCGCTAGTCCAAAGGAACGGAATGTCCAATGGAGAGCTTGTATGTCAATGAGAATTGAGTGTGATCGATAAAATAATCGTGAAACGTGGGACTATACTCACGGAGTGGAGAATAGTGCCGATATATGTATATAAATATATATTGAAACAATCGTTTAACAACAACGGGTTAAAAACAGTTTACAGTAAAATAACGACTTAAGTAAATTCTTTTCTCAAGTAATTAACGCCTAACAGAAGGACGTTTATCTATTTTCCATTTTTGCAAAATTTCAATATTTCAGTAATTTGTCAAAAACGCGCCCTGATCAGGGGCGTTTATTCACGATTTTACGACTACACAGAAGGCGTCCTTTTATTTTCACTGTTTGACAGAATATCAATATTTTCAGGAATTAAAAAAAACGCTTCAGGAATTTATCAAAAACGCGCCCTGGGAAGGGGCGTTACCATTTAATTCTATTTTTCAGAATATGTATTCCATGATTTTAACAGATACGCGCCCTTGTAAGGGCCGTTTCTTTTCAATTCACGCCCTGTGATGGGGCGTTAACACATGGAAAATGACCTAGTCTAGGTCGTGAATTCAAGAAATACCAGGAATTTACATGATCTGCAAGATTTGCACAATAATCAAGGATAACAATCATATAGTCATGACAGGAAAATTGGCAGGAATTCAGATGTAGTATATTAGATTTGATGTTTCATGTTTATTGACTTTTAACCGTTAACAATTATTGATTTCATATAATTTCATGGATAATCAGTTCTTAAGATAGGTGATTCACATTTACATGAAATTAACGCCTGTGTACAGGGCGTCAAATATGAAATTGACGACCTGGGCAGGGTCGTGTCTTGTAAATTAGCGCCCTTGACAGGGGCGTCTCTTTCAAAAAAATTGCAGAAACGTATTAAAACTATAATAAACCATATGCATGTCATGCTTATATATATGTATATCCTGCATTAATTTTGTTTGGGCTACCATAACTTGAGAAAACCTACCTTTAATGGTTGATTTGGTTTAATCGAAGGGATGAAGAATCCCGCTGAAGTCTTCTGACGGCAGCAGTAACAGGAAGAGAACAAATGTTGTTCAGAGATCTTCACGCTACAGAACCTGTAGAGGAAGAGAAAAAGAGGGAAGATGAAGATGTTAATAATCTTCATAGTTATAATCGACGTTTAAGGAAAAAGATAGAAGAATATTACCTATTCTTCGACGGCAGCAGCAGAGTTTCCTGAACAAGAAGAAGAATAATTATTCTTCACGAACTCTAAAGAATCATAGGAAATGCTACAGGAATACATACCGTAACAGACGATCGATCAAATAGTTTTTAGGGCTTGGGTGATCAAAGGTATTTATAGGATTTTTGGGGGTCCTATTAGGGTTAGAGTTTGAGTGAGGGTAATATATCCCTATTAGAGTCCTTGCCCTATTAACCACTTACTAGATTAACATGATCCTTCCCTGGATAAGCTCCTGGGTCGAACGGTTCACGAATGGAATTAACGACTTTGGTCAGGTCGTCGATTCTTGAATTGACGACCTGCTTCAGGTCGTTTCTTAATAAGCGCCTTGTGTAAGGGCGTTCATTTCTTTAAAACACGCCCAAGATTGGGGCGTTTCTTGGCCTTACCTTTTTTTTGACGTTGGAATTTGACGCTGTGTAGTGAGGGCGTCACTTCTTGAATAACGCCTTTGATAGAGGCGTTTATTATTAAATTAACGCCTTACTGAGAGGCGTTATTTGCATCTTGGGTTTTATTCCTCCATTTAACCCTCTTCTTATTATCTGTATTTCTTCTGTAATATATATTTTAATTCATTTCAAATATTCATTTATCAGGGTTGCTACACCCTCCCCCACTTAAAAAGAATTTGGTCCCCAAATTCAATTGCATATTATGTATACACGCGGAGAGTGTAGAGTATATACCTCTTAGAACAACTCGGGAAATCGTTTCTTCATAGATTCCTCGGTCTCCCATGTTACTTCGTGTTCAGTATTCTTATTCCATTGTACCTTAAGCATGGGAATAACCTTATTCCTTAGAGCACGTATTTCAGGGTCTAAGATCTTCATAGGCTTCTGTTCATATGTGAGATCTTTCTGGATCACCAGATCTCCATGTTCAATAATATGAGATGGATCGTGTACATACTTCTTCAACATAGATATGTGAAATATATTATGTACCTCGGACAATTGAGGAGGCAATGCAATGCGATAAGCAACCTCGCCAACTCTTTCGAGTATCTCAAATGGTCCGATGAACCTTGGCGTAAGCTTGCCCTTAACACCAAATCTTCGTATGCCACGTCCAGGCGATATTTTAAGAAATACATGATCTCCAACCTGGAATTCAAGATCTCTTCTCCTTGTAGCAGCATAAACCTTTTGTCTGGTCTGAGCAACTTGTAATCTTTCTCTGATTACTTGTATCTTCTCAGTTGTATCCCCTACCATGTCTGGACCTAGCAGTTGTTTCTCTCCAACTTCGTTCCAGCATAAGTGTGATCGGCAACTCCTTCCATATAAAGCTTCGAAAGGTGCCATTTGGATACTAGCTTAGTAGCTATTATTATATGCAAATTCCACTAGTGGCAAATGTTCATGCCAGCTTCCACCAAAGTCAATGATGCAAGCTCTTAGCATATCCTCAACAACTTGATTACCTCTCTCGGTCTGACTATTCGTTCGTGGTTAGAAAGCTGTACTAAAGTTAAGCCTTGTTCCCAACGCATGTTGTAATCCCTTCCAAAAATGAGAAGTAAAACGGGGATCTCTGTCAGACACGATTGAGACAGGAATTCCATGTATCCTGACTATTTCCTTGATGTATAGTGCAGCTAGCACATCAATTGACCATCGACTTTTTATTGGTAAGAAATGCGCCGATTTAGTTAATCGGTCAATGATAACCCAGATTCCATCATGTCCTCCTTTTGATTTAGATAATCCCATGATGAAGTCCCATCAATTGTTCCTTCAACTCTTTGAGTTCAGCAGGTGACATCCTATAGGGTGCCCTTGAAACAGGACCAGCACCAGGGACTAAGTCAATGGTGAAGGCCACTTCTCTTTGAGGGGGCAATCCCGACAAATCTTCCGGAAATACGTCTGGAAATTCTTGCACTACCTGAATGTCTTCTATCTTGGTTTCCTTAGCTTCTTTAACAGTGACAAAAGTAAGGAAGGATACACATCCCTTCCTGACGAGCTTGCTAGCTCGGAGGGCCGAGATAAGAGGGGAATTGCTCCGACTCTTGGGGCGAGTAAAGACTAATTCTGGAAAATCTTTGAAAGCAATTTGGCTATTGCGGCAATCAACCGTTGCCTGGTATTTGGATAACCAGTCCGCTCCCAGTATAACATCATACTCCTTTAGATCGAGGCATATGAGATCTATAGGTAAATTCCTACCTTGAACCATTACCTCACAGTTTTGGTAGTGATGAGTAATATCATTTTCACTTCCAAGAGGAGTAGTTAGAACTATTTTTAGCCATTCTGGTTCTAACGGTAACGGGTCGGCAAACTTCTTAGAAATAATGGAATGTGATGCACCCGTATCAAATAAGACATAAGCACTTTTGGAACAAACTGTTAATGTACCTTCTACCAGTCCACCTTCTTCTTGCTCGGTCTTCTTTATTGCATGAAGTCGAGCGTTCTTTGTCACCGGGCGCTTACCGTCTCCGGCTTGGTCATTAAGTAACGGACAGTCGGGAATCCGATGCTCACGGCTTCCACAACGGAGACATGCTCCTAACTTCCTCCAGTATTCTTCTGTCTTGTGACCAACCTTGTCATAATGCTTACACACCACATTTGAAGGGGTAGTGGTGATAGAGAAGGGCTTGGATTTCTTGAACTTGGAATCTTGAGAGGATGAACCTCCATTATTGGGCCTCTTCTTAAAGTTGGGTTTGAAAGAACCCGAACCTGTGACTTGCTCCTTCTTGTCTTTTCCACGGATCCTATCAGATAGTTCCGTGGCATCTTCAAATAATTGAGCTCGGCGCACTATTTCAGAATAAACTTGGATGTCCATAGGCGTCAGTTGAGTAATATAGTGGGGCCTAAGCCCATTAAGAAATCTACGGGCTTTCATCTTCTCCGTGCTAATAAGATGCTTAGCATATCTAGACAACCTGGAGAACTGAGCTTCATAATCTGCTAATGATAAAGATCGTTGCTTTAATGCAGCGAATTCTGCAGCCTTCTTTTCTTGGACTCGGTCCGAGAAATATTTAGCATTGAAGTATTCCACAAATTCTTCCCATGTTACTTGAGTAGGATCGATGGTTGCTTCAATAGACTCCCACCAGCATCTAGCATCTTTCTCTAACTGGAATGTAGCTAATAGAACTTTGTCCTGATCCGTGCATTGCATGACACGGAATATGCGTTCGGTTTCCCGAACCCAATGCTCGGCATCGTCCGGATCGGTCGATCCTATGAACTTCGGGGGATTCATACTCTTAAATGCTTGGTGTAAGCTTCCAGCTCGTGGAGCACCACCTTGTGCTACCTGTTGTAGCACTTGAGTCATCCCTTGGAGGGTACGCTGCATGTTGCGCCATTGAGCACGTTCGGCAGCCATTATCCTACAATTACAATAGCTACATTAGTATTATATCACTGTGATCTTATTAAAAGACTCATTGACTCTTAACCCTTGGTTCTACCCAATCTCACTTGGTTAAACGTTCAACTTATCCTTGGACTTGGGTTTTTCCTAAGAATTGAATACCTTAGGCTCTGATACCACAAAAACTGTCACGCCCCGAGCGCGGAAGATACCCGGAGACGCGTGACGAGTTTATATCAATCATGTCATTCAGAGTGGTCGTGTATTCGACACAAAGACAGAGATGCGTAAAATAGCAAGATAACCCAATCCTTTATTTCATAATGGATAGACTATTACAAATCCAATACTCTGTTTAATAAAAAGAAAAGTACATAGTCGACTCAAGAAAACTATAGAAAAGACTAGATGACACTTGAGCAGCTCTATCACTTTCACTCTTGACCATTCCCATCCGATTGACTTCCATCGTCGTCGGACTTACCTGAAAAGTAAAAAGGGACAAACAGAATGAGCGAACGCTCAGTAGGAAATTATATCTCAAGTACTAGCAAGGGGTTTAAGTAATTACATCTTTCATGAATGCAATAAAGCTATCCATGCTCGCATAAAACGACAAGATAGAGAGAATGTAATATCAAAGAATAAGATGAACTAATCATGAACTTTCAACCAGATACTCAAGATATTCAAGCAAGTACATTTAACAAGTCATGTCAAGAATTTTGGCTATCATGTATCAAGCAAGCAAGTAATTACCCTTTCTCGGGCCACGCATTTCATTTCATGTCAAGTACGATTCAAGTACAAGATATGAGTGGAATGTCTAATCAAGAAAGTAAAGTACTCGGTATAATGCCAGATACCTTATCATTTTAACTCCCATGGGCACAAGTACTTTTGGGTGCTCCTCCCAGGACCAGATCGGGCCCTATATGCGCAGGCATTTATCATGTATTTTGACATCCACTCTTGTTTATATAGCCAATTTTTGAATTTCAATAATCAAGCTTGTAGACATGTATGACAACTTTGACAGAATAGAGTCCAAAAATATGACAAAGGACATAGAATGGCGATAATAACGGTATAATCACGATATCGATAAAACTAGGTAGAATATGGTTCCCTTAACTTGGGTACCATGACAAATCAATATGGACATTCTTTATATAGAATTGAGGTCCACATGAACAGTATATCAAAGGTAAGATACCCTCATTCTTATCATAGAATTGAGGTTTACAAGAACGACATGATATGGCATGATATCATCATCCCATTAAGAATTTTCTTATGATATACTCTGTGTATATCATAAGGGCCGGTATACCATGTTTCTTTAGATTGACATGGCATTAATTGTGTAATAGGTTTTTAGGGTACAACCAGCTCAGTCGACCTTGAGGGAATCCAAGGTACGAGGAGTCTTACGGAGGTCTCTATGACTAACTCGCTAGTCCAAAGGAACAGAATGTCCAATGGAGAGCTTGTATGTCAATGAGAATTGAGTGTGATCGATAAAACAATCGTGAAACGTGGGACTATACTCACGGAGTGGAGAATAGTGCCGATATATGTATATAAATATATATTGAAACAATCGTTTAACAGCAACGGGTTAAAAACAGTTTACAGTAAAATAACGACTTAAGTAAAGTCTTTTCTCAAGTAATTAACGCCTAACAGAAGGGCGTTTATCTATTTTCCATTTTTACAAAATTTCAATATTTCAGTAATTTGTCAAAAACGCGCCCTGATCAGGGGCGTTTATTCACGATTTTACGACTACACAGAAGGCGTCCTTTTATTTTCACTGTTTGACAGAATATCAATATTTTCAGGAATTAAAAAAAACGCTTCAGGAATTTATCAAAAACGCGCCCTGGGAAGGGGCGTTACCATTTAATTCTATTTTTCAGAATATGTATTCCATGATTTTAACAGATACGCGCCCTTATAAGGGGCGTTTCTTTTCAATTCACGCCCTGTGATGGGGCGTTAACACATGGAAAACGACCTAGTCTAGGTCGTGAATTCAAGAAATACCAGGAATTTACATGATTAGCAAGATTTGCACAATAATCAAGGATAACAATCATATAGTCATGACAGGAAAATTGGCAGGAATTCAGATGCAGTATATTAGATTTGATGTTTCATGTTTATTGACTTTTAACCGTTAACAATTATTGATTTCATATAATTTCATGGATAATCAGTTCTTAAGATAGGTGATTCACATTTACATGAAATTAACGCCTGTGTACAGGGCGTCAAATATGAAATTGACGACCTGGGCAGGGTCGTGTCTTGTAAATTAGCGCCCTTGACAGGGGCGTCTCTTTCAAAAAAATTACAGAAACGTATTAAAACTATAATAAACCATATGCATGTCATGCTTATATATATGTATATCTTGCATTAATTTTGTTTGGGCTACCATAACTTGAGAAAACCTACCTTTAATGGTTGATTTGGTTTAATCGAAGGGACGAAGAATCCCGCTGAAGTCTTCTGACGGCAGCAGTAACAGGAAGAGAACAAATGTTCTTCAGAGATCTTCACGCTACAGAACCTGTAGAGGAAGAGAAAAAGAGGGAAGATGAAGATGTTAATAATCTTCATAGTTATAATCGACGTTTAAGGAAAAAGATAGAAGAATATTACCTATTCTTCGACGGTAGCAGCAGAGTTTCCTGAACAAGAAGAAGAATAATTATTCTTCACGAACTCTAAAGAATCATAGGAAAGGCTACAGGAATACATACCGTAACAGACGATCGATCAAATAGTTTTTAGGGCTTGGGTGATCAAAGGTATTTATAGGATTTTTGGGGGTCCTATTAGGGTTAGAGTTTGAGTGAGGGTAATATATCCCTATTAGAGTCCTTGCCCTATTAACCACTTACTAGATTAAAATGATCCTTCCCTGGATAAGCTCCTGGGTCGAACGGTTCACGAATGGAATTAACGACTTTGGTCAGGTCGTCGATTCTTGAATTGACGACCTGCTTCAGGTCGTTTCTTAATAAGCGCCTTGTGTAAGGGCGATCGTTTCTTTAAAACACGCCCAAGATTGGGGCGTTTCTTGGCCTTACCTTTTTTTTGACGTTGGAATTTGACGCCGTGTAGTGAGGGCGTCACTTCTTGAATAACGCCTTTGATAGAGGCGTTCATTATTAAATTAACGCCTTACTGAGAGGCGTTATTTGCATCTTGGGTTTTATTCCTCCATTTAACCCTCTTCTTATTATCTGTATTACTTCTGTAATATATATATATTAATTCATTTCAAATATTCATTTATCAGGGTTGCTACACCCTCCCCCACTTAAAAAGAATTTGGTCCCCAAATTCAATTGCATATTATGTATACACGCGGAGAGTGTAGAGTATATACCTCTTAGAACAACTCGGGAAATCGTTTCTTCATAGATTCCTCGGTCTCCCATGTTGCTTCGTGTTCAGTATTCTTATTCCATTGTACCTTAAGTATGGGAATAACCTTATTCCTTAGAGCACGTATTTCAGGGTCTAAGATCTTCATAGGCTTCTGTTCATATGTGAGATCTTTCTGGATCACCAGATCTCCATGTTCAATAATATGAGATGGATCGTGTACATACTTCTTCAACATAGATATGTGAAATACATTATGTATCTCGGACAATTGAGGAGGCAATGCGATGCGATAAGCAACCTCGCCAACTCTTTCGAGTATCTCAAATGGTCCGATGAACCTTGGTGTAAGCTTGCCCTTAACACCAAATCTTCGTATGCCACGTCCAGGCGATATTTTAAGAAATACATGATCTCCAACCTGGAATTCAAGATCTCTTCTCCTTGTATCAGCATAAACCTTTTGTCTGGTCTGAGCAACTTGCAATCTTTCTCTGATTACTTGTATCTTCTCAGTTGTATCCCCTACCATGTCTGGACCTAACAGTTGTTTCTCTCCAACTTCGTTCCAGCATAAGGGTGATCGGCAACTCCTTCCATATAAAGCTTCGAAAGGTGCCATTCAAGATCTTCATAGGATTCTTGAGCTGAGCAAGTCCATACATTGGCTGTTGTCCCTCAGGGTCTGTACATCGCAGTGAGTTGAAGGTTGACTAAGTCTGTACAGCCGTTGGCTTCTTATGTGAAGTCCATACATTGAGTAAAAGTCTGTACAGAGTTTGCATTGCATCTCATGAAGTCTACACATTAGTAAAGCTAGTGCATGCATTGTTCATCACCTGCCTTGTTCACTGCGTCGACGTTGACACTGGATGCGTTGACGCATTGGCCAGTTGCCAAGGGCGTGAGCATCTCGTTTGAGGAGCTGAGGCGACGCTGCACGTTGGAAGCGTTGACGCCTTGGGCTGATGTCCAAAAGTCTTTTGATCAACATCAAGTCTGTACAGCATGTAGTCTGTACATTGGTCTTTGTCTTGAACAGAAGGCCTAAGTCTACACACTCTCCCGTTCTGTTAATGCATTCATCCTCACAAGTATATACATTGCTTTTGCTTTATCTGCTAAAGTCTTCAAGTCTATACATTCTCTCATTGTACACACTTACTCACTTGCTGTTCTTCAAAGTATGCACATCGCATAGCTTCACATATTTGAAGTCCATACATTGGAGAGTTTGTACATTGCTGTCTGCCTGCAACGTAGAGTCTGTACATTGCATGCTCGCTACATCATCAAGTCTATACACTTGCTAGATTGATTTCAAAGTCTATACAATGCTTTGCATTCACAGAGTCTGTACAGGGTGTTTGGACTTAAACTGATGACTTATCTGATGCTATCTCTGACAGGGATTCTTACCGAGATTGATGACCTGGCTCGTGATCCCAGGAGGACGAGGTATGCAGATGCTGACACGTGGATGAAGCTGCCTCGGTTCTGGCAAATTCCTTGGGCGGGAAAACGTGGAAGCCACGCGCCCAGGAGCTGCTGCTGTTGCTGCTATATATATGAGCCTTCTTCCACTAAAGAAGGGGGATCGAAGATCAAAAGAAAAGGAGCAAAGTCTATACATCCAGTCTGAGTGCAGCAGAGAGGATTCGATCCAGAGAAGAGAAGAGATAGAGAGAGAGCCTGCGAAAGAAGAAGAAAAGAAAGAGAAGAAGAGCAGAAGGAGAAGAAGAGTAAGAGAGAGTTAGAGAGCTCGTAAGGGTTAAGAGAATAAGAAAGTGGGAGAGAAGAGAAGAGGAAGAAGAAGCTTCATCTGAAGACTAGTTCCTACTGGACCGTGGATCAGATCCAGGCCAGTCAGCTCAGTTGAGAGCCACATCTGTGTTTTTATCTTTACAGCCTTCTGATTGCTGTGTTATTTTCGTTTATTATTTTCCTTTATTTTCTAATTACCTTTGTACTTCCGATCCTCTAGACTGAGGTCGGGTCCCTCCTGGTCTGGAGGAAGAGAGGTCTGCGACCTCTAGTTTCCAAGTGGCTGGGAGTCACTTGGGTGTCCCTCCGGTTGGGAGGAAGAGGGGAGGCTGTTCCCCTGGTCAAGCTGTGTGGCAGCAACTGTTTGCAGATTGAGTCTGCTTGGTTCTAGCGTTTGCTAGTGAAGCCTCACTCCGGTTGGGAGTGAGGGGTGGATGTAGGTCTGGAGGACCGAACCACCTAAAAATCTCCTGTGCAGTGATCTGATTGTTTGCTTTGCTTCCGCTAGATGCTTGAATAGGCGCGCTCCAAGTGTTTGTATTTGAGTTGAATCGAATTGGTTCTATTCTGTGTCTATCTCTAGCATCCTAGTTTTTATTTGGCCATTATTCATAGAGGGATACATTCACCCCCCCTCTGTATCCGGGCCTAGCACCCTAACAAGAAGAACCTTCACGAGAGCCCGAAGACTCCTGGGGAGAAGGAAGCTGCCGGATCACCTCCGCGGTTATACGCGCCAGCTCCTCAAATGCCGCCGCAAGAGCTTGCTCCCCCGCTGTATCCTCACGGTGCATCAAGGATCCCCAGAAACAAAGAAATGGAGGAAAGGCCAAAAACCCTAGAAAGACTGGGAGGACAAGCAGCGCCCTACACCTATAAACCCTCGCGGGAGGCGGCGCGCCATTTCAACCTCCGAGAAAAAGGGGGCCCCTTCATTTCAAATCCGTCAGGATCATTACTACTACGGGCCCAGGCGACCACTACACGTGGCTTCATAACGCCGATAGGATTCCACCCACCCGAGCCACGCCAGTCCAAAGCCTCGAAAAACTACTCAACCGAGCCCCCTTGGCTCGGGAGTAGGAGGGGGACAAGTGGAGAGGGGGATTCCTGCAGCCCACTCAAAGAGCAGACCCAACTAGGCCCAACAGGGCCCAACGAGGTAAGCTCGTCCAAGTGACAGCCCACAGGGCCCACTTGGAAAAGTCCAATAAAACAATGCTTGAGGAAACAACTCTCCTAGGCGGCCCCAAGGCTCGGAGAGCCCGAGCCTCGATCAGGTCACAGGAAGACCCGCGCACGAGCTATCCCTCTGCACGAAGGGGGGAAGCACTAGCCGGTCTGTCCGACCCATCTCCTCACCGAGCTAGGCCTATTGCCCGATAGGGCCGGCCCCCCTAAGCTCGGTACGATCGATAAAATGTTCATCATTGCAGCCGTTAGAGTCCACAGCGGGCCGAGCGCCAAGAAGTCCAGGAGCTCTGGCTTCCCTGCGAGGATAACGCCCCCACGATGAGGCCATAAAAGTCCACGACGAGGACGTAACCTCCACCGGAGACCCCTCGGCTTGCAGGACTCCAGAGGGCGGCACACTATTTAAACCTGGGATACCCTCCGGCGAAAGGTAAGTCCAAAAGGGCATTGATCCACCCCTAATTCCTGAGCACGGATCACTTCACCCCATTGGTGGAGAGGGATCTCGCGCCTTCACCTTCTCCTCCCTATCGCTGCTCCCACCATTGCTCTACTGACTTGAGCGTCGGAGGGTTTCGCCCCAGGGAATCCCCCTGGACCCTCTGACCCGTTTCCCTGTCTTGCAGTTCAAAAACTTGGTGATTACCAGCCCGCTCAGGAACCAGCGCGAGATTTCACCTCTTCACATTGCATGGTTTGTGTCGCATCATTCTTGCATGGCCATGGTATATCAAATGTTGATGTATGGAAGGGCAGGTTATGCTTGTCTCGAAGCACTCAATATTCGTGAGGTTTCACCTCCGCCAAGTACCATGTGTCCATGTCGCATATAGGCCATATAGTAAGGGGGAGTTATCCTTGTGCAACATTCATGCATATACTTCATATTCATTCTGTGGTATTTAATAAGTGTACAACCATGCGTTGGGTCATACATTTTATTTCTGCTACCTTCATGAGTGACTAGGTCAACCTCCTTTGCCATTCCACTTGATTGCAAACATAACTCCTTCGCGCATCCATTGCATATCCTTAGGGGGAGTTTTGTTGATTCTCTTACCCTCTTGCAAACTGCACTTCAGTGGCTTACAGTCTGGTTTGAGTTCATGAGACAGACGGACATACGGTGTAAGAGCTTTCTATTATATGCCCTAATGAGTGTCCATTCAATGAAAATGGTTCAGATTTAATGATTTTCTTGTAGTTCTGATATATCTTGTTTGAAATCATCTATGTACTGTAGTTTTAATAGACTTTCACTAAAGACTGCATGTTATGTCTTGAATGACTACCCTGAAATCTGAAAATCCAGACTTCATGACAATCTTGGTGATACTCTAGAGCTTAGTATTGTTTCTAAACATCTTGATGAGCTGAAATTCTTGAAAATCAATTTGCAGAGCAATGATAGTGTTGCACGGAGAAATATGTCACGTCATCAAATCAAGTGACGAATGATATGTCATGATGTGCCTCTGTTATCTCTGTCTTAATTCATCTGGACTCTAGGCAGAGCAATGGCATAATTGCTGAGAAACATAAATGAGTTTGGATATGTCATAACGTGACTTTGCTATCTCTGTTCATTCTGAAGCATAACCGTCAATCTTGCCAAATACCTAGGAATACTGGCGTCTAAACAACGTGTATTCTTACGGCTTGGAGGCATGTACTAAACTTGATTGCTCGTAAAATATGAGTCATGTGCCTTCAAATTCAAAAGATATTGAAAATCAAATTTGATTGAACTCATAAAATTCCATGCTTTAGTCATGATTGTTTAGCCTCAATACTCATTTTTTGTGTCATTCCCTTTGTAGTTACTGAATATGGATATATAAGACAAGGGACAGTTAAACATTGTCATGATATGCACCTTTGGTTCATTTCTATTACATCTTGGATGTAGCTGCTTTTCAAACTCTGTTGATAAATTCGGATTTCATTAGCTTTGAACCATATATATTGCTCACGGTCTGTTTCAGGTTTACATATAATGGCTTGCTCTTAACTTCTTTCTCCTCTGGTCTCACAGACATTTGCCTTTATCCCTCCTTTTTGCTATTGGCACAGGGGGAGAATTCTTTGTGTGAGTCCTTTGTAAGAGCTATATGCGTTATCGCATTGTCAAGGGGAGAGCTTATGTGCTTTGTGAGGTGTCATGGGGGATGTGTGAACGGTGTACGGGGAGAGTCAAAGGGGGGAGAATCTATTGCTCACTTTGTATCTCATATGTGTATGTGATGGGGTTTGCATAATTGCATAGCATTCATATCTACATTCAGAATTGCATTCACAAGCTATTACTATCATGGATCTTGAGCTGCATATGTTACATATATCATACACTTTGCCATCTTGGCTATTTCTGCCATATAATGACTCACAGTGTTGCCATCATCAAAAAGGGAGAGAATGTTGAACACATGTGCACCATGATTACTATTATGGTTTTGATGATAGCAACTACTATAAGTCACATTGTGTTTGAATATGATGTCATTGTGTATCTGTTTAAGCAGTTTGTCATTTCATCGAACAGGTTGCGGGCATGTGCACTGCATTCAAAGTCTATACGTTGGACAAAGTCTGTACATTGGACGAAGTCTATACGTTGGACGAAGTCTATACGTTAGACCAAGTCTATACGTTGGACAAAGTCTATACGTTGGACAAAGTCTATACGTTAGACAAAGTCTGTACGTTGCTGAACATGAAGTCTGTACGTTGGCTGCCTAGCACAACTTGATGTCTATACGTTGCTACAGATGAAGTCTATACGTTGGCTGCATGCACAAAACAAAGTCTGTACGTTGCACAAGACAAAGTCTGTACGTTGGCTGCTAGCACAACTCCAAGTCTGTACGTTGGTTGATGGCTGCAACACAAGTCTATACATTGGCCGGCTACTTCACACGCAAAGTCTATACATTACGTTCTGTTGTGTTCGTGCATCAAGTTACCAAGTCTGTACGTTCATGAAGCAAGTCTGTACAGGCTCATGCATGCTCAAGGTGCAAAGTCTGTACAGAGTTCATACATGTACATAAAGTCTACAAGTCCAAGCCTTGATGCAAAGTCTATACAACAACTACAAGCTTCATTCAAATAGCCAAGGCCACTACACAAGAAGAGAATCCAAGGTTAAAGACTCAGTTGATACCTTCTAGACCATCAAGGGTGATGCCACAAACATGCACGGGCAGCTAATGGAGTTGAACGACGCAGCTGAAGCGGATAACGGACCGACCCGGGCAAGCCAGGAATCAGCCCAGCTGGCGATCGACCGCCAGCACAGGGGCGGTCGACCGCCCCAGCCAGCATCCGCCAGTCTGCATGTCTTTCAGCTGGCGGTCGACCGCCAGCCCGTAGCGATCGACCGAAATTCCCAGTGACCATCCGTCTATAGTGTTTCTCAGTAGCGATCGACCGCCAGAAGCCACAGGTCGACCGCCAGCCCCGATGCAGCCATGTTTGACTTCGAAATCCACCTCGTGGCCAGCCCCTTTCCATGGATTTGTTTAATCAAAACTCACCTAATCTCCCATGATTTGTGGATCTGTTCTGGGGGGTGTCCAAGGACCATTCAAGGTCTATAAAACCAACACATGAGGGGTTAGAAACCCTATCACTTCAAGGCTTCAAGGGAGATCAAGAGAGGCCATTTTCGAGGTACTGTAGCACCTCTGTGAACAGTGTTTCGGGAGGAAGTTCTTCATCCATCCAAGGTGATTCAAGTTCAGATCTGAAGCCATCTCAACCTCCAAGGAAGAAGAAGCAATCAAGGCTATCAAGGGTGATCTAAACTGCATCCTTCTTCTTCTTCATCAACTCAAGAAGATCAAAAGGAAGATCAAAGCTACATCCAACACTCTCTCCATCAATTCAAGGTGATTCAAGTTCATATCTCAATCCAGCAACCTCCAAGGAAGAGAAGAAGCAAGAAAGGCTAATAAGGGAGATCAAAGGAGGCTGCAAAGGTGTGTTCAAGGGCGAGGAGTTCGAGTACTGTAGCTGTGAACAGTACTCCGGGAAGAAGCTCTTCATCAAATCTCCAAGTGATTCATGCAACTTCAAAAGAAGATTCAAGCTCCAGCAATCTCAGACAAGATCCTTTCTCTTTGAGCATATTTCATATCTTGTTTGAGTGTTTTCATATCTTATTCGTTTTCCATTTCATTCAAACATTTGGAACTGAAGATCGTCCCTACCGGTGGTTAGTAGGAAGGCAATCGAAAGTTGTCCGATCTGCAGTGTTGACGTCCCTACCGGTGGTTAGTAGGAAGGCAATCGGTGGTTCTCTGATTTGTGGTTTGGTGTGCTGCACTAGTGAAGCCTCACCGGATTTGGTGAGGGGTGGACGTAGGACTGGGGATTCAGTCTGAACCACCTTAAAATCCTTTGTGTTGTGGTTTGATTGTGCGATTGATATGTGTTAGATGCATGCTTAGGTTCAATAGCTATATTGCGTAATCATCTTGCCAAGCAAATCATTTGTGTTCTTCGTCAAGCTAGTTATATTTCGCTACTTATTTCATCATCTAGCTTTAAAGAGGGTTGCATTACAAAAAGAGGGGCAGGTCTATTCACCCCTCCCCTCTAGATCCGCTGTCCACTACACAACAAGTGAGACTGAAGGTCTGAAGCAGCAGAGAGCCACCGAGATCCTCGGAGAAGAAAAAGAGAGAAGAAGACAGAGTGTGAAGTGAAAGAAAAAGAGAGTGAGAGATCGAGAGCAGAGAAGAAGAAAAAGAGAGAAGAAGACAGAGTGTGAAGTGAAAGAAAAAGAGAGTGAGAGATCGAGAGCAGAGAAGAAGAAGAAAAGGAAAGAGGAAGAGAGCTCGTGAGTTGAGAAGAGAGAAGACTCCATCAGACAATCTGTCTCCACTGGAAGTTGGATCAAATCCAATCCAGTCAGCTCCTTGTGAGCCATATTCGTGCTTCATTGTTTACAGATTTTCGTTGCTGTAGTTTCTTGTTTTCATTTTCCTTTTATACATTTCTTCAAGCTGTTCGTCAGCGGAGCAAGCTGTGTTGCTCAGCATTTGCAGTGGAGGATTCCACTGGACGGCTAAGCTGTATTACCCAGCGGAGCAAGCTGTGAGGCTCAGCAGGCGAGGAGGATTCCTCGGACAGCAAGCTATGAGGCTCAGCGGATTGTATGGCAAGCTGTGATGCCCAGCTGTTCAAGCTATGAGTCAGCGGAATCCACACTCGGGTTGAGTGTGGGGTGGATATAGGTCTGCAGGACCGAACCATCTAAAAATCATTATGCAGTGGTTTGATCTCTTTGTGAGTGTGGTGCTAGATGAATGCATAGGGTCGATATGGTTTGATTTTCTATATGTGTTCATCTCATTGCTGCGCACACTATATGTTTGACTGTGGTTTGATTTCTCTATCTGTTGTTGCTTCCGCTAGGTGAATGATTAGGAGTGTTCCACCTATTTGAGTACTGGTTCAATAGAAGACTAGTTTAGTTTCTTTCAGGTTGTCTTATTTTATCTTGTTAGCTTTCTAGTGACCATTAGATTTTAATTGGGCGAAAGTTTTTAAAGGGTATATTCATTCACCCCCCCCCCCTCTGAATACATAGCACCGAACCCAACACTTGGTATCAGAGCGGGTCTCTGACCTAACAGATCTAACAATCTGCAGAGGATCCTGCTAGTTTTTGGTGCATTTCAGAGTGGGGCTCTTGAGATCATGTTTTGCTTCACTGACTTAGTGCTTTGCTTTACTCATTTGGTTTTGGTGCACTTCTGTTGATTGCTTTGTGCTTTGAATCTGTTTGTTATCTGTTTTGATGGCTCATCCACCGATATTCAGAGGTGATGACCTTGGCCCATGGCTGGAAAAATTACATCGGTATGTAAGGACAACCGATCCTAATCTCTGGAAGATAATAACTCATGGTCCACACAAGTTATCAAAAGATAAATCTAGATGGACTGAGAAGGATAAATTGAAAGACTCTGTCAATACTAGAGTATTAGTGTTAATGAAAGAATCAATTGACAGAGCTCTAATCTCATGTATCTCATCCTGCAGGTCTGCCAAGGAAATCCTGGATAAATTGAAGACTGCTTGCGATAGAGATAATGATCGATGCATGATGGCTCAAGGAAGTGAACCAAGTAGCAATCAAGATGAAGAACAAGACGATGATCAGGTAAAAATCTTCGAAAATTACACCCTGGATGATTGGATTGTTGCATATAATGAACTGCTGGAGTCCTATGATCATTTAAGAAAACAGCATAAGAAAATGAAAAGAAAAATTGATAAAAGTGATTCTAATTCATCATGTGAAAAGTGCTTGAAGATAAATGAATTGTATGATAAATGTCTGTCTGAGAATCACTTGAATATGAAACAAATGTGCCTATTTAAAAAGGAAAACCAAGAAGGTTTCAATAAAATTTCTGAATTAGAAAGTCAGCTGAAACTGAAAACTAATGAACAATTGATGAATCTAGAAGAGTTGGAAAGAATTAAGGTTTTACACTCTTCTTCTGCTGAATCAAACTGTAAAATGTGCTCAACTTTAAGAGAACGTAATGAAAATCTTTATAGTGAGAATGAATGGCTAAATAAATAAATTGCCTCACTTAAAGATGATCACAAAAATCTGCTTGCTGAGAAAATTAAAGCAGAAGAAAGAGAAGATGAACTAATTGAAAAATTGGAGCTTATGTCTGGAAATGGAACATGTAATGAAGGAGTCATGAAGCTATCTGAAGAGAACAAAGAATTGATGGAACTAAACAAAAAACTGATGGTTTTAAATACTATTTTCTCACAGAGGTTTCTGACTATCGAAAAAGAGAAATCTATTTTTAAGGAAGCTCAACCTCAAAAATTTGAGAAGGAAAACACTGAACTGAAAGTTGAAATTGAAAATTTAAAGTGTTTAAACACTGGCTTATCTGAAACACTTCTCACATTAAAAATGGGAAAATTCACTTGTGATGGAGAATCACAAAGGGTAATCAGTCTAGAACAAGAAATTGAGAAGTACAAAACTGTAAATAAAGTCTTAAGTGAATGTGTCAATTGTAGTGAACAGGAGATAGCTAGTTATGAGCTTCATATAGCATCCTTGGAAAATAAAATTCATGATCTGGAAAAATCAGCATCCGCAAAAACCGAAAGAAAAATAAAAACTGTTGTGAAAAGTGAGGATAAGAATTCAAAAGGGGGAACATATTGCACTTCTGATGTTAAGGAAATCACTAAAAGCCAGCTATATGCCACCTTTGTGCAAAGCTCAGATGTAGCTGGTACTTCAAAGCAATCCCCAAAATAAAATGAAAATCAGAAACCACCTTCAACATCTGTATTTCAGTTCAAAGCCCAGAAAAATGAAAAGCAAACAAAAACTGTTAAGAATAATCAGAAATTGAAAAAGAAGGGTCATACAAAGAAGGTAAACAATATTTCTGAGTACATCTTGAAATCAGTTAGCTCTGCTGAATGTAATGGGTCAATGCAAAATGCTCATGCTTCATGTACTCATTCTCATGCATCTAGTCAGTCTGTTAGTAATCATGTCGTTAGGAAAACTAAAGTGTCCTGCCATTATTGTGGCAAGATAGGGCATGTAATGGATGATTGTAGACTGTTGATTGAAGATGAGCATGCTGGTGAAGGAATGCATTCTAAGAATTTATCTGATAGAAACCATGCCACTAAGAAATTTGATGCATCCTGTTATTACTGTGGTAGGCGTGGTCATCTAATGAATGCATGTTTTAAAATGAAAGAAGATAACAATGTGAATTCTAGATTTTTCACACATGCTCATGGCCCACATAGATATAAATCTACTTCAAGCCAGCATATTATTTGTTTCACTTGCAACAAGCCTGGGCATAAGGCAGATGAGTGCTGGTCAGGAAATCATTGGGGTAACAATGAATCAAGAAGCAAGCATCTTAGATGCTTTGAATGTGGGAAATATGGTCATGCAGTCAAGGACTGCTGGTATGCTCAGGGAAATAACTTTAATTCCAAATCTGTCAGATTCCCTGCAAATAGAAATTTTTTGGGTAGAAATAAAGATGTTTTTAAAGGAAAGACACTTGTATGTTCTGAATGTGGAAAACTTGGCCACCGAGCTTCTGAATGCTGGTGGGCAGGTAATGGTAAATCAAAATTTCATGCAAGTAACAGAAATCTTCATGCTAACTCACATAGATTCCATGATTATACAAATGTTCACAAAAAGAATTCAAGAGCTGTTATTTCATGTAGATATTATGGAAAGTTTGGTCATTTCATGAATAATTGTTACCTGATGGAGAATGATGATAATGTTGCCAAGAAACTATTCAGAACACCTGTTAGAGTTAACTCGGGACCCAAGGTTGTTTGGGTCCCTGCAGGATCAACTTGATTAACATGTTACAGGTGTGCCTTGGAATGAAAAAATGGGGTAAATAAACCAAGGCACTCAACAGGAAGACCCCAGGGTTCTACTTTTCAGGTTTGTTCTGAATACTCATCTTAAATTCCATCATCTGAAAATCGCTTGCTTGATATGGTTAAGTATCTTGTTGACTTGATTTGTGTTTAGTCAAAAAATTTTGAAAAGTTGAAATGAAATTGATGAACTTGACAGTGTCTCTCTCTGGTTGAACAGCATGATTTTTCTTCGAGCATAAATTTTAAATCATGAGCTATGCTTTCACTGTATATCATGCACTTAGTCAAGGGGAGTTTGAATGGTTAAGGTTGATGGTTAATAATCATGCTTATGGTAATTATCTTCTGTCTGATTTGCATGAATAATATCTGAATGAGAGTCATTGCATAAGCATACATGTAGTGACTGCATTACATATCATCATATTGAAAAATTCTAAAAGAAGTAACTGACTACATGTAGCACTGCATTGTCATGCATAACCATCATGGTATATTAAATGGAACAGTGCTGAAGGGCAGATGGAATATGTCTGGATGCTACTGCCATGTGTGAGGTGGTGTCACGCCCCGTACTCTATACCGTCGAGGTATTGTCCGCTTTGGCCTACCGGCCTCACGGTTTTATCCCTTTTTAATAGTGATCGGCTCCAGAATGGGGGACTTCCCGGGCAGGTCACCCATCCCAGTACTACTCCCCATTAAGCACGCTTAACTTTGGAGTTCTTTTCAAGAACTGAACCGATACTTGAAAAGGTGCCTCGATGATATAGAGTACAACTTAGCTATATTTGAGGGTGTTACAATCTACCCCTCTTATATAGGCGACGTCCTCGTCGCTGGGCACATATAGCACACAATCAAATCCCGAGGCAGGTAGGATTCTAGAGGTGGCCCCTACAGGCTCAAGAGGTGACTCCCACTATGTAGCACTTTGTCCCATTGCGGGTTCAAGAGGTGGCTCCCATAGCGTAGCACTTTGCCCTGCATGGCACTTAGTTCCCACACTTCCGACTAGGGTATGGCTCTGATACCATTCTGTCACGCCCCGTACTCTATACCGTCGAGGTATTGTCGGCTTTGGCCTACCGGCCTCACGGTTTTATCCCTTTTTAATAGTGATCGGCTCCAGAATGGGGGACTTCTCGGGCAGGTCACCCATCCCAGTACTACTCCCCATTAAGCACGCTTAATTTCGGAGTTCTTTTCAAGAACTGAGCCGATACTTGAAAAGGCGCCTCGATGATATAGAGTACAACTTAGCTATATTTGAGGGTGTTACATGTGGTCCTTGAACCAAGTCATCCGCTTAGTACCATGGGTCAAGTCTTCATATAGAGCAGTGTACTGCATATCATCAAATTTGAAAAATCTGAAAAGAAATGATTCATTGCACGTCATGCATTTTGTCAGGGGGAGCATGTCTGCTGTTGCTTGGTCATCATGCTCTCCTTATCAGATTTGTTGCATACTGCACATATGAAGAGTAGTGCACATATAAAATTTTGAAAAACCTAAAAAGATATTCCATTGCATTTAGACAGGGGGAGCATTCCTATTTCATCTCATCTATTCATCTCTTGAACTCTCACTGTCTAGCTATCTGATCTACTTGCTACACTCAAGTGGTTTGTCTAAGTTCTCTGTTGTCCTCTCTAAAACAGCTGATCAGTCTGTATTCCAGACTCAGCTGCTGTCTGATGATAAACTCTCTTCTAATGTTCTTCTCTATTGGTGATTTACTCTTCCACCAGCTTATGCTTATCCTTCATACATCTTTCAGCTGGTGTGACTGATTTGGTTCTACTGATTGATAAGTTGGTCAGCTAATTTTTTCTTTTTTGGTCTGAGGAAATTAAGCTGCATGTCATGAAATTGAGTCTGAGAACTTTGTAGAAATTCTTATCATATAGGTTTAAGAATTACCACTGAATCAGACTGATATAAGATTAATGTATTCTCAGATTTGTAATTAAATGAATTGAAAATATCTGAATAATAAGGTTTAATAAACTTTAACCACACGTGTCATGTAAACCTTAGATTCTCTCATCTGATATCTGAAAATTTGAAATCAAGGCTACTTTGGTAGAGATACATAAAGCGAGTGCTGTGGTTAAACTTTAACTTGAGAAATGTTGACTAAATGAAAAATTGTGAATTCAGAGCAATGTCTTGGTCACTGAGAAACTGGGTTCATTATCAATGAAATAAAGTAACTTATGTCATGAGGTGCCATAGTTATCTCTGATGAAAATTTACTGAAAAATCTGACAGAGCAATGGCATGCCTGTGTTGAGTAACTAGGGAGTCTGGCCTCTAATCAAGGTGTCTCCTCATGTAAAAAGACACTCATATTGCTAACTCTGTTCTCAAAGTTGAGAGGCAATGACAGTTATCCCACTGAGTAACTGGGTCACTTCACCTAAGACGTGTTGTGCCTCATGTAAAAAGGTGATGATCAACCTAAATTACTCAGAAAAAATATAATGTGCTTTAAATAAAAATAAAATGAAAATACTGTCAACTCATATTCTTGGAAAAGGTGTTTAACATCAATACTAATCTGTGTAACTCTTAAAAAAGTCATTGAGATCATGTGTGTAAGATAAAGATGATTGATTTTGAGTGTTATCTGAATATTTGGTTCACCTTTATTAAAACTTGGATTCAGATATGAGTATTGAGTTTAATTTGACAAATTTAGTATACATCATAATTAAATCAGATTGGTTAAGTTGCCACTTCATAACCCTTTATGATAGAAGAGTCTATACTTCTCAAGATTTATTGAAGTGGTGCAAGTATTAAAATCCCTCATGATCAGATTCTTTCCAGATAGCCTGATCAACATAAATCTTGATATTGATTATTCATTGAGATGTCTCGTGATGATTGTTTTCTACTCTTGCCTTTCTATCATCAATCACTTTACTCTCCACACTATCGGAATCTTCCATCTTGTTTTGCAATAAGTTCTGGTTCTATGGACTTTCCACCTGTTTCATTCTGTTCATGCATATGTGAGGTGCCACAACCAGAGTTTAGATTGTTTGTAATGGCAGATTTCAGATTGATTTATTGGATAACCAGAGTTCATTCCTGTGCCTCAGGGGGAGTTTGAGCTGTTATGCAATGTATTCTGCATGTTGCACTCATTTGTTTTCTTTCTTTTTGATCATGTCAAAGGGGGAGAATATTTGGTTGGTGACTCACTGTCACTGTCACTTTGTTGCCATCATCAAAAAGGGGGAGAATGTTGTGCCCCTTAGGCACAAGCATATGCTATGTTGTTTTGATGATAGCAACACAGTGAGAGTATCACAGGTGCATTCATTACAGTGAGTCAGTCATTGTGTTTAGCATACATTGCATTTGTTCTCTGTATAGATGCACTGCATTCTGTCAGATAGCTTCAGTTCAATATCTGCTATGTGCATACATTGCATCAGTGCACATAGATGGGTCGACCCCCCTCTTAGATGGGTCGACCCCCCCAGACTCGCATGTCTATACATTCATGGCATTTGTGCAACGTTTGTTCTGAAGTCTATACATTGCATTGCTGCCTTGCTGCGTTGCATGTCATATAGTCTATACATCTATTGCTTCAGTTCAATATCTGCCTTGTGCATACATTGCATCGGTGCATTGCTTCTTCTGTGCATATACAGCATCAGTGCAAACAGTTGCTGCATGCGTCTGTTAAGAAGTCTGTACATTCTTCAGGTGCATCGGTGCATTGCTTCTTCTGTGCATACACTGCATCAGTGCATTAACAGTCGCTGCTCATGCATATACAGAGTCTGCACACTGTCACAAGTCTACACATTGCACGTAGAGTCTATACACTGCTTTGTGTTGTGTTTGTGCATCGTTTAGAACACAAGTATATACATCCATGCATCATGGGTCGACCCCCTTCTTAGATGCGTCGACGCCCCCAGATTTCCAAGTCTATACACTCGATTGTCTTGCATTGCATGCATCATTCATGAAGTCTATACATCGAGTTGAATGCTGGCTAAGTCTGCACATCGTCTGTCATTCACTCTGAGTCTATTCACTGCTTCAAGCATTGCATTCTAAGTCTAGACAACATTGCACGATGAGTCCGCATATTCATTTAGCATGTCTATACAACCAGCTGCTATGTTCTCAGTCTTGTATATATGAAGTCTATACGTGTTCTAGCGTTGCATTCACTAAGTCTGCACACGCATCAGGCTTGCATAACATTGAAGTCTATACATCGGTGTCTTGTGCATGCTTCATTTGTTAAGTCTGTACATGGCATTGTTCTGCATTCACCAAGTCTATACAATGCCATAGCCCTGCATATGTAGAGTCTGAACATTGCATTGCTTCGCATTCACAGAGTCTATACATTGCTTCAGCATTGCCTTCATATAGTCTGTACAGCATATGTTTTTCATATATGATCAAAGTCTGCACATTGCATTACACTTTAGAAGTCCATACAACGTCTGCACATCAAACACTGCAAAGTCCATACATTCCTGTCGCCTTGCAAAGTCTAGACATTGGAAAGTCTATACACTGCATTGTGCATACTATGAAGTCTGTACAAGGTGTCGACACAAAATTGATAAGTTTCTGTTCTGTCTGTCTGACAGGGATTCCTTGCAGAGACTGATGACTGGGCACGTGATCCGAGGATAAGGGGAGTGACCAGATGATGACACGTGCAATGCAGCCCAGCCAGGATGCTGCCAGGTGGTCAAAATGCCTCGGTTCTGGCAAAATTCCTTGGGCGGGAAATGTGGAAGCCACACGACCCTATCCACTCTGCTGTTGCTATATATATGAGCTTTCTTCTTCAGATGAAAGCTGCTCGATCAAGTGGAAAGTCTATACAGTGAGACTGAAGGTCTGAAGCAGCAGAGAGCCACCGAGATCCTCAGAGAAGAAAAACAGAGAAGAAGAAAAAGAGAGAAGAAGATAGAGTGTGAAGTGAAAGAAAAAGAGAGTGAGAGATTGAGAGCAGAGAAGAAGAAAAAGAGAGAAGAAGATAGAGTGTGAAGTGAAAGAAAAAGAGAGTGAGAGATCGAGAGCATAGAAGAAGAAGAAAAGGAAAGAGGAAGAGAGCTCGTGAGTTGAGAAGAGAGAAGACTCCATCAGACAATCTATCTCCACTAGAAGTTGGATCAAATCCAATCCAGTCAGCTCCTTGTGAGCCATATTCGTGCTTCATTGTTTACAGATTTTCGTTGCTGTAGTTCCTTGTTTTCATTTTCCTTTTATACATTTCTTCAAGTTGTTCGTCAGCGGAGCAAGCTGTGTTGCTCAGCATTTGCAGTGGAGGATTCCACTGGACGGCTAAGCTGTATTGCCCAGTGGAGCAAGCTGTGAGGCTCAGTAGGCGAGGAGGATTCCTAGGACAGCAAGCTGTGAGGCTCAGCGGATTGTATGGCAAGCTGTGATGTCCGGCTGTTCAAGCTGTGAGTCAGCGGAATCCACACTCGGGTTGAGTGTGAGGTGGATGTAGGTCTGCAGGACCGAACCACCTAAACATCATTGTGCAGTGGTTTGATCTCTTTGTGAGTGTGGCGCTAGATGAATGCATAGGGTCGATATGGTTTGATTTTCTATATGTGTTCATCTCATTGCTGCGCACACTATATGTTTGACTGTGGTTTGATTTCTCTATCTGTTGTTGCTTCCGCTAGGTGAATGATTAGGTGCATTCCACCTATTTGAGTACTGGTTCAACAGAAGACTAGTTTAGTTTCTTTCGGATTGTCTTATTTTGTCTTGTTAGCTTTCTAGTGAGCATTAGATTTTAATTGGGCGAAAGTTTTTAAAGGGTATATTCATTCACCCCCCCCCCCTCTGAATACATAGCACCGAACCCAACACCAAAGAGATATAAAACCAACACAAGAGGGTTAGAAACCCTAGTTAATCATTTTGGAGCAAAGAGAGATGAAGAGAGGCTAGATGAGCTCCAAGGAAGAAGAGGTACTGTAGCCATGAACAGTACTCAGTGTAGAAGTTCTACATTCAATCCAAGGGATTCAAGCCTACATCTGAAGCCCTCAATCTCCAAGGAAAAAGAGAAGCAAGCAAGCAAGCTCATAAAGGAGATCAAAAGGAAGATCAAAACTACATCCAAACCTCTTCATCAACTCAAGGGAAGATCAAAGTTACATCCAACATTCTTCATCATCAACTCAGGGAGATTCAAAGGAAAGATCAAGCTACATCCTATATCTTCTCCATCAACTCAAAGGGATCAAAGGAAGATCAAAGCAACAGATTCAAGATCCAACAATCTCAGACAAGATCTACTTCATTCTAGCATATCTCCATATCTTGTTTGAGCATTTTCATCTTGTTCTATTTTCATTTCATTCAATCTATTGAAACTGAAGATCGTCCCTACCGGTGGTTAGTAGGAAGGCAATTGGGAGTTTTTCGATTTGCGGTGTAGCCGTCCCTGCCAGCTTTGTGTGTAGGAAGATAGAAAGGGGTTTTTCTCTGTTCTGTGGTTTGGGGCGTGTCCCCGGTCAAGCTGTGAGTCAGCAGGAAAGCCTCACCGGGTTTTGGTGAGGGGTGGACGTAGGTTGCGGGGTTGCAACCGAACCACCTTAAAAATCTCTATGTTGTGGGTTGTTCATCGTGTGCGATTGCTCTATATCTTCTACCCCCATTCACATGTTCGTGTGCTTCCATACTTGGTTATCTTGTTTACACACTCAAGCACTCAGATTTACACTTTCGATTTTATCTGTGGTTTAATTGAGCTTAGCACTTTGACTGCATCCCTTGGGCGGCCTGCTGCACCCTTGTACACAGGCGCCAAGGTGAAAGTATTGCTAAGTGTTTCCCTGGCTTAGACTCGCATGCACCTTAGTTGATCACCACTACATTCACACACATATGCACTTTGAGTGATCAACATAGCACACACACATGCACGGTTGTTGCAAGCTATTTCATGCTCTAGTGTTATGCTTTATGATCCCTGCACTACAAGACTTATTTCTTTCAAGATCACAAATGTGTGTAAAGAAGTGTTGACGCTTCATCGCTTGTAATCCGAGTCATTTTCATTTGAGCCACTCTAATTATTTCCGATGTGCATTGTGCCTAAGTGATTCATTCACTTTATAGGAGTGGTTCCTGCTTCCGATAGCTAAGAGTTTTTAAATAGGCCAAAGCTTTTGATAGGATCTATTCAACCCCCCCTTCTAGATCCGTTTGCACCTCGCGGGACCCAACAGACACTGACATGGGCACTAGAAGGAATTGGCGACCTGTCCAGTGCCGTTATTTCCCTGATATAGCGACCTGAGCCTGGGCACTATTTCATCCAGCCCGTACTGTTCACAGGAATGGGCGACCATGCATGTGAGCGCTATTTCTGTAATTGGTGGCGACTGAGTGGGTGCCATTTACCCAGTTTCACGACATGTCTTAGTTTTCATGAGGATTATGATGTGTCATACTTGTTCAAAGTTCAGCCCTTGAACTCCTTCATTCATGAAATTTACCTTATCATCTTACAATGGTTATTCATTTGGAACTCTATATTGGCTATAACTATAGTGGATGTCTAAAATATATATGACTCAATGCTTGTGCATATAGGGCCCGATCTGGTCCTAGGAGGAGCACTCGAAAGTACTTGTGCCCATGGGAGCTATATTGATCACGGTGTGGCATTGCACCGAAGTGCATGACTAGTTAGATTTGACATTCCATGACTCATACTTAATTTGACTTGACATTACTTGCGTGGTCCGGAATGAGTATTTACTTTCTTGATATTATAATATCCAATTCATGTGACATGACTTGATATATTTACCTGCTTGACCATCTTGATACATTTTACATGGTTATCTTAAAATCTTGCTAGCTCGTCTCTATTAGCCCAAAACACAAGGGGTTGCCCGGACCCTCAAATCCATGTAGCATGGTATATAAGGTATCATGACCTCCCCAGACACCAAAAAACATGAATTCGGTCTCTACGGGGTGTTCGGGACATCCACCAGATGAAAGGTCGACCAATGGGTCCCAACTGGATCGACCGACGGCCAAAAGGGTGAAAACATTGCATTTTGGTTTACCAGACTCTGGGGTCAGTCGACCTACATGCAGACAAGTCGATCAACCGGCCCATTGGGTCGGTCGACTGGCACCTGGATCTGTCGACCGGCCCTAAGGGTCGGTCGACTGTTCAAGCATAGTCGGCCCCTCCGTGGCGAATCAGATCAGTCGATCGATTTGTCCTATCAGTCGATCGATTCCAGCGTTCTCCCTGTGTAACCCCATCTAAGGGATTCTAATCCATGCCCCACTCGACCCCGGTCGAGGGGGAAAACATTGGGGACTTTGCCCCGGCTCTCAAGCCACTAAAAGCAGGTAAATAAACGGGAAAATGTTGCACGATCTGGCGGAAATCGTCACTCGCCCTAAACATGGAAAACCCCGACATGAACAAAAACTCACTCTCAGCCTCACCTCAGCCTACAAATCACAGGAAAGTGAAATGCACGGGCTAGGGATCCATCCCCCTGCCTCTCAGGATGATTTCCCACGCCAAGGATGTCGATTCCATGTGAAAACGTGCCTCGAACCATTGCTGGGTTCTTGAATCCGCAAGTGAAGCTTGCCGCGCCACCGCCTCCGTTCCTCACTCCCGACCTCGCCGCTCGCCGCCCACGTCGCTCGCCGTCTCGTCCACCAGGTCCTCCATTGGCCACCCGGAGAATGGGTGGGGAGAAGGAGAGAAACGAGAGAAGAGAGAGGGAGAGAATGAGACAATGAGGGTGAGAAAGGGGTGAAGGGGCTTAAATAGAAAACATTTGGGGGCTTTAAGAATCCGAAAAATAGAAAATTAGGGAAAAAGCATCCTCGTGATCCTCGGAAACCGAACAACACGACTGCATCGCCCCAGAGCTCGATAACATATTGTTTCACCACATCTGGGGATCCGAAGGCCGAATATCTAAAATTTCAATTTAATCATAAAACACGATTCGGGATCTACAGAAACACTCAGAAACCCATTGATTCCTTATCTGAAAATCCGTGTCATTACAGTGGATGCATCTGACCAAGTTCCTCTACTGCACTCCTTGAGGAAGGTGGACCAGGCGTGGGATAATAGGCGTAGTGTAAGACGTCAGTAGACGCATCCAGGTGATTACTAGCATGAGGGTTCCCCGGTCACCCGTGGTTATAGTTTTCCTGACATCGAGGTCGTGGTTCTCCCAAAGTTGGAGGTCATGCTTTCCCGACCAAGTGATCTTGGTTCCGTGGCTTTCCGACTGTGGTGGTCGAGGTCTCCCTGTAGAGTATAGAGGTCATGTCGCCATGATTAAAAGTGACCGATGGGTGACTATGTAGCAGTGTTTCGGGTAGGTTCACGTATTGTGTTCTGCCTATTACCTATTGTTGTTGTTATTGTTGTTGTTATTGTTTATTATTGTTATGTAGTGGTGGGGATCCGCAAGATCCTTACTGAGCTAATGAGATGAAACTCACCCCTTCTTCTTTCTGGTGTGACGTTCCTCCACGTGGTTAGGAGGTCTCGTACGGTGTCTGCGGTGGTTCTTAGTTGTCAGCTTGCCAGAGCCAGGGTATGCCCCGTGACTATGTACGTTTCTTTCTTGTTGGCTGTACTTTAGTAGACTTGGACTCTGGACTCTGTTTATTTAATTATGAAATGTAAATTTTAATTCTATAATTAATTCCTTGTATTTATTTTAAATTCTGATGCACTCCCACAACGTTAATCTAACCCTTCCGACCTCTATGGCTCGTGGGTGACGGGTCAGGATTCAGGTCGCATCAGTTACTTTCCAGTACTCGGATCCTAGATTATTACACGGAACCTCTTAGACGGTGCTTCGTCTATGCACTTAAGCGGAAGACATCCTATCATCTTAGGTTAGCTTGTGAACGATCTACTGTCTAACTTATGCTTTAGGCGGAATTCCTAGACGATATTACATCTATGCTAAGGCCTTAGACGTAGTAGCATCTAATATCACTTAATTTACCAAGATATAAGATAAATCTAATTTTAGGTTAAGTATTTGGGAGACCTGAATTACAATTTACTTACCCATCAAAGATAATATAAAAATTGATATATTTAAAATATATTTATTTTTTCATAATCCAAACTAATTAATTTGTGGGAAAGGATATTTTCCCAACAGTCAACATAATGGCACTTGAAACTTGCACATAACTTGTGTGCTTGCACATAAAACTTGTATACTCGTTATAATATTATAATATGTAAAGCTCGTACCTACGTCATCAACATATTAACCAGAGTAATCAAATCATAAAACATGAATCAAAGCTAATTAAGCACAGTTAGAACATACAGTGGCAGCTTCACCTTTGGGCGGCTTCACCTCTGGGTGGCTCTACCTCAGAACTCCCCTCCGAACACCTGATCCGAGTAGCCCTTTTCTTGCGTAGCCGTTTCCTCCAGCACATTTCAATTGAGTTTTCAAGGAAAGAAACATGGCTCTAGTTGTGTATTCAGATTCAGATTCTGGGGGTATCATGACATAGGGTTGGACATCCAGTCTAGACTTGATGTAGTCTCATGAAATTGGAATTAACACATACATGTCAAGTAATCATCATGACCTACATGTTTGTTCATTTACTTGTAAAACAGATATATGCATAACTTGCTTATTACACTACAAGCATAATTAGCTTTTGCTCGTTTATGCACATAACTTATCTTCTTCATAACCCTTAAGCCTTATCCATTGGACTTACAAAATAAACTCATGCTTACCTTGTCTTGATCATTAACTTGTAAAAGTTATCTTAAATGAAAACCTCTCGTAAAACATAACTAGAAAGGTCTTACGAAGATGAGGAAGACGATCTTATTGAGTGGATCATGATTTCTACTTAAAATCATTTAGTAGATTAAGAACATAAAACATAAATCGATCAAACGTAAGTTTAAAGATGGCATTCATGGTTTGTGCTTAGAAATCATATCTCCGTAAGAAATCTAATATCACCTACCTTCATATCTCCACTTTCACACCTCTAGATCCACCTTCTTTAACTCTCAATGTTCACCTTTGACTTCCACCCCTCTGTCCGAGATCCCTTCCCAGAGATGAAAGAAATAGAGCATGAAAGAATCACAGAACTGATGTTAGGTCACTGGAGAATCAACTGAAGACAAGGATTTTGAACCTAGCTTAAGGATATACTAGATGCTTACTGGATGATGAACAACTTCCTCGAAGATGAGAAACCCTTAAGAGTACTCCAGAGACTAAATCGGAGCCAAGAACACTCTGGGTGAAGATAGTTTTTTAGAGAGCTTGATAGAGAGAGAGAGAGAGAGAGAGAGAGAGAGAGCTCTAGAAATGATAAGAGAAGGTCATAAGGGAACAGAGAGGGGACATATATAGACCCTATTCAACCCCGCCATAGTCGGGTAATATTCTAATCTGAAGTCCTCCACTAAATCCCCTTAATTCTCCATGTACTCATGCCAATCCTGCCAACAATATGCATGCTCTCCACTTGTCACACGTCTAACAACTGCATGCGGAAAAATAGTATTTCCCTCTTTTAATTTCTGTCAATTTCCTCTCGCTAGCCACTGACAACTCTACCACACCCCCTTGAAACTCAGTCACATCGCTTAAATCTCCTAAAGATCTTGCACGATCTAATTTCTACATTCTTTAAATCCATTGCTCATAATCCCAAAGCCTCAAGTCCATTAATTAATCCTTCATCATCTAATTCTATAAAACTCAAGTTTGTTGTCCATTTTTGTATCGTCTAAGTTCATCACCTACTGTTCATTATCTATATTTTTTCATTCAGGAGCTATATTATTTCAGTCTTTCCTTCTACTCTTCGAAAGTGGATGATACCTTTGTGCTCCATCTAACTTTCCAGTCCACATCATCATCTAACCTTTCTTCGCCTAACTGCTAGTGCATTGTTTAAGTTATGGTCTTCCCGTCTACTTTCTACACTTAGGTGTTGCTATCTGCTACACTTAGCCATTGTATCATCTAACTCCTTACCTTAGGTGCTATATCGGCTATCTCCTTATACTTAGGCGCTACATCGTCTACTTTTCCAAATTGGATGATACTTCGTCTACTTTTGCACTCCTTCCATCTAACTTTTTACCTTCCGTCTACTTTTTATCACCTAACTCCATCGCCTATCGCCTAACTTCCATTCATTCTGTCTAAGTCTTCCACCTAACTTTTAACTTTATCGTCTAATTTTTGTCCATCCTCCAAGTCTTTAGTCCACTTTTGCGCATCGTCTAACTTTTCATTCTGCCTATCTTCTATTATCCTATTCTATCATCTAACTTCTTCTTCCATCGACTACCTTTCAACTCCATCATCCAGCCATCATCTCTATCGTCTATTTCTATCTGTTCCATCCATCTTTTGACCGTCTATCTCCTCAACTTCGCCTAAATAACTCAAAACATCTAAGTGGGATGGTCTATGGGATTCTAAATGGAGAAACTGATACATAAATTTATACTCATACCTGGGTTCTTACTAGGAAAATTATAATATATTTTAAATTCCCTAAAATCTAGGATGCTACACTTCCTCTCACCAATCCCCTCTCACTCTGTCGATGCGCTTGGACGATGACCACCGCCTCCTCCATTTTCATGACGATGGGAAACTTAGAGATCTCCCAAGCCACAAGCAGTCACCTGTGATAGGAAGGAAGATGGAGGAGGTGGTGGTGTGCCACTGGAGAAGGACAAAGGAGGCAGTGGTCGTCGTAGTGGATGCCACTTGTCGCAAATGGCCAGCTGGATGGGGAGATCTCATCGATGCCGGGAAGGAGGAGGAGGATGTTGGGGTGGATGAGCCCACGTGCATAGACAGAGAGAGGGGAAATTAGGGAGAGGAAGAAGTCCCCCAAATATGGACCGTCCGATGAAGGGGACCGAACGGCCCAGATTTGGTGGCAGGGGGATCCATTGCCACCGGTGGCAATGGTATATGTGTGTGTGTGTGAGTGTGTGTGTTGTTTGTGTGTGTGTGTGTGCGCGCAAGAGAGAGAGAGAGAGAGAGAGAGAGAGAGAGAGAGAGAGAGCATACATGTGTTGTTTTCATCTCTTTGCCATCCAAACTAAAGAATAAACAAAAAATGGGGACCTCTTTGCCATCCAAACTGTAGGACAAACAAATAATGTAGAGAGAATGCAACTTTGACACATGTAGCGGTCGAGATTGGTTACCCAAAGTTCGAACCACACCTCCAAAGATTTATTTGATGGGGGGAGAAAGGAGCGTTCACTTGAAAGGGACCTGCAGCCACGGGCAAATAGTCAGAAGGAGCTTTGGGAGCTACCCCATGGGACAACCATTCGACGGTCAAGTTAGGCTACTGGTGGGACAAAGGTGAGCACTCGAGAATAGAAAGAGAAAGGGAGACTAGAGCGAGGTGGTGAGAGCTTGAGGGGGTTAGGTCACGTACCTCCTTGGTCGTCAAGTCAGGGTTCTATTTATACCGATGTCGTGGGGTTGACCGTTGCTTTTGCAGAGTTTCCGTGGCCGGGGGAGACGTGAGCCACCCTGCCTATGTGCTTGACGAGACAAAGAGGCGTGGGCACTAGCTCGTCGTTCCTTCGCCGGAGGGGGTAGCTCCACCATTAATGTGACAGAGCTTGCCGGAGACGTGGGGCTAACCTATCAGGGGAGCTGCATGGGCGGCATCCTCCCTTTTCCCATCGCTAGACTAGTGCACCTCCCGCCATTAATGCATTGTCATGGACGTACGTCGTGGGCACTGACGAGAGAGACGCACGCAGATACGGCCCCTGAGCTTGAGCCTGCACCAAGGTAGGATGCATGTTGGGCTAGAGTGCTGGGCGTGAGCCTAGAGAGTTGGGCCGACTAAGCGGGCGTTAGTGGGCCGATGGATTATACCCTCCTCAACCCACTAACTTGATATGACCCTCCATACTTTTATCTATATTTGTGGCTTATTTGTTTCATCACATACTGGTAAAACTGTGCAATTATCTTGTTTTATAGTATTTTATACTTCTTTGTTTGACCTTAAAAGCATCATAAATGGGATTATCTTGACTAATGTGGCACTAAGATTTTTTATTTTGGTGTACCGTCCATATCTACTAGAAACTGAAACTAGAGAAAAAAATGACTTGAAATATAAAATGAACAAACTATCTTATTTTATTTCAAGGTCACTCAAACAAAATACTCCCAGTTTTAAAATAAAAAAAGTACATTGAATTTACAACCGAAAATTCCAAAAGTGAAAGATTGCATTGAAACAAGTACCCAATTTCATGAGCCTGAAAATTCCCATTTACCACATTCCTGTACCTTTTGCGGGTAATGGTCAAACTTTGTACCCAATATGATAATTGAAGTATAGAGCTTTCCCTCTAATATAATAGGAATATGACGATCACAGACTGCTTCGCATGCCGTACATTTTCCATTTTAGTTAAAGAACTACTTTCCCTGGGACTTTCAGAACAGATATCTGATTTTTACTCTTTTAATGAGTTACAAGACGTTGCTAGTAAGTATGGCATCCGTTTCAAATGCATACTAAAAGGTACATTTTTTTTCAAACTACGTTAAAATTCTATAGTCCATTTCATGGTTTTGCCTACGAGCAATGCCAATTACCACGCACATTACCTTAAATAACTCCACTTTAATGCACACAACAGGAGAAATGAAAAGTTATAATATTGTCATCGAAATGCATTCCTGTCCAAGAATACCCTTTTAACAAAAAAAGAAAAAAACAAACCTCACATTCCAACCCATAAAGGGGAAGAACAGTAAGAACAAGAGTAAAGAGACGAATCCCCTAACACAAGCTACAAAAGTAGAGCTATTAATCATCCAACTCATGTCAATAGAACAATGATTGATGAGGTCGTAACAAATCAGAATGACCCACGCATTGGCCTTTGTTCAGCAGCATTAACTCTCACAGTCCTACCACCTAAATCCTGCAACAGAACCAACCATAACTATGTTATAAGAAATACTGCAAAAGATGGGCTCAAAAAACAATAGTCTCCTTTCTAAAGTGTGGAAGTATATGTTAGGAATCGAGTTAAGAGGCAGCAATTAAAATGTGAAGCTACTCAGAAATTTCCTTCCCCACGTCAGACTGAGACTGCCTTAGTGAATGTGGTGGAACACAAAACGTTCGTATGATTGACAACCAACAGATTGTCACTTTGTGTGGGTGAGTAAAAAGGCAACACTGTTATTTTCTGGGTAATAAAAAGTTCATTAAAGATAATGAGCATACCAACCTAACAAAGCATGCAGACAGAATTATGCAGAAAAGGTATCAAGTGATAGTGGGCATACATTTCCATCTAGACCAGCAATTGCGTCATCCATTTCCTGTTGTGTGGACATTGTTACGAACCCAAATCCACGCGATCGTCCAGTCTCCCGGTCATAAACAACCCTTGAATCTACCACCTTTCCATATTCACTGAATGCTTGTTCCAAACGAGCATCATCAACACTCCATGGCAGATTCCCAACATAGATCCTGAATCTCGGTCCAAACTCTCTCGGTGTCCTTTCTGGACGGCTTCCTCTAGGAGCTGCCTTATTCACGGTCAGAAGCTTGCCTTCAACATTCTGTTTTGCAAATTTAAAAAAAATAAAAAGCCACAGTCACCACATAGTGGAGAAAAGTAGAATGCAAATTGCTAATAGAAATACTTGCCCCCGCCCTTACATGGAAAGCAGGAGACTTCTCACATATAAATATTTAAGAATACTGATACTTTTCTAGCATGAAACTATAAGATCAGCAAAGAGGAAAAGGCATTTTACAGATATTAAAAGTTAATATATGGTAAAACTAATAGATAAGAAGGCATAATGGCCTACAGATCAAGGATGGCAGTGTCGGTTTCGGTGTCGGTTTCGGCCGGTGCCGAAACTGAAACCGTTTCGGATTCGGATTCGGTTTCGGTCCGAAACCGAATAAATTATTTTTTTTTGCAAACTGTAGGGTTTTGGTTTCGGCCTGGTTTCGGCCGCGGATAGTTTCGGATCGTTTCGGTCCGAAACCAAAACGTTTCGGTTCCATGCTACAGATCTGTTAACAACATGAGAGCTTGTGTGGAGTACGCTTCTGGTGATCGAGGTTGATAGGCTTTCATCACTTTGCAATAAGATTTAACCATTCCAACTGAGATACCCTCCAAACAATATGCTGTACAGAGTTTTCCAAACTCCCAATTCAACTCAAGAAATAACCAGGTGGTGATCTGATTTTCAGAGCAAGCAATAACAACAAAGAAATAGCAGGACCCAATGAAGTCTAAGTTAGATTTAAACTAACTTGGCCGGTTCTATGACAGTCTGGCAAGGTTAGGGGCAAGTGATGGGAGATTTAAACTGACTACATGGCCCACTAATGCCAGTGGGCCTTTGCGGGAGCCACAGCACTATTTGATGGCTGAATTGATCGAATGCATAAAAGGTCGATTTTTTCTCATCTAGCTGTACCAGCCTCAACAGCATGTCCAGCTCAGCTTAGACCATCTTGTGTGCAGGTACTTACCACTCTTTGGCATAAGGATGAATAGGCAGAACGAGAGTTTTCCAACCATAAAACAAGAAAATATTGTCAACTGAATATTATTTATGTCAAAAGTAAAAAATATTTTGGGAAACTGATTGTGAGGCAGGCAATATTCTGCTAAATGGCAAAACATCAGGTCATTTCTATTCAGCATATCCCACAAAACAGATGACACTACAGGAGATCCAACCTGGGCCATATTTGTCCAGCAATGTTTAGTATCCATTATCCTAATGAAAATTGTTGTGAAAGAGCAGACCAGATGAAGATACTGGATACATCAATCAGCACATCTTGTTGCCAACAATGGGGTTAGAGTCCTGTGGGCCTGTCTTCCAATGATAAGCATGACAAACTACTGCAGCAACCTAGGCAGCCATCCAGAACCACCACACCACACCACACCCAAGGGAAGAGGAAAATACACTGCACAAACATAGTAACTGCTTTGCCCAAAAATATAAAGAAAAATGAGGAAGAGGAGCAGGAGGAAGTGCAGGAAAGGGGCTGAGGGAAGGGCAGCAGCAGAAGTGGCAGTCAATGCCACCAATACCATGCATCAGTGGAGAGTGGATGTCATAGCATATCTAAGAACATAGGTCATGTCATGCAGATAAATGAGAACATTATCAGGAACACTAATAGGCTCCAGGCAAGAGTCCTTGTTCTTGTGGAAGAGGAGAACCAACTTGCCATCGACCTTCTAGCCAAATAATCGGGCTTCACCTTCAGAATCTGAGTGATTGAGGTTCCACGACCCATAGGCCATTCATACTTTTGAACCCAAAAGTGGCAGAAGTAGGCAGCACAGGTGGCACAACTTTGCAAGGGTGGCTGGAAACTTTAAGGGGTAAGGTGGAGAAGAGAGCCAGCCAGGCTGTCAGGGTTTTTTTCTGAAAGTGAGGCTGTCAGGTTAATACAGTCCAGTTTTAGAGGGGCCAAATTGAAATTGCCTTCAGATTCAAACCCAGGATTGAGCCCATCATCAGCACTGAGGCTGCCCACCGATTTCAGATCAGATCAGAGTGGCGGTTTAACAGATCTAGGAGACCAGTGAGTGGCTACTTCATCTGATCTGATTGTGTTGGATCACTTAAGGGGTAAGTTGGTTGACCTTTTTGAGAATCCTCCGTGGTTAGGTTTTTTGGGTTGGGGTAGAAGCACTTTTAACCAGCTTCGCCGCCCTCTCTGAAAATGCCAAGTCCATCCCATCAAATGAGCTCGCAAGAGCAAGTTTTCCATATGGTGAGAGGCTTGCAATCGTAGCACAGTTGACTTCCAAAGTCAAAAGAGCTCATCTAAAGATGATCCTAGATAGTGCAGGGGGACTGCTTGGGCCCACTTCCTGGGGGATGCCAAAGGTGCTGTGGGCTGACGATGCCAATGCCTTCACGCCCACAGAAATCTTCAGCCTCAGGGCATCTCTTGCTCCAACATGCTTTCAGTGGATGAGGAGGAGACTGCAGGAATGCATGGGCCTTCTTGATGAAGTAGACCTACAGTCAGGGTCAATCCAGCCCCATAAGACTCCAGCAGCTCATCTCCTTCTCAGGTCATGGAGCATAATGCCCTAGAAATTGCAGGTCAACACTGTTAATGGGTGTGGATCTCCCTAACCAACTCGTTTTGCTGGTGTCTTAGTCAGCTCATTGTCACCAGTCTTGATTGTGGCACCAGCTTTGAAGGAGGCCAAATAGTGGCACATCAGCAGTGATGGGACACCCAGAGACATCTTGTGCAGCAATAGCCTCAGAACAAGTGCAGCTTCTGCAGCCTGAAGGAGGATCAGCCAGTCACAGAAGTCTCAATCCAGGTGCCTCTCCTAGAGACAGCTTTGAGGAGGGTCATGCAAGCACAATAAAATCCCCTACTACCTCAAGACAGAGGACATGGGAGCCAGGAGATGAACCCTCAACAGATCTCTAGACAGGTAATTTGATGGCTCAAGACACTTACCTATCACAGACACTTGCGCAAGATGAGGAAGCAGTCAAATGTGATCCCCTCCCTGTGTAAAGTGCCTGACTCAGAGATTAGTCAAGCCAAAAGACATGGGCACATTAGAGACACCTCCGTAGGAGAACAAAAGGCCATATGGCCCATATCAGGTCTCAGGTTTTTGATCCAAAGGATGGCAGATCAGATAAATGACTATCAACAAGAAAGCTCTTGGAGATCATCACAGAGGAAATTTTAGAAGGAGATACTTCAATTTTTGGAGCTTTGGAAGGGTTGTGGGGGAAGTTTGCTCAAAGGCTTATGAGCTGCATATTTTGTCTATGGGTGGAGGTTATGGATGGTCTGAAAGACTGCGAGGTATGTTATTTTTGGTGTTCCTGTTGGGGTTGACGTAATTTGGGAATCTGGGTCTACAGGGTTAGGTAAAAAGGTTTCATACATCTTGCATTTCTTTCCTTTTCTTGATTGTATACAAATGTGGTCACAGGTGAAGTGACAGTTTCAAATGCTCTAACAGGTGAAGGTAGCTGAAGAGCAAACCACATCTTTCATGATGTTGTGGTTTAGTCCCATATCGGAAATCCATGGGAGCCTTTCCTCTATACATGTGGGAGATTCCCTCTACTCAATGCCGAGGATTTGAGTTGAGTTTAGGCCTTAACATGGTATCAAAGTCTTGTTTACCCATTAGACCCATATGTGAACACTTGGTCCTACCCATGATGCGCCCCAAACGGTTGGTTCGGTGCGAGGGGGAGGGGTGTTATGAGTTAGCCCCATATCGGAAATTCATGGGAGTCTTTATACATGTGAGAGATTCCCTCAACTCAATACCTAAGTTTTGAGTTGGGTTCGGGCCTTAACACATGACACATGGGAATTCTTCAATTTATCATTTAAATATTTGTCAACAAAAAGAAACTAGATAAAATATAGTTACATAAGTTGGTAAGGTCATTCCATATGGAAAGTGCAAGAATTTCTCTCTCTTTATGCTAAAATGAGAAAAAAAAGAAAGTGACTATATTATGGGAACGTTGATTGAAGAGGGGTGATCTCACGCTGCTCCTGAGCAGAGAAGAGGATGACCACGTACACTTGAAGTGTGAACTGCAAGAAGGGAAACCAGTCAGAGGTGCCCAGGGATAGATCCCCGGGGAAGACCCTCCGATGCTTAAGTCAGCAAAATAGTAGAGCTCGGATGCGAAGGGAAGAGCTAGGAGGAAGATGGGAGCGCGAGATCCCTCTCCACCAAAAGGTGAAGTGGTTCCTGCTCAGGATTTTTGGATCTTGCCTTGCTTACCTCTTGTACTATGGCTTTCCAGTTTAAATAGTGGCCCCTTGTGCGACTGATCCTTGTAAGCGGAGGAGTCTCAAGGGAGGTTACATCTTTCATGCGGACTCCTTATAGCACGCGGACTCTTTGTCTCCCTTATCCCCTTGAGCTTCCTGCCATTAAGGGACTCGCAACGGCCGTACTAATAAGCTTCCATCAGTGAGTCCGAGCGATAGGCACTTGCCCAGGAGTGGTCTCCCGAGCGATGAGTGCATGGTCGGGACAAGGAATAGAGGGCTCCGGGAGAGCTTTCCCGATCGTACTGATGCTCGGACTTCCCAACCCGAAGGTCGCCTAGGAAGCGCTTGTTCCGAGTGAGTTTTTGGGCTTATGCTAAGTGGGCCCGGGGACTACCACTTCGAGGAGTTGGGCCTCGTTCGGTCTGGTTGGACCTCTTTTGGCCTCTCCGTACGGGCGACGAGATTTCCCCTCTCCACTGATGATCTTAATGGTACCATTCCCTGTCAATCAGTGATTTGTGCAAAATGATCTATGTTATCAAAGGCAATCATCTTACTTGCCTGGGCACTGGAATAGGGCAAAGCAAGACAAAAAGTGCCTTGTGTCGCCTTATGTTTGTCTCACTCACCTGGATACTCGCCTCTATTATCTATGCCAAATGCTTGTATTTTTAATTTTGTGGTATTACATTTTTCTTATTCTTATTGATTCTAAAGTGGTTAATGACTCTTTCAATACTGTACAATGCCCTTTCTCTCTTTCGTACTGCCACGTTTTTCTTATTCTTGATGATTCCTAAATGCAGCCATTACTTAAACGAGCGCTTTATACAAACTGGCCTTCATATATTGGACATGATCAGTGTTTCCCTAAGCAACTCATCATTGCCTTATATGTTTTGTTCATTTTTCTCCTTATATGAACCATTGGATGATTGTTAGGTAATTACTTTCTGATATTTAATGTGGTTTGAGTCACAAAAATTCTTAAATAGTTATATACTGTAATCATGAATTTTCAGTTGTATATTCCCTTATATTTTCTTCTTAATATAAACATGGTACCATCCACTTTTCCAAAAAAAAGTTTTTGCATCTGTTTCTTGGTTTTCTTTCACACCTCCTGACTTGTTTTGGGCCAAATCTGATTGATCACCTAAAGACTGGTACGCAATTTTGTCTAAGAATTTCATGGCCACATAGATGAAGTGAAATATTGGCATACATGTCAAGTTGCTCTCATAAATCTGCAACACCTATGTATATGGACTAATCATTAGGCAGATCTAATCTAGGGATGTAGAATTGTGCGGTAGGCAAGTCTATCTGCAGTTTGATTAGCATCTAGCGGGTTGACCCTTCAAGGATTAAGAAGCCTAAAACACTGATTTCATTAATCCAGCGGGCAGGTTTCCATGGAATCGTCCAAAATTTATCATTGGGAAATGCTATCAAGTATTGGGGTCAAACTCAATATACAGAATCACTTAAAAAACATCACTTTCAAAAACTCAATATACAGACTGCTGAAAACTCTATATATAGCAGTGGGTTGAGGTGACAAAATTATATATTATCCTCTCTAACTTTTTACAAAGTTTAAGAGTTTTAGAAAATTTTACAGTGCCATCTTCTTATCACTTAATTTGTTAAATCATTTGAACTTGTTTGTTGCACATTACTTTCTCCCCTCTAAACTCTTCTCTTTTCCTTCTTTTTTAGGTTCAATTGCAATATACAGACGGATGAAAACTCTATATATAGCAGTGGGTTTAGGTGACAAAATTAGATATTATCCTCTCTAGATTTTTACAAAGTTCAAGAGTTTTGGAGAACTATACAGTGCCATCTTCTTATCACTTAATTTGTTAAATTATTTTAACTTGTTTGTTGCACATTATTTTCTCCTCTCTAGACTCTTCTCTTTTCCTTCTTTTTTAGGTTCAATTGTGGCAACCAGTCTTGGGAAGGGGAGCAGCAACCAGTCTTGGGAAGTTAGATAAAATCTATCAGACATTTTATAAAATAGTGATTGTTGAGTTGTTTTTATAGCTCAAAATGGTGACCCCTACAGTTCTGAAGGGTTACATGGGCCTTGTTTAATCTGAATTTTTAAACTGCCTGAAGGCTGAAGCCACTAAAAGTGAGAAATTTCATACATTTGTGTACCATTTGCTGTGTGAAGATACCAGCATAGCCTATGGGTCCATGGAACATGTATTGTTTCTTTTACAAGATTTTAGCAATACAACTGTATCTTGTGACTTACAAACTCAGGGATGCATGTTTTACTTGCTTCTCTGGTCATGCATATTTGAGTTTAATACTACAATTGGTCCAGACAAGAATTTAGGGAACTATTTCCTGGAAATAGAATTGGGCAATACTCTATTAGAAAAATGCAGAAGGGGTGCCTAATACACACAATGATTAAATCATGAGCCAAGTCCTTTTCATAAGAAGTTGTGGAGTGTTTAGCTAATCCTCGCTATGGAAGATGATGTCAGAGGTCATAGAAATAGAAAAAGTATGTTTTGTTCATGATGGGGTTTTTTTTTTTGAGGGGGGAGTGGATTTGAAAAGAAGTCATATGAGCTATTTAAAGTGAGGGAGCACGGAGTTAACATGGTGAATTAATGCTATTAGTGAGACAGCATGATTCTATTGATTTTAATATACTGCGATGAAGCTTGAAATAAATTAGTTTCAATGCTTTTGTAAAAGCTTACCATAGCTAATAGATATTTATTTCAATTTCTTTGTTAAGCTTATGCAGACCTTTTGTGACCTCTTTTCTTTTAATCCAATAATTTATTGGCGTGGTATTGAATTCTTTTGACTTAGCAGTGTACATAAATATATATAAACATTCTTAAAAATAAATATGTTTCTCTACAACCTAAAGGGTAAAGTACTACAACCAACAATTGGTAGGTCTTGTTCCAAACAGGGTGTTGCTTGCGCCGATAAAATGGGGAGGTAGGAGCCATGTTTGGCAAGCAATTGTTTGTCAGATTGCAGAGGTACTCCTTCCATAATAATGAATCATTTTTAAATTTGTAAATCTTCATTATATAATATAAAAAAACATCAAAGTAAACCCATGCCCGTAGTGCGTTCCTTCAACTAGTATATTGGATGTCCATTGTTCCCATTAACTTATCAAAGACAAATGAATACTCCAATGAGACATTGCAATCAGGAATAGAGATCTCTATAACAGAGATTTCTATATTGGAACCTCACAACTACTTCAAAAATAAAAATATGCATACAGACACACGTACACATGTACATGCACATATATCAAGAAAACTAACAATGTTGGATAGGAAGCACTTCTCGTACCATCCTTAGATGGGTAGCAAAATTGAAGAAGGATAATTACATATATACCCCTGGAATCTTGCAAAATTCTACTCTATACTCTCATATTCTAGATATTGTCATGTATAGGCCCATATTGAAGAATATTGTTCAATCATACTCATGCTCTAACACAGTGAAAGTTAACAGGATATTCTGTTGAACATGTAAAATATAAGGTTTTAAAGGGGTATACAAGAATTTTTTTGGAAAAGCGGAGGGTACCACATAATATATTAAGTGAAAAGAAAAGTGATGTACAAGTATACTCCTTCAGCTCCCAAAAATCCCTATAAAAAAGTCATCACACCAAGATGGTGTCTCCCAAATCAACCCCCCAACAAAAGGAAAAGTGAGGAGTCATGAGACTCCATATTACAAAGGAGTTTAGCCGATTCACATACTCTCTCACAAACAAAAGAGACAATTCTCTCCTCCACTCTAGCTTCCCTTTTGAACCTTACAATGTTTATTTCATTCCATAAGGCCCATAGTGTAACATGCAGGATGAACCACCAGATGATCATGTCCCCTTCAGGACCTACCTCTTCTGGTGGGGACACCGGGCCCACTATTGGACCCACTTCTTAGAGCCGACGCCGCACCGCCGCACCGAGCTTGTAGCTCGGAGATTCGACTTCCTGAAGACTCGGTGTCACGTATTTATGTATTACGTATGTATTGTGTAAAATACATGTATTACTGCATGTATATTTATTTTTGTCTTATTAGGCTAGTTATAAGTCAAAAGTTGTTGTATTTTATTTTATTAAACCCACAAGTCAATAGTTGGTAGGTGAATCTTGTTTTATTAGGCTAGGACATATATGCAATTAAGAAATGTCATGGGTATAAGTGTTATAGCCTCTCCTATATAAAGAGGGCTAAAGGTGTAATACTTCATATGAATGAATGAATCAAACTTGCTATCACGTTGGTGCATCTTGCCCCTTCTTGTTTCCTTCCCTCTTTCTCTTTGTGAGTTTGAGTGTGTCGCCCGGTGTGAGACTGTCCGACGTGAGGCCGAGCTGCGCGAGGTAGCAAGCTATCAAGTCCTGTTCGTGATATCGGAGTTGCCGTCGATCCTTCCTCCGACGCCGTCCGCGTCAAATTTGGTATCAGAGCCCAACAACGGCGCCTCCCTCGACCCCGACGTCCCCGTCGTCGGTCCTTCTCTCTATCGATTGCTAGAGAGTGAACAAAAAGAAAAGAAAAGAAAAGAAAAGAGTAGTTGCATTCTGTTGGTTGAGAGGAGTTTTGAAAAAAAAAAAAAGAGAAAAAAAGATTTTGAAAAAAAAAGAATTTATCTCTCTGTTAGTCTCTCTCTCCTGCGTTCTTTTTCTCTCCCCATTTCTCTCTCCCAGTTTCTCTCTCTCTCTCTCTCTCTCTCTCTCTCTCTCTCTCTCTCTCTCTCTCTCTCTCTCTCGCCTGCGCACCCGGACACCCCCGCGGCCACCCTGCCAAGCCCACCGCACCGGCCAACTCTCCGCCGGCCGCAGCCGTCGAGGCCCCCGTAGAACGTCCCGCCACTGCAGCTTCCCACCGCGGCCATCTCCTGCCTCCCCGTGACCACCCACGCCGCTGCCACAGCCCACGCCTCACCCCATCTCCCACCGGACACCCCTCCACCATCTCCCCATACCGCCGTAGCCCCTCCGTCGACTCTGCAACTCCCCCTCCAGCCAGAACCGCCCTCACCACTGCAACACCCTCCACTAGCCGCTGCCGAGCCCCTCTCTCTCTCATCACTGCGCATCTCCCCTCTCTCCTTCTCTCTCCACCGGTCACTCTCCAACTGCCCGCCACCCTCCTCCGCGCGAACCTCCCCACCCAGCCGGTCCCCCCCCCCCCGACGGTGCCCCCACACCGCGCCCCTCTCCTCCCTCTAACCCTCTGGCCACTGCGCAACCCCCTCTCCTCACCCCGCCCTCCGACGGCCAGCCATCTCCGCCGCGAGCCACCTCAGTGTTGAAGCTGGTTTCAGAATTGGAGTTCCACCTTGGACGAAGGGGGGCTTGGCGGCGGCAGCTGCTAAGGCGAAGGGCTTGACGTCCCGGAGCTCCACCTCGTGTTCCTCGGAGTCGTCGTTGAACTCCTGAAAGCCGGCCTCGAAGTCGTCCTCCCCATCCACAACAAGGGGGGCCTTCTTCTACCGCTGTTGCTTGGCACCGTAAAAGGACTCCTTCCTCAGTCCCACCGCAGCGCCCGCACCCCGCGAGACACGCCTGCCCGACTCCCGCCAACCCGCGTGGACCTGGCCGCAGCAGAAAAGTGAAAGCTTCTCCACGTGAAAGCTTCACTTGGAGAAGGCTTCTCCACGTGAAAGCTTCTCCACCTTGAAGAAATATATATATCATATAAAAGGGTTTGAGAAAGTCAAAAGAAAAAAAGAGAGTAAGTGAAAGTTGAAAAAAAAGAGGATAACATTTGTTGAAATATATATATAACTATTATATATATATAATCTCAAGGGATATATATATATATATACTTTAATAGTTATATATCTATATATATTGATTACTTGAGAATTGTGGCACCAAAAGTCAACAATGACGGTTTGACCGGCGCCAGGGTCACCCAATAGTCGGCGGAAGATCCGTAAACTACGGAACGTACGTGACCGTGAGTCTCCCTGTGCGGAGAGATTTTGGATTGATTTGTTCCCCTGCGAGGAAAATTTTTAAAAATTGAGTGATTTTGTAATAATTAAATCCCCCCTGCGCGGAGTGAATTCATTGTAACCGTGAAGCTTCGTCGACGCCATGCGGGCACGCACGTCCCCGCTCGCCTTCGTCTCCGGTCGGAGCTTGACTTCTCAGTCAGCTAGGTACGTGCTCCAAATCACTTGCTTATTTAGTATCCTTATCATTTGCCGCGCGACGAAGTGAGAGAGAGCCCGATCCATGTAGACTATCTTCTGAGTGCATCGCTGTGGACGGTGAGAGAGAGCTTGCTTGCACCTATCCTTAAAGCCCTAGACTGTCACATTAGTGCACCAAATTAATCAGGAGGTAGTTCCACGACTACTTCACCTACGGGCAAGCAACTTTTCCTGACCGATCCCTTCAAATTGACCCTTTGCATATCAGCTGGGTCCACACCTTGCTAATAGTCGGTCCCAAGACTGCATCATTTAGGTCCAAGCTCGTGCATGCCACGTCGATCTAGGAATTCATCAGGCCGTCTAGAGCACATTTCAACTCTACAAACATCCATGGATCAGAAGAGATATATGGCCGATCCTGACCTCATCACCCATTTTGAAGAAATGGATGCAATATTTGATGGCGCGCATGTCGAGTACATGCAGGTTGGAGACATTGCCGAGAGTTCTAGCCAGAAAAGATTGGGTGTAGTTCGCTGTATCTCAACACCCGAGAAGGACGATTCGAACCTCCATCTTCCAAACCTACATCATGGTGAACTCTCATCCCTGCAAGGTAATCCTTGACAACGGGAGCTGTATCAATGCAGTCTCTTCAGACTGTCTCCCGTTTAGGTCTACCTACACACCCTCATCCAAGGCCATACAACGTGGCTTGGGTCGATGGCACTTCTATCCCAGTCACCACCACATGTGTCATTCCCATCCAATTCCAGTCCTACCAAGGACAAATCTTATGTGACGTAATGCCTATGAAGGCCGGGAGCGTCATCTTAGGACGACCATGGATCTATGATGTAGACCTCGTTACATTTGGTCGGTCCCATCAGTGTTCCTTCTCCCACAATGGGAGGACGATTCAGTTATACCCGACACCCCCAAATGTGACCTCGGGTAAGAGTTCCACCTCCACTCCCACTGGAACTCCCGAAATTCAGAAGAATCCCCAAACTCCCACTGAAGGAAAACCTCCCCTTCCCTCTTCTCCTGCATCTATCACACCCGTTTCTAAGGCCCCTAAGGTTGGTCATGACCTAGTTAGACGCCTTGACTCCATAAATGTCGGTGAGCTAAACAGAGATGTTACTGAGGGTGCCCATGTTTTGACTGTTGACGTCACCATCACACCCAAGGAGTCCCGAGTCTCAGTCCCAACTGAAGTCCCGGCAATACTGCAGGACTTCCAAGGCATCGTCTCCGAGGACTTGCCTTCTCGACTCCCTCCCATACGTGATGTACAACATGCTATTGAGCTTGCCCCCGGGTCCACCCTACCCAACCTTCCCCTTGAGTCTAGAATGTCTAAGTCAGCCGAAGAGTTTGCACAGCACGTCAGGAGTCTGCATGAGTCAGCTGATTCGCATAGGCGTCACCATAAATTTCAGGAAGGTGACTTAGTTATGGTACGGGTCCGGCCCGAACGACTCTCCTCGGGAGCCGTTAAAAAATTACAAGCCCGTAGTGATGGTCCCTTCCCAATCCTGCGAAAGATTGGCTCCAACGCTTATGTTGTGGACATACCTCTCGAATATAGGATTAGCTCTACATTTAATGTGGCAGATCTAGTGGCCAACAAGGAACCCACAGCGATTCCTAGTGACCCTTTCGAGCCTTCTCCTCCCATTGAGAGTGAGCCCACCCCTGTGCGTCCTACAGCCTCGAGAGCACCGCGCGAGCGAATTGAGAGGATACTGGATGAGCAGGTGACCACTACACGGAGCAGGGTGTACCAGCGCTACTTTGTCTGTTGGCGGGACCGTCCACCATCAGATGATTCTTGGATCAGCCGGGAAGATCTCCAACGCCTCGATCCAGATCTGCTGGAGCACTACCAGAGCAGTGTCCCCCCTTACTCGACGGAGTCGAGTTCCAGCCGCCCCGGGAGGGTTGGTGGGGACACCGGGCCCACTACTGGACCCACTTCTTAGAGCCGACGCCGCACCGTCGCACCGAGCTTGTAGCTCGGAGATTCGGCTTCCTGAAGACTCGGTGTCACGTATTTATGTACTGCGTATGTATTGAGTAAAATATATGTATTACTGCATGTATATTTATTTTTGTCTTATTAGGCTAGTTATAAGTCAAAAGTTGTTGTATTTTATTTTATTAAACCCACAAGTCAATAGTTGGTAGGTGAATCTTGTTTTATTAGGCTAGGACATATATGCAATTAAGAAAGGTCATGGGTATAAGTGCTATAGCCTCTCCTATATAAAGAGGGCTAAGGGTGTAATGCTTCATATGAATGAATGAATCAAACTTGCTATCACGTTGGTGCATATTGCCCCTTCTTATTTCCTTCCCTCTTTCTCTTTGTGAGTTTGAGTGTGTCGCCCGGTGTGAGACCGTCCGACGTGAGTCCGAGCTGCGCGAGGTAGAAAGCTATCCAATCCTGTTCGTGATATCGGAGTTGCCGTCGATCCTTCCTCCGACGCCGTCCGCGTCATCTTCTACCATTTGAGGAGGTGGCTCACACTCTCAAAATGGCCCAAGGGGTGGTGGATTTTATCCCCAATCCCACCCATACCTCTCTAGAAAAAGAGCATCCTGTGAAAAGGTGGTTTAAATCTTCCTCCTCTTCCCCACACAAGCAGCACACGGTAGCTATAACCTGAAGGAAGGGTGCAATTCTGCCACAAGTGCGTACTCGACCATTGGAGATCCTCCATATCAACAACTTCACCTTGAGTGGACTCTTAGGAGTCCAAATCTGTGATGCTAGGTAATGGCGCATTCCCACATCAGAAATGAGAACATAAGCAGATCTAACCGAGAAATCTCCTTCTCCTATCTCCACATCCACCTATCGTCCCTACTGGTCATCAATTTGTAAGAGAGAAGGAACACATGAGATTTTCCAACTGGTCCATCTCCTCACAGGTAAGATTCATCCTAAAGGTAGATGCCCAAGTGCCTCCAAGTACCTGTGTCAAAGAAATGTGCCACCGATACTATGGGTGCATCCGAAATAGCAAAAAGCTTCGGAAAGAACTCTTCTAATGTGTAATCTCCATATCACCTGTCCTTTCAAAATAGACACCTTTGTCCATTACCCAGACTGACCCGTACACTGGCTTTGATAATGTCTCCACACTAAAAGATGCCTCTCCAAATCGGTGAGACATTATACCAATGTGTCGGTGATAGATCTCACTCTCTTGACATGTTATAATATCTCTACTTGATAAGCTCAAGCCACATATCATTGTCCTTTGCCTCGAGCCCCCACATCCATTTATACAATAGAGGCAGGTTGAAATCTCTCATATTCTTGATTCACACTCCTGCTTCCTAGCTCTTACACACTCTACCTCAGGAAATGTCATGCCATCCCCTATCTCTGTCCCCACTGCCATGCAAGAAGAATCTAGCCTAAATGGACTCCAACTTCTTGACCACAATCTTGATGATCCTCAAAATGGACAAGTAGTAGATAGGAAGGCTGTCAAGTACTGATTTACATAGCACCATCCTCCCCCAATAAGAGAGCAGTCTCGCCTTCTATCCTGCAAGTATGGATTCATAACTCTGCACCACTACCTACCAATATCTACAATGAAGGGACCTTGGGGATAAGGGTAGTCCCAAGAAAAGGAAAACCACCAATCTGGCAACCCAATATAAAATTTGCTCTCCTGAGTGACCTCTCCCCCATATAGACCCCTACCATACAACTTTTGCTATAGTTCACCTTCAGCCCATTGATCCCCTGCAATAGCTCTAGCATCAGTCTGGCATCATATATCTGGTTCTCCTCATCTGCTAGGAATAGAATTGTCATGACCCGGATTTTCAGTTCGCATCTCCGTAGGTTTCAGAGCGATTCCGCGAGTTCCAGATCACATTTTAAAAATAAAATGGGAATTATGAATATCGGGTCTTTGGATCCCTAAATACGAAATAATAAATTATTTCTGGGCGTCGTAGCGTGACATACGAGTTACGAGTTTTTCGAGGATTGCAAGGTTAATTTTTAATAATTTTCATAGTTTTAAAATTTTTAAATCCCAAATAAACCTCTTTAAATAAACCCCCCACCCCCTTTCTTTTCTCCCTCTCTCGTTACACTCCCTCACTCTCTCTCCCGTTCTCCCTTCTCCCCCACGTTCTCACTCTCTCCTCCTCCTCCACCCCCCGGCAGCCGACGGTGAGTGGAGGCGAGGTAGCGGTGCAACGTGGGCGACGATCGGCGCGAATGAGAGCAAGCATTGGGCGGTGGAGAGCGGCAAGGCATTTCGCGGGATTCGTAAACCGGTCGTCGGAATCGCGGCGTTTGAGCGTGGATCGACGTCCATTCTTCGTAGATTCTTCATAAGAGGTAGGGGGATGGATCCTGAGCTTGTGTATGTTGATTTCCCGAAGTTTCGTGCCAATCCAGGTGAGATAGAGTGGGTTTTGTTCAAGTTCGGGAAAAATGCATATTTTGGGACGAGTGGCGATTTCCGCCAAATCGGGCGGCATTTCCTTGCTTAAATTCTTGCTTTTGGTGGTTTGAGACCCGGGGAAAGGTCCCCGATGTTTTCTCCCTCGATCGGGATCAAGTGGGGCGTGGACGAGCACCCCACAGTGGGGTTCTATCAATTCCCGACCGAAATCGGTCAACCGATCAGTCAGATCGGTCGACCACACCAGCCGCGGTGCAGGGAACTGTTGTGTCCCCTGGTTTTGATGATAACAAATCATGAATCATTATTGGATATTTTAGCATGAAAGCCAATGTTGTTTGTCTAATCAATTTTTTGAAAAGCTCCTTTAAACAGGTACAAGTAAAAAATGTTCAAAGTGTCGGCCTGTAAGCTCAGAAGTGCCGACACTACAAGAACAAACGCAGGAATCTCACGTTTCTGTTTGGGTTCTAAAGCTCTCAATGTGTCGACACTTCCAACTGAACGTGTCGACACTTCAGTTCAGCGCGACAGACTAGCGTCTCCATGTGGCGCTCATGCCCCGACACCACCAGGACCATGTGCCGACACGACGGGTCAAGCCGCATGCGTTCGTGACACCCGTGTCGACCTGTAGGCTCAGGAGTGTCGACCTGTACAGTGAAGAGTTCTACGTTTCTTCACGCAAACAGCAGGAAGTGCCGACACTTCAGCTGAAGAGTGTCGACACTATCAACTTCGCCCAGAACGGATCTGTGTTCGATAGCAATCCGTTTCCATGATCCGCAATCACTCATTGGGATCGGTTCGTACACGAAATATGCTTCTGGAAGGTTGCTTTTTCAGAGGAAATGATTTGCAGACAGAGGTATCTTCCAGAGGTGGGGCCCACTGCAGATTTTGTTCCCTTATCTGCTCACGCTCCTGGTGTGCACGGCAGAACAGACAAGCGCAAAGGAACAGATAGAAAAGGTGGGAGAGCGACGTCCTAGTAGGAGAGGACGTGGGGTAGAAAGCTTGGAGAAGAAGCATTCGAAGCCTCCCCTTCTTGGCAGAAGATGAAGAACTGGTTGAGAGAAGAGTGAGCGGTGCAGAAGAGCAAGAAAGAGATCCCGTCACTCCTTCCATCAGGCGAGGAGGCATCATGGCGGAGTCATCCTCAGTTCTGGAGCCCAGTCTGCTAGGAACAGCCCGCCTCCAGTCCTCTGCCCAGTTGCTGGAAAGCTCCTCCGACGTCTTCCTTGAGATCGTGCTGAAGAGCCCAAGTGTTTGGAAGCCGCCGCAAAGCTTCATCCAGTTTTACAGATAGGGCCTTTTCTCTTTTAGCTCTCTTTGCTATATCATGTCTGTCTATTCGGTTTCTCCTTTGTTTTCTTTGTTTTTCTTTGTTAAACTCATATCTTCACATTGGTCCCTACTTGCGTGTAGGAAGACAGACGGAGAGAAGCTCAGTTCTGTGGTTTTGGGCTGTGTAAGCCCGCAAGCCGTTGGATAGCCGTTTGGAGAGAGTTTTTCTTTCTGTGAGAAGCTGTGAATCAACGGTTAGTGTATTGGCACTAGTGAAGCCTCACTCAGTTGAGTGAGGGGTGGACGTAGGTCTCTAGATAGAGACCGAACCACCTTAAAATCTTCTGTTTCTGTGGCCTGTGTGTTTACTTGCTTTGACGCTAGATGCTTGTTTAGGTGCGCTGGTTCTTCCTCACTATTGCATTCAGCTAAATAGACGTTGGTTATCCTTCCCTTATTGCTACATTGTTTTTATCTTTAGATCGTTCTCGAAAGAAGGGGTTGATCTATTCACCCCTCCCCTCTAGATCCGCCTATCACATTCTATCACGTGGTATCAGAGCTAGTCTCTCTGAATGTGGTCTAACAACCTTGAGAGAAACGATGATATGGCGGCTAAGGGTCACATGCCCAAAGGGCATTCCATTAATAAACCACCCTTTTTCACTGGGTCAAATTATCCTTACTGGAAAAACCGTATGCAGATATTTATCCGGGCCCAGGATCATGAGATATGGCGAGTGGTAAGCAAAGGTCCATATGAGCTGCCTGAAGATGAAGAGACATGGACCAAAGAGCAGATCAGAAGATCAACCTTGAACTGGGGTGCAAAGTACATAATGCAGTGCTCCCTTCATCCGGTGGAATTTTCAAGAGTATCGACGTGTGCCACGGCAAAGGAGATGTGGGACCGTCTCGAGGTAATATATGAAGGGACATCCCAAGTACGTGAGACTAAGGCTAATATGCTAATTTTTGAATATGAGACATTCATAATAAACCATGGTGAGTCAATTTCAGATATGTATGCTAGGCTGACAATGCTTACTAATAGCTTGACAGAATTAGGAAAAAGCTACTCCGAGAAGGAGATCGTGAGGAAAATTCTCAGATCATTGACTCCTGCGTGACATACTAAGGCTACTGTAGTTGAAGAATCCAAGGATCTGGCAACTACTAAAGTGGAGGAGCTCATAGGGTCTCTGATGACCTATGAGATGAACTTGAAGAACAAAGAAGTAGAGGTAAGTAAGAAAAAAGCCTCTGGCTCTAAAGGTCGGACCAAGTAACAAGAATACCTCTGATGAAGGTGAATCTTCAAGTAGCAACCAAGACGAGGACGAAGTAGCCATGATCACTCGAAAATTCAGAAGATTCCTAAGAAAGGAAGGTAAAGACTTCACAAAAAGGAAGCCTCAGGTAAAGAAGGGTTTCAGGTCAAAACCTAAGAATTTTAAGAGATCTGAAAAGCTCGTTTGTTACTCATGCAGGAAACCCGGACACATCAAGTCCGAATGTCCAGAAGAAGCAAAGAAAACAATGCCAAAATGGAAGGGCAAAAAGAAAAAGGCCATGGTCTGCACGTAGAGTGATGAAGAGGAGGAAGAAGAAGAAATCAACTCCACAGAAGAGGAAAAAGAAGATCTATGCTTAATGGCCAAAGGAGATGAGGAAAGTCGGGTAAGCTCTCCATTTGAACATTTCTCAACTGATGATTGGGAAGAAGCTTACTTTAGAAGAGGGAAGAAATGAAATGAAAGATTTGGAAGTTGAAAATGAAAGCCTAAGAAATGAAGTTGATGAGTTAAAGTTAAAAATGCAAAGCTATGTGAAGGACAACAAACTGTGCAATGAGAAATATGATGCAATCAAACAAGTGAACACTCAACTTCTTAAAAATATTGAAAAACTCCAAAAAGGCCTGGAAGATAAACAATAGTCTTTAGAAAAATTTGTGGACGATAGTGAGAACCTTAATGCTTTGTTGGGAACTAAAATGAATTTTAACAAGGAAGGACTGGGATATAATCCCACCAAGAAAAAGCATATTGGAATGAAAACCATAACTTTTGTTTCATCTTCTGAAGCATCAACTTCTAAAACAAAACCTAGCCAAAGTCAAGAAAAAGCTAACGACAAAGGAAAAGAAAAATTGGACGAGCCAATGAAGAAAAATCCTGAAAACCCCAAGAGAGAAGACCAGAAATCTCAGACAGGCCGACCCAAGTCAAAGCCCAGGTCTGCACAAACCAAGGATAGAAATGGCCCTAGGAACAACACAGGTCGACACTACCCTCAGCAAAGGTCGACACCTTCCTAGTCATCACCCCGTCAGGCGGCTAGAAATGTTCCATCAGGTCGACACTCAGGTTACAGGAGGTCGACACTCCCTCCAAACAGAGACTGTTATAGATGGGTAAAAGAAGGGAGAGGTCGACACGCCAGTCACAAGAGGTCGACACTTCCATCATCCAGAAGCCGTTATGAGTGGGTAAAATAGGGGAGAGGTCGACACTCAAACCCATATAGGTCGACACCATCCAACACTTGGGGTAATTATGAGTCATACTTTCAAAGACCTAGCCAACCTCAATACCCCAAGAACTATAACATCTTCTACCACTCAAACCCCAATCATTGGACCAAATGGACCAAGAATCAATCTTTTTCTAACTATCATCAAACATCAAAAGTTCAAGAGACTTATAGGCAAAAATGGAATATGAAGAAAGAGTATAAGAACCAAAACTCTCCACCAAGCAAGGAAATCAAGAATGTAAAGAATATCTGGATTCCCAAATCCATGTTATTATGCTTTGCTGAAATGAAAAGCTTATGGGGACCCAACTATCCTTGAGTTCCAAACATTATTACTTAATTCCTTGTGCAGGAGTGTCTTGCAGCCGTGCATAATCGATGGTATCTTGATAGTGGCTGCTCAAGACACATGACTAGGGACAGAACCAAATTCTGTCTCTTGGTGGAGAAGGAAGCGGGTCATGTTACTTTTGGAGAGAACAACAAAGGAAAAATCATTGGTACAGGTAAAGTTGATAAGAATCCCTCCAACTCTATTGAAAATGTTTTGCTCGTTGAAGGCTTAGAATATAACTTGTTGAGCATAAGTTAGTTATGTGACAAAGGTCATGGTGTTGTGTTTGACTCTAATGAATGTAGAATTTTGGAACCTAAATCAAAAGAAATAAAATTTTCTGGAAAAAGAGTCAACAATGTGTACATGATAGACTTAGATGGCCCTGCTCACTTAAATCTTTGTCTTGTTGCACCTAAATCAAATCTTGCATATTTATGGCATCGTAGACTAGGTCATGCTAGCTACAATGCCCTTCATAAACTTGTAAAGCATTCTATTGTAAAAGGATTGCCTGAACTCAAATTCAAACAAAACAATAAAATCTGTGAAGCATGCACCCAAGGAAAACAAACTAAGAAGTCATTCAAGAGTAGAACTGAAAGCTTAGCATCCAAACCACTTGAACTAATCCATATGGACTTGTTTCATCCAACTAAAATTGCTAGCTTAAGTGGTGAAAGGTATGGCTGTCCTAGTAGATGATTTCTCTAAGTTCACATAGGTGTTTTATCTTGCACATAAAAATGAGGTTGTTGAAGAGTTTCAGGCACTCTACTTGAAGGTGAAGCAAGATGGTGAGTTCAGAATTTCTAACATACTTTCAGATCATGGTGGTGAATTCGATAATGCTAACTTTGATAATTTGTGCAGGATTGAAGGCATAACTCATAAATTTTCATCACCAAGAACCCCTGAACAAAATGGGACAGTTGAGAGGAGGAACAGAACTCTTATAGAAATGGCACGGACAATGCTGGCTGAAAAGCAACTCCCAAGGAGGAACACTACTTGTTACATCATAAACCGCTCTATGGTAAGACCCTTCACTAAGAAAACTCCTTATGAGCTGCTAAAAGGTAAAAAGCCATCCCTCTCTCATATGAAAGTCCTTGGTTCTAGATATTTTGTTCACAATAATGACAAAAGAGAATTAGATAAATTTGAGCTCAAAAGTGATGAAGGGATTTTTCTTGGATATTCTGATAAATCTAGGGCTTATAGAGTCTATAATCTCAAGACTCCATGTGTAGAAGAGTCACCCCACATCACATTTGATGAAACTGATGATGATAAATCTTGCAAGAAAAATGATGATGGGGTGTTCCTAAACCTCAAAGAAAAATAAGATCTTCCACAAGGAGAGACACAGAGAAATGGTGACCAAAGAGTCAAGTAATACAAGGGTCATTGATGCTGATGGAGGTAACAATTTCACTAATATTCGAGTGCACAAAGATCATCCATTAGAAAACATCATGATGCAGCTTCTCATTACATCATGGGCAATCTACATGACCCACCTAGAACTAGGTCGCATTTCAAAATCATGGATGAACTTGAACAACTTGCACTTGTCTCCCAAACTTAACCTAAAAATATTGAAGAAGCTTTAAAAGATGAAAATTGGATAAACTCCATGCATGATGAATTAAACCAATTTGAAAGAAATAAAGTGTGGCATCTTGTTCCTAGGCCCCAAAAAAAATCTATCATAGGTACTAAATGGGTTTTTAGGAACAAATTCAGTGAAGATGGAAAAATAATCGGGAATAAAGCAAGATTAGTGGCTCAGGGTTATAATCAGGAATTTGACATAAATTTTGAAGAATCATTTGCCCATGTAGCCAGATTAGACGCAATTAGGTTGTTGCTTGCATTTGCATGTTCATATAAAATCAGTTGCAACAAATGGATGTTAAAAGTGCATTTTTGAATGGGTTAATAAAAGAATAAGTATATGTTGAACAACCCCCTAGTTTTGAATGTTCTCATCATAAAGATCATGTTTATAAGTTAGACAGGGCTCTTTATAGACTGAAGCAGGCACCCAGAGCTTGGTATGATAGGCTAAGCTCATTCCTCACTAAAAAAGGATATACAAGAGGTAATGTAGACCAGACACTCTTCACAAGAAGACAAGGTAAAGATATCTTGTTGGTTCAGATTTACGTAGATGACATTGTGTTTGGATCCATTAAACCTTAAATGTGTGAGGATTTTGCTAAACTCATGACCAATCAGTTTGAGATGAGTCTAATGGGTGAGCTTCAATTTTTCCTTGGCTTGCAGGTCAATCAAAGCAGTGAAGGATGCTTCATCAGTCAAGCCAAGTATGTCAAGGAGTTGTTAAAGAGGTTTGACATGACTAATTGCAAATCAATTGGAACTCCTAAGGGAACTACATCACTGGATGCAGATGAAAAAGGTATACTTGTGGATGCAAAAAAATACAGAGGTATGACTGGTTCATTACTCTACTTAACTGCATCTAGACCAGACATCCAGTTTAGTGTTTGCCTCTGTGCAAGATTTCAGTCTAGTCCTAGAGAATCTCACTTGACCGCTATCAAGCATATCTTTAGATACCTTGCTGGCACTCAAGAATTGGGATTATGGTATCCTGCATCATGTGAACTCTCTTATTTCATATTCAGATGCAGATTATGCAGGGTGCAAGCTGGATCGCAAGAGCACTAGTGGCTATTGCCAATTTCTGGGCGGGTGTTTGGTTTCTTGGACTTCCAAGAAACAGCACTCGGTTGCCCTCTCTACTGCAGAGGCAGAATATGTAGTTGCAAGGAGTTGTGGCACCCAAGTGTTGTGGATCAAACACCAACTCCAAGACTATCTTATAGATCTTGGATGTGTCCCGATCTTGTGTGATAACACAAGTGCTATCAACCTTGCAAAAAATCCAGTCCTGCACTCTAGGACTAAGCACATAGAAATTAGGCATCATTTTATCAGAGATGAAGTACTTAAGAAAAACTTTGAGCTCTACTTTGTTGAATCAGAAAATCAAGCTGCTGACATATTCACCAAGCCGTTATGCAATGACAGATTCTCAACCCTAAGAAGAGAGCTAGGTCTATGTAGACCTCAATCAAATCAGGTTTGAGCTGTTGTTAAAGTTCTTACTGCTTATAATTCTTGTCATTATTATGGTGGTTGCAAAAATCCCTGATTTGTCTTGATATGGTTTGATTGAATAATTGAATTGTTCATTTGATGATGGTTACATTCAGGAGGAGGTTGTGTGCATATGCTATCATTCTTTGCATCTTGACTATTTTGCATTGCATGTCATCTCTTGAATTCATGGTATATCAAATGACGAGTTGTGGAAAGATAAGTTATGCCTGTCCAGAAACTCTCCCTATGCATGAGGACTGACCTCCGCCAAGTACCATGAGTCAAAGTTGCTTATTAGAAATTGCATGTTAATCTTTAGTGTATAGCATATTTACAGCTTTCGCATCAAATAAACACATCTCTCAGGCAGAAAGCATGCGGAATCTTTTTGAATGATTGAAATGAAAATGTCTGAGAGTATCAAACTTCAGAAGTTGTAAGACTAGCTTGAGAATTGAAGCAGAAAAGGAAGGATCAAGGTCAGAGATATTGGCTGCGATAGTCCAAGTGAACAGGTCGACACGGTCTGGAAAAGTGTCGACACTACTGTTGAAGGTGCTCAAAAATTGATTTCTGTTTTCCATCAGGAGGTCGACACCGCTTGCAAAAGAGTCGACACTGCCGTCCAGCTACTCTACCTTCTGGTGTATGGAGAGTTTTCTATCCATCCTTCTTGGCTTACTTTGTCCTCTTGATTGGAGAATCCTCTTCATACTCTATCCAATCTCTCATATTTGAACCTTGTTTAGTTACCGGACATTAATTAAGGGGGAGTTGAGAAGGATTCCATCCTTAATACATCATTGGTTAAGTCATTTCTGTTCTACCCATAGTTAAGAAAATAGTTTAATGTTTATAACCCTCAATTTTGTTGCTAATTGTTTTAGAATGCACCCATCTTGCATTTGTAATAGGGTTAAAACATTCGTCAAGGTTTTTGTTCACAACCATGTCCTAGGCTTTTGAAAGTTAATTGTAAAAGGGCTTGGTCGGTTGGAGAATCCTTAGCTTGTATTGACCTTAAACATACCACCTAAATTGAAGCTAGCTAGAGAATACGCCTCTAAAAATTAAATAATAATAATTTCATAGCAATGGCATTATCTTTGGAGAAACTGGATCCTACATCAATGAAGTGCAGTAAATCAAGTCATGATGAAGAATGATATCTCTGTTCAAAAAGAAACAGAACGATAAGCTACACTGAGTAACCGGGGACACTGACGTCTTGTAACGCCCGAGGATTTTCTAAGAATTTTTCAGATTTAAAATATAATTATTAAACATTTAATGGGTTATTGATTGAATTATGGGTAATTAAATCCAATTATTATGGCCTTACACTAATCCAAGAGGATTTGGCCCATCTAATGACCCCAATTGGCCCAAAAAGACTGTTTTACACCTTGGCTCATATTCTGGAAGCTTAAAAATAGTGTAATCACGGAATAAAGGGGATAATTACTCCTTAGTAGATAAATAAACGGATAATAATAGGGATAATATCAAAAGAGTTTGAAACTGTTCAAATTCGGCGCCTAACATGGAAAACGGTCTATCGCGAGACCGCATAGCCAAAGAAAACGAGCTAGACTTAGACCGCTAAGCTCTGCAGATTCCGTGAGTATGAGAAAACGTGAAAAGCTTGGAACTTTGACATCCAAATCACTTAGGATCGATGCTATCTACTAATTAGATAAGTTTAGAAGGCTAGAAGATCGAATTGAAAACCTAATTGGGACTCTAAGTTCATTCTAATCCTCAAAACCCTAGCTAAACCTATAAATAGATCTCAGAACCAAGTAGCGCGACCCTTACTTTTGGCTCGCGTGGAAGGAGGCAGAATTGAAGGTAAGTCCTTTAGAATGTTTTGTTCATAATACTAAGGTCTAACTGCCCTCCGAATTTCGTTCTAGGAGATCAAGCCTATAGGAAGTTAGAGACGTCTAAAGTCGCTGATTCAACACAAGAATTCCAGGAAACTGTGCGATCGGGTCAGATTGAACAGCAAGATAGGAACCCTAAACGAGGTGTTTAGCAATTGTCTTTAGAACTGTGTTACCCTTTATATCTTCTATCTACCCTCCAATTTTCACGTCCATAGGTCAAGAGAATCAAAAGATACAAGGACGTGAAGTTGCTGGTTTAACACAGGACGTGCAGAACTAGGGCTTACTTCCAGTCAGAAATTGGCAGCCTAGGAGCACTAATTAAGGTAGGTTATCTCATGAAAGGCTTAAACTTTATGTCAGGGATAAAAACCCTCTGTTTTCAATTGATTTCATGTATTGTACACCAAGAATTTTATGATTTATTTGAGACTATGCATCTAGTATACTCCTCATGCATAATTCTTAGCCCTAATTAAAATTAAAAGGAAATTCTCTTGTTTATTACACAAACCCACGCATATTGATTGACCTATCCTTGTTCTATCATACTATAGAGTTTATATATGCTGATTTCCATGCATGATATGGCTTAGATTAGTATTTTCTATCATTATTATTTCAATTTTCTGTAATACAGGAAGAAACGGTCTTCCTGTAGACCGCCAGAAGCCCTAACGGTCGAACGATAGACCGCTTGGCCCAGTGAAACGGTCGTCCACTAGACCATTTGAGTTTTCTGATTTCTGTAATATTGTTAATCCGAAACATATTGCAGATTAGCCCTAATTAATGTATGTTAAGTCTAGTTAAGTAGGTTTTATTCCTGTTTCAAGTGATATTTTCATATATCTAGTTATGTTAATAGAACATTCTTGTAGATTTCATGGTTCCTTATACACTTAGAATTATTTTTAAACTTATGTTATTTTCATGACCGAATCATATACTTTTGTAATTAATTTAAGTTTATATGATTTGTGGACTAGTCTTGATTTGATCGCGGTAACTACTATATCTCTCTTCTAAGAGTCATTTTCTTAAGTACATGGCACATATCCCGGTATGTTGTTATTAGTTACACCTTTGCACATTAAATACACAATCTTGGACTTGATAACCTCTCCATTGGATATTCCTTCCAACAGACTAGGAAATCTTATTTCAAGACCTCTGTAAGATTCCGCGAGTCTGAGATTTCCACTAGGACGCCGAGCTGGTTGTACCATTTGAAGCCCATTATCTAGAAAGCACTTTTACCGGTGTTTTATGTATTCTGGACCTTAGCGGCCATATGAACGACTGTCTGATTATGTAAGCGGCCCTGCACTAGACCGCTAATGGATACCTAACGACCATCCGCTAGACCGCTAAAGCTCCAGATAGTTTTACTGCATCGAAGTCTTTATTCTGTGAAACGGTCCAAAGACTAGACCGCCAGGCATGCTAAACGGTCCAGTAATAGACCGCTTGGTTCCTGATTGTGTCTAACCGAGGTTTAACCTTTGGGGTTGGTTTTCTTGAGTTCCTAGATGATCTTAGGATTATCTGGAGCTTAAATTATATTCAACCAAGTTAAGCTTGAATTATGAAACCTAAAGAATGTACCGTTATGCTGCCAAATTTTCCATAGCATGACCTAGTTATTTAATGCATTTCTTGAATTCTCATGATCAATTATTGGTACGTTCTATACCTTGGTTACTTTATCATGAAACTATTGTTGAAATTGTATATTATTGACCACATTATTGTTATAATCGTGGAAGTAGCTTGATTTATACTTGAAGATGCAGTTCGAGCACTGATTGTGTTCAAGGGCTCTATGCTAGTCCCCTCGACTAATTGTCGAAAACATACTGTAAACCATGGGATATGATACTACTGGCGTCGCATTGTGCTAGGAGTACTTTCTTTATAAATAAGTAAAAATCCACGAGACATGGATGAAAGATCCACGTAAATTCACGAAGTACTTACTATTAAGCGAAAAGTACTTTCTTGCTTGTTACACGACTTTCTAGTGCATAGCCTTTATGGTTATGAAAAGTACATTCTTGTTACATTCTTGTTCATGAAAAGGTCAAATTTACATTCTTGTTATATACTTGATCAATCATATTCTCATATCTCGGACTTGGTCATATCTCGTTACTTTGACTTTATTGGCATGCTTTGTCGTATCTACATGATTTATCTTGTTGCTCTAGAGCTAAAATGCTAATCACTTAAATTTGCCTTCATGTTGATACGAAGATACCTACTGGGCAAGTGTGCTCATTACCTACTTTCTCAATGTTTCAGGAAGTACAGATGAATCGGATTCGGAATATACAAGTAACGGGTCCGAGAGCGATTGAAGGGCATATGAATGAGAGAAGCCTTAGTTATCAAATGTCTAGTCAAGTCTTATTGTAATTTTCTATTTTTCTTGAGTCTATGATGTAAGAGTATTAAGAGTCAAGGATCTGATGTACTTTGATATTCTTATTGTGGAATAAAGTGAAGTTTGGAAAAAAAATTACATGTGCAATTACTTTAGTGTGATTGTCTTGCGCTCTAATTATATTGCTTGCTCGAGACGTACTAACCGACTGTTCACATTCCCGATTGTTTCCACTGCATAATCTCAGGACGTGACACGTCTAATCAACGTGTTTCCTTGTGTCAAAAGGTGTATGCCATATCAGACTGTTTAATTTAAAAAAAAATTGGGGCTGACTCTTTCCTTTACTTCAAACGGGTTATATTGTTTATTTTCAATACTTGCTTATTTTTCTCCCAAACTGGCCTAATGAACTTGATGAGTAAGATTAATAGGCTTGGTTAAGACAAATGGCTTTAATTAAATATTTTAATCCTATTATTTTTGTATAAACGGTTTTTCTTAAACTATTATTCTTCAAAATTGAGCTTATGAGCTTCAAACCGTTTAAGACTTAATAAAAGGGATATTTCAGACTTTTCCTAACTAAAGGGTGTTTTTCAAATAACATCTCATTTTCTTACCCTTTTTATTGACCGGTGCGTAACGTTTTCATTTCACCCTTTCATCTTTCTCTCTCCGCATCGCCTTGCTCCGGAGCCCCTGTGCGCAGGTTCACCCGCGAGAGGTCGACACTTGCACCTCTTCACACCGTCGCCCTCCGCAAGTGCTTCTTCGCACTCCCATCAGCTCCGCAGCCAGCTCAGGTCTTCCAGCACCCTCCTTCTCTTCCAACCCTAGCTCCCCTCTTCTTCTCATCTCTCCGCTCCAACAATGACTCTGCCGGTCACCTACGGAAAAGGCAAAGCTGCGGCACTAGAGAAGCAAGTTCCTATCCAAGCTGATGCCAGGATTGAACCTCGCTCAAAGAATGCTCATAACCGTCCAGCTGCGTCTGGGAAGAGGAAAGAGGCACCTTCAAAGGCTTCAGTCAGTGAAAAAGGGAAAACCCCATAACGGCCAGCAAAGAAGAAGAGGCTGTCTACAGCAGAAAAAGGGAAAGGGAAAGAAGAAAATGTTCAGCCACAGCCAGTTACTGCTCCAACTCCAAGAGAAGAAGACAGTGATCCAACGCGAATTTTATTTCCAAGGTTTGTGGATTTTCACCACAAGATGCTTGAAACATTTCTTGAGTTACTGCCACCAGTTTAATTCCAAGGATGGAAGAAGTTCCTGACAAGACATAGGGTCTACTATCCATTTTTAGTTCAGCAGTTCCATAAAAATCTATTCTATGACCAGAACAAAGAGGAACTTTGGACTGAAGTGAAGGGAGTAAGAATTAAGTTACAACCAAAGCTCCTTCACAAAGCTTTGCGTATTCCCTTAGATGGTTTGTCAGAATCTGAATTTCAGTTTGATTTGTCTGCTGCTTACACTATTTTGACTGGCAAGCCTAGTAACTCGGAGGATGAAACACAGTTTCATGTGACTATGTTTAACACAAACATGTTTCCTCCTTTACAACGACTTTTGCACCACATCTTCACTACTATAATTACTCCACAAGGTGGTGGCAGAAGTCGGTTAACTGAAACACAACGATTCCTTTTCTATTGTATGTTTAGCAACTTGAAGGTCTGCCTCCCGGAGATAATATTACAGATCATGGGCAGTTGCACTGGGCAGCGAAGAAACCTGTCATATGCAACACACCTCACTGCCATTTTTCAAAGAGTTGGAATCCCCTTAGAAAATGAGAAAATAAAAGAAATTCCACAGAGCAACGTCTACACTTTGCGATTTATTGAAAAATTTATGAAATTCAAGAAGAAAGGGGATAAAGTAATAAGAGATTTGCATGGTCATCAACCTGAACAGCCACCAGCTACTCCTGAACAAACAGCAGCACCTGAGCAGCAAGAACAGCCAGCACAAAATGAGCCACTAGAACAGCCAGATGAACAATTTCACATGGATGCACAGTTTGAGCTGAATCAGGAGCAACAGCCTACTCATGTAGCACAGGAAACTCACTTTGGTCCTATAATGCCTTTCGGAATTCTTCCACCTCACTCTCCTCATGATGCATTCTATACTGATCATGAGCCAAGAATTTTTGCTGAATCTGATGCTGCTCCTGAGTTCCATGCTGAAGCTTCTACATCAAGAGGAACAAGGTATGAGGCACAAGAAGGCCCAATAGGTAACCATCCCACATTGATCAGATTCTTGACAGCTCAGTTTGCAAACATCAACTCCTCCATCATGCAGCTGACTATGAATGTTGAGAGGCTAGAAGTGAGACTTGCTCATGTTGAGCAACTCTCAAACAGCCGATAGGAAAAATTTGTTAGAGACAAGTTCAAATCTGATGCACAATTGAACGCCTTCATGACCTCCCTGATGCATGTTTGTGAAAAAGCAGGAACGGTGATGAAAAGGCTGAAAGAAGTACACACTGAAACACAAGAGAAAACTACACAGATGTTGATTCATGCTTATGATATTCGAGAGGAGCAGAATAGGTTGTCTCTCAAGTATGCCACCCTCATTGATACATCCAAAAGGGTTGAAGAAAAGGTGACTGCTGATTCTGCAACAATCATTGATGCCATAACCAGACTTAAAGGAACAGTTCATGCTAACTCTGTCACGATCATCGATGCCTCTACCAAACTTGAAGAAAGAGTTAATGCTGACACTGCACAAATGATTAATATCTCTGCCAGAATTGAAGAGAGAGTGGGTGTTATGTACAACAAACTGGATATGGTGGGAGATGAAATACTTGAGATGATTCGTCTGCACAAAGCACAATTTCCACCTAACCTTGAAGACACAAGTGAGGCATGGTACCCTCGTCCATCCGAAGCCACCTCATCCTATGTATCAGAAAAAGCCTCCCAGCAGAAAGCCCAAACAGAATACATCTGTGAGATGTTACACAATTGGCTGGACGATATCAATGAAAACATCAAGTCCCTCCATCAATTTGTGAAACAAAGAGACGAGCAGCTAACTCAGAAGGTGGACTCCCTGGCAGCAACAGTCCTTCAATTACAGCAACAAGTTTCTGATGCTCAGGCATTTCAATTTCCTGGAAGCTCCAGTTCCATGCCCCCTCCACATCATCCATCTGGTTCACCCCCTCCTTGTGATGACAAAGGGGGAGAGACTGCTGCGAGATCAATTGGCATATCATTTGGCATTGGCATTAGATAGTTCATTTAGAGTTAGAGATCATCTAGGGTTCATGCATTGCATGCATACTTGGACATATTGGAATGACTTGTATGAAACACCTTTTTTGTTGTTGATTAATGGATCTGTATGGAAACTTTTTTCTTGATGTGTTCAAAGACAGTTTCTTCTTGAATGACAAAACTTCTATCCTTTTTGTCTACAAATGAAATGCCATATGAATGTTCGTGCAATAATGACTCATGGTTGTCATCATCAAAAAGAGGGAGAATGTTGTGTCCCCTGATTTTGATTATAACAAACCATGAATCATTATTGGATATTTTAACATGAAGGCCAATGTTGTTTGTCTAATCAATTTGTTGAAAAGCTCCTTTAGACAGGTACAAGTAAAAAAATGTTCAAAGTGTCGACCTGTAAACTCAGAAGTGCCGACACTACAAGAACAAACGCAAGAATCTCACGTTTCTATTTGGGTTCTGAAGAGCTCAGTGTGTCGACACTTCCAACTGAACGTGTCGACACTTCCAACTGAACATGTCGACACTTCAGTTCAGCGCGACAAACTAGCGTCTCCGTGTGGCGCTCATGCCCCGACACCACCAGGGCCATGTGCCATTGTGCCGACACGACGGGTCAAGCCGCATGCGTTCGTGGCACCCGTGTCGACATGTAGGCTAAGGAGTGTCGACCTGTACAGTGAAGAGTTCTACGTTTCTTCACGCAAACAGCAGGAAGTGCCGACACTTCAATTGAAGAGTGTCGACACTAACAACTTCGCCCAGAATGGATCTGTGTTCGATAGCAGTCCGTTTCCATGATCCGCAATCACTCATTGGGATCCGTTCGTACACGAAATATGCTTCTAGAAGGTTGCTTTTTCAGAGGAAATGATTTGCAGACAGAGGTATCTTCCAGAGGTGGGGCCCACTGCAGACTTTGTTCCCTTATCTGCTCACGCTCCTGGTGTGCACGACAGAACAGACAAGCGCAAAGGAAATAGATAGAAAAGGTGGGAGAGCGACGTCCTGGTAGGAGAGGACGTGGGGAAGAAAGCTTGGAGAAGAAGCATTCGAAGCTTCCCCTTCTTGGCAGAAGCTGAAGAACTGGTTGAGAGAAGAGTGAGCGGTGCAGAAGAGTGAGAAAGAGATCCCGTCACTCCTTCCATCAAGCGAGGAGGCATCGTGGCGGAGTCATCCTTAGTTCTGGAGCCCAATCTGCTAGGAACAGCCTGTCTCCAGTCCTCTGCCCAGTTGCTGGAAAGCTCCTCCGGCGTCTTCCTTGAGATCGTGCTGAAGAGCCCAAGAGTTTGGAAGCCGCCGCAAAGCTTCATCTAGTTTTACAGACAGGGCCTTTTCTCTTTTAGCTCTCTTTGCTACATCCTATATGTCTATTCGATTTCTCCTTTGTTTTCTTTGTTTTTCTTTGTTAAACTCATATCTTCACATTGGTCCCTACCTGCGTGTAGGAAGACAGACTGAGAGATGCTCAGTTCTGTGGTTTTGGGCTGTGTAAGCCCGCAAGCTGTTGGACAGCCGTTTGGAGAGAGTTTTTCTCTCTGTGAGAAGCTGTGAATCAACGGTTACTGCCTTGGCACTAGTGAAGCCTCACTCAGTTGAGTGAGGGGTGGACGTAGATCTCTAGATAGAGACCGAACCACCTTAAAATCTTCTGTTTCTGTGGCCTGTGTGTTTACTTGCTTTGACGCTAGATGCTTGTTTAGGTGCGCTGGTTCTTCCTCATTCTTGCATTCAGCTAAATAGACGTTGGTTATCCTTCCCTTATTGCTGCATTGTTTTTATCTTTAGATCGTTCTCGAAAGAAGGGGCTGATCTATTCACCCCTCCCCTCTAGATCCGCCTATCACATTCTATCAGCAACAAGGTACCTGCACCGGTCGACCGTTGTGCCTAGTCAGTCGACCGACCAGTGCACCAGTCGACCGACCAGTGCAGGTCGGTCGACCGACCCTGGGTGTTGGTCGACCGACCCTGTGGATCAGTCGACCGGTTTGCTGTCCGGGCTGCCTTTTTGGGCCATATGACGCGTTGTTCACCCCGAGTTCGATAATTAATGATTTTATGATCAAAATATACTTACAAATGGGCCGTCCCAAGTCGACAGCTTCTGAAATTATGGTCACCAAGGTGTGGTGACTCGGGGTTAAACTTTTGGGTGTATTTGAGTAAGAGGTTTCCCGTGTGGGTGAGATAAGCGGAAATGAGTTGAGCAGACCGTGTGTGTGTGTGAGTGGATGAGTTGGCGACTCAGTTCTGTGTTGGCTGTGCCTAGGCTTGCCCTTGTTGAGACCCTAGTGCGTTGAGGAGTCCGCCTAGGGTGAGGGCTTTCTGTGTTTTTCCCGTGAGAAGGTTTCAAGCCAGTTGCCGTGGTCCACTGCGTACGTAGTGCTGTGAGGACTCCACCTACGTTCCCAGAGCTAGTGCGTTGAGGACTCCGCTTACTCTAGAGCCTGAGTCCGGGCTGGGGGAAAGCTGGTCGTTAAGGCCTAGACGTTGAGGAGTCCGTCTAGTGTGTGCACACGTGGTTGGGGGCTCGGACACGTAGACGAGCACGGACCCCACCTAGTCCACTTGTTCTGTAAAGATGTGTGCGTGGCTAAAAGGGTAAACGCGTATGGGCAGCGTGCATGAGTTCCGTTGTGGCCTTCTTTCTGGGTTGAGCCTAGGGTTTACTGACTCCGAGACAAAGGGTGGAGATTGCGTTTCTGACCATGTGGTTTTGTTGTGGCTCCGTTAGTGAGGACGGGCCATCACTACAAAGGCATTACGAGGTTCTGCGGGCTAGTGCCCTCACAACAGCGAGGTCGATATTTCCGACGGGTAGTCATAGTTCCATTTTAAAAGATAGAACTTCCCCCGACATTGAGGTCGCGGTTTGTCGGGGTCTAGAGAGTGAGCGTGTGCGATTGCACAGGGGCACGAGGATTTCAGGTAGCAAATGAGTTGTGTTTCATCCCCGTCGTTTATCCGCTATTGTTATTGTTGTTCTCATTATTGTTATTATTGTTGTTACCGTTGTTGTTATTGTAATAATTGTTGTTACTATTATTGTTATCGTCATTGCTTGTGGTGGGGATCCGCAGGATCCCTACTGAGCCGATGAGACGAGGCTCACCCCTTTTTTTTCAGGTATGGCATTTCTTCTCAGAGTTCAGTGATCCGGAGCAGCATCCGGAGAGTTTAGTTGCCAACGTGCTTGAGCCGAGATATGCCCCATAGGCTATGTACTTTTCTTTCCTTTTTCTCTGTACCTTTTTGGACATTGTACTCTGAACTGTAAACTATTTAATTTGAAAAAAAAGGGAGAGAGTGCATATATATTTAATTACTGCACTTCAATTTCTATATTTATTCTAGATTCTGATGCATCTCTACAGCACTAATTCACCCTTCCCAGCCCCATGGCTCATGGGTAGCGAGCCAAGATTCGGGTTGCACGGTTTCCTTCCGGTACTCAGATTCTAGGTCGTGATAAGAATAGTGTCAACCGCATATTGCAGATGGGTGATGCTCATGCTCTAGTGTACAACCTAGAAGCCACTAATTATGCCTACCATTTCAACCCACATCCACATTCTGTGTCACTAGGACAAACAAAAGTGATGACAAAGAGTCTCCCTGGTGAAGTCCTCTGCCACCATGAAAAGAAGTGGGCTAGCCATTAATCAAGATTGCGAAGGAGGCTGACGAGATACAAGTTCGAATCCACCCAATCCATTTTTGATCAAAACCCTTTTTCTATAAGGACAGAAAAAGACACTACCAATTGCACTATCATACGCTTTCTTGAAATCCAACTTCAGTACAATTCTCCCCCTATGTATCTTCATAGCATGCAAACACTCGTGGGCAATAAAAAAGTTCTCCTGAATATGTCTTCCCCTGATGAAGGCCCATTGGTGACCACTGACCACTCAACCAATCACCATGTCTAGTCTCCTGGCCAACAGCGTCGTGATAACTTTATATGTGTTAAGCAGACTGATAGGTCTACAATCCGTAAAGTATCATGCACCCTGCTTCTTCAAGATCAAGACAAGGAGGGTTTTGTTAATGCCCCTCAAGTGAGCCCTACCCTCTTAGAATTCTCCTAAGGCTTGAATCAAGTCTTCCTTGATAATCTCCCAACGGTACTGGAAGAAGACCACAGGAAAGCCATCTGAACCTAAGACTTTGTCACTTGCAAGAGAGAAAACTGCCTATCTAATCGCCTCTACCATGAAGAGAGCGAATAGAGCCTCACACTTTGCAGGAGAGAGTTGGGGAAGTAAGTCATCAGCAGTGTCAGTTCTGCACACCTGTTCCTCAGTGAAAAGCTTGGAATATAACTCCTTAGCCTGCCCTATAATATCTTCCTCACTATATACCATCTGATCCCCGACCTTGATGGAAGCAATGTGATTGATTCTCCTTCTTCCAACAATCCTCTAAAAGTAGGCAGTGTTCCTGTCGCCTTTCTTGATCCATTTCTCCTTAGATCTCTACCTTCAGTAGATCTCTTCCTTGGTGACGATCTCATCAAATTCTGCCCTAATCTATCGGAGTCATCTATTAACCCTGCCTCCTCCAAGAAATCTAGTCGTCTCGTCCTTCTAGCTATTGAAGCATCCTTTCCTAACCTAATCTGCCAAGTACGCTTTTATCGGCACCCCACCTTTGAAGTACCGAAGTCAAATGCTTTAATTTCCCAACCAGAGTAGCCATGTAGGAACCACCATGACTTTGTAAACCCTATGTCCTCCTGATTGTGTCCATGAAGTCTACCTCCATGAGCCAATCTGTGTTATTGAAATCACGCCTAGGCGAATGCCTAGGCACTGAGGAGGGGCGAGGCGAGGCGATGGCAACTCGCCTCGCCGCGACCGTTCTCATCTAGGCATTCGCCTCACGCCTGCCACACCACGCCTCAACGTGCCCGAGGCGCTTCGCCTGCCTCGCTCACCTATTCCCGCCAACTCGCCAAGGCAGATCCACGTATCGGGCCACCAAACATGTTATCATTCAACGAAACAGATCTGGCTTTTAACCCTCGAGGGTTTCGATCCCTCCCACCCCACGACCACTTCTCCTCCCTCCCTATCGACAACCCTAATATCCAACAGCACCCGAGAGCGAGCGACGACTACGGTGTCTGGTAGTCGTCCCCCTCTCTCACCGTCTCTGTCTCCCTCTCCCTCACTCTCCGTCTCCCTCTCTCGATGTCTCCCTCTCCCTCTCTTACTCTTTCTCTATAACACGTGTACACACAGAGAGGGGCTCAAACCCTCTCCCACTCTATCACACACACTCTCTCTCTATCACTCTCTCCTCTCTCCCCCCCTCTCTATCTCCCTCACAGTGAGAGAGAGGGACCGAGCTCCTCTCTGTCTCCCTCTCCCTCACTCTATCTCCCCCTCTCACCGTCTCCCTCTCCCTCCCTCTCCCTCTCTCGTCGTCTCTCTCTCCCTCTCTCTCTGTCTCCCTCTCTTACTCTCCCACTCTGTCACACTCTCTCTCCCTTTGTCACTCTCTCTCTCTCCCCCTCTCTATCTCCCTCACAGTGAGAGGGAGAGGTCAAGCCCCTCTCTGTCTCCCTCTCTTACTCTCTCTCTCACTGTCACATCTCACTCCATAGATGAGGATGTTGACTCCAAGTCCAAGGAGACCCAATCATAAAATGAGCTTCCAAGTGATAGGGACTCCTCTTCTATGAGTGATTGAGTGAAGACTAATGAGAAGGCCTAAGAGTTGAGAGAGATTTTATGACTATGATTGTAGAGTATGACTATTTGAAACACTTTTTGTTATGGAATTATGTAATTGACTTGTTTGGTTGTTTATTTACTTGTTTTAGTTTTGTTATAATATTGCACTTGTTAGCCTTGTTTAGTGTATATGTGTGTATGACAATATGAGTGTTAATTCTTGTTTAGGTATGAATGAATTAAGAAAATTTATTGACTTGATATATGAATTTAAAAAATTTAGAAAATTTGTTGACATATAGTTTAATTTCTGATTATATATATTTATTTAATAAAATCTCACCTCAAACGTCTCGGTCGTCGCCTAGGCGTTTGATGCGTGAGGCGATCCCCTGGTCGCTTCGGTCGCCTCACACCTCGAACTACATAGGAGCCAATACCTCTCAAATCTGAAGCTTTATCTCCTCCCATGTTTGCGGTTGATCTTCAAAAGAATGGGTTTGTGATCAAATGTCGGTCTCGCCAAACAAGAAGCCTACACATGTCAGAAGTGATCTTCTCAGCCCACGAACACTAGAAACTTGTACAGCCTGGAGCAAACTAGTGTCGCCCTCCAGTTAAACCAAGTGAATTGAGCGTTCACCAATCCAATGTCAATAAGGGCTACCTCCTCTATGGAATCACATAAATCCTCTATCACCCCTGAGTGGGGGTTAACTCCCGCCCTCTCCGTAGGTGCTGTCGCCGCATCGAAATCAACTCCCACACACCAAGGCCTGCCCGATCTATGATGGTAAAGGAGCAAATTCTTCCCACAATGGTCTCTTCCCCTCCCTAGTTTGGAGACCATATACTCCTAAGAAGTCCCAGGAGAACTCATCCCTCGTGCTGTGAAATGTAGGAAGATGGCCCCCCAACCAACTTGTTTATCCTCCTCCACCTCCCCAACCTCAAAAGGATTCCACAGAACCATGATACCTCCTCCCCTCCCCTCTACCGGGAAGGCCACCCCCTTCGCAAGTCTAACACCTCCGATCTCCCTCGTGAGAGTCTCCCCGTCCCCTTCACACTTGGTTTCCTATAGACAGAGGATGTCCACCTTGTATCTTCTCACCAACTCCTTCACAACCCTCCTCTTCTCCCCCCCCCCCAAGACCCCTTCCATTCCATGCGATAATCATCATGAGGGCATGAATGTGTCCCCCCTCCCTCCTCCTACTCCTCTTCCTCCTCCTCACTGTCAGCCCTTCACAACCCTCTTTTGTGATTTGTCCATCTTCGCCAACCTTGCCAAGGCAATCAACCACCTCTTTTGAACCTTAATGAACACCCCCCTAATGCCCTTTTCTACCCCCTCAAAAGAGACCCCCAGCTTGTCCGCCAAATCTCTCAAAGGAGCCTCCGTCATCTTCTCCACGACCCCCATCAGCTCTTTCCCCTCCTCCTTGCCAATATACTCCTTTCCTCTACTTCCTCCCCATCAGAGGCTCCCCCCTCAAGCGCAAGTGTGCCCGAGACAAACTCCTCATCCCCCATCTCTCCTGCCGATGTCAGCTGGTCGGGTTCCTGCTCATCTATTACTGGCCCAAGTAACTTCTGCCCAGGCAACACCTCCACTATGTAGGTGTCTTCAACAGCCTACTCTTTCCCGCCCTTGCCACCTACCTCCAACAGGAAAGGCTTAGGGAGTAGAGCCGCCAGAAAATCAGCCCACTGGGGTTCGTCTCCCTATGACCCCAACGGAAGCCGAACAATGGAAAGGAAATCGTCGAGAGCATCTGCTTCCACGGACAGGGCCATCGAGGGAGAAGGTTCCCAGCCAGCCGATTGGCTGGCCGATGCTCCGAGGTCTCCTATCGTCACCGCTGAGGATAGCTGGAGCTTCAAGCAACAGTCACCTAGTACTTAGCAGCAGTCTCCTGGGGGTGAAAACGTCACCGCCGGCCACCAAAGAGGCCCGCCAAAGTGTGTCGAAGCTTTGCCCTTTGCCCATGGTTTGTCATCTCTTACGAGATGTCTGAGATCTCTCCGAGATCTCTCTCTCTCCAAAGTCACGAGAAACGAAACCCCCAAGACCGAGATCTTCCCCCACCTCCCGTTTCCTCCTTCCCCTCTCCCTATCTCTCTCTACCTCATCCCCCTTGAGCTCTCTCTCCCCAGTCTCTCTATCTCTCCCTCTAGGAGACTCTCTCTCTCTCTCTCTAAGAGGGAGACCGAGAGGGGAGACAAAGATACATGTATTAATTTTTTATGTATTCTTCGGTTTGTAATTCATGTACCATTTTATGTATCTCTTTTAGGTGTAACTTTTGATGTATATTAACATTGGTGCATGTGAATGGATTTGCTATTATTATCATTACTCTTTATTTTGTAAAATTAAGTTGTCAATTAGAAAAATAACTTTGTCAAATTGAGTGACTAGTAGAAAAAAAATAGCATTTTCTTAGTAATAAGCTATATATATATATGACAAACTTTTTTGAAATCACCGAACCCGATCTCCCAAGGTTTTTCTGCGATGTCTTCTCTTTTGCCTTTTCGAGACAGAACCGACATTCGAGATGGAAAACCTTGCCTTCACCGGCATCAACTCTCCGTCACCCTGCACCACCACAGTTTGGGGGGTTCCCGTGCAGCTATCGGGCAAGGAGGGCGACCAAATATGGGCTCACGAAACCCATAAGCCCTTTTCCCCCAGATCCAACAGGTAAGTCACAGGTATACCCGTTCGGATTCAAGTTAGCAAGTTTTCAACACGTCCCGGGCATTGTTTACAAGGCGTCGCCTAGGCGACGCCTAGGCGACATGGCACTCCAAGGCTCCCAAGGCGACCAGGCGCCTAGGCGAGCTGCCCACTAAGGCACTCACCTGACTGCCTTGGTGCACATAGGCCACCTTGGACCTGCCTAGCCTGCCTTGGCAGGACATCCACTCCTTTTTTTGAGGTAGGTTTTAGTATTTTGGTAAAATTTCAGATATAATTTTGAAAAATTGACAAATGCTATGTCAAGATTGGAAAGAGAAGATAAGACTTCCATTTCTCTTTCCTCTTTCTCTCGGATTTTTCTCCCTGTCGATTCCTCTTCCCTCCTCTTAAGGACATTGATTCATATTTGTTTGGTGCACTTTTTGAAGCTAGTACTATTTTGTCTCTTTTTGATAATTCATAAGTAGAAAATTATGAAACTATGATGTTGATGTGCTTATAATTTACCAAAAAATGTGTCATTTATGCTTCCTTTTAATATAGAGAAGAACTATTTGAATATCATATTTTAGATTAAAATTTGTGTATTGATTGACATGTATTTGCAAATTCGTATTAGTTTTCTCCTTATTAATTTATTTTTATTTGTCATTTATTATATTTTTGAATTTTAAAACATAGGTATATGTTGAAGCTTTGTGAATATCAAATTTTTTATTAACCAAGATAGAACTTATATGTAGAAAATATATAGTAGTAGTTCTCTTGCAATGTACTTAGTTATGTAAACTAAACTTCGCCTAAGCGCTTCGCCTTGTCGCCTAAGCAGTAAGGCGGTGGGCCACCGCTTTGGTCGCCTTGACAACCATGGTCCCGGGGCAACGACCCAGTAGCCCGACAGAGGTCTAGCCAGCCACGAAAACTCGTCCCATCGGCTCATTTGTACCACCCAACTCTAACAAACCACTTATAGCTTGCTCGATACCCAATCCACAACCCGTCTGACCTCTACAGCTATTGCCCGATAGCCCAACCGGGTCGCCCTGAGGAGGGCAATTCAAAAATTGGGAGTTTGCTCTGGAGACTCCACATACCCCCCCATCGCTTTCAACCTCCGTCTCCTGGCTGTGATGGCCTAGCTTCCCTTATTAGGGTGGCGTCGCCACTGTACTTCCGGTTGGACGGTGACTCGGATGACGAAACCTACCCCTCCGATGGACAGGGAGATGACCGTCAACACCTCCGCCGACGTCGGCATCCACACCGTGGCCTCCACCGCCGATAGGTGTCCGGCCAGAACGAAATTGCAGCTATCCGGCTCGACCTCACCCAATCAGCACAAGACATATGCAATCCCCTATTCATTACACAGGACAATGGGGATTCTAATGAGCTTCACATGAACTCCTAATTCCTTCGGATCCGGATACGTACCCCTTGCGAGGGTCCACACCTGAAGACGAATGGTGACACCATTCACCACTAAAACTCCTACCTCCGCCACCTCGCATGCCACCTCTTCATCCGGCCCGACTGTTAGCAGCCCCGTGGCCAATGTCTGCCTGATTTGCATGTCCCTCGTTCACTCCACCAGGTGTTCAACTGCCCCCTGAGGGCTTCCGACTCCACCACAGCCTCCAACGGAGATAGGTAGAGGCATTTGTTGAGCCACTCGAGCCAACCGACAAGAAGGTCCGAGGGAATATCCCCTACCTCCAGAGAGCTCCTACTCTTCTGCACTACCGACAGACAAGGGCCCCTTACTCATGACTACCTCCACGTATGTTCTCTAGTAGCCTCCGTTCTCCCCAACACCATTTGCCTACCTCGCCCTGGCTTCTGACCACCTGTAGGCTCTCTGCAGATGCCCTGACTGCCGACAGTGGAAGCAAACCAAGGGGTGTCCGGAGAAATTACGCCCGCCTCCTTGGCCAAAGAAAGGTGGCCAAAGAGAGCCTCCTCCTGCCAGGGTGGAGTTCGCCCCAGGCATCACCTGGCACATCTCAGGAGAAACCCAAAGCTTCTCTTTCAAGAAAAGATTATTCATTGATGCATGTCAGGTGTTAATACCAATGCAATATAGACAAACGAATGGGTCAAGGGATATACAAGATAACAAGATAATATGAAAGATCGCAGGGGTATATATGTCATTATCTTAAGGGTTCTTTTTTTTATGACCAGAGCAAACCCACCCCCGCCACCAACCTCAGCGTGCGGCCGCTTTGGACATACGGACCCTACAGCATCATGGAACCTGTCGACTGGAGCAAGGGGCTGGCTTGGTTAACAGTAAGGATGTATATGATGAAATATAGTTGTTATGGTGTACACACAACAATATAAAGAATCTAGGGGTATAAAGTAGAATATGAAAGATTCTAGGGTTATAGATGTAATTGTCCCAACTGAATAATGCTTTGCTGACTCATCGACTTGGTACAGCTCATACAAGTCCAATCAGTTTCTAGACTTCCCGATTCTCAATATAATACAAGTCAACTTAAAATTAGTAGTCATGATTTTTACAAGTCCAATTAACATTAGTTCTCAAAATTTTTAAGAAGACTTGTACAAGTACCCATCAGTCTGTCCAACTCTACAGGTTTTCAGCATTCTGGATCATACCAAAATCCCAATACAGCCAACCTTCAGATGTGATACAAAATTTTCGTATGTACTCTTCATAATTCCTTCTCAAACAGATTAAACAAGATTATGATGAGAAGCCAGAAAGACCTGCAACTTGGACAAGGGATGAGCCAATTGCAAATTATATAAAATATCAAAAATTATGTTCCTGACTGAAGACAATAGGTTAAGATTTTTTTTTCCAATTTAGTGGTAAAACAGCAGAGGATGTACATCTAACACATAAACAGTCGAAATTAGGTCAATGAAAAGAAACTAGATAAAAAAAATCATTATGGCTTGAGGTCAACCAACTGGCATTATACATTGGCTTAGAAAACACAAAGCAAATATTTTCGATCACCACCAAGCCAGAGAATGATAGTAGTTTAATAATCATCACTATATTTCCATCAGAGAATGGTGCTAACAACCAAGAAGCCCATTGATAAGAAGCTATGGAGCTTGTTCAGATGGTTTCTAGTTATCAGAAGGAAGACAAGCATGGAATAGTTTTGAGAAATGAAATGGATCTCAGCCTGCCACTGCAAAAGTTTTCAACACCATATATTATAGGAAACTCTAGGATCTGCATATATGCCTCTAGGAATATGTGCTATAAACTAAAGTTCACAAGCTTGAAAAGATTAGAATGTGGAACATTCTACAGAAAGGGGAACAATAATTTTTATAAGAAAAAATACCTGTATATCCCTAAAATCTTCTCAAATTACCCCTACACCCCTATCTTTATGGTATTTACCCCTAAACCCCTCAAATCTCCTAACCCGAGTTATCATGCCCCTAGGGTTATGTTCTGTGTTAGCGGTGGTAACTCACGTGAGATTATCATTTTGCCCCCCATTTTGTTGGAAGGAGAGAGAGAGAAAATGGCGGGAAGAGAGAGAGAGAGGGGGGGAGTTGGTCAGCATACCAATGAACTGTCCGAAGAGGTGCGTGGGAGCTTGTCGTCCACGGTGAGCTCGTCGAAGCACTTCTCCACTGCCGGCCAGACATTGGCGGAGCACCAGGGTGAAGGCCACCCGGTGCAGCGGCGTCCACCCATTCAAATCCCTATGGTCAACGGCGGCGCCACGGGTCAGGCAGCTCCTCACCCCACCTACGTCGCCCACCACTGCCCCCCAGCGGAGGTGGTCATCCAGGCAGAGGAGGGCGAGGAGGGGGGCGGCCATCGATTTCGTGGGTGCTCGTGGCGTCCACCCCCAGGTCAAAAGGCATCTTCCTGGAGTTGGCAGTGAGGGCGTACTTGGTGGCATAGGAGCAGCGCCCTAACAACAGTTGCGCCACCTCCAGTGACTAGTTGGTGGCAGTGTGATGCAGCAACATCCACCCCTTGGCGTCTACGTCGTCGAGGTCGCAACCGCTAGAGGAGGACGAGGACAACGATAGATAAAAGTGCATGGCCTCGACGTACTTGTGGGCCGCCGCGACGTGGAGGGGCTCCCACCCAATGGAATTCGCCCACCACATTGTCAGCGCCGACTCCACCACTGCCCTCATAAGGTCCGTGTCGTTCTTGGCAGCGGCCTCATGTGTTATCAACCGATCGAGCAAAGGGTCGACTAGGGCGCCAGTGTCGAGCAAGACTTGGATGGTCTCGAGACTCCCGGCATCGACTGCGAGGGAGAAGGAGGACTTGCCAGCATCGTCCAAGTGGCTAGGGTTGGCGCTAACATCTAGGAGGGCGGAGACTAAGTGGGGGTTGCTGGCGGTGGCAGAGCAGAGTAGGAAGGAAGACAACTCTGAGGGGCAGCACACAGAGGCGGCCTTGGAGAGAAGAAAGGCAGTGTCGACGGTCAGCGAAAACACCGACGACGAGGCGAAGGAGCGGGAGGAGAGGTGGAGGAGGGTGTCGGGGCCGATGAAGTAGATGGGGATGCAAGTGTCGATGAAGATGTAGGGAGCTGTGGGGCCAGAGAACAGGCCGAGGAGGTGGGCAATGTCAGCCTTCTTAATGGGCAGCATCGTGGAGCGCAAGATGACGATATCAAGAGAAGAGGAAAACGGCAGAGAGGAGGAGCTGGCGTCATCATGATCCATGTTGTCCTCGCCATCTACAGTACTTGTGAGGTAGTGGAGGGAGAAGGAGGAGGAGAGGGGAGGAAGGGGGGCGAGGGGGGAGGAAGGGGAGAAGAAGGAGAAGGAGCGGCGAGTGGTGGAGATGTGAACGGGAACAGTCATGGTGTGCATGAGGTTGGTGGCGCAGAAGGTCACGGAGCAGCGGCGGCGGCAACGCTGTGGCTGTGAGAAGCCAGAGGAGGGGGGGCTTGGGGCCTTGTTGCTTCCTGGAGTGAAGGTGGTGGAGGAGGAGCTCTTTGGTGTCGACGCTCACCAGGTGATCCATTTCAGTCGTGACCGTCACTGCGTTCGTGACCGTGTTGGGCATCGCAAACAAAATAGCGACAGGAAGAGAGAGGGGGGGGGAGAGGTTAGGAGGAAAGAGATAAGGGTAGGTTAGTCATTTTCCTTCTCTTAACCCAATTTGAGTAGAGATCGTGGGGGATAGTTGACGGCAGGTACACGGTGCAGCCCTCTTAAAAATTTGAGGGGTTTAGGGGTAAATACCATAAAGGTAGAGGTAGAAAAATAATTCGAGAAGATTTTAGAGGTATATAAGTAATTGTGCCATTTTTATATCTGCCCCTGTCATATATTACTCAATGGAATGTTTACCAACAATATAATATCTTCATTTTTTGCTTTCTTGGAAATATAAGAGAGATGTGATTGATGGATGAAATCAAATAGAAAAAAGAAGAAAGTAGAATAAAAGATCAATATCATTATGATTCTAGTGCACTACACCATCATGCAGTGCACATGAGCAAGGAAGTCATCTAACCAAACAAGGACTCATCAATCAGAATTTACCTCTTCCATTAAAGAACGAAGAGAACATAGAGGCATGTCCCCTGGGCCCAATTTTCTATTATCAAAACATGACCAAAACATAACTCTAATAGTTCTAGAATTCAACCAACTTACAGATCGTACTGCAAGAACTTTGAATTTTTCCCCAGCAAAAGCAGGACTTGTGTGTGTGTGTGTGTGTGTGTGTGTGTGTGGACATGAAGGTGGAGAAAAAAAAATGAACTCATAATATAGGTAGGACTTTCTAGGCTTAATTTTCAATATTTGTTTGACCAAGTAAAGAATTACATATAAGCTTCTGATTGTCTTCAGGAATAAATATCTAACATGAAGGAAAAAGGGACCCTTAACTCCATATGGTTTCTAACAAAGCAAATGGAGTCCAAACATATTTTCTTCTTCTTTGCACCAGACAATATGTTTTGCCGAGCACGTTCATCGTGTTCTTCAAAAGATGCTTTAAACAACACAATACTCATGCTCTTGATAACAAGGAATTCCGAATCGGATTGGGTCCTAGGATTGGACCTAGCCGATCCCAGTCTGGATCAGAACGGATCGATTGGCCAATCCAAGGGAACAAATCAAATCCACAAAAAATTTTAAAAAAGTTATTTGCATAATTAAAAGGAATTTTAAATAAATAAAAATATATATCTATAAATAATACATTATTTACACAAATATAAATAATGTAAATATATTTTATGTCTTTTAATCAAACCGTAATAATTTAGGATCAGCCGGTACATAAAAGAATAGGCCGATTTTGGTCCGATTCAAACCAAGTCGATCATTTTTTTAATATTTTTTATTTTTTAAAATTTTCAAATTGGGATAGGGTTAGGGGGCAGAATCGGATCAGCCCCTACCAATCCCGATCCGAATCGGCCGATCCAAATCAAGATCGGCCAATTCTACAATCCATGCTTGACAAGCACTTTAGGATCTTCGACTAGTAGGTCATGGTTGTCAAAGCATCTACCTAGGTGGAAAGGCATTTTTTAGAGCCCAGGCACAGCCACCTTACTAGGCCACAAAAGGGTGGACCCAGGTGCCACCAAGGCAGGCCAGGGGCCCAAGCACACCATTCTTAGAATAAAAAATGCAGATTTACAATTCCTGCATTTGTGTTTGCACTTGTATCATTTAAAATGCCATTAGTGTGCAAGACGACCACGGACGGTCTTTTTGCATGCATTCAAGTGGTCTTTTTGTACATAGAAAATGCTGCAAAGAGGAAATTCTATGGTCCTTTTGTACATTATCAGCAATGTCAATAATATATGTCCAAATACAAATGCACAAGTGATAAATCTTGTATTTTTTATTCTAACAAGGTTTATATGAAAAAATCCCAATATTTTAAAAGAGGAAAATTTTGAAAATTTGAGGAAAAACTCGTAATATTGGGTGTAAAAGCTACATCTAAATGAAGCTAACAGGTGCCAAATACAAGATCTTTCAATACACAGAACACTTAGATTCTAGCTAGTGTAGTTTAGAAAAATAATACAGGTTTAGGGATAATTTATTCATGAGGCAAGAAGCCATGCCAATTTGAATCAGATCAGAAATTAAACGGAAGACATAGGAAGCCAAGACGCCGATCCACAAAAAAAGAAGAAACAAGCATTGATCGCAATTCTCAAACATGCATAAGGCAGGAAGAAAATAAATGGTCATCTAAACAGTTAGACAAAAAAGAACAAACAGGAAATACACTGTTTCCCTCAGACGCAAATAAGCAAGAAAACACCTTACAAATTAAAACAAATGGAAACACTTACATAGCGGTGGAACTTTCCGATAGCTTTCTCAGCCTCCTCAATGGTACTCATAGTCACGAACCCAAAACCTCGACTCTGGTCCGTCTCCCTGTTGTAAATGACCTAAATGAGATCCGCCCCCCACCCCACCCAAAAAAAAAAAACAATGTCATATTCCGAAGCCCGTTCAACGGAAACAAACTTGGTAGAGTACTTCCATCCAGCATTACCAAAACATTTGCATTGACAAGCAACTTTCAACAATTCGGGAAACATAGCATCATTGTCTCAGTAAACAAAAGTGGCGTCTTTTTTTTATCATATAAACTTTCGGTAAGAATTTTATATACCTCGGCAACCTCAACAATCCCAGCCTCCTCGAACAGATGCGCAAGCTTCTCGCTGTCGATGTCATAAGGCAGGTTTCCGACGAAAAGCTTCGCTTCCTCCGGCGGCTCCGTGTAGGTGTCCTCCTCCTCCCCATCGACCCCTGCATCAGCCGCGGCCCCCATAACATCCTCCACCTCTACTGGGCCATCATCTCCTTCCCAGTCGGAAAGCCCAGATTCGACGCCGTCTACCTCTACCCCCTGCGCGTCTTCCCCCTCCTCCCAGTCGGAGGTAACCTCCTCGACCTGGTTGCGGTCTTGCTGAGCCCAGTCGGAGGTCTGGGCGACGAGGGTGGCCAAAGGCGCCCTCTTTCTCAGGGACAGGAGAGAAGGGTAGCGAGGTGAAGAGGGAGAAGAGGAGCAGGCGAGGTAGAGAAGCCGCATAGACCTGGCGGGGAGGGAGAGGAAGGGGCGGCAGGACTTGGCGGAAGAGAAGCGGGCGGGAGAGGACGTGAGGCAGCCGTTCGCCATGGATAAGGTGGCGGCGGCGGGGTTGAGAGCGGGAGCCGCCAACATGGCTGGAGGTATGAGAGAGAGAGAGAGCGCGAAGAGACAGAGAGGCGGGAGAGGAGGAAGAGGTGGAGGAGGGCGGACGGTCCTAAAAGAGAGGACCCAATCCTCGTTTGTGATGTTTTTCTTTTCTTTTCTTTTTTTTTTTAAAAAAGGGAGGCTGGAGATATTTTTACCTGTGCAGCCAGCGGCTGCCGGACTGTTGTTTTGGTTGCCAGGATGTGTGAGGCGGGTGAGGAGCGAGTTGGGTGGTTTTGAGACTTCATGTGGACCGTCAACAATGATTGGGCACCCAAAGTCCGACGCCCTGACTGGATCCCACGTTTAATAGGTGAACCTGGGTAGATGAAGTTACGTTTCGCCGAGTGGATCTCGATTCCTATTCGATCAGATTTTTCTTGATCCGATACGAAGAACATGACATTTGGCCCAGTTTGATATTAGAATATGATATCTAATCTCACGAGAGATAAATGTGGGTCCCACGTTTATATCTCACACATAAATCTACAATCTGACATCGGGTAAGGTATTCGAGCGTTTGGGCTCGAATACCCTATCCTACTCATTTTTCAAACTGGCCCTTAGTTCATCGCAACGGACTTGATCCGACAAGATCCAGTTACATATTTATTTTTTTATTTTTTTTAATAAAATATTTTTTTACAATATTTAAATTCTTTATCTTATAATTGAAGTCATAGAAACTACTAGTTTATTGATCTAAAGTATGTAAATATTATTTAATTTATTTTTTATCCTTAACTAAAGTATGCATCGTTACCCACTATATGACGATGACCCGGAGGGAGAGTGAATAGGTAATAAAAATTTAATCAACTTTGAGGAGGGTAAAACCGACTCGACCCATATAGGGTCCATTTACGCCGAACCCAATTCGACTCACGGTCCACAACGCGCCTAACGGGCCTCGACAGACGCTACCTGCAACGGACACCCCAGGACGAGCGGTCCTTAGATTCGCCAGCGCGAAAGGCCTTGACCCAGGCGCAATGGCCGCCGGAGGACTCTCCGACGACCGACCGTTACTCTCCACGACGCTGACCTCAATCCCACTAAGGGCGAGCACGCCCTACGAGCACCGTAAGACTCGCCAGGGAATCGACCGACTCTAGGATACCAGTCCCTCAACGGGAAACTCCCCCCACAATCGCGGGGAACGTTACTCCACGACTGGCGCCCTTCCCTGTTAAGGGATGGGCTCCCCCCTCCAGGACACCCCCCTATAAAAGGGACTCCGACGGACAGGCAGAGGACACGATGAATTCCACCAAGAAACACACAGAGAACTACACGTCCTATTACTACTAGAAAGGTCCCGGCTATCCACTTGCGGAGAGAGGACCCATTCCGAGCACTCTTACCGCCCAGCGAGCACCCGTTGAGTGGTCACTGGCAACGGCGAGCACTCCTCAGGAAGACCAACAGCTCTCCCAGGCCTACATAGACGACCTCCTTCCCCCTTTTTCTCGCCTACTCTTCTTCATTCTCTATTCGACTCAGTACTGACTTAAACATCGGAGGGTTGTCCCCTGGGGTAACGCTCAGGGCTCCTTCTGACACCCTTCTTTCTGGTGTTTGCAGGCTTCCACGAGTGCCAAGCGGTCTTCCCCGACAAATAAATAGAAAAGTATGGTACGAGGGCTAGGAACCATTTTTCCACCTCTACACTTTTCGACGTTGTCTATGGGAATCTCGATCGAAAAGTCAATGGCACCTCGTGGGAGCCACCGCAATGCCAGCAACCGGGGCCGAGGTTCTCACCAGGACCCCAGTTTCTGCCGTGAGTCTCAGGAAGCCTCATCTTCCACCCAACCACGTCGGGAAGTCACCGCTAACGATCTCGCAGAAATGCGCCAGTAGATCTAAGTCCTGGCAGGCCTGTGTTAGGATCTCCTGAACAGGCCCATGGGCCCCCAGCGCGTCCCGACAAAACAGCAGTAGAATGAGGGGGCTCTGACCGTCGCGGATTCTCGCCGAGTGAGGGAAGTTTCCCATGCCTCCCCTACACAGACTCAACGACCGCGCAGCTCGCATGCACCAAGGGTACGCAGCCCGTTGCACTCCAATCCGGAGATGGCCCAGCGACTCTAGCGTATCGATGAGATCGAAGATAAAGTCTGTTACTTGGATGACGTCCTGCTCGCCGCCAAGACCCGCGGACTTATCGACAACAATCAGGACATCCATGCTCCCTTTTCCAGGGAGATCATGGAAGCCCCTATTCTGCCAAAGTTTCAACTACCGTCGTTCACCCCGTACGACGACACCACCGACCCGGCCGACCATATGCACAGTTTCGAGTTCAACCTGGTGTTCCACAGGGCCTCGGACGCGGTGAAGTGCCTGGCGTTCATTACTACCCTTCGGGAGAATGTCCGGACGTGGTTCGAGTCCCTACCGGCCGGGACTATTTCCTCCTTCTAGCAGCTGAAGAAGCTGTTCAAGGAGAACTTCATTGGCTGCCGCAAGGAAGCCAAATCTGTGGTTAGCGTGCTCGCCATCAGGCAAGGACGCGAGGAGACTCTTTGGGACTACGTGTCCCGCTTCTGAGCGGAGGCTGTAAGACCCTGAGTTCCTGTACAAATATTAAATGTTGAATAGTGACTGTGGTAAATAGTAAATAGTAAAAAATTTGACTATCATATAAAAAAAAATTCCGAAAAATGGTAATCAATTAGTAAAGACCATGGTAAACACTTTGGTCTTCTGTACTTGACCCTAATAAAATCATTTACATGGCTTAATCAGTGATTTAAGCCTGACTTAAAAACGCGGAAAACACTATTCATACGAAAATACAACTACCTTAGAAAAATCTGTAAAAATCACATCTGATAGAGGGTAATTTTCTTAGCAACTTTGTCTTCTGAAGTTTCATCGGTAAAAATCAGAAACTCTCTCTATCGACTAAATCGTTGAACATTGGGTTAAATTATTATTTTAATCTTAAGATTGGGAGATTAACAATAAACCTCGTGATAAAATTCCATAAAAATCATATTATGAAAGAGCATGTCTTGATTAGTAATTTTATCTTTTGGGTCCAATTCATTAAAAATCATTTAGTAATATTAAATTGAGGTTTTAGTTAACCATTCCTTAATCTTTTGGATTAGGCTTAGATTAGGCTAACCTTACCTTGAGAAACACGTGAAACCGTGTTTTGGTTGGCAGAAACACATTGTCAACAATGCAAAGGATTTTGTGGCTCTGACCAAACCGTGTGTGAAGATTAAACACTCCTCTTCCAAACCTATAAGTAGAGGAAGCCCCCTTAAACATTTCTTAAACACAAAAGGGTTCTTGCTGCTGTGAAGAAGCTCTGCAAGTCTACTGTTCATCTTCTTCCCCATTCATCTTTCCTTATTTCATCGGTTAAGGTAGGTAACCATGGCACAAACCTTGAATTTGATAAATGGAATGAAAGGGCATCATGTTAGCTTGTAGAAACCATGCTTTTCCATTTATTTACGTACTCAAATGCATGAATTGAAGCCTTAAACGCCTGATTTATGCTTATGTTTCGCTGTTCCCGTGTTACAGGGATTAACGGTTCCAATCGGACCGCTTTATCTCTTAGACGGCTCAGAACTGCCCGCCCGACTTATACAAACGGCCCAATTAGAACCGCCCGCCTTGTATAAAACGGCCCAATGATAACCGTTTTACAGCCAGTAGGTTTAACGGCCCACTGTCATCCGTTTAACTTCCAGAAAACTGATTTTTTTGCTATTTGACTCATTTAACAATGTTAATTAGTAAAAATTGACAATCCACATAAATAACAGATAATGACATGAGTAAATTTCTGTTATTTGCAATATCTATTTTGATAAATTGTTTAAAGTGAAAATCATTGAAATTCACTTGTAACTTTGGATAAATTGAATAAGTATGGTAAATAGCTAAACTTTACCATAGGTAATTTCTGTAAATTACTGTAAACCAGAAAATTACTGGCCGACTTATGGCAAGTCTTTGACCAATTAGCCGGACACTCCATCCGGTAAACTTTACATTTTTTTTTACCGTAGAACATTTTTACCGTGGTAAATTACGGTTACATCATGACTATTATTTTAACTTGATTAATTGATCGATTACCCTTGGATAATCTTCGGTCATATTTGAGCCCGGAATTGATCAATGGACATTAAACTGAAATTGGTTGGTTTAATTGTTATTGGCAACCCGGTAACTATTTTGCATAAATTATCTTATAATTAGACATTATCGTTATGCTTAATACGGATTCTCTTGAACCGTATTTCTTAAAATACAACCCGAATGGTTCGTATATTCGTTCTTCGGAACTTACTTCTCTCTCTCGAACGGCTTACTGTCAACCGTTCATTCTTGGCCCCGTGACTCGTTACTCATGCGAGTACGGCCCGGTGTTTGCCGTACGACTACCTTGTTTTGAGTTTTTCATCGTGGTTATACTCTTGAATCAAAGGAGGCAAGTGTCGTCCTTTACATCTTGTACCCGACAGAAATTCATCTGATTATATTGGCCATAATTGACTATGTCTAGACGGGGGATCGGTGATCCAATTGAAATGAAATGCCAACGCATCATAAGGGCCCGGTCTGGTCCTGGGGAGAGCGTCCGAAAAGATATTGAGCCCATTGGGATGTTTATGACAGGGTGAGGCATTGCACCCGAATACTTGACTTGACATGTTACGTCTATGACAAACTCTTGTTACTTGACTCGTGCGTATTTACTTGGTTACATGTGTAACATACTTGCTGGCCAAATTCTCTACTGTTACTTTACTTGTTCATTACTTGGTAAATTGTTATATTTCTTGACCTTGCAAGATATCTTTTACATTGTTTCTTTTATCGTATCGTCATTCTTTATTTACTGCATTTCATATAAATTGGAAATCAATGGTTAATTACGTAAACCTGTTTGTGGTTATCTACTGAGCGCGTTTAGCTCACTCCTACTTTTCCCCTCTTTTCAGGTGATGAACTTGTCGGGAATGGACTGGAGTGATATCGAGAGATAGTTTTAGTTTATTGAGTCAGTTTGTACCCTTAGTATTAGTGAGAGATTGTTCTAGTATTTTGCTTATTATTTGGATGTAGTTGTTCTACCCAGTGTACTCAACTTTATTATCAATAAAATTCTGATTATTATCTTTTCCAACCTTTTGTGCAATGGTTTGCAATGGTTCGGAATTATTGCTCGCTTGCCCCTAACCGTACGTCCCGAGATTCCGCATCGGGGCGTGACAATTTAGTTGGTATCAGAGCCAAGTTCAATTTGTCCTAGGTATTTCACTTATAGGTTTATTGGTTATAGGCTTAAGAAAACAACCTTGTGAGAATTGGGTAGAAATTTGGGTTAAGTTATTTAACCATAATCATGTTCTTCTTATCTAGTTCTTCTCTTCTCATCTAAGAAGTTCTTCTCTCATAAATAATCCGAGTAACTATTTTATATAGGCACTTAACTAGAAATGGCAGCCAATCGTGCTGAGATGAGGAATTTACAGCGTACAGTTCAAGGACTTACGCAAGCCTTGAATGCACTGGCTCAGGCAGAGCTGGAGCGGCACCTCATGGCGCAGCTCATGGCACTGGTGATTTATATCGGAATTTCCGAGGAATGAACCCGCCTAGATTCGCTGGTTCAACTGATCCCGATGAAGCCGAGAATTGGCTCGACGAGATGGCAAGAATTTTTGAGGTCATGCAATGCACTGACCAAGAACGTGTTCTTTTATCCGTTTTCCAACTGGAACGTGATGCACGTGCTTGGTGGGAGTCTGTTAAGCCGACTCTCGGAGATCAACAAGTCTCGTGGGAGGAATTCGAGGAATATTTCAATGATAAATATTTTTCTGACCGCGTGCAAGAAAAGAAGGGAGCAGAATTCGCAGCTTTAAAACAGCGAAGTTTATCGGTATCAGAATATGAGGCTCAGTTTTCACGACTCTCTCGTTATGCAAGACATCTTATTTCGACTGAGAGAATGAAGGCGAAGCGTTTCCTCAATGGTCTTCGACTTCATTATATCAATCAACTTGCACCACTGAAATTTCTACATATTCTGAGATGGTAAGAAAGGCACAAATATTAGAAGATACTTTGGAAATGACTGAAAGGATTCGTGGTCAAGGTAACAAGAAAGAGCAACCGAAGGCACTCAAGAATGTTAAACCTGGATTTGGCACTGACCCGAGCAAGAAAAGACCCTTTACTAGTTCTGGTTCAAGTTCTGGTTCTGGTTAGTGGAAAGGCAAAATGCCGCGACAAGAAGACAAGAAACCTGATTCTATGATTCCATTCAAGGGCGTATGCCGATATTGTGATCGTCCTGGTCACAAGATGGAAGATTGTTGGCGCAAGCTAGGTGCATGTCTGCGGTGTGGAAGCAAAGAACACCGTATACCCAACTGTCCTTTATTATCGGAACAAGCTATCCCGGCAAAACCTCTGAATTTCAAGAAGCCTCAAGGCAGGCTCCAGGCTCTCCATGCAAAGGAAAAAGATATCGCCGAGGAGGGTGGACTCGTCGAAGGTACTCTTGTTATATTCGACTTGCCAGCTTTTGTTCTAATTGATACTGGTGCAACACATTCTTTTATTTCACGGAGATTTACTAAATCTTTAGCTATGGCACCTGCTTTGTTGAGTTCTCCGTTAGAAATATCAACCCCTATTGGTTCTAAATCAGCAATTCAGCATTACTATCCTTCTAGTAAGGTTATGGTAAACGATCAGAATTTTCCAGCTGATTTGATTTGTATGGACATGAAGGATTACGATGTAATCCTAGGAGCTGATTGGTTGGCTCGGTATGAGGCCAATGTTCATTGTAGTTCTTGTTCCGTGTCTTTTTCTAGACACCCCAGATTATCCTTCAAGGGAGTGAAACACCCTAGTTCTATCTCTCTTATCTCGACTCTTCGTGCTGATAAGTTATTGAGGCGTGGATGCGAAGCTTTTCTGGCTTTTGTTCTTGCGTCCCCTGAACAGCAGATGGAGATTAAGGACATTTCTATTGTCCGAGAATTTCCGGACGTATTTCCAGAGGAGTTACCAGGACTTCCGCCTCTACGTGAAGTTACATTCTCTATTGATCTTATTCCTGGATCGTCTCCTGTTTCTAAAGCCCCTTATCGCATGTCTCCTGCGGAATTACGGGAATTGAAGCAGCAATTGTTGGAATTACTCGAGAAGGGTTTTATTCGCCCGAGTGTTTCCCCTTGGGGAGCTCCTGTATTGTTTGTTCGGAAGAAAGATGGTTCGATGAGATTATGCATCGATTATCGGCAACTTAACCAGTTGACTGTCAAGAACAAGTATCCTTTGCCAAGGATTGATGAGTTATTTGACCAGATTACTGGAGCTTCTTATTTTTCTAAGATCGATCTTCGATCTGGATATCACCAGTTACGGATTAAAGAAGAGGATATTTATAAATCAGCTTTCCGTAGCCGGTATGGCCATTATGAGTTTGTCGTTATGCCTTTTGGGTTAACGAATGCACCGGCAGCTTTCATGCAGTTAATGAACAGTGTGTTCCGACCCTACCTTGATCAATGGGTTGTGGTATTCATAGATGATATTTTGATATATTCCAAGAGTGAAAGAGAACATGCCGAGCATCTGAGGATGGCTTTGCAATTATTGAGAGATCACCAATTATATGCTAAGTTGAGCAAGTGTGATTTCTGGTTACAAGAGGTGTCTTTTCTAGGACATATTATTACCAAGGATGGTATTTCTGTAGATCCATCGAAGGTGGAAGCAGTAAAGAATTGGGAACAACCTACCAGTGTTACTGAAGTGAGGAGTTTTCTTGGCCTGGCTGGTTACTATCGAAGGTTTATTCAAGATTTCTCTAAGATTGCGGTACCTCTGAAAAAGTTAACCCGCAAAGAGATTAAGTTTGAGTGGTCAATTGAATGCCAACAGAGTTTTCAGACTCTGAAGGATTGTCTGACTACTGCCCCTATTTTAACCTTACCTTCTGGTGAGGGTGGTTTCGTGGTTTACACTGATGCTTCTGGTATTGACTTAGGCTGTGTGCTTATGCAGCACGGCAAGGTGATTGTCTATTCTTCTAGGCAGCTAAGAAAGCATGAAGTTAATTATCCAGTTCATGATTTGGAATTGGCAGCCGTGGTATTTGCTTTGAAGATTTGGAGGCACTACTTATATGGTGAATCATTTACGGTATTTTCGGATCACAAAAGTCTGAAATACTTATTTTCTCAAAAGGAATTGAACATGAGACAAAGAAGATGGTTGGAGTATATAAAGGATTTCAATTTTTCTATTAAGTATCACCCGGGCAAAGGCAATGTGGTTGCTGATGCTTTAAGTCGGAAGCCTGTGGCTAAGATATCTAGTCTTATGTTACAAGAATGGAAATTACTGGAGCAAATGGCTAGTCTGGATATCAATATTGATAATGACCGGATATTGATTTCCCAGTTGCAACTGAAGCCCGAATTATTGGTAGAAATCAAGTTATTGCAAGATATTGATCCCGAGCTAGTCGAGATTAAGGAAAGCTTGAGTAGCAGACCTGATTTCTCGATAGCCGATGATGGAAGATTATTATTTCAAGGTAGAACTTGTGTACCGAATGAGGCTAATATAAAGAATCGGATTCTTGAAGAAGCCCATAGATCCAAATATACTATCCATCCGGGAGGCAAGATGTTCAAGGATTTGAAAAGGTCATTTTGGTGGCCGAACATGAAAATGGAAATTGCAAATTTCGTGAGTACATGTCTTGTTTGTCAACAAGTAAAGGCCGAGCATTTCAGACCGGCAGGTAAATTGAAACCACTTGATATACCCCAATGGAAGTGGGAGAGTATTGGTATGGATTTCATTCTGGGTCTTCCTAAGACTCGAGGTGGTTATGATGCTATATGGGTAATTGTGGATCGACTGACTAAATCCGCACATTTCTTATCTATTAAGTCCAAGTGGACAGTCGATGTGCTGGCAGCATTATATTTAAAGGAAGTGGTTAGGCTTCATGGTATCCCAGTCAACATTATATCCGATAGAGATCCGAGATTTACTTCTCATTTTTGGAAAGGATTGCAAGAATCTCTTGGTACCCGTCTGAATTTTAGCACTGCATTTCATCCGCAAACAGATGGACAGACCGAGAGAACTAATCAAATAGTGGAAGATATGTTGAGAGCTTGTATGATCGACTTCGGTGGAAGTTGGAGCGATCATTTAGCATTGATAGAATTCGCCTACAACAATAGTTATCAATCCAGCATACAGATGACACCTTTCGAGGCTTTGTATGGAAGGAGCTGTCGTTCTCTATTATGTTGGGATGGGGTTGGCGAGAAGCAATGGCTTGGACATGATCTTATCTCGGAGTCATCACAAAATATTCGTATTATCCGACACCGGTTACTTGTGGCTCAATCGAGGCAAAAGAGCTATGCTGATAATAGAAGAAGAGATTTGGAATTTCAAATTGGCGAGCATGTGTTCTTAAAAGTCTCTCCTTCAAGAGGTATTCGTCGATTCGGTATTCATGGCAAGTTAAGCCCAAGGTATATTGGTCCATTTGAGATCCTTGATCGAGTGGGTGAAGTCGCCTATAGATTGGCCTTACCTCCTCAATTATCTGGTGTACATAACGTATTCCATGTATCTATGCTTCGGAAATACGTGTACGACCCTAGTCACATCATTCAACATGTGGACTTTGAATTTAAGAAGGATCTATCTTATGAAGAAAGACCAGTGAAGGTTCTGGATCGGAAAGAGCAACAACTTCGAAATCGTTCCATACCGATGGTTAAAATCCAATGGAGTCGGCGTGGAATAGAGGAAGCTACATGGGAATCCGAGGACGCCATACGGAAGCGTTATCCCGATCTATTCTAGGTAAGCTATTTTTTCCTTACTATATTTTGGTCCAGTGAATTTGGAGGACCAAATTCTTTAAGTGGGGGAGGGTGTAAGACCCTGAGTTTCTGTACAAATATTAAATGTTGAATAGTGACTGTGGTAAATAGTAAATAGTAAAATTTTTGACTATCATATAAATAAAAAAAATTCTGAAAAATGGTAATCAATTAGTAAAGACCATGGTAAACACTTTGGTCTTCTGTACTTGACCCTAATAAAATCATTTACATGGCTTAATTAGTGATTTAAGCCTGACTTAAAAACGCGAAAAACACTATTCATACGAAAATACAACTACCTTAGAAAAATCTGTAAAAATCACATCTGATAGAGGGTATTTTTCTTAGCAACTTTGTCTTCTGAAGTTTCATCGGTAAAAATCAGAAACTCTCTCTATCGACTAAACCGTTGAACATTGGGTTAAATTATTATTTTAATCTTAAGATTGGGAGATTAACAATAAACCTCGTGATAAAATTCCATAAAAATCATATTATGAAAGAGCATGTCTTGATTAGTAATTTTATCTTTTGGGTCCAATTCATTAAAAATCATTTAGTAATATTAAATTGAGGTTTTAGTTAACCATTCCTTAATCTTTTGGATTAGGCTTAGATTAGGCTAACCTTATCTTGAGAAACATGTGAAGCCGTGTTTTGGTTGGCAGAAACACGTTGTCAACAATGCAAAGGATTTTGCGGCTCTGACCAAACCGTGTGTGAAGATTAAACACTCCTCTTCCAAACCTATAAGTAGAGGAAGCCCCCTTAAACATTTCTTAAACACAAAAGGGTTCTTGCTGCTGTGAAGAAGCTCTGCAAGTCTACTGTTCATCTTCTTCCCCATTCATCTTTCCTTATTTCATCGGTTAAGGTAGGTAACCATGGCACAAACCTTGAATTTGATAAATGGAATGAAATGGCATCATGTTAGCTTATAGAAACCATGCTTTTCCATTTATTTACGTACTCAAATGCATGAATTGAAGCCTTAAACGCCTGATTTATGCTTCTGTTTCGCTGTTCCCGTGTTACAGGGATTAACAGTTCCAATCGGACCGTTTTATCTCTTAGACGGCTCAGAACTGCCCGCCCGACTTATACAAACGGCCCAATTAGAACCGCCCGTCTTGTATAAAACGGCCCAATGATAACCGTTTTACAGCCAGTAGGTTTAACGGCCCACTGTCATCCGTTTAACTTCCAGAAAACTGATTTTTTTGCTATTTGACTCATTTAACAATGTTAATTAGTAAAAATTGACAATCCACATAAATAACAGATAATGACATGAGTAAATTTCTGTTATTTGCAATATCTATTTTGATAAATTGTTTAAAGTGAAAATCATTGAAATTCACTTGTAACGTTGGATAAATTGAATAAGTATGGTAAATAGCTAAACTTTACCATAGGTAATTTCTGTAAATTACTGTAAACCAGAAAATTACTGGCCGACTTATGGCAAGTCTTTGACCAATTAGCCGGACACTCCATCTGGTAAACTTTACATTTTTTTTTACCGTAGAACATTTTTACCGTGGTAAATTACGATTACATCATGACTATTATTTTAACTTGATTAATTGATCGATTACCCTTGGATAATCTTCGGTCATATTTGAGCCCGGAATTGATCAATGGACATTAAACTGAAATTGGTTGGTTTAATTGTTATTGGCAACCCGGTAACTATTTTGCATAAATTATCTTATAATTAGACATTATCGTTATGCTTAATACGGATTCTCTTGAACCGTATTTCTTAAAATACAACCCGAATGGTTCGTATATTCGTTCTTCGGAACTTACTTCTCTCTCTCGAACGGCTTACTGTCAACCGTTCATTCTTGGCCCCGTGACTCGTTACTCATGCGAGTACGGCCCGGTGTTTGCCGTACGACTACCTTGTTTTGAGTTTTTCATCGTGGTTATACTCTTGAATCAAAGGAGGCAAGTGTCGTCCTTTACATCTTGTACCCGACAGAAATTCATCTGATTATATTGGCCATAATTGACTATGTCTAGACGGGGGATCGGTGATCCAATTGAAATGAAATGCCAACGCATCATAAGGGCCCGGTCTGGTCCTGGGGAGAGCGCCCGAAAAGATATTGAGCCCATTGGGATGTTTATGACAGGGTGAGACATTGCACCCGAATACTTGACTTGACATGTTACATCTATGACAAACTCTTGTTACTTGACTCGTGCGTATTTACTTGGTTACATGTGTAACATACTTGCTGGCCAAATTCTCTACTGTTACTTTACTTGTTCATTACTTGGTAAATTGTTATATTTCTTGACCTTGCAAGATATCTTTTACATTATTTCTTTTATCGTATCGTCATTCTTTATTTACTGCATTTCATATAAATTGGAAATCAATGGTTAATTACGTAAACATGTTTGTGGTTATCTACTGAGCGCGTTTAGCTCACTCCTACTTTTCCCCTCTTTCCAGGTGATGAACTTGTCGGGAATGGACTGGAGTGATATCGAGAGATAGTTTTAGTTTATTGAGTCAGTTTGTACCCTTAGTATTAGTGAGAGATTGTTCTAGTATTTTGCTTATTATTTGGATGTAGTTGTTCTACCCAGTGTACTCAACTTTATTATCAATAAAACTCTGATTATTATCTTTTCCAACCTTTTGTGCAATGGTTTGCAATGGTTCGGAATTATTGCTCGCTTGCCCCTAACCGTACGTCCCGAGATTCCGCATCGGGGCGTGACAGAGGCACTCCGTATACCCCGCCTAGATGTGAGCATCGCAACCACCACCCCTGACTCAGGGAACTCGGTGTTGAGTTATGGTTTTGATGATTGTTGAGATTGTAAAGTTATGGTTTTGATGATAACTAAACTTAATGTGTGATTAAGTGATGATAACTAAACATGTGGTTGATTGCTCATGCTCTTGTTATTTATGTATGGTTGAGATGGCAAATGGGAATGGTTACATGGTCTTGATCCTTGGTTTGCATATGTTGGTTTTACAAGAGGCAAGAGGTTTCATAACCTCTTTAACGGAAACAAGCATGGTATTAACATTGACTATCTTGCTTGCAGGATCAAACACATGGCAGTCACCTGGTGAACCAACCGTGTGGATAAGCACCATGCTCCTCTACAATCCAAAATAGGTGGTATATGTCATTTACTGTCAAGAACCATTGGTGAGACTCTTACCTTGTCTTAGCATCGATCTCACCATGTGTTTCTCATATACCTCTCCTTCATACACATCATTCATGCACATTAAAACATGAAACCCTTCTGGCCATCGTGCGTCCTCGCCCGCGGATCGACCTGCGCGGTCAGGTCGCGGGGATCGACCTGCCCGGTCAGGTCGCGGGGGTCAAGAGGGCAGCGCCCCTTCGAGGGTTTCCGAGGGCGGAGCCCCCGGAACAAAATTTTGATTAATGCTCAAATGGTTTGCATGAACTTCATACATTTATCATATGGATGGTTGAGCTATAGTTCTAATCAATTATGTATGCTTTTGCAGGTCAAAATACTCATTAAAAATCCACAAGGCCAAAGACTCGGTTGACACCTTCTAAACTGTCAAGGGTGATGCCACAGATATGAACGGGCTTCTAAAGGACTTAAGCGACGGAGCTGAAGAGGTTAACAGACCGACCCGGGAAAACCCAGGGTCTGCCCAGCTGGCGGTCGACCGCCAGCTCAGGGGCGGTCGACCGCCAGCTCAGGGGCGGTCGACCGCCCCTGCCAGCAGCTCACCGCCTACAGGGATTCACAGTGGCGGTCGACCGCCAGCCCAGTAGCGATCGACCAAAATTCCCAGAAACCAACGGCCAGCAGTTCTCTCAGTAGCGGTCGACCGCCAGCCTCTGCAGGTCGACCGCCAAGCCCGATAAGCCAAAAATATTGACTTTTGTCCATCTCGAAAGGAGCATCTCCTCTTGCTATTGTTTAATCCCAAAGCCACCAAACCCTCCAAAATTTGTGGATCTGGTCTAGGGTCTGTCCATAGACCTTCCAAGGGTTATAAAACATCCTATTAGAGTCATAACCCTAATTATCCAAGAGATCTAAAGGGGATGCTGTCCAAGGAGGAAGAAGAGGTATTGTAGCTCCGTGAATAGTACCTCGTGCAGTAAGCTCTTCATCTATCTCCAACCCATTCAAGATATTTCTGAAGCCATCTACCTCCAAGAAGGTGTAGAAGCAATCAAGGTTCAAAGCTACATCCATACACCTCTTCATCAACTCAAGGTGATCCAAGGGAAGAAGAAGAAGAATGCTACAAGAAAGAATGAGCCATTCAAGCATCATCTGAAGGTACTCTTGCTCAATTTGAAGTCAGCAGTCTCAAAGGAAGAGAACAAGCTCACAAGCATCAAGAAGATACATGGATTTGTCCAATGAAGAAGGAAGGGTACTGTAGCCGTGAACAGTACTCCGTGCAAGAAGATCTACATCAAATACAAGGCTATTCAAGCTGAGTCTCAAGCTATTCAAGTGAAGAAGGAATCAACGCGAACATCCAGAGCACACACTCAGGGGGAGCCTAAATCAGGAGCTTTCTAAACTGTGGTTTATTCATGTTTATGTTTTATGCTTTATAGTTTCAGATTTATGTTTCTTATAAACTGTAAACTCGTGTGTGTGTGGATCGTTGTTGGATCCGTGGTCGTGTGTGTGTGTCGTACTTGATTCGTGTCTGCGTAGGTCTTCTTAGATCTGCGTGTGTGTGTGTTGATTTATCCAGATCTTAGTGTTTGTGTGTGTGGAGTGCTGCACTTGTCGCAGCGTGTGTGTCTTGTTGATCCGCTTGTTGGATCGTGTTGGAGACTTCGTCTCCGTGTGTGTGTGTATTTTGGGGCGCGTCCCCGTGTGTGTGGGTAGGTGTCGTCCTGTGTGTGTGGTTAGAGCGTCGTCTCCGTTTGGGGATTTATCCCCGAGTGAAGCTTCACCGGATTTGGTGAGGGGTGGACGTAGGATTGCCGTCGTTGCATTCGAATCACCTTAAAAACCGTTGTGCACTATGGTCTGATTTGTGTGGTTTGGTCCTTTTCTTCTACCTCCATTCTAAGTGAGTGTATTTGTTAATTGTTGTTACGAATTTATCTTCATATATCTTGCATATTCTATATCTCATCATACAAAGTTTGATAAATCCAATTTGTGTTCAAGTAGTTTTGAATCTCTTAACTAGCACTCTATCACATATTTTAAAAAGGCCAAATGTTTCCTTAAAATTTGTGAACACCCAATTCACCCCCCTCTTGGGTGTCATTGATCGCGGGACTTCAATTGGTATCAGAGCCAAGGCTCTAATTTCATAGATCTAACGATCTAGAGTGATCCAGATCAATGAGTACCATTATGTACACTTTGAATTCTCCACCGGTGTTTGATGGTTGCAATTTTGATTTGTGGTTAGGAAGGATGTGCAGTCTAGTCAACTCATATGATCCTAAGCTAGGGAAGCTTATCTCACATGGTCCTTATGAGTTGCCTAAAGATAAATTATGTCTGGACCGCAGATTCCAAGCTCAAACATCATCAAAATTATTTGGTACTAAAATTGCTTATTACTACAGTTGATTCTAATCATTTCTCTTTTGTCTCCCATTGCAGATCCGCGAATGATATCTTGGTTGGCTTAACCAAAGTCCGGGAAGAGCATGGAGATCAATCTCTTGTGGCAGGCACGAGTGATCAAGGGAGTGATCAACAAGTTGAATCAAGCTCAAAGGTAAATTCTAATTCTGATAATGAAGATGAATTTAGCTATGAGGAGTTATTGATTGCATATGATGAGCTTGCTGATAAATACGAGAAGGTTAAGTCTGAAAATAAAAAATTAAAAAAGAATGTTAGACAAAATAAATGTGATTCTCCATGTAAAGAATGCTCACACTTGAAGGAATTGATTGATGGTCATGTGTTCGACATTGAAATTTATAAAGATCAAATTTCTTCTTTGAGAAATGAAAACAAAGAGCTGAGAGAGAGAGAGTAAGTCTTATGAACAATGGTCAAAATGAGTTTGCTCATGATAAAAATCTTGAAATAGAAAATAAGAAACTGAAGGAATTGAATAGAACCATTTCTAAAAGATTGCTTATTTTTGAAAAAGGGAAATCTATGAATATTGATTAATCTGAAAAAGTGCATGATTTGTTGCAAGAAATTGAAAGTCATAAAACGATCAATTCTACTTTACATGAACAAGTCAATTCGTGTGAAAATAAGATGGTTTCCTATGAATTGCATGTTGCATCTCTTGAATCTGAAATCCTTGATTTGAATGCTTCACTGTCTAGATTTGTGAATGGTCAAGAAAATTTGGACAAATTATTGGGGATGAAAGTGAACTTTCAAGGAGAAGGGATGGGGTTTAATCCTGTGAACAATGAAAAATTTGAAAGCAAGTTATACACTTCATTTGTTCATAGCACATGTACACCCAGCACCTCTAAATCTAACTCCCAGCAACCCATTGTGCCAAGAACTCAAGTCAATCTGAGAAACAGTGTGAACGTTCAAAATGTACATGCTAAAAACTTTCATGCGAAATCTCATACATCCAAAAAAAGAAACACGTCTTGTCCTTACTGTGGAAAACTTGTACACCTGATGTATGATTGTTTCACTATGAAGAATGATGACTTGAGAGCACGTAGAAACCAAGCTATTTTGAAAAATGTAAAGAGAGATTTCACCACAAAATCTTCCATGCATTGTAATCATTGTGATAAATGGGGTCATACGACTTCATATTGTTGGTTCTTGTTGAAGATAAAGAACTCACACTCAACACATCATGCTCACACACACAAATCAGTAGAACCCATGAGAAGGAAGAATATGATGTCACGTGACTTCTACCATCACTTTGGTAAATCTGAGAATGTTATGCATGATTATTTTCTGAAGAAAAATGATGATTTGAATGTTGTCAAAAGTTAGAAATCACGTGCCCATGTTGCTGCTAACCCACAAGGACCCAAAAGGATTTGGATACTTAAGAAGGCCAAATGAGAAATTTATTTTGCAGGTGTGCCTTGGGAATGTAAAGCATGAAATTTATTTTCATCAAGAAGGTAAGGCACACGGGTCAAGTGACATAAGTCAGGTTGGAAGAAAAATCAAAAACTGAAATTTAGAAACTCAGGTGATATCCCTCTCACTCTCTTCAGTAATTGTGTCATGGTTTGATTCATATTGTGCTGAATAGTCTTGTGATAATGCACATGTCTATACATGCACTCCATCCATAGTTATTTGCATATCTGTGTGTATATCACTTGTCATATAGCATCTTGTTGTAGGAGAGCATAAAGTTTCTTAAGATCATATTTTCACTACATATATTGAATTGGCATACACTTTCATACTCTGTCATGCAAAGGTTGAATATTGTGTATTCATGCCATAATGTATTGTAATCCCCTTGCCTTCGTCATCCATGACTATATACTATATCAAATGGTGACATGTGGAAGGGCATGTTTCACATGTCTGAAAGCTATCACTACGCGTGAGGTGATCTTCGGATCTAAGTTCTCCGCCCAGTACTATGAGTTAATTAGTTACAGGCTGCACATGGCATTAGGATGTTAATGAACATCTTGCATTCATGAACACACTAAGGGGGAGCAACCACATTCGTCATATGAACTTAATGTTTAGGTTCACACATGAGTCATACATTGCATCTAGAGCTATCTAGGGGATGTTGGTTGTTAAAATAATTTATCATACAATTGTCAATAAATTTGAATCGAAATTGACAACTGAAGTCCTCTTGTCCTTGGATGCAGATTATACTCCCAAATCTAAATGATGATTGTAGACACGCCAAAATTGACGTTACTGTGAGTACATCTCGTATTACCTCGCAATGTCTCAATTTGACCCTCAAATTAACTTTGTTTGAGTGGTTTTTTTCACTTTTCTTATATTTCTCCCATTTTTCTCTCTTTTCTTATTTTTTCCTATTTTTTTGAATTTTGTAGGTATTTTTCTCCATTTTTTTAGATTTTTCAATAATTAATGACGTGAGAGGGGACGTCATTTATTTTTAAGAAAATTAAAGAAAATAAAAAGGAAAATGACGCCTCTTTGAGGAGGCGTCCATTCTTTATTTTACCCTATTTTTCTGAAGTTTTTGAGATTTTTTTTTGAATTTTTTTTAAAATGACGACATGAAAGAGGACGTTAATTGATTTTAAATAAAAGAAAAAACGAAAAAAAGGGAAAATGACGACATTTTAAATGTCGTCAATTTCAAATTGAAATATTTTAATATTATTTCTAGCGCACTTCCAGGGGTGATTTGGTGGGCTTCCGAGTGTCAGAAAAATATGAAAAAATAGTAATTGGAATCAACACAGGTAGATGCACGTCCACCTAAACAATGAAAAAATAATATTGAAAATAAAAAATGGCCCTGTTTTGTATGTTTTGAAATAACGGCCCTCTTGATTTTGACGCCCGGAAGCACGGTTGTCATTTCCTTTTGACTTTTTTTTATTATTTTGATTCACGACACTGTGAATGTCGTCATTTTTAATTAACGCCCCTGGTCAGGTCGTCATTTCTATTACTATATTTTGAGATTTTAAATCCGCCCGAAATTCGTATTAAATTCTAAATACCATCCCCTCAAAGTCGTCAATTCTTTTCAAATTTCGGAAAGTCCGTATCGGTCTCGAAATGCCTCCAAAATGACGACACCTCCGTGGGCGTTATTTTAAGAAGCGACCATCTATCCGGTCGTCAATTATTGTTCAATTTCGAACTCCAACAGAACCTCCTTCTTTCCCTATTTTGAGCCCATTTTCACTTGAGAAATGACTCCTAAGGCTTTCTAATATTGAGGGGACACTTGTCTAATGAATATCTCCCTCCAAATCCCACTAAAACATGTTTTCCTAATTTTTATTAGAATTAACTCCGAATTTTAGCCCTATAAATAGGACCCCTCTCTCTCTTGTGTAGAAGGCATGAACACTAATTCAAGGGGAGATGCTGTGAGATTGGAGGCTCAAGGAGAAGACTCCCACATGCTTAAAGCTTCATTCATGGAGATTTTCTTCCCCTCTTGAAGATTTGGAACCTCTTCTTCCTTGGAGCAAATTGAAGATATAAAGCCCCTTTTGGAGAAACACATTAATAAGCTTATCCCTCCCTTAATCTCTTTTGTTTCTTTCATGAAGTAGTTTGCATGCATCATGTTATTTTCTCTTCTTTCATTATTTTTATCATCTCAACCATGTTGAGATCTCCTTAGTGCAACACTTGCACCCTCCTTTATCTTATCATTCATCGTAATCTCCCATGCCCTTTTGCATAGGGGTTTAAGGGCCAACACCCAATAAGGTGTGTTCTTATACATGCTTTTCATGTTTATTTCTATTATGAACTTGATGCTACACTCACCTTGATTTCTAATCCATATATTTTATTGGTGTTTGTTATTGTTTTGCAAGGGTAATCAACAAGAGAAACTCTCTTCATCGGCCGGCCGATCGGAAGAGAACGAAAGCACTCACAATCTCCCCCGCATCCTTTTGAGGTATTTATATTCGTGATCCCTCCATTGATTATTTGTTATATCCTTTGAGGCCCTCGCGTCTCTGGCGATCACACATTCCCCTTAGCATCCTCGCATGCTCCCCTTTTCTCCCTCTTTTTCCATTATTCTTTCCTTCTTTTTTCCTTTTAATTGTTCTAAGTGGATTTCTTAGAATCTACAAATTGACGATCACGGTGGGACTCCTTTTGTTTTTCTTTTTGATTACCCTTCCCCTTGGGCACCCACGCGTGTCATCTCCCCTTTTGCACCCACGGTGCACTCCTTTTGTGCTCCACGTAGCATTCTCCCTATGTGATTGGTTAGTTTGATAGATTTTTAGAAATTCCATTTATCCATCTCTTAAAAAAAATTATGAGCATGCTATATCCCCTTTCATGTTTTTATTGATTGTCATGATTCTTATACTGTGATTGTGAGTGTTTTCCTTCATGTTGGTATTTTCGTCACTGTTTGAACTTTCTGGCCCTTGGAGAGGAATTAGCGCCCTTCACAGAGGCGTCATTTCAGCATATAGCGACCGTTTAAACAGGCGTCGCTTCCATTTTATTGGCAAGATTTTTTTATCATTTTATAATTAACGCCCCTCACAGAGGCGTCATTTTCCAGTATAACGCCTCATACCAAGGCATCATTTTCTTTGACATTACATTCTGACGCCCCTGTCAGAGGCGTCTTTCACTCGTACATCGCCTTACTGGAAGGCGTCATTTTAATTATCATTGTTTATTCATGTTGATTACTGCTATTTGACGTCCCTGTGCACAGGCGTCCATTCTAGATACAACGCCTCACCTTAAGGCGCTATTTTACTCTGCTTGTACTATTCACAGTGATTAGCGACTGACACTCAGGCGCTGCTTCTTGATATAACGACCTTTCCTACGTCGTCATTTTGTTCTGTGATGTTCATGCTGATACTGTCTGCTTGATATTACCTGCTTACATTCATCTTTACATTTGGTTTGGGAGACCTCCTCTCCCAACACTTTTAGGAGTCACACCCCCCCTCTTGGTGAAGGAAGGATCCTCCTTTGAGCATTCCGTCTCATTGGACCGAAAATTCCTAAACCAAGCCTCCGTAAGTCCCCGCACCCGTAGATTCCCTCACGGACGCCGGGCATGTTGTACCTTTGAAGTCCCGGGTTTAGTTGGCCTATACATGGTGAGATAGTGTTCTTAGTTGGCATCGAAGTGAACTTACATTGAAACTAGGTTCCTCCCTTGTGTGAATCACTCTGAAGTTTGTTAAAAGTCATTAATTCACCAAGGTTCAAATAAATAAATAAAAATCAACGGTAACCATTCCAACTCGTGTGCTTCTTTGTAAATTATTTTGCTTGAACTTTGATTGCATAATGGCTTACCTTGATAGACAAAATAACATGTTTAATCTTAATTATGTTCATGAGGATGCACAACCTAGCATATCATATAATCCTTAATTCCATAATTCTCACCACAATCATTCTAGGGGACCACGCCCTCATTCTTATGGTGTTGCCCGACCCATGGGCAATGTCCAATCTCATGGTCCCTTGCCTCAATCACGAGCCACTACCCCCTCGGGACCGTCTCCTCCCAACGACGAGAAGGTCTCTCAATTCATCCGTACATTGGATCATCTCACCCCTCAACAAATCCAAGCCCTTAAGGCTATTGTTGAGGGCACATCCTCTCCTCATCCTCCTCCGTCCACACCTACTCCTATTCGGGTGGCCCATCATCCGCCTCCTTCATCCACACCTACTCTTATTCGGGTGGCCCATCACCCGCCTCCTTCATCGACACATACTCCTGTTAGAGTGGCCCATCACCCGCCTCCTTCTATTTCTCATCCTTCACGGCCCCAAGGTCCATTTATTCCTTGTAATCCGTCCCGTCCAGGTCCTTTAGCGGGCCGTCCTATTAACCCTCCTCCACGGCCGTCATATCAAGCCACCCCTCCAAGGCAATCATGCCAACCTTCCAATGTTCATGTTACACCCCTCCAGCAAAGTATCTTTGATAGAATTGCTTCCATGGAGGAACAACTTAAGAGGCTCACCAGCCCGCGGCCCGCTCCTCCTCCATCTCAAGTCAATCCTCTTCATGATTTCATGAATAACATCGTTAAGTTAGAAAAAGATTGGAAGGAGATAAGAGAGAATGGCATCAATAACACGTGTGAGCAAGATATCAAAAATCAAGTGGACGTCGTTCACCCTCCACTCATCCACCCTGCTCATTTATCTGGCCCTCCGTCTCCACCTTCACATTTACCTCCACAGAATTTTCCACAATATCATGACCATCTGCCTCCACTTTCACATGATCCTCCACAAAATCCTCCACCACCTATTATTATGTCTCCACCACGGTGTCCACTTGATGTTTTTGATGAAGATGAAGATTTGGAGACGGCACGAAATGTTGAAATTCCACAGGCACCCCTTTCAAGTTTCCTTCGATTCCCACTCTCTCCATTGCCACCCGATGAACCCATTGCTCAGGATGAAGCCACTATCCCTAACCCCATTTATGAGATCAATTGGTGCTATGATGATGGGTCGATACTCCAGTCACCCACATCGGTGCATCATGCGCCTTCCCCTATACCTAATACTTCTCGCATCATTCGATGCTTCCTACGCACCAAACCCTCTCCTTTTACACCTTCGACCTCTACTCCATCGGCCTCCGCCGAACCTCCACTAATCTCCACTCCACTAACTCCCGCCAAGCCATCCAAGCTTATCTCCACTCCACCGGCCTCCGCCGAGCCTTCCACTAAACCTCCACCTAATCCGCCATTAGCCTCTACCCCATCGGCTTCCACCGAGCCCACCATCGAACCTTCCCCAATTAACCTTCCATCACTGCCACCTCGGCCCTCCATTATCCCTTTAACCCTAAAACCCACTTTGCATGTTCCTTCATCTATCCATTCACCCTTACCCATGGCTAGTCCTGAGCAGGATCCACCCTTTTTGCACTCGAGCTAACCCCGACTACTTATGGGCAAAGGGAGAAGCTCGACGTGTTTGAACCTCTATTTCCACTCACCCTTTCTCCAACACCTTCCATTACACCTCCACCATCCATGGAGCCTTCCGCCTCCGCTTCCTCTACCACTCAGAATAGGAGTGCTTCTGCAAGTACTTGTGCCGAAGATGGTCAAGAGCCGGGCAAGAAGGATTTGGCCACGGCCATGCTATTCAAGATGCAAGAATTTATCTACCGGATGCCGATCCGTGTTGTCGTGCCGAGTATGGTTGAAGAGGCCGAGTCCCCGCCACTGCTCGCCAGAAGAGAATGCCAAGCGTTGATGCCGCCCAAGGGCTGGGCAGGGCACCCCTTGTTCCAACTTTCAAATCTTGAACCTTTTCTTCCATACAAGGGGCGAACGCCCATCTTGATCAATATTCTTCATATGCTACAATCCCTGGGCAACACGATGCTTCCTATCTCAACTTTCCAACTCTCTCACACTGTTGTTCTTCACTCTCCAAGGGAGTTGTCATTTACTATTGAAGTTTCGTCATGGGCTTATACTTTATTCATTGGGCCTATTGACTATAGACTTTCACTGCTATGGAGGGGCAGTTATCCTCATACAAAGGGGCCATCCTCCATCCTCTCCATCGTTTACTCAACTCCACCCTCATTTATCATCAATTCTTCATGGGCCACTCCGGGGGTAAGAAGGAGGGTCTCATCTTCTCGCCCTTCATATTCTTTGCATCTCATGCATTCTGTTGCATCCATGTCTTCATCGCATCCATTTTGTTACATTCACATGCATTTGCATTCCTTTTTTTCGGGGTTTCCAGACCCGTATTTTCCCCATCTTCCGGAACCTCCGGATCTTCCGCATTCCCCATCTTGTTCATCTTCATCCTTGGGTCTCCTTACACTTCCTAGGCATTGCACACCCTCCAATCTTCTCTCAGGGCATCACTCCCCTTTCCAGCTCTTACATCTGGACTCCTCAGATTTCTCTCTTGTTCTTCTGGGGCATCACACCCCATGGTGTTTCATTCCTCCGGAACCTCCGGACTTTCTTCCAGGGCATCACGCCCTTTTCTATCTTCCTCCTCCGGAACATCCGAAACCTCCGGATCCTTCATCATCTTCTAGTCCACTCCCCCCAGGGCATCGCATCCTTCCAAGTTTTTCCTCCCTAATTCTCCCGGGGCATCGCGTCCCCTTTCTTGCTATTTCCCTGGAACCTCTAGGTGTTTTATCTCTCCTTTTAGGGCATGACGCCCTTTCTAATTCTACTCCTCCGGAACCTCCGGACTTTCACCCAGGACATCGCACCCTTTTTTATCTTCTTCCTCCGGAACCTCCGGATCCTTCATCCCTCTCTCTATCCCTTGGGCATCGTGCCCCTTTCCGTCTTCTTCCTCCGGAACCCCCGGATCTTGCTCTTTGGGCATCGTGCCCCTGCACACCCTTACGCCCGGATCTTGTAGGCTTCCCACTGATTCTCCCTAGGCATCGCGTCCCATGGTATCTTCCACCTCAGGAACCTCCGGAACCTCCGGACCCTCTTGACCCTTTTCATCCACTCTTCTCGGGGCACCGCATCCCTCGACATTTTCCTCCTCCGGAACCTCCAGACCCTCCATCTTTCTTCTGATTTGTCTTATTACTCTTCCATGACATCGCGTTCTTCATTTTCTTCCTCCTCTTCCATCATCTTTTTCCCTATTTCTTTCCAAGACACCGCGTCCCTTGATATTTTATCCCTCCGGAGCCTCCAGATTCTTCTTCCCCTCATGATTCTCCTCCTCTGCCTTCAGACCCTCCGGATCCACCTCATTCCATCTATCAATTTCTTATTCTAATTCCTTCTAATCATGGGTCTGACCCGACTTCTTCCGCATCCACTACCTTGGGCATCTGCCCTTTCTCCCACTACTTCCGAGGCTTTAGTCCTCACTCCTCCTGCTAATTCTCCGCTTCTTCTGTAGATTGTTCCATGTGATCAGGGTCTCCGCGCCTTAGCAAGGGAGTTTTAGCCCTCGTCTCTCTTCCTTTTCTCCTTATTCGTCTGAGTCTGGTCTGAGCACCACTCCTTCTTGTTAAGCCACTTCCAAACCTTGGCTTCCAATCCTTTTATCTGCCAAAGAGGACTATCCCATGAGGATCAACCCCGCCTCTCGCGGCAGCTGCTTCAACAAAGATCGCAAGGTAATATGTTGACGTAAGTAAGCATTTTTATGATATCATTATCTCATTACTTCACGTATGATTTTCAAAATGAAGTGCTTCTTAACAAGATTAAGAGTGATATTTTAGGCCTTTATCCTATGTCGTATCTTTATCTTTACTAAATCTCATAAAATAGTCTGTAGGCTTGCTTCTGCAGCACCTTTGGTTAATAAAAACCCCACGCTGGGAATTCGACATTCTCTCCCCGCTTGTTAAGAGCAACCCTTAGCTGAGCATTCCACACACTTCACAGCGCCCTTTAGCCGGCTCCTTGATAAAACACCATTGCTACTTTGGCCATGCCATGAGTATATCTGAAAGTCTTTTCTCTTCTTTACTCGGCCGCATGTAGGGGCAAGAGGTTGACGGATGAGATGACCAACCTCGGTACTCCCCAATACGAGAGAAGTCTCAAATAGGGACAGTCTTGACCCAAAATAAAGTCAAATTTCATGATATACATCTCGTCAAAATGGTTATTATGAAAATCAAGTCAAAATTTTGATAAATGTAAAATTACAAATTATGACATGTCAAGAGAGGTAAAGTCCCCGCAGGGAAAACCCTGGTCGTATGCATGTCGAAGGTCTCAAAATCAAAGGCACAAAGCCCCGACACAACAGGCTACCTCTTTGAGGGGAAATACCTTAGAAAGAATTCAAGTCCCGACATCTCCCATCCTGCATAAAGTTTATCCTCAATTATTCTTCTCTTCTCCCTCTAAGATCGAATGTTTCTCGGGTATGGCCTTGTAGGGGCACCGTTAATCAATGGCAGTCGATTATAGGGCGCCACCCTTCAATGCACGCACGGCTTTGGGCAGTTTAGCGAAAGGGGAAGGAATAAGGACCCCTAGCAAGTGGTTCAAAAACACCATTTGATACTGCATTAACAAAGTCTAAACCAAAATTCAAAAAAAACTCGAATATTTCCTAAGCCAAAATAAAAAAATATTGAATATTTCCTAAGCCATAATAAAAAAATTGAATATTTCCTAAGCCAAAATCTAAAAAAAATTCAATATTTCCTAAACCAAAATCTAAAAAAAAATTGAATATTTCCCAAAATTCCAAAAAAAATGAATGTTTCTCAAAGTCCATAAAAAATTCAAATATTTTCTAAAATCCATAAACTTTTGAATATCTTTTTCAAAACTCATAAAAATTTGCATATTTCAAAATCAAAAAAAATTGCATTGTATTTTTTTTCTGATTGTGTTTTTGCAGGGACAACAGCTCTCACAGGCCAAGAGCACGGGATGAGTCCTCTCCATTTATTGCTATCTACCTTTTGATTCTCCCCATGTTCACAATGATCACATCTTCATGACTTGCTAGGCATTACTCTAAACCTTTTTAATCAACTCTTGCTGATTTCACTTGATCACTCTGCCACTAGGCATTACTTGATTCTGATCATCCAATCTCAATCTCACATGCCAAGATTGTCATCATCATGACAAACAACAAACAATGATGCTTTGCAATGCTATGATTTAACTCATGCTATTCATGCTAAACATGCTTCGCCTTGCTAATACATGCTTGAATGCTATCCACACTAAGCTTTGATTGCTTTGATGTCTATGTTGTGATTGCTTATTGATGCTTTGATTCATGCTATACTTGCTATGCTTAAATACCTTATTCATTGCTTGTTATCTTCCTTATATCTTGGCTAATAAAATTTTGAGTGTAGGAAAGAAGCTCTGTGGTCCCACCGACTGAGCATCATTATCCAAGCCCCATGGGTTTTCACCTCATCTCAGTTCCCCTCATGCTCATTGCTATCACCATCTTCCTGTATGTATTTTTACTATATGTTACATACACTACTATATTATATCAAGGACCTTGCGGCTTTGGTAAATCTGAAATTTGAGTTCTCCTTCATCAAAAATAATGATGATTTCAGAGAAATCTTAGTCATACGGATAGACCGTTGAGCCGTCCAAGACTGGGGACGATGGTTCCCTTTTACGAGTTGGTGCGCGGATAAACGAACTTCGACTCAGTATCAGCTCGCAAAATCAGTTTCTTGACTCAGTCTTGGCAACTTAGCAATATTATCCTTGATTATCTTATATTTTAATTTATTTTAATTTTTCCTTTTAACACAGCATGCATTCATATAGGAATTTGAATCAACAGTGAAAAATCATTCTGATAAGCTGATTTTGAGAGTCAAATTGATCTTAATCTTTCCAGATACGAGATATTCATTGCTGAATGGAATCCTCAGTTCGTTTTGTCGCTGTTTTGGGTCATTTTCTCGAAAGCTCTTTGTTTGGATTTCTATCCTCTTATTTCAATCCTTTTCATTTGATCCACTTTGGTTACAGCACGTCCACATTGGCTGGTAACCGCTCCCTAATGGTGAAATCTACAGGTTTGTGACCTGGGGTACTTCCACCGCGCTGGAAGTTGATCATTCCTTTTCGTGCCCGCGTGCACACTCCCTCTTTTATCCAAACATCATTGATTTCATTGAATTTCCCGAGATTGCTTCGTCTCGAGTTTTGGATTCAATTCTCATCAGGTGATGTTGATCGTGTGTCTCATCACACCTTGACATCTACTTTTCAATTCGCTCTGCTCCCTTGCAAAGTAGACGCCGAGGTGGGGCAGCTGTAGACACGCCAAAATTGACGTTACTGTGAGTACATCTCGTATTACCTCGCAATGTCTCAATTTGACCATCAAATTAACTTTGTTTGAGTGATTTTTTTCACTTTTCTTGGATTTCTTCCCCTTTTCTTATTTTTCCTATTTTTTGGATATTTTTCTCCATTTTTTAGATTTTTTTAATAATTAACGACGTGAGAGGGGGCGTCATTTATTTTTAAGAAAATTAAAAAAAATAAAAAGGAAAATGACGTTTCTTTGAGGAGGCGTCCATTCTTTATTTTGCCCTATTTTTTTGAATTTTCTGAGATTTTTTTCAGAATTTTTTAAAAATGACGACATGAAAGAGGACGTTAATTGATTTTAAATAAAATAAAAAAATAAAAAAGGGAAAATGATGACATTTTAAATGTCGTCAATTTCAAATTGAAATATTTTAATATTATTTTTGGCCCACTTCCAGGGGTGATTTGGTGGCCTTCCGGGTGTTAGAAAAATATGAAAAAATAGTAATTGAAATCATCACAGTTAGATGCACGTCCACCTAAAAAATGGAAAAATAATATTGAGAAATAAAAAATGGCCCTGTTTCGCATGTTTTAAAATAACGTCCCTCACATGGGCGTCAATTCAATTGACACCCGAAAGAGCGGTCGTCATTTCCTTTTGACTTTTTTTTTATTATTTTGATTCACGACACTGTGAAAGTCGTCATTTTTAATTAACGCCCCTGGTCAGGTCGTCATTTCCATTGCTATATTTTGAGATTTTAAATCCGTCCAAAATTCGTATTAAATTCTAAATAGCGCCCCCCTCAAAGTCGTCAATTCTTTTCAAATTTCGAAAAGTCCGTATCAGTCTCGAAATGCCTCCAAAATGACGACGCCTCCGTGGGCGTTATTTTAAGAAGCGACCATCTGTCCGGTCGTCAATTCTTGTTCAATATCGAACTCCGACAGAACCTCCTTCTTTTCCCATTTTGAGCCCCTTTTCACTTGGGAAAGGACTCCCAAGACTTTCTAATATTGAGGGGACACTTGTCTAATGAATATCTATCTCCAAATCCCACTAAAACATGTTTTCTAATTTCCCTTAGAATTAACTCCGAATTTTAGCCCTATAAATAGAACCCCTCTCTCCCTTGTGTAGAAGGCATGAACACTAATTCAAGGGGAGGTGCTGTGAGATTGGAGGCTCAAGGAGAAGACTCCCACATGCTTAAAGTTTCATTCATGGAGATCTTCTTCCCCTCTTGAAGATTTGGAGCCTCTTCTTCCTTGGAGCAAATTAAAGATATAAAGCCCCTTTTGGAGAAACACATCAATAAGCTTATCCCTCCCTTAATCTCTTTTGTTTCTTTCATGAAGTAGTTTGCATGCATCATGTTATTTTCTCTTCTATCATTATTTTTATCATCTCAACCATATGGAGATCTCCTTAGTGCAACACTTGCACCCTCATTTATCTTATCATTCATCATAATCTCCCATGCCCTTTTGCATAGGGGTTTAAGGGCCAACACCCAATAAGGTGTGTTCTTATACATGTTTTTCATGTTTATTTCTATTATGAACTTGATGCTACACTCACCTTGATTTCTAATCCATATCTTTTATTGGTGTTTGTTATTGTTTTGCAAGGGTAATCAACAAGAGAAACTCTCTTCATCGGCCGGCCGATCGGAAGAGAAGGAAAGCACTCACAATCTCCCCCGCATCCTTTTGAGGTATTTTTATTCGCGATCTCTCCATTGATTATTTGTTATATCCTTTGAAGCCCTCGCGTCTCTGACGATCACACATTCCCCTTAGCATCCTCACATGCTCCCCTTTTCTCCATCTTTTCCCATTCTTCTTTCCTTCTTTTTTCCTTTTAATTATTCTAAGTGAATTTCTTAGAATCTACAATGATGGGCTAGTCATGGCCAAGTTTGAGTAAATGAAAGGAATACCTTGTAAGGATGAAGATGATGAGAACCCTCTCAAGTTGCTACAAGAAGATGAGATACTTTATGTAGAACAACCTCCAGGATCGACTCAAGTACAAGGTGGTGAAAGTCTTGTGCGTGTTGAAGTAAGTACCCAAGACACGGTATGAAAGGCACACATCTCTTTTAACCAAGAATGGGTTCAATAGGTAAGGTTGATCAACCACCTCTCACAAGGTAAATTAGGTGGAAGGCTTGGAAGAAAATGAATTCTCAAAGCAAAGGTAAGAAAGCAAAATCTGAAATATCAACCATCGTGAGGTTGATGATCTTAGTGATTGAATGCTTCCAATCTTGTCTCTTGAAGTAAGGTAACTCAACCTTGTCAATTCATGCAATGACCTTTTGTTACTTGGTGACACCTTTAGATGACAGGTATTGACTCTACAAACTTGATATGTCATCTACTACCCTACTATGATGGACTTGTCAAAATTGGTTGAATCAAAATGAAAATCCTGAGAGTTGTGTGTGAAGTGATTCCATATTGAATATTTCTCAGTTTGAATTGCATGATCACATTTAAATTGAACTGCACATCTGGTATATCAAATAGCATCTGTGGAAGAGTGGACTATGTCCACTTGTAAGTATTTCCTATGCGTTGAGCTGGGTCTTCGGACTAAAATCTCCGTCTCGTACCAGATCTTGAAAATTGTAATTGGTTGATTTGTGAATGAATCCTTGAGCTGAGCTATGTAAATTGAAAATATGTTTGTGATTAAATAATTCATACATTTGACTTTTGGATGAATTCTCATTTCAACACATGTGTATGGCCTTTGAAAATCTGATTTTGAACAATTCTGAAAATTGGGTTGCATTGCATAATTTTGATCTTTTATGCACCCTTATTCATAAAGGCCATGTCATGAAAATGTTTGTTGACACATTAATATAATGTGAATGCTCCAATGTGGATTCTGCCTCATGATTTGAAGATCAAGCCCTCCTATGCTACATTTGCATCTTGCATCACATGCTCATCTAGGCATAGATTGCATGCATTACAATTCATACATTAGCTGAAGTTAGTTCATTCATTTGGCATCGAAAGTTTTGCACCACATTACATTTTATCTTGGCATGTTACATTTCATTACTATATGATCAAATGTTGCATTGCATTAGAGCTCATGCATTAGCTGCATTCACTTCATTCAATTGGTATCCATTTGTTTGGTATCAGTTGCATACTTGTATTGCATGTTGCATACATTCCCTCTATGTGCTTGCTTGCTATTATATGTGTCACGCCCCGAGAGCGGAAGATACCCGGAGACGCGTGACGAGTTTATATCGATCATGTCAATCAGAGTATTAGTGTATTCGACACCAAATCAGAGATGCGCAAGAGTAAAGATAACCCAATCCTTTTATTCCTTCACAAAAGTATTTCTATTACAATCCCTTGAAAATGCTAAACTTAATAAAAAGAAAAGTACAAAATTGACTCAAGAAAATATAGAAAAGACAAGACTAGTTGATGCTTTGAGAAGCTCTAATCTCTTTCACTCTTGACCTTCCCTGTCCGATTGAGTCGCGTCGTCGGACTTACCAGAAAAGTAGGGCAACACTGAGTGAGCGAACGCTCAGTAGGAAATTATATCTCAAGAACTAGCAATGGGTTTAAGTAATTACAATTTTTCACATGTAAATGCAATATGCATGTAGAAATAACTGAGCAAGTGAAATAAAACTAATAATAGAATAACACGTCGTGCAAAACTTCCAAGCGAGTCTTGAACAAGAATAATTCATGAGAGACTATATAGATTATTGGCTATTTCACACAAGTACTTTGCCCCTGTCGGGCCACGCTAGTAAAGTCACGCAAGTCGAGTCACGCATGCAAGAAAGAGAGAGTGTGTGTGGAATGCCAAAGATCAAGAGAGACAAGTACTTCGGTGCAATGCTAGACACCGTGATCATTACAACTCCCATGGGCACTAGTACCTTTGGGTGCTCCTCCCAGGACCAGATCGGGCCCTTATATGCACAGCATTAAAGATAGATCTAGACATCCACTTTATTTGTATAGCCAATATGGAATTTCAAAGAAAAAGCTTGTGGAAATTCAAGATAGAGTAGAGTTCAAAATTGAACTTGATGTATAAGGACGATAATAACGATATAAACACGAGTATCGATAAAACTAGGTGGAGTTGGTTCCCTAATTGGGTACCATGACAATTAAGTGTCCATATATAGACGGTCATGTCATTTGATATAGAATTGAGGTCCACAAGAACATCATATTAATGGCATGATGTCCTCATCCCATTAAGAATATTCTCATGATATCCACATAGCATATCATGAGGGCCGGTATACCATGTTTCTATAGAGTGACATGGCAATAATAGTGTAAAGGGTTTTTATGGTACAACCCGCTCAGTCGGCCTTGAGGGAATCCAAGGCTACGAGGAGACTTACGGAGGTCCCAATGACTAACTTGCCAGTTCAAAGGAACGGAATGTCCAATGGAGGGCTTGTATGTCACCGAGAGTTGAGGGGTAATCGATAAAACATCGTAGAACATGGGACTATATTCACGGAATCGAAATATAGTGCCGATATATACATATATATTTATATAAAACCCTCGGTTAACAGTAAACAGTATAAAATAATTACACAGGAAATTAGCGCCTTAACATAAGTCACTACTTATTAAATTAACGCCCTTCACTGGGTCGTTATTTTAAATTTGACGACTTCTGTAACCGTCGTCCATTATAAATTTCTATTTTACTGAAATTTTCTTTATTCTGTATTTTTGATAAAACGCGCCTTATCCAGGGGCGTCACTTTCAGAAAAGACGACCTACCGGAGGTCGTTAATTCTCTTTGGTTTCCAGGAATATGAACAGTAAAGGTTTTCATGATAAATAATTTGCAGGAACCACATATATGAACTGGTCAAGAAAAATAGAAGGATTCGAGGTATATGATCATGCATTACATCAAATTCATGGTTTCATAGATATTAAATTTTAAACATGGATATTTATTAATTATGTGGAATTGATGACTCTTCTATCAGTCGTCAGAACTTTAATTAGCGCCCTAGAGAGGGTAGCCTCTTTCCAAAATTTCACAGAAAACTTCGAAAACGTAGTAAAACTATATGCATGAATTAACAGATGATATTATCATACAGTTTATGCTAGTTTGGGCTACAGTTCTTGAGAAAACCTACCTGATAATGATCTGGGTGAAAGAACGTGAAGGATGTGAAGGGAAAACGATACTCTGTTCTAAACAGAGTCTTCTGGGAAAACGATGTTGATGAAGAACCCACGTTCTTCAGCTAGACAAGAGAGTTACTACTTGCTGCAGGCAACCTATAGAAGAAGAAGATGAAGAACATTAATATTCTCCATATCCATAACCGAAGGCAGAGGAAGAAGAACAAACCTGTTCTTCACGCACGAGACAGCAACAAAACGCCTTTGACCAAAATAGCTAATAGGTTCGACTGAAAGGGGTATTTATAGGGTTCCAGGAATCCCTTAGGGTTAGAATTTGATTAGAACTCTAGTTTCCTTGATAGAGTCCTTACCATAGTCACTCGAACACGTAGCAATCCTAAAACTTATCCTGGATAGTCTCCTGGTTCGAACGAAACACAAATACAATTAACGCCTTAGGTTAGGGCGTTAATTCTAATTGACGTCTTTACCTGTGCCGTTTCTTTTATAATTCGCGCCCAAGAAGAGGGCGTTTCTTTCCCTTTCCTTTTATTCATTTTGGGCGTTTTTGAAATTTGATGACCTTTAGTATAGGCGTCACTTTTTGAATTAACGTCTCAGGTGAAGGCGTTTCTTATTTAAATCGCGCCTTGTTGAGAGGTGTTATTTACATTTGACTTATTATTTATTCATTTTGGTTCTTATCATTTACTTACTTAATTTTTCTTGAAATCTTCCTTTTATTTTACCAGGGTTGCTACACCCTCCCCCACTTAAAAGAATTTGGTCCCCAAATTCCATCACATATAAACGTGGAGAGTGTAGAGTATATACCCTTTTTTTTTGAATAAGTCTGGGAATCGTTTCCTCATAGACTCCTCGGTCTCCCATGTGGCTTCGTGTTCTGAACATTTACTCCATTGCACCTTAACCATGGAAATAACTTTATTCCTTAGGGTTCGTACCTTGCGATCGAGGATCTTCATAGGCTTTTGCTCATACGTAAGGTCCTTCTGAATCACCAGGTCTCCATGATCAATGATATGTGACGGATCGTGCACATACTTCTTCAACATGGATATGTGGAATACATTATGAACTTCAGACAATTGAGGAGGTAAAGTGACGCGGTAATCAACCTCGCCAACTCTTTCTAGTATCTCAAAAGGTCCGATAAACCTTGGTGTAAGCTTGCCCTTAACACCAAATCTCCTTATTCCACGTCCAGGTGATATCTTAAGAAATACGTGATCTCCCACTTGGAATTCAAGATCTCTTCTTCGTGTGTCAGCATAAGCCTTCTGTCTAGACTGAGCAACTTGAAGTCTTTCTCTAATCAACTGAATCTTTTCAGTGGTATCCCTTACCATGTATGGACCTAATAGTTGTTTTTCGCCAACTTCGTCCCAGCAGAAAGGCGATCGGCAACTCCTTCCGTATAAAGCTTCGAAAGGTGCCATTTGTATACTTGCCTGGTAGCTGTTGTTGTATGCAAATTCAACCAACGGCAAGTGATCATGCCAGCTTCCACCAAAATCAATGATGCAAGCTCGGAGCATATCTTCCACTACCTGATTAGTTCTCTCGGTCTGACCACCCGTTTGAGGATGAAAAGCTGTACTAAAGTTAAGTCTCGTCCCCAGTGAATGTTGTAAACCCTTCCAAAAGTGAGAAGTAAAACGGGGGTCTCTATCAGACACGATTGAGACAGGTACTCCATGCAACCTGACTATCTCTTTAAGGTATAATGCAGTAAGAACATCAACTGACCATCGACTCTTGATTGGCAAGAAGTGTGTCGATTTGGTCAATCGGTCGATGATAACCCATATTCCGTCATATCGTCCCTTTGATTTGGATAGACCCATAATGAAGTCCATACCGATATCCTCCCATTTCCACTTGGGAATATCTAGAGGATGTAGCTTACCGACAGGCTTTTGGTGTTCTGCCTTGACTTGTTGACATGTGAAACAGCGAGACACAAAATCCGCTATTTCTCTTTTCATATTGGGCCACCAAAAGGTCATTTTTAAATCTTGGTACATCTTAGTTGATCCTGGATGAATCGTGTACCTTGATCTGTGAGCTTCATCTAAGATTTGCTTCTTTAGCTATGGGCAATTCGGTATACATGTTTTATTTCTGAACATCAATCTTCCATCTGGAGCTAATTTGAAATCAGGTTGTTCTTTCATTTTACCCTTGATTTCCACTAGTACGGGGTCACTACTTTGAAGTCCTTGTATTTCGGATAGCAAGTCTGGCTGTATGCTCATATGGGATAAGGTGACACACCTACTGTCCTTGTCCATGCTTATATTAAGTTTAGAGAATTGTTCTAGCAACTTCCACTCCTGAATCATACAATTGGCTAATAGTGCTCTCGGCTTTCGACTGAGGGCATCGGCTACAGGATTACCCTTTCCAGGATGATATTGTATAGTGAAGTCGAAGTCCTTAAGATATTCTAGCCAACGTCTTTGCCTCATATTTAATTCCTTTTGAGAGAAGAGATACTTAAGACTTTTATGGTCGGAGTATACAATAAACTGCACTCCATACAGATAATGTCTCCATATCTTCAGCGCAAATACTACCGCAGCCAATTCTAAATCATGAACTGGGTAGTTCTCCTCATGCTTCTTAATTGGCGAGAAGAGTAGGCTATAACCTTTCCTTGTTGCATTAAAACACATCCGAGGCCAATGCCAGATGCATCGGTATATATTTCGAATCTCTCGCCTTCAATTGGTAAAGCTAAAACCGGGGCAGTAGTTAGATGATCTTTGAGAGCTTGGAAGCTTCTTTCACATTCCTCACTCCATTCATAACGTATCTCCTTGCGAGTTAGCCTAGTGAGTGGTACGGCTATCTTGGAGAAATCCTTGATGAATCGCCGATAGTAGCTCGCAAGACCCAAGAAACTACGGATCTCGCTAGCATTGGTCGGTCTTTCCCAATTCCTTACAGCTTCAACCTTTGATGGATCTACGGATAAACCGTCTTTTGATATAACATGCCCCAATGAAGCTACTTCTCCTAACCAAAATTCACATTTGCTGAGCTTTGCATATAACTGATTCATCCTCAATATTTGTAATGCTATTCTCAAATGCTGCTCGTGCTCTTCCTTGGTCTTTGAATAGATCAGTATATCATCAATGAAAACCACTATGAATTGATCTAGATGAGGCCTGAATATACTATTCATCAACTGCATAAAGGCAGCAGGGGCATTTGTTAGTCCAAAAGGCATAATAACAAATTCATAGTGCCCATACCTGCTTCTGAACGCGGTCTTATAAATGTCCTCATTTTTGATCCTTAGTTGGTGATATCCCGACCTGAGATCAATCTTCGAAAAATACATGGATCCAGATATTTGATCAAATAACTCATCGATTCTCAACAGTGGATACTTGTTCTTGATAGTGAGATGATTCAACTGTCGATAGTCGATGCATAACCTCATGGATCCATCTTTCTTCTTTACAAATAGCACAGGTGCTCCCCACGGGGAAGTGTTTGGTCTAATAAATCCCTTCTTGAGAAGTTCCATCAATTGCTCCTTCAGCTCCTTGAGTTCGGCAGGGGACATCCTATATGGTGCCTTAGAAACTGGTCCAGCACCAGGAACCAAGTCGATGGTGAAGGCCACTTCTCTTTGTGGGGGTAATCCAGGCAAATCCTCCGGAAACACGTCCGGAAATTCTTGCACAACTGGGATGTCTTCTAGATTAGTCTCCTTAGTCTCCTTAATGGTGACAAATGCAAGGAAAGATACACATCCTTTCCTTATTAGCTTGCTAGCTCGGAGAGCCGAAATAAGAGGTGACTTGCTCCGACTCTTAGGGCTAGAATAGACTAGTTCCGGAAAGTCCTTGAAAGTAACTTTGCTGTTATGGTAATCTACAGTTGCCTGATACCTAGATAACCAGTCTGCTCCCAATATGACATCATATTCCTTTAGGTCTAAACATATGAGGTTGATAGGAAAATTTCTTCCTTTTACCAAGACTTCACAGTTTTGATAATGGTGAGTAATATCGGTTTCGTTTCCGAGAGGAGTAGATAAAAATATTTTCATCCATTCTGGTTCCATAGGTAGTGGGTCAGCAAACTTCTTGGAAATAAAAGAATGTGATGCACCCGAATCAAATAAGACATGTGCAGACTTGGAACAAACTTTCAGTGTACCTTCTACTAGTCCGCCTTCGACTTGTTTCGCCTCCTTAATAGCTTGGAGACGAGCATTCTTTGTCACTGGGCGCTTTCCGTCACCGGCTTGATCATTGAGTAGGGGACAGTCGGGAATCCGATGATCACGGCTCCTACAACGGAGACACGCTCCAAGTTTCCTCCAACATTCTTCGGCCTTGTGCCCGGCCTTATCACAGTGCTTACATACCACCTTAGAAGGTGTAGTGGTGATGGAGAAAGGTTTGGTCTTCTTGAACTTTTGCTCCTGGGAGAGAGTACCTCCATTACTTGGCCTCTTCTTGAAATTGGGTTTGAAGATGCCGGAGCTAGTAACATTCTCCTTCTTGTCTTTCCCACGGATCCTATCAGATAGTTCCGTGGCATCTTCTAGTAATTGGGCTCGTCCAACCATCTCCGAATAGACTTGTATGTCCATTGGTGCCAGTTGTGTGATATATTGGGGCCTGAGCCCATTAAGGAATCTTCTAGCTTTCATCTTCTCAGTACTAACTAAGTGTTTAGCGTATCGAGACAGCCTTGAGAACTGCGCTTCATATTCAGCCACCGACCAAGATCGTTGCTTAAGTGCGGCGAATTCAGCGGCTTTCTTCTCTTGAACTCGATCTGAGAAATATTTATTGTTGAAATGCTCAACAAACTCATCCCAAGTGACTTGTCCTTGATTTAACGTAGCTTCTACCGACTCCCACCAACAGCAGGCGTCCCTTTCTAATTGAAAAGTTGCTAGCAGGACCTTCTCTTGATCCGTGCATTGCATAACCCGAAAGATTCGTTCAGTTTCCCAGATCCAGTGTTCGGCATCGTCCGGATCAGTAGATCCTACGAACTTTGGAGGATTCATGTTCTTAAAGCCTTGGTGGAGATTTCCGGCTCCACGTAGTGCACCTCCTTGTGCCACTTGTTGAAGTGCCTGGGTCATGCCTTGAAGAGTGCGTTGCATGTTGCACCATTGAGCACGTTCGGCAGCCTTTGTCCTACAATTACAATAGCTATTAGTATGATTGCGTTTAAAGGCTTTTAATTCTATTTTGACTTTAACCCTTGGTTCTACCCAATCTCACTGGTTAGAGGTTCAGACTTATCCTTGGACTTGGGTTTCCTAGGAATTGAATACCCTAGGCTCTGATACCACAAAAACTGTCACGCCCCGAGAGCGGAAGATACCCGGAGACGCGTGACGAGTTTATATCGATCATGTCAATCAGAGTATTAGTGTATTCGACACCAAATCAGAGATGCGCAAGAGTAAAGATAACCAAATCCTTTTATTCATTCACAAAAGTATTTCTATTACAATCCCTTGAAAATGCTAAACTTAATAAAAAGAAAATTATAAAATTGACTCAAGAAAATATAGAAAAGACAAGACTAGTTGACGCTTTGAGAAGCTCTAATCTCTTTCACTCTTGACCTTCCCTGTCCGATTGAGTCTCGTCGTCGGACTTACCTGAAAAGTAGGGAAACACTGAGTGAGCGAATGCTCAGTAGGAAATTATATCTCAAGAACTAGCAATGAGTTTAAGTAATTACAATTTTCACATGTAAATGCAATATGCATGTAGAAATAACTGAGCAAGTGAAATAAAACTAATAATAGAATAACACGTCGTGCAAAACTTCCAAGCGAGTCTTGAACAAGAATTATTCATGAGAGACTATATAGATTATTGGCTATTTAACGCAAGTACTTTGCCCGTGTCGGGCCACGCTAGTAAAGTCACGCAAGTCGAGTCACGCATGCAAGAAAGAGAGAGTGTGTGTGGAATGCCAAAGATCAAGAGAGACAAGTACTTCGGTGCAATGTTAGACACCGTGATCATTACAACTCCCATGGGCACTAGTACCTTTGGGTGCTCCTCCCAGGACCAGATCGGGCCCTTATATGCACAGCATTAAAGATAGATCTAGACATCCACTTTATTTGTATAGCCAATATGGAATTTCAAAGAAAAAGCTTGTGAAAATTCAAGATAGAGTAGAGCTCAAAATTGAACTTGATGTATAAGGACGATAATAACGATATAAGCACGAGTATCGATAAAACTGGGTGGAGTTGGTTCCCTAATTGGGTACCATGACAATTAAGTGTCCATATATAGACGGTCATGTCATTTGATATAGAATTGAGGTCCACAAGAACAGCATATTAATGGCATGATGTCCTCATCCCATTAAGAATATTCTCATGATATCCACATAGCATATCATGAGGGCCGGTATACCATGTTTCTATAGAGTGACATGGCAATAATAGTGTAAAGGGTTTTTATGGTACAGCCCGCTCAGTCGGCCTTGAGGGAATCCAAGGCTACGAGGAGACTTACGGAGGTCCCAATGACTAACTTGCCAGTTCAAAGGAACGGAATGTCCAATGGAGGGCTTGTATGTCACCGAGAGTTGAGGGGTAATCGATAAAACATCGTAGAACATGGGACTATATTCACGGAATGGAAATATAGTGCCGATATATACATATATATTTATATAAAACCCTCGGTTAACAGTAACCAGTATAAAATAATTACACAGGAAATTAGCGCCTTAACATAAGTCACTACTTATTAAATTAACGCCCTTCACTGGGTCGTTATTTTAAATTTGACGACTTCTGTAACCGTCGTCCATTATAAATTTCTATTTTACTGAAATTTTCTTTATTCTGTATTTTTGATAAAACGCGCCTTATCCAGGGGCGTCACTTTCAGAAAAGACGACCTACCGGAGGTCGTTAATTCTCTTTGGTTTCCAGAAATATGAACAATAAAGGTTTTCATGATAAATAATTTGCAGGAACCACATATATGAACTGGTCAAGAAAAATAGAAGGATTCGAGATATATGATCATGCATTACATCAAATTCATGGTTTCATAGATATTAAATTTTAAACATGGGTATTTATTAATTATGTGGAATTGATGACTCTTCTATCAGTCGTCAGAACTTTAATTAGTGCCCTAGAGAGGGTCGCCTCTTTCCAAAATTTCACAGAAAACTTCGAAAATGCAGTAAAACTATATGCATGAATTAACAGATGATATTATCATACAGTTTATGCTAGTTTGGGCTACAGTTCTTGAGAAAACCTACATGATAATGATCTGGGTGAAAGAACGTGAAGGATGTGAAGAGAAAACGATACTCTGTTCTAAACAGAGTCTTCTGAGAAAACGATGTTGATGAAGAACCCACGTTCTTCAGCTAGACAAGAGAGTTACTACTTGCTGCAGGCAACCTACAGAAGAAGAAGATGAAGAACATTAATATTCTCCATATCCATAACCGAAGGCAGAGGAAGAAGAACAAACCTGTTCTTCACGCACGAGATAGCAACAGAACGCCTTTGACCAAAATAGCTAATAGGTTCGATTGAAAGGGGTATTTATAGGGTTTCAGGAATCCCTTAGGGTTAGAATTTGATTAGAACTCTAGTTTCCTTGATAGAGCCCTTACCATAGTCACTCGAACACGTAGCAATCCTAAAACTTACCCTGGATAGTCTCCTGGTTCGAACGAAACACAAATGCAATTAACGCCTTAGGTTAGGGCGTTAATTCTAATTGATGTCTTTACCTGTGCCGTTTCTTTTGTAATTCGCGCCCAAGAAGAGGGCGTTTCTTTCCCTTTCATTTTATTCGTTTTGGGCGTTTTTAAAATTTGACGACCTTTAGTATAGGCGTCACTTTTTGAATTAACGTCTTAGGTGAAGGCGTTTCTTATTTAAATCGCGCCTTGTTGAGAGGCGTTATTTACATTTGACTTATTATTTATTCATTTTGGTTCTTATCATTTACTTACTTAATTTTTCTTGAAATCTTCCTTTTATTTTACCAGGGTTGCTACAATATGTTACTTAGCCCCATCCTTAAAACTTCTACGACCTTATGTCTTATTAATAAATAATGTTACATTTGAGTCATTATTGGAGTGCCTCATATCGTACACTCTAGGGGACTTCTTATTTCATAAGTGCATCCATTTAGGGGGAGCTGCCTTGTTATGTTGAAAAAGTTGCTACCCATTCTTGTTGAAAAATCTGAAATAAAAATGAAAGATAGAGCAATGCAACGTCTCACTGAGTAAACTGGGCACATGTCACCTGAGACGTGATGTGGTTCATATCTGAAAAGTGTTGACTAGTATCTCTGTTCAAAATGAGGTGAAATGGTTCAGTATTCTGAGTAACCGGGGATTCTGGCATGAGCTCCATGCGTCTACTCGCGTAAAAAGGGATTATTTGAACCTGATCACTCTTGAAAAATTCGGACTGTCATGTGATATTGGTTGAGTTGAAAAATGATGGTGAAAACTCATTGTTGTAGAGCATAGCCTCCAATACGCTGTTCTCAAAATTAAAGTGCAGTCTGTAAAATATCTCCTTATGTTGATCTGAAAATCTGAATATCTATATTACAACTATCGTTTTTCATATTACTCACTTACACATCTAGAAATTTGATTTAATATGTATTCAGAAAGTTGATTGACTTCTTTAGAAATTGCACAATCTCCTATATGATTGCACAATCTCCCATGTGCTACACATGTGCATTCCGGTTAGCATGACTCTCTTGCATCTTTCTTATACCCATTCCCTTCTTTTATAAGTACGGGGGAGCTGTGTTGCATGTATATATACGTATTGGTTTGATAGCTCTTAATCATCCCACATGTCATCACTTGCATATGTTGCATTTCATGCATTTCGAACCAAAATATAAAAATTTGAAAATTTGGAAATCAAAGAAAATCCTTTTGTTATGTCCTCCTACTCTTATTTGTTGTGAAAATTTACCATGGGATCTAGATTTTGAATGCTTTTCTGCTGAACACCTCATCATGTGCACATCTTCCTCCACTGGTTCATATCCTTGAGGCCAATCACCACCTTCAATTGGTATCAATACACGCTTGACTACATTTACTTTGGATGGTATCATATTGATTTGTGAGAATAATCACCAATTGGTTTCTTCTGATTAACATCATATTGCTTTGCTCGTCTATGATTTGCCCTTGCTTTTTCTGATTTGATATGATGGGCTATTACTATTTCAAAGGGAGTTAATCTTGTTCTTCCTTATTTGACTCCTTCCAGCTCGTTTGATACTGCTATTGTGGGAGAAAGAGTTACATTATCTCGCCTTTTGATTATGTCAAAGGGGGAGAAATTGATTGTGTGTGACAGGGGGAGACGAATATATGTGCCATTCTGTTGTATCCACTCTGTTGTACCATCATTAATAAGTTTATCATTAAGTTTGTCATCATCAATAAGTTTGTCATCATCAAAAAGGGGGAGATTATTGAGTTATGATTTTGATGATTGTTGAGATTGTTACATGGTCTTGATCCTTGGTTTGCATATGTTGGTTTTACAAGAGGCAAGAGGTTTCATAACATCTTCAACGGGAACAAGCATGGTATTAACCATGACTATCTTATTTGCAGGATCAAACACATGGTAGTCACCTGGTGAACCAACCGTGTGGATAAGCACCCTGCTCCTCTACAATCCAAAATAGGTGGTATATGTCATTTACTGTCAAGAACCATTGGTGAGACTCTTACCTTGTCCTAGCATTGATCTCACCATGTGTTTCTCATATACCTCTCCTTTATACACCTCATTCATGCACATTAAAACATGAAACCCTTCTGGCCATCGTGCGCCCTCGCCCGCGGATCGACCTGTGTGATCAGGTCGCGGGGATCGACCTGCCCGGTCAGGTCGCGGGGGTCAAGGGGGCAGCGCCCCTTACGGGGGTTTTCGAGGGCGGAGCCCCCGGAACAAAATTTTGATTAATGCTCAAATGGTTTGCATGAACTTCATACATTTATCATATGGATGGTTGAGCTATAGTCCTAATCAATTACGTATGCTTTTGCAGGTCAAAACACTCAGTAAAAATCCACAAGGTCAAAGACTCAGTTGACACCTTCTAAACTGTCAAGGGTGATGCCATAGACATGAACGGGCTGCTAAAGGACTTAAGCGACAGAGATGAAGAGGTTAACGGATCGACCCGGGAAAACCCGGGGTCTGCCCAGCTGGCGGTCGACCGCCAGCTCAAGGGCGGTCCACCGCCCCTGCCAGCAACTCACCACCTACAGGGATTCACAGTGGCGGTCGACCGCCAGCCCAGTAGCGATCAACCGGAATTCCCAGAAACCAACGGCCAGCAGTTCTCTCAATAGCGATCGATCGCCAGCCTCTGCAGGTCGACCGCCAGCCCCGATAAGCCAAAAATATTGACTTTTGTCCATCTCGAAAGGAGCATCTCCTCTTGCTATTGTTTAATCCCAAAGTCACCAAACCCTCCAAAATTTGTGGATCTGGTCTAGGGCTTGTCCATAGACCTTCCAAGGGTTATAAAACATCATATTAGAGTCATAACCCTAATTATCTAAAAGATCCAAAGGGGAGGCTGTCCAAGGAGGAAGAAGAGGTATTGTAGCTCCGTGAACAGTACCTCGTGCAGCAAGCTCTTCATCTATCTCCAACTCATTCAAGGTATTTCTGAAGCCATCTACCTCCAAGAAGGTGTAGAAGCAATCAAGGTTCAAAGCTACATCCATACACGTCTTCATCAACTCAAGGTGATCTAAGGGAAGAAGAAGAAGGATGCCACAAGGAAGAAGGAGCCATTCAAGCATCATTTGAAGGTACTCTAGCTAAATTTGAAGTCAGCAGTCTCAAAGGAAGAGAACAAGCTCACAAGCATCAAGAAGATACATTGATTTGTCCAAGGAAGAAGGAAGGGTACTGTAGCCGTGAACAGTACTCCATGCAAGAAGATCTACATCAAATACAAGGCCATTCAAGCTGAGTCTCAAGCTATTCAAGTGAAGAAGGAATCAACGCGAACATCCAGAGCACACACTCAGCGGGAGCCTAAATCATGAGCTTTCTAAACTGTGATTTATTCATGTTTGTGTTTTGTGCTTTATAGTTTCAGATTTGTGTTTCTTATAAACTGCAAACTCGTGTGTGTGTGGATCGTTGTTGGATCCGTGGTCGTGTGTGTGTGTCGTACTTGATTCGTGTGTGCGTAGGTCTTCTTAGACCTGCGTGTGTGTGTGGAGTGCTGCACTTGTCGCAGCGTGTGTGTGTCTTGTTGATCCGCTTGTTGGATCATGTTGGAGACTTTGTCTCCGTGTGTGTGTGTGTTTTGGGGCGCGTCCCTGTGTGTGTGGGCAGGCGTCGTCCTGCGTGTGTGGTTAGAGCGTCGTCTCTATTTGGGGATTTATCCCCGAGTGAAGTCTCATCGAGTTTGGTGAGAGGTGGACGTAGGATTACCATCGTTGCATCTGAACAACCTTAAAAATCACTGTGCACTATGGTTTGATTTGTGTGGTTTGGTTCTTTTCTTCTACCTCCATTCTAAGTGAGTGTATTTATTAATTGTTGTTACGAATTTATCTACATATATCTTGCATATTCTATATCTCATCATACAAAGTTTGATAAATCTAATTTGTGTTCAAATAGTTTTGAATCTCTTAATTAGCATTCTATCACATATTTTAAAACGGTCAAAAATTTTCTTAAAATTTGTAAACACCCAATTCACCCCCCTCTTGGGTGTCATTGATCGCGGGACTTCAATTGGTATCAGAGCCAAGGCTCTAATTTCATAGATCTAACGATCTAGAGTGATCCAGATCAATGAGTACCATTATGTACACTTTGAATTCTCCACCGGTGTTTGATGGTTGCAATTTTGATTTGTGGTTAGGAAGGATGTGCAGTCTAGTCAACTCATATGATCCTAAGCTAGGGAAGCTTATCTCACATGGTCCTTATGAGTTGCCTAAAGATAAATTATGTCTGGACTGCAGATTCCAAGCTCAAACATCATCAAAATTATTTGGTACTAAAATTGCTTATTACTACAGTTGATTCTAATCATTTCTCTTTTGTCTCCCATTGCAGATCTGCGAATGATATCTTGGTTGGCTTAACCAAAGTCTGGGAAGAGTATGAAGATCAATGTCTTGTGGCAGGCACGAGTGATCAAGGGAGTGATCAGTAAGTTGAATCAAGTTCAAAGGTAAATTCTAATTCTGATAATGAAGATGAATTTAGATATGAGGAGTTATTGATTGCATATGATGAGCTTGCTGATAAATACGAGAAGGTTAAGTCTGAAAACAAAAAAATAAAAAAAATGTTGGGCAAAATAAATGTGATTCTCCATGTAAAGAATGCTCACACTTGAAGGAATTGATTGATGGTCATGTGTTCGACATTGAAATTTATAAAGATCAAATTTCTTCTTTGAGAAATGAAAACAAAGAGCTAAGAGAGAGAGTAAGTCTTATGAACAATGGTCAAAATGAGTTTGCTCATGATAAAAATCTTGAAATAGAAAATAAGAAATTGAAGGAATTGAATAGAATCATTTCTGAAAGATTGCTTACTTTTGAAAAAGGGAAATCTATGAATATTGATCAATCTGAAAAAGTGCACGCTTTGTTGCAAGAAATTGAAAGTCATAAAACGATCAATTCTACTTTACATGAACAAGTCAATTCGTGTGAAAATAAGATGATTTCCTATGAATTGCATGTTGCATCTCTTGAATCTGAAATCCTTGATTTGAATGCTTCACTGTCTAGATTTATGAATGGTCAAGGAAATTTGGACAAATTGTTGGAGATGAAAGTGAACTTTCAAAGAGAAGGGCTGTGGTTTAATACTGTGAATAAGAAAAAATTTGAAAGCAAGTTATACACTTCATTTGTTCATAGCACATGTACACCAAGCACCTCTAAATCTAACTCCCAGTAACCCATTGTGCCAAGAACTCAAGCTAATCTGAGAAACAATGTGAACGTTCAAAATGTGCATGCTAAAAACTTTCATGCGAAATCCCATACATCCAACAAAAGAAACATGTCTTGTCCTTACTGTGGAAAACTTGGACACCTGATGTATGATTATTTCACTATGAAGAATGATGACTTGAGAGCATGTAGAAACCAAGCTGTTTTGAAAAATGTAAAGAGATCTTTCACCACAAAATCTTCCATGCATTGTAATCATTGTGGTAAATGGGGTCATACGACTTCATATTGTTGGTTCTTGTTGAAGAGAAAGAACTCCCACTCAACACATCATGCTCACACACACAAATCAGTAGAAACCATGAGAAGGAAGAATATGATGCCACGTGACTTCTACCATCACTTTGATAAATATGGGAATGTTAAGCATGATTATTTTCTGAAGAAAAATGATGATTTGAATGTTGTCAAAAGTTTAAAATCACATGACCATGTTGCTGCTAACCCACAAGGACCCAAAAGGATTTGGGTACCTAAGAAGGCCAAATGAGAAATTTGTTTTGCACGTGTGCCTTGGGAATGTAAAGCATGAAATTTGTTTTCATCAAGAAGGTAAGGCACACGGGTCAAATGGCATAAGTCAGGTTAGAAGAAAAATCAAAAATTGAAATTTGGAAACTCAGGTGATATCCCTCTCACTCTGTTTAGTAATTGTGTCATGGTTTGATTCATATTGTGCTGAATAGTCTTGTGATAATGCACATGTCTATACATGCACTCCATCCATAGTTGTTTGCATATCTGTGTGTATATCACTTGTCATATAGCATCTTGTTGTAGGAGAGCATAAAGTTTCTTAAGATCATATTTTCACTACATATATTGAGTTGGCATACACTTTCATACTCTGTCATGCAAAGGTTGAACATTGTGTATTCATGTCATAATGCATTGCAATCCCCCTGCCTTCGTCATCCATGACTACATAGTATATCAAATGGTGACATGTGGAAGGGCAGGTTTCGCCTGTCTGAAAGCTATCACTACGCGTGAGGTGATCTTCGGATCTAAGTTCTCCGCCCAGTACTATGAGTCAATTAGTTACAGGCTACACATGATATTAGGATGTTAATGAACATCTTGCATTCATGCACACACTAAGGGAGAGCAACCACATTCGTCATATGAACTTAATGTTTAGGTTCACACATGAGTCATACATTGCATCTAGAGCTGTCTAGGGGATGTTGGTTGTTAAAATAATTTATCATACCATTGTCAATAAATTTGAATCGAAATTGACAACTCAAGTCCTCTTGTCCTTGGATGCAGATTATACTCCCAAATCCAAATGATGATGGGCTAGTCATGGCCAAGTTTAAGTAAATGAAAGGAATACCTTGTAAAGATGAAAATGATGAGAATCCTCTCAAGTTGCTACAAGAAGATGAGATACTTTATGTAGAACAACCTCCAGGATCGACTCAAGTACAAGGTGGTGAAAGTCTTGCACGTGTTGAAGTAAGTACCCAAGACATGGTATGAAAGGCACGCATCTCTTTTAACCAAGAATGGGTTCAATATGTAAGGTTGATCAACCACCTCTCACAAGGTAAATTAGGTGGAAGACTTGGAAGAAAATGGATTCTCAAGGTAAAGGTAAGAAAGTAAAATCTGAAATATCAACCCTCGTGAGGTTGATGATCTTAGTGATTGAAGGCTTCCAATTTTGTCTCTTGAAGTAAGGTAACTCAACCTTGTCAATTCATGCAATGGCCTTTTGTCACTTGGTGACACCTTTAGATGACATGTATTGACTCTACAAACTTGATATGTCATCTACTACCCTGCTGTGATGGACTTGTCAAAATTGGTTGAATCAAATTGAAAATCCTGAGAGTTGTGTGTGAAGTGATTCCATATTGAATATTTCTCAGTTTGAATTGCATGATCACATTTAAATTGAACTGCACATCTGGTATATCAAATATCATCTGTGGAAGAGTGGACTATGTCCACTTGGAAGTATTCCCTATGCGTTGAGCTGGGTCTTCGGACTAAAATCTCCGGCTCGTACCAGATCTTGAAAATTGTGATTGGTTGATTTGTGAATGAATCCTTGAGCTGAGCTATGTAAATTAAAAATATGTTTGTGATTAAATGATTTATACATTTGACTTTTGGATGAATTCTCATTTCAACACTTGTGTATGGCCTTTGAAAATCTGATTTTGAACAATTCTGAAAATTAGGTTGCATTGCTTAATTTTGATATTTTATGCACCCTTATTCATAAAGGCCATGTCATGAAAATATTTGTTGACACATTAATATAATGTGAATGCTCCAATGTGGATTCTGCCTCATGATTTGAAGATCAAGCCCTCCTATGCTACATTTACATCTTGCATCACATGCTCATCTAGGCATAGATTGCATGCATTACAATTCATACATTAGTTGAAATTAGTTCATTCATTTGGCATCTGAAGTTTTGCACCACATTACATTTTATCTTGGCATGTTACATTTCATTACTATATGATCAAAGGTTGCTTTACATTAGAGCTCATGCATTAGCTGCATTCACTTCATTCAATAGGTATCCATTTGTTTGGCATCAGTTGCATACTTGAATTGCATGTTGCATACATTCCCTATGTGTGCTTGCTTGCTATTATATGTTACTTAGCCCCATCCTTGAAACTTCTACGACCTTATGTTTTCTTGATAAATAATGTTGCATTTGAGTCATTATTGGAGTGCCTCATGTCGTACACTCTGGGGGACTTCTTATTTCATAAGTTCATCTATTTAGGGGGAGCTGCCTTGTTATGTGTTTATGATATTTTCGATATACATCTTGAATCAAATTCGCACACTTCATGCACAAAATGTGAAAATGAGTGTTAAAGATAAGGATATATGAATTTATTTTTAACACTCTCGAGATGTTAAACTTGCTGCATGTATGTTGACGAGACAGTTGAGGAAAAAGCTACCTACCCATTCTTGTTGAAAAATCTGAAATAAAAATGAAAGATAGAGCAATGTACGGTCTCACTGAGTAAACTGGGCACATGTCACCTGAGACGTGATGTGGTTCATATCTGAAAAGTGTTGACTAGTATCTCTGTTCAAAATGAGGTGAAATGGTTCAGTATTCTGAGTAACCGGGGATTCTGGCATGAGCTCCATGCGTCTACTTGCGTAAAAAGGGATTATTTGAACCTGATCACTCTTGAAAAATTCTGACTGTCATGTGATATTGGTTGAGTTGAAAAATGATGGTGAAAACTCATTGTGGTAGAGCGTAGCCTCCAATACGTTGTTCTCAAAATTAAAGTGCAGTTTGTAAAATATCTCCTTGTGTTGATCTGAAAATCTGAATATCCATATTACAACTATCGTTTTTCATGTTACTCACTTACACATCTAGAAAATTGATTTAATATGTATTTAGAAAGTTGATTGACTTCTTTAGCAATTGCATGAATCTCCTATATGATTGCACAATCTCCCATGTGCTACACATGTGCATTCCGGTTAGCATGACTCTCTTGCATCTTTCTTATACCCATTCCCTTTTTATATAAGTATGGGGGAGCTGTGTTGCATGTATATATACGTATTGGTTTGATAGCTCTTAATCATCCCACATGTCATCACTTGCATATGTGGCATTTTAAACCAAAATATAAAAATTTAGAAATCAAAGAAAATCCTTTTGTTATGTCCTCATGCTCTTATTTGTTGTGAAAATTTGCCACGGGATCTAGATTTTGAATGCTTTTCTGTTGAACACCTCATCCTGTGCACATCTTCCTCCACTGGTTCATATCCTTGAGGCCAATCACCACCTTCAATTGGTATCAATACACGCTTGACTATATTTACTTTGGATGGTATCATATTGATTTGTGAGAATAATCACCAATTGGTTTCTTCTGATTAGCATCATATTGCTTTGCTCGTCTATGATTTGCCCTTGCTTCTTCTGATTTGATATGATGGGCTATTGCTGTTTCAAAGGGAGTTAATCTTGTTCTTCCTTATTTGGCTCCTTCCAGCTCGTTTGATACTGCTATTGTGGGAGAAAGAGTTGCATTATCTCGCCTTTTGATTATGTCAAAGGGGGAGAAAAATTGATGATTGTGTGTGACAGGGGGAGACGAATATATGTGCCATTCTGTTGTATCCACTATGTTGTATCATCATTAATAAGTTTATCATTAAGTTTGTCATCATCAAAAATGGGGAGATTGTTGAGTTATGATTTTGATGATTGTTGAGATTGTTAAGTTATGATTTTGATGATAACTAAACTTAATGTGTGATTAAGTGACGATAATTAAACTTGTGGTTGATTGCTCATGCTCTTGTTATTTATGTATGGTTGAGATGGCAAATGGGAATGGTTACATGGTCTTGATCCCTGGTTTGCATATGTTGGTTTTACAAGAGACAAGAGCTTTCATAACCTCTTCAACGGGAACAAGCATGGTATTAACCTTGACTATCTTGCTTGTAGGATCAAACACATGGCAGTCACCTGGTGAACCAACCATGTGGATAAGCACCATGCTCCTCTACAATCCAAAGTAGGTGGTATATGCCATTTACTATCAAGAACCATTGGTGAGACTCTTACCTTGTCTTAGCATCGATCTCACCATATGTTTCTCATATACCTCTCCTTCATACACCTCATTCATGCACATTAAAATATGAAACCCTTCTGGCCATCATGCGACCTCGCCCGCGGATCGACCAGCGCGGTCAGGTCGCGGGGATCGACCTGTCCGGTCAGGTCGCGGGGGTCAAGGGGGCAGCGCCCCTTGCGGTGGTTTCCGAGGGCGGAGCCCCCGGAACAAAATTTTGATTAATGCTCAAATGGTTTGCATGAACTTCATACATTTATCATATGGATGGTTGAGCTATAGTTCTAATCAATTATGTATGCTTTTACAGGTCAAAACACTCAGTAAAAATCCACAAGGTCAAAGACTCAGTTGACACCTTCTAAACTGTCAAGGGTGATGCCACAGACATGAACGGGCTGCATAAGGACTTAAGCGACGGAGCTGAAGAGGTTAACGGACCGACCCGAAAAAACCCGGGGTCTGCCCTGCTGGCGGTCGATGGCCAGCTCAGGGGCGGTCGACCGCCCCTGCCAGCAGCTCACCGCCTACAGGGATTCACAGTGGCGATCGACCGCCAGCCTAGTAGCGATCGACCGGAATTCCCAGAAACCAATGGCCAGCAGTTCTCTTAGTAGCGGTCGATCGCCAGCCTCTGCAGGTCGACCGCCAGCCCCGATAAGCCAAAAATATTGACTTTTGTCCATCTCGAAAGAAGCATCTCCTCTTGCTATTGTTTAATCCCAAAGCCACCAAACCCTTCAGAATTTGTGGATCTGGTCTAGGGCTTGTCCATAGACCTTCCAAGGGTTATAAAACATCCTATTAGAGTCATAACCCTAATTATCCAAGAGATCCAAAGGAGAGGCTGTCCAAGGAGGAAGAAGAGGTAATGTAGCTCCGTGAACAGTACCTCGTGCAGCAAGCTCTTCATCTATCTCCAACCCATTCAAGGTATTTCTGAAGCCATCTACCTCCAAGAAGGTGTAGAAGCAATCAAGGTTCAAAGCTACATCCATACACGTCTTCATCAACTCAAGGTGATCCAAGGGAAGAAGGAGAAGGATGCTACAAGGAAGAAGGAGCCATTCAAGCATCATCTGAAGGTACTCTAGCTCAATTTGAAGTCAGCAGTCTCAAAGGAAGAGAACAAGCTCACAAGTATCAAGAAGATACATGGATTTGTCCAAGGAAGAAGGAAGGGTACTGTAGCCGTGAACAGTACTCCGTGCAAGAAGATCTACATCAAATACAAGGCCATTCAAGTTGAGTCTCAAGCTATTCAAGTGAAGAAGGAATCAACGCGAACATCCAGAGCACACACTCAGGGGGAGCCTAAATCAGGAGCTTTCTAAACTGTGGTTTATTCATGTTTGTGTTTTGTGCTTTATAGTTCCAGATTTGTGTTTCTTATAAACTGCAAACTCGTGTGTGTGTGGATCGTTGTTGGATCTGTGGTCGTGCGTGTGTGTCGTACTTGATTCGTGTGTGCGTAGGTCTTCTTAGATCTCTGTGTGTGTGTGGATTTATCCAGATCTTAGTGTTTGTGTGTGTGGAGTGCTGCACTTGTCGCAGCGTGTGTGTGTCTTGTTGATCCGCTTGTTTGATCGTGTTGGAGACTTCGTCTCCGTGTGTGGGTGTGTTTTGGGGCGTGTCCCCCTGTGTGTGGGCAGGCGTCGTCCTGCGTGTATGGTTAGAGCGTCGTCTCCGATTGGGGATTTATCCCTGAGTGAAGCCTCACCGGGTTTGGTGAGGGGTGGACGTAGGATTGTCGTCGTTGCATCCGAACCACCTTAAAAACCGCTGTGCACTATGGTTTGATTTGTGTGGTTTGGTCCTTTTCTTCTACCTCCATTCTAAGTGAGTGTATTTGTTAATTGTTGTTACGAATTTATCTACATATATCTTGCATATTCTATATCTCATCATACAAAGTTTGATAAATCCAATTTGTGTTCAAATAGTTTTGATCTCTTGACTAGCATTCTATCACATATTTTAAAATGGCCAAAAGTTTCCTTAAAATTTGTAAACACCCAATTCACCCCCCTCTTGGGTGTCATTGATCGCGGGACTTCAATTGGTATCAGAGCCAAGGCTCTAATTTCATAGATCTAACGATCTAGAGTGATCCAGATCAATGAGTACCATTATGTACACTTTGAATTCTCCACCGGTGTTTGATGGTTGCAATTTTGATTTGTGGTTAGGAAGGATGTGCAGTCTACTCAACTCATATGATCCTAAGCTAGGGAAACTTATCTTACATGGTCCTTATGAGTTGCCTAAAGATAAATATGTCTGGACCGTAGATTCCAAGCTCAAACATGATCAAAATTGTTTGGTTCCAAAATTGCTTATTGCTGCAGTTGATTTTAATCATTTCCCTTTTGTCTCCCATTGCAGATCCGCGAAGGATATCTTGGTTGGCTTAACCAAAGTCCGAGAAGAGCATGAAGATCAATGTCTTGTGGCAGGCACGAGTGATCAAGGGAGTGATCAGCAAGTTGAATCAAGCTTAAAGGTAAATTCTAATTCTGATAATGAAGATGAATTTAGCTATGAGGAGTTATTGATTGCATATGATGAGCTTGCTGATAAATACGAGAAGGTTAAGTCTGAAAACAAAAAATTGAAAAAGAATGCTTGACAAAATAAATGTGATTCTCCATGTAAAGAATGCTCACACATGAAGGAATTGATTGGTGGTCATGTGTTCGACATTGAAATTTATAAAGATCAAATTTCTTCTTTGAGAAATGAAAACAAAGAGCTGAGAGAGAGAGTAAGTCTTATGAACAATGGTCAAAATGAGTTTGCTCATGATAAAAAACTTGAAATAGAAAATAAGAAATTGAAGGAATTGAATAGAACCATTTCTGAAAGATTGCTAACTTTTGAAAAAGAGAAATCTATGAATATTGATCAATCTGAAATAGTGCATGCTTTGTTGCAAGAAATTGAAAGTCATAAAATGATTAATTCTACTTTACATGAACAAGTCAATTCGTGTGAAAATAAGATGGTTTCCTATGAATTGCATGTTACATCTCTTGAATCTGAAATCCTTGATTTGAATGCTTCACTGTCTAGATTTGTGAATGGTCAAGGAAATTTGGACAAATTGTTGGGGATGAAAGTGAACTTTCAAAGAGAAGGGCTGGGGTTTAATCCTGTGAACAAGAAAAAATTTGAAAGCAAGTTATACACTTCATTTATTCATAGCACATGTACACCCAGCACCTCTAAGTCTAACTCCCAGCAGCCCATTGTGCCAAGAACTCAAGCCAATCTGAGAAACAATGTGAACGTTCAAAATGAGCATGCTAAAAACTTTCTTGCGAAATCCCATACATCCAACAAAAGAAACATGTCTTGTCCTTACTGTGGAAAACTTGGACACCAGATGTATGATTGTTTCACTATGAAGAATGATGAATTGAGAGCATGTAGAAACCAAGCTGTTTTGAAAAATGTAAAGAGAACTTTCACCACAAAATCTTCCATGCATTGTAATCATTGTGGTAAATGGGGTCATACGACTTCATATTGTTGGTTCTTGTTGAAGAGAAAGAACTCCCACTCAACACATCATGCTCACACACATAAATCAGTAGAACCCATGAGAAGGAAGAATATGATGCCACGTGACTTCTACCATCACTTTGGCAAATCTGGGAATATTAAGCATGATTATTTTCTGAAGAAAAATGATGATTTGAATGTTGTCAAAAGTTGGAAATCACATGCCCATGTTGCTGCTAACCCACAAGGACCCAAAAGGATTTGGGTACCTAAGAAGGCCAAATAAGAAATTTGTTTTGCAGGTGTGCCTTGAGAATGTAAAGCATGAAATTTATTTTCATCAAGAAGGTAAGGCACACGGGTCAAGTGGCATAAGTCAGGTTGGAAGAAAAATCAAAAATAAAAATTTGAAAACTCAGGTGATATCCCTCTCACTCTCTTCAGTAATTGTGTCATGGTTTGATTCATATTGTGCTGAATAGTCTTGTGATAATGTACATGTCTGTACACACACTCCATCCATAGTTGTTTGCATATCTGTTAGTATATCACTTGTCATATAGCAACTTGTTATAGGAGAGCATAAAGTTTCTTAAGATCATATTTTCACTACATATATTGAGTTGGCATACACTTTCATACTCTGTCATGCAAAGGTTGAACATTGTGTATTCATGCCATAATGCATTGCAATCCCCCTGCCTTCGTCATCCATGACTACATAGTATATCAAATGGTGACATGTGGAAGGGCAGGTTTCACCTGTCTGAAAGCTATCACTACGCGTGATGTGATCTTCGGATCTAAGTTCTCTGCCCAGTACTATGAGTCAATTAGTTACAGGCTGCACATGGCATTAGGATGTGAATGAACATCTTGCATTCATGAACACACTAAGGGGGAGCAACCATATTCGTCATATGAACTTAATGTTTAGGTTCACACATGAGTCATACATTGCATCTAGAGCTGTCTAGGGGATGTTGGTTGTTAAAATAATTTATCATACAATTGTTAATAAATTTGAATCGAAATTGACAACTCAAGTCCTCTTGTCCTTGGATGCAGATTATACTCCCAAATCCAAATGATGATGGGCTAGTCATGGCCAAGTTTGAGTAAATGAAAGGAATACCTTGTAAGGATGAAAATGATGAGAACCCTCTCAAGTTGCTACAAGAAGATGAGATACTTTATGTAGAACAACCTCCAAGATCGACTCAAGTACAAGGTGGTGAAAGTCTTGTACGTGTTGAAGTAAGTACCCAAGACATGGTATGAAAGGCACGCATCTCTTTTAACCAAGAATGGGTTCAATAGGTAAGGTTGATCAACCACCTCTCACAAGGTAAATTAGGTGGAAGGCTAGGAAGAAAATGGATTCTCAAGGCAAAGGTAAGAAAGCAAAATCTGAAATATCAACCCTCGTGAGGTTGATGATCTTAGTGATTGAAGGCTTCCAATCTTGTCTCTTGAAGTAAGGTAACTCAACCTTGTCAATTCATGCAATGGCCTTTTGTCACTTGGTGACACCTTTAGATGACAGGTATTGACTCTACAAACTTGATATGTCATCTACTACCCTGCTGTGATGGACTTGTCAAAATTGGTTGAATCAAATTGAAAATCTTGAGAGTTGTGTGTGAAGTGATTCCATATTGAATATTTCTCAGTTTGAATTGCATGATCACATTTAAATTGAACTGCACATCTGGTATATCAAATAGCATCTGTGGAAGAGTGGACTATGTCCACTTGGAAGTATTCCCTATGCGTTGAGCTGGGTCTTCGGACTAAAATCTCCGCCTCGTACCAAATCTTAAAAATTGTGATTGGTTGATTTGTGAACGAATCTTTGAGCTGAGCTATGTAAATTGAAAATATGTTTGTGATTAAATGATTCATACATTTGACTTTTGGATGAATTCTCATTTCAACACCTGTGTATGGCCTTTGAAAATCTGATTTTGAACAATTATAAAAATTGGGTTGCATTTCTTAATTTTGATCTTTTATGCACCCTTATTCATAAAGGCCATGTCATGAAAATGTTTGTTGACACATTAATATAATGTGAATGCTCCAATGTGGATTCTGCCTCATGATTTGAAGATCAAGCCCTCCTATGCTACATTTGCATCTTGCATCACATGCTCATCTAGGCATAGATTGCATGTATTACAATTCATATATTTGCTGAAGTTAGTTCATTCATTTGGCATCATAAGTTTTACACTACATTGCATTTTATCTTGGCATATTACATTTCATTACTATATGATCAAAGTTTGCATTGCATTAGAGCTCATGCATTAGTTGCATTCACTTCATTCAATTGGTATCCATTTGTTTGGTATCAGTTGCATACTTGTATTGCATGTTGCATACATTCCCTATGTGTGCTTGCTTGCTATTATATGTTACTTAGCCCCATCCTTGAAACTTCTACGACCTTATGTCTTCTTGATAAATAATGTTACATTTAAGTCATTATTAGAGTGCCTCATGTCGTACACTCTAGAGGAATTCTTATTTCATAAGTGCATCTATTTAGGGGGAGCGGCCTTGTTATGTGTTCATGATATTTTCGATATACATGCTGAATCAAATTCGCGCACTTTATGCTCAAAATGTGAAAATGAGTGTTAAAGATAAGGATATATGAATTTATTTTCAACACTCTCGAGATGTTAAACTTGCTGCATGTATGTTGACGAGACAGTTGAGGAAAAAGCTACCTACCCATTCTTGTTGAAAAATCTGAAATAAAAATGAAAGATAGAGCAATGCACGGTCTCACTGAGTAAACTGGGCACATGTCACCTGAGACGTGATGTGTTTCATATATGAAAAGTGTTGACTAGTATCTCTGTTCAAAATGAGGTGAAATGGTTCAGTATTCTGAGTAATCGGGGATTCTGGCATGAGCTCCATGCGTTTACTCGCGTAAAAAGGGATTATTTGAACCTGATCACTCTTGAAAAATTCTGACTGTCATGTGATATTGGTTGAGTTGAAAAATGATGGTGAAAACTCATTGTGGTAGAGTGTAACCTCCAATATGCTGTTCTCAAAATTAAAGTGCAGTCTGTAAAATGTCTCCTTGTGTTGATCTGAAAATCTGAATATCCATATTACAACTATCGTTTTCCATGTTACTCACTTACACATCTAAAAATTTGATTTAATATGTATTCAGAAGGTTGATTGATTTCATTAGCAATTGCATGAATCTCCTATATGATTGCACAATCTCCCATGTGCTACACATGTGCATTCTGGTTAGCATGACTCTCTTGCATCTTTCTTATACCCATTCCCTTCTTATATAAGTACGGGGGAGGTGTGTTGCATGTATATATACGTATTGGTTTGATAGCTCTTAATCATCCCACATGGCATCACTTGCATATGTTGCATTTCATGCATTTCAAACCAAAATATAAAACTTTGAAAATTTGGAAATCAAAGAAAATCCTTTTGTTATGTCCTCCTGCTCTTATTTGTTGTGGAAATTTGCCATGAGATCTAGATTTTGAATGCTTTTCTGCTGAACACCTCATCCTGTGCACATCTTTCTTCACTAGTTCATATCATTGAGGCCAATCACCACCTTCAATTGGTATCAATACACGCTTGACTGCATTTACTTTGGATGGTATCATATTGATTTGTGAGAATAATCACCAATTGGTTTCTTCTGATTAGCATCATATTACTTTGCTCGTCTATGATTTGCCCTTGCTTCTTCTGATTTGATATGATGGGTTATTACTGTTTCAAAGGGAGTTAATCTTGTTCTTCCTTATTTGGCTCCTTCCAGCTCGTTTGATACTGCTATTATGGGAGAAAGAGTTGCATTATCTCGCCTTTTGATTATGTCAAAGGGGGAGAAAAATTGATAATTGTGTGTGACAGGGGGAGACGAATATATGTGTCATTCTGTTGTATCCACTATGTTGTATCATCATTAATAAGTTTATCATTAAGTTTGTCATCATCAATAAGTTTGTCATCATCAAAAATGGGGAGATTGTTGAGTTATGATTTTGATGATTGTTGAGATTGTTAAGTTATGATTTTGATGATAACTAAACTTAATGTGTGATTAAGTGATGATAACTAAACTTGTGGTTGATTGCTCATGCTCTTGTTTTTTATGTATGGTTGAGATGGCAAATGGGAATGGTTACATGATCTTGATCATTGGTTTGCATATGTTGGTTTTACAAGAGGCAAGAGGTTTCATAACCTCTTCAACGGGAACAAGTATGGTATTAACCTTGACTATCTTACTTGCAGGATCAAACACATGGTAGTCACCTGGTGAACCAACCGTGTGGATAAGCACCCTGCTCCTCTACAATCCAAAATAGGTGGTATATGTCATTTACTGTCAAGAACCATTGGTGAGACTCTTACCTTGTCTTAGCATCGATCTCACCATGTGTATCTCATATACCTCTCCTTCATACACCTCATTTATACACATTATAACATGAAACCCTTCTGGCCATCGTGCGCCCTCGCCCGCGGATCGACCTGCGCGGTCAGGTCGCGGGGATCGACCTGCTCGGTCAGGTCCCGGGGGTTAAGGGGGCAGCGCCCCTTGCGGTGGTTTCCGAGGGCGGAGCCCCCGGAACAAAATTTTGATTAATGCTCAAACGGTTTGCATGAACTTCATGCATTTATCATATGGATGGTTGAGCTATAGTTCTAATCAATTATGTATGCTTTTGCAGGTCAAAACACTCAGTAAAAATCCACAAGGTTAAAGACTCAGTTGACACCTTCTAAACTGTGAAGGGTGATGCCACAGACATGAACGGGCTGCTAAAGGACTTAAGCGACGGAGCTGAAGAGGTTAACGGACCGACCCGGGAAAATCCAGGGTCTGCCCAGCTGGCGGGCGACCGCCAGCTTAGGGGCGATCGACCGCCCCTGCCAGCAGCTCACCGCCTATAGGGATTCACAGTGGCGGTCGACCGCCAGCCCAGTAGCGGTCGACCGGAATTCCCAGAAACCAACGACCAGTAGTTCTCTCAGTAGCGATCGACCGCCAACGTCTGCAGGTCGACCGCCAGCCCCGATAAGCCCAAAATATTGACTTTTATCCATCTCGAAAGAAGCATCTCTTCTTGCTATTGTTTAATCCCAAAGCCACCAAACCCTCCAGAATTTGTGGATCTGGTCTAGTGATTGTCCATAGACCTTCCAAGGGTTATAAAATATCCTATTAGAGTCATAACCCTAATTATCCAAGAGATCCACAGGGGAGGCTGTCCAAGGAGGAAGAAGAGGCACGGTAACTCCATGAATAGTACCTCGTGCAGCAAGCTCTTCATCTATCTCCAACCCATTCAAGGTATTTCTGAAGCCATCTACCTTCAAGAAGGTGTAGAAGCAATCGAGGTTCAAAGCTACATCCATACACCTCTTCATCAACTCAAGGTGATCCAAGGGAAGAAGAAGAAGGATGCTACAAGGAAGAAGGAGCCATTCAAGCATCATCTGAAGGTACTCTAGCTCAATTTGAAGTCAGCAGTCTCAATGGAAGAGAACAAGCTCACAAGTATCAAGAAGATACATGGATTTGTCCAAGGAAGAAGGAAGGGTACTGTAGCCGTGAACAGTACTCCGTGCAAGAAGATCTACATCAAATACAAGGCCATTCAAGCTGAGTGTCAAGCTATTCAAGTGAAGAAGGAATCAACGCGAACATCCAGAGCACACACTCAGGGGGAGCCTAAATCAGGAGCTTTCTAAACTGTGGTTTATTCATGTTTGTGTTTTATGCTTTATAGTTTCAGATTTGTGTTTCTTATAAACCGCAAACTCGTGTGTGTGTGGATCGTTGTTGGATCCGTGGTCGTGTGTGTGTGGGTCGTTGTTGGATCCGTGGTCGTGTGTGTGTGTGTCGTACTTGATTCGTGTATGCGTAGGTCTTCTTAGATCTGCGTGTGTGTGTGGATTTATCCAGATCTTAGTGTTTGTGTGTGTGGAGTGCTGCACTTGTCGTAGCGTGTGTGTGTCTTGTTGATCCGCTTGTTGGATCGTGTTGGAGACTTCGTCTCCGTGTGTGTGTGTGTTTTGGGACGCGTCCCCGTGTGTGTGGGCAGGCGTCGTCCTGCGTGTGTGGTTAGAGTGTCGTCTCCGTTTGGGGATTTATCCCCGAGTGAAGTCTCACCGGGTTTGGTGAGGGGTGGACGTAGGATTGCCGTCGTTGCATCCGAACCACCTTAAAAACCGCTGTGCACTATGATTTGATTTGTGTGGTTTGGTCCTTTTCTTCTACCTCCATTCTAAGTGAGTGTATTTGTTAATTGTTGTTACGAATTTATCTACATATATCTTGCATATTCTATATCTCATCATACAAAGTTTGATAAATCCAATTTGTGTTCAAATAGTTTTGAATCTCTTGACTAGCATTCTATCACATATTTTAAAAAGGCCAAAAGTTTCCTTAAAATTTGTAAACACCCAATTCACCCCCCTCTTGGGTGTCATTGATCGCGGGACTTCACTCGGGACTCCATCTTCTGACGTTCGCTCAGGGTAGAGGCCCCGACGACCCTGACAGACATCCTCGCCCTAACAAAGAAGCACGCCAGATGCGAGAAGAACACTGTGGCCTTAGGCCGCACGGCCGGAACGGACCGGTCCGAACGGAAGAGATCCGTTGACTCACCTCGGGAGGGGCGGAGCAAGCAGGAGCGATGGGATCAAGAACGCCACGACCGCTCGGAGAATAAAGAAAGGGGCAACTACTGCCACTACACGGCCCTCACAGCTCCACGCGACCAGATCCTTTTGGAGATCCGTGAGGAACCTTACCTTAAATGGCCCCCGAAGATGAAGTCCGACCCGAGGACCAGGAGCAAACGAAGATACTGCCGCTTCCACCGCGACCACGGCCACGACACCGCCGATTGCATCCAGCTCAAGGATGCCATCGAGGACCTCATCCGGCGAGGACTCCTGAATAAATTTATCGCCAAGGTCGAAGAGAAGCGACAGCACGAGCGGACCCCTCCGCCCCTCGACAACCGACCCAACGGGAAAGAGATCATGATGATCTCCGGGGGGCCGGCCTCAGGCGGAGATAGCTCCAACAGACATCAACGATATGCGTCGGCTATCAACGCTGTGGAACATGATGACAGCGGCTGACGGGAAGCTACCGCCCGAGACCACCTCAAAGATCCGATCATCTTTTCAGACGATGACCTAGAGGTACAGCTGTAACACCCCGAATTTTTTTAGATATTTTTCGGATCATTTTCGTGGGCCCCAGAGTGTGTTTTATGCTTTACACGTGTTTTTTCCTGATGTGCCTTCGGAACTCTGTGCAGGGTGAACCGTGGCTGTAACGACCCAGAGCTTCGGATACCGATATACCGATAACATCGATACACCGATACCAAGAACTGGGGAGGCCACCCAAGAGGCTGATGAGGCCCCTGAAGGGTTTGTAGAGTTTGTCGAGGGGATGTATAATGAATTGCAATCAAAAGTGCACATATTTGAATTAAGCAATAAAATTTAACAGAAGTACGGAAGCGAAATTTAAAATAATCAGAGTGATAACATATATACTAGTCCAGAGGGCACAAGAGTGCGAGTCCACAAAGTACAACTACTCGGGGCATACCCCGGCAAAAGTACAAAAGAAGGCCAAAAAGGTGACCCGTCTACTGCTGGCGGCTAAGGACGGTCTCCAAGCACACGGGAAACACCGGGAGATGGCGGGCGCGGCTCACCTGAAAGGAGAAGGGTGAGTCACAGCCAGACTCAATAGGGGTCATGCGGATCCCTACCTCGTGCTAAACATGCATACATGCAAGATTAAAGCAATTAGAGCATGCATTTGATTAAAATAAACATGCAATGGCATGAATAAAATAATCACCATAGAGCCGTAAAATCTAACCACATAGCTAAAACATGCCAATATCTGTAAATTTAAATAACAGAAAGTAAATCTACCATTAGAATATGCCTCAACTAACCAAGCAACAGGGAACAGGACAACCACTGGGAGAAGAAACCATATGCGTCCATTGACGGCTTACACTGCGTCTCAAGCACTCGCAGTCTGTAACACGACAAGCAGAGCGCGTAAACAGTACCAAACCAAGTGACTAGTCAGAGTGACACTCGTCAGTGTCAGTCCAACGCCTCTGACTACATGTGCACGCACTGACTCTTGCCTGAGCCAGGCCCTCTAGCTAGTTTTCTCCCTCGGCAGGACACTACCGCTGGCCGGGAGCCCACGGAACTAGCTTACAAACCGTGTGACGGGAACACCCCTCCGCCATCCCCAGGCGGGTCGGCAACTCAAGGCCTTAGGGCTACACTAGTGGCTCCATTGCATGGAAAGAAAAGCTACTCTATTGGGATCTAAAATATGCCATCATTTTGCAAATAATTTAACCACGGTGATATTTACGAAAAATCGCATAATAAGCTGAAAAATAACTGCTGCCAAAGATGAACGGTTATAACCGGGCCGCACCAGGGTTGAACGGCTTGAGACTGGCCGCTCAACTGGACACACACGGTTCCACCCGAACCGCGCCAAGAAGTTGGACGGTTGGGCCTGGGCCGCGCCATTATATCGGCTAGTAAAATCACGGGGTTATGCGGTTTGAAACTGGACGCAAGAGGGTAAACAGTCCCCAATGGGCCGCGATACTATGATGGACGGATGGGTCAAGATCGCATCAACGAACTGCCATTGAAAGTCAACAGCGCAAATGGTCCTATGATAGACCGCACAACAAAGATGGACGGTTGGGTACTAGCCGCACCACAAGGATGGGCGGTTTCACTTGGGCCGTTCTAGTGTACCTCCCTATGGTACCAAGGATAAACGGCTAGAGTGTAGCTGCACCAGGGATGAAACGGTCCTGTGAAGGCCGTACAAAGGGGTTTAAACGGTGGGGTCACGACCGCTCATGTGATGAATGGTCCACGGACGACCGCATAAACGGCGTCATAGCGGGACACACCCTCACCGGGCCGCAAATCCGCCTGGAGGGCAACAACAAGCTGGAAAATATAAAAAAACTAAAGCTGCCATATAATCCGGCCATTCCACAACCATACATGCCATCAAAATGTAAAAAGAAGCATATTTCAATTGATTTCAAGAAATTAAACGAAAATAGGCTAACATGGGGAAATGCACAGAAACCTAGGCAAATGAACTCGGATCATGATGCAGAAGACATGAAAATGATCCTAGCGATGCAGGGAATCCATCCCCCTACCTCGATCGTGACGAAAACGGCATCCGGCGCGCGCACGAGCCGCGAACCACCGCGCCTTCAATCGCCCGATCCCGTCACCTCGCTCCGCGGTTCGAGACGAAACTTACGTCACCGTGCTCCACTCGTCGCCAGCTCCCCAACGGTACCTCCCTCGACACCTGCAGTGGCCCGGACGGACCCGGAGCCCAAAGAGGGAGAGAGAGCGCGAGAGGAGAGAGAGAGAGTGAACGAGAGAGAGAAAAAGTGAGGGGAGAGAGATATCGAGAGATATTTTTATAAAGTATTTTTTTTTGAAAATTTAACTCAAATTGTATTTTAACCCTCAATTAAGCAAAATTGCATTTATGCCCTTTTTGAAATTACGTATATACATTTATTCTGAGATTAAATCTAAACAATTCTGATTAATTCCTGAAAATGCCAGAAAATTCCTAAAAATCAGAAAAATAGCCGAAAATTACCACATGGATTCTGGGTCCGAAACACTAAAGATTCGTTAAGGCACGAGCCTTACAGTCCCTCCCTCCTAATAAAAATTTCGACCTCAAAATTTAAAAATAACGGATAAGGAGAAAACTGAGAAAAGGAATTATACCTTACTGGAATAAGGAAGGAAAAAGCTGCCGCATTTCATCCTCACGTTCCCAGGTCGCTTCACTGCCTGAGTGACGCTGCTAGATAATTTTTACCAGAGGAATTACCTTGTTTCTTAACCGCTGCTCACGACGGTCTTCAATCCTGACAGGAAACTCTGGAGTAGACAAATTAGCAGTCACTTCTGGCCAAACTGAATCATCCAGAACGTGGGACGGATCCGGCACATACTTCCTCAACTCAGAGACGTGGAGCACATCATGAATTGCTTGCATAGCCGCTGGTAACTGAAGACGATAAGCTACCTGGCCCACAGATTCTAAAATAGGAAATGGGCCAACATAACGTTGACTAAGTTTTCCACGCTTCCCAAATCTCGAAACACCTTTCATCGGAGACACCTTGACAAAAACCATGTCTCCTGGCTCAAACAGTAGTGGACGTCTACGCTGATCTGCATAACTTTTCTGCCGACTCTGAGCTGTCAACAGCCTTTGCCTGATCAGACGAACCACATCAGAACATTGATGTACCATATCAGGCCCTGTCAAAAGATGATCACCTGCTTCAAACCAATTCAGAGGAGTACGACAAGGACGACTGTACAACGCTTCATATGGAGCCATACCAATATTGGAATGAAAATTATTATTATAAGCAAATTCAACAAGTGGCAAATGTTGACTCCATGAACCTTGCCAATCTAGGCAACAAGATCTCAGCATATCTTCTAGTGTCTGGATAGTTCTCTCTGACTGTCCATCCGACTAAGGATGATACGCTGAACTGAAAGCTAACTCCGTGCCCAGTACTTTCTGAAAACTGCACCAGAAGCGGGAGGTAAATCGTGGATCACAATCTGACACAAGTGAAATAGGAATTCTATGCAGTGGCACAATCTTTTGAGCATAAAGCTTGGCCAATCTCTGCACACTCCAGGAAACTTTTATTGGCAATAATCTAGCTGTCTTTGTCAATCTGTCAACTAACAGCCAGATACCATCAAATCCTTGAGAAGTGCGAGGTAACCCCACAATGAAATCGGTAGTGACATGATCCCACTTCCACATCAGAATTTCTAATGACTGTAACAATCCACTTGGCTTCTGATGTTCTGCTTTTATCTGTTGACAAGTCAGGCATCTAGAAACAAAAGCCGCAACATCCTTTTTCATGCATGGCCACCAGAACTACTTTCTCAAATTCTGATACATCTTGGTGGTACCGGGGTGAATCGCAAAGCGGGAACCATGCGCTTCTATCAGAATTGACCGCCTCAAAACATCATCTGCTGGAACGTACAATCTGCCTCGAAAACTGACAACCAGCTCATCATCAAATTCAATATCATGCATCGTTATCACTCGGGACAATTTCGAATCTGCCTGTTGAGCTTCTTTAATCTGCTGATATAGAGCTGAAGTCATAAGCAGACTAGCACAAACTGCTATAGGCGGATCGGCAGGGATATCCACACTGAATGCCTCACTCGGAAGCTGTTCCCACAATTTTCACTCATGAAGCATCAGATGACAAACTTATACTTTCCTGCTCAGAGTATCAGTCACAACATTCATTTTACCAGGCTGATAGGAGAGTGTAAAGTCATAATCTTTCATGTATTCCATCCAGGGACGCTGCCTGAGATTCAGATCTTTCTGGGAGAATATATACTGTAAACTCTGATGATCAGTAAAGATTTGAAACTTCTCACCATACAGATAATGTCTGCAGATCTTTAAAGCAAAAATAACTGTAGCTAGCTCCAGATCATGCGTGGGATAATTTTCTTCATGCTGTTTTAATTGCCGAGATGCATATGCAATAACTTTTGTTGCATCAGCACTGCACCCAAATCTACTCGAGAAGCATCTGTGCAAACTATAAATCCACCCGAGCCAGACGGCAAGGTCAACACTGGAGAAGAAGTCAACAACCTTTTCAATTCAACAAAGCTATCCTCACACTGATCTGACCAGACGAAGGGTACATATTTACGAGTCAGTCTAGTCATTGGTGCTGCAATATTTGCAAAATCTTGAATGAATCTTCGATAATACCCAGCCAAACCTAAGAAGCTTCTGATCTCTATCACAGTTCTCGGTCTCTGCCAATTTAGAACAACTTCAATCTTTGCAGGGTCTACTGCTACTCCGTCACCAGAAATCACGTGGCCAAGAAAATAAATTTCCCGCAGCCAAAATTCACATTTACTGAACTTTGCATAAAGCTCGTGATCTCTCAGAGTCTGTAGAACGATCCTCAAATGCTGCACATGATCTTCCTCAGAAGCAGAGTAAATCAGAATATCATCGACAAAGACTACCACGAACTGATCCAGATATGGGTGGAAAACACGTTGCATTAGGTCCATAAAGGCTGCTGGAGCATTTGTTACGCCAAACGGTATTACCAGAAATTCATAGTGACCGTAACGAGTGCTAAAAGCTGTCTTCTCCACAACTGATTCCCGGATCCGCAATTGAAAATAGCCAGAACCAAGGTCAATATGAGAAAAGACAATAGCAGACTGTAACTGGTCAAACAAATCATCAATCCTGGGAAGCGAATATTTATTCTTGATAGTCACCTGATTCAGTTGTCTGTAATCAATACAAAGCCTCAGGCTTCCATCTTTCTTTTTCACAAATAACACTGGAGCACTCCACGGAGAAAAACTGGGGCGAATATAGCCTTTTTCCAGCAATTCAAGCAACTGTGCTCGCAGTTCTTTGAGTTCAGCTGGAGCCATTCGGTACGGTGCCTTTGCCAAAGGAGCTGTACCTGGAATCAGTTCAATCACCATTTCTATTTCTCGCTCTGGAGGCAAGCCTGGCAACTCATCAGGAAACACATCAGGGAACTCACAGACAACAGGAATATCACTGACGTCCCATCGTGATGTCTCAACAGCTACCACGGAAGCTAGGAATCCCTGACAACCTGCACTAAGCAATCTACAGGCTCGAATAGCAGAAATAATCAAGCGAGAAGAACGGGATCGAATACCTTGAAAATAAAATGCTGGTTTTTTCTGTGGCTGAAAGTAGACTTTCTTCGATATGCAGTTAACCACAGCTCCAAATTGCTCCAACCAATCCATACCCAGAATGATGTCATAATCTGCCAACTGCAACGCATATAACCTCGCCGGCAATAACTGATTATTAATCATAATAGGAGATTCTTCTAAACACAGAGGTGTGACCATAAAATCTCTAGAAGGCAATTCAACAAACAGTTCACAGGTCATTTCTGATGTCGGCTCCTCGATGCATGCAATGAAATCCTCAGAAATAAAAGAGTGAAGCACCAGAATCAAATAACACACGAGCTGAATGACCATAAAGCATAATTGTACCTTCAACCCGATGAGACGCAATTGCTTCAGCCCGAGAAATATGGGACACCTTGCCCTTCTGCTTCTTAGATGCTACTGAAGACTGCTGGGAGGATGCTGAAGTTTATGCATAGAATTGCTGCTGAGGTTGAGGCAAAGGAGGTGGTCTGAACTGCGACTGCTGAGGCTGAGAAAGCTGGGGAACATGAGCTGGTTTCAGCCTCAACGGGCAATCCCGAACCACATGACCCGGCTAGTCACAACGAAAACAGATAATAGGAAGAGAACACGGCTGTCCCTTATGGTTGCCACCACATCTTGCACATGTCCACGGCTGACTGACAGCAGAACTCTGCCAACTCTGGGAAGAAGGCGCTGATTGCTGCAGCACGGTACCAGTACCAGACGATAGCTGCTGAAAGAACTTCTTTTTCTTCTTACTAAATCTCTTGAACTTGTGCTTAGAGGAGGAAGAAAGACCACTTGAATCTAGCATAACAGGGGGAACTCCTGATACTGGCGGCCGATAGGTCTACTGAAACTGCATCGTCCGCTGAACTGACCCAGCTTGAGAAAATCCACCCGGTCTCGCCATCTCTAGCTCAAGTGCCACAGCTGCCTGGCACGCACCATCAAGATCAGCTACTCGACTTGCAATCAACGGCAACTTCAACTCTGGCCTCAATCCTCGCAAGAACTGCTGAGTCTTCAAAACCTCATTAGCAAGCACATGGGGTGCATATTAACCCAGTTCCATAAACTTGTTCCGATATTGAAGCACAGTCATGTCGCCCTGGACAAGTTCCATGAACTGGTACATTTTGGCCATATGTAAACACGTCGGAGTATAGGCACGCTCGAAAGCTGCAACAAACTCGGCCCACGTGATCTGTCGGAGCGGCCTGGAATGAAAAAAAATCTGCCACTCAGCCTTCCACCACGTGATCGCTGTACCCTGGAGCTGGAACGCTGCCAACATCACTTTTTCATCTTCCGAACACTCCATTGATAGGAATACGCGTTCAATAGCATCCAGCCACTGCCTCGCTACCTCTGGGTCTGCCTGACTGTCAAAAGCTGGTGGATTGAATAAGAGAAATTCTTTAAGATCCTTGCCTCGACTACCAGGTGTTTCAACTGGAGGAGCAACGACTGGTGCTGGAGCAGGAACTATAGGAGGCTGAGCGGAACCACTCTCTTCTCTAGGCGCATGCCTTGGAACTCGAGGAGGTCTTCCTCGACGAGGCGACATATTGCAACTGATGAACACATAAAACAACAGAAAATCCATCAATCTCACGGAAAACATCCTAAGCCAGCAATAGATGACACAAATGGACTAACTCTGGACAAGTGTAATTACAATTACTTATACAAATACTCAATATCGCTCTGATACCAACTGTAACGACCCAGAGCTCCGGATACCGATATACCAATAACATCGATACACCGATACCAAGAACTGGGGAGGCCACCCAAGAGGCTGATGAGGCCCCTGAAGGGTTTGTAGAGTTTGTCGAGGGGATGTATAACGAATTGCAATCAAAAGTGCGCATATTTGAATTAAGCAATAAAATTTAACAGAAGTACGAAAGCGAAATTTAAAATAATCAGAGTGCTAACATATATACCAGTCTAGAGGGCACAAGAGTGCGAGTCCATAAAGTACAACTACTCAGGGCATACCCTGGTAACAGTACAAAAGAAGGCCAAAAAGGTGACCCGTCTACTGCTGGCGGCTAAGGACGGTCTCCAAGCACATGGGAAACACCGGGAGACGGCGGGAGCGGCTCACCTGAAAGGAGAATGGTGAGTCACAGCCAGACTCAGTAGGGGTCACGCGGATCCCTACCTCGTGCTAAACATGCATACATGCAAGATTAAAGCAATTAGAGCATGCATTTGATTAAAATAAACAGGCAATGGCATGAATAAAATAATCACCATAGAGCTGTAAAATCTAACCACAGAGCTAAAACATGCCAATATCTGTAAATTTAAATAATAGAAAGTAAATCTACCAGTAGAATATGCCTCAACTAACCAAGCAACAGGGAACAGGACAACCACTGGGAGAAGAAACCAGATGCGTCCACTGACGGCTTACACTACGTCTCAAGCACTCGCAGTCTATAACAAGACAAGCAGAGCGCGTAAACAGTACCAAACCAAGTGACTAGTCAGAGTGACACTCATCAGTGTCAGTCCAACGCCTCTGACTACATGTGCACACACTGACTCTTGCCTGAGCCAGGCCCTCTAGCTAGTTTCCTCCCTCGGCAGGACACTACCGCTGGCCGGGAGCCCACAGAACTAGCTTACAAACCGTGTGAAGGGAACACCCCTCCGCCATCCCCAGGCGGGTCGGCAACTCAAGGCCTTAGGGCTACACTAGTGGCTCCATTGCATGGAAAGAAAAGCTACTCTATTGGGATCTAAAATATGCCATCATTTTGCAATGAATTTAACCACGGTGATATTTATGAAAAATTGCATAATAAGCCGAAAAATAATTGCTGCCAAAGATGAACGGTTATAACCGGGCCGCACCAGGGTTGAACGGCTTGAGACTGGCCGCTCAACTGAACACACACGGTTCCACCCGAACCGCGCCAAGAAGTTGGACGGTTGGGCCTGGGCCGCGCCATTATATCGGCTAGTAAAATCACGGGGTTATGCGGTTTGAAACTGGCCGCAAGAAGGTTAAACGGTCCCCAATGGGCCGCGATACTATGATGGACAGATGGGTCAAGACCGCATCAACGAACCGCCATTGAAAGTCAACAGCGCAAACGGTCCTACGATAGACCGCACAACAAAGATGGACGGTTGGGTACTAGCCGCACCACAAGGATGGGCAGTTGCACTTGGGCCGTTCTAGTGTACCTCCCTATGGTACCAAGGATAAACGGCTAGAGTGTAGCTGCACCAGGGATGAAACGGTCCTGTGAAGGCCGTACAAAGGGGTTTAAACGGTGGGGTCACGACCGCTCATGTGATGAACGATCCACGGACGACCGCATAAACGGCGTCACGGCGGGACACACCCTCACCGGGTCGGAAATCCGCCCGGAGGGCTCCAACAAGCTGGAAAATAAAAAAAAACTAAAACTGCCATATAATCCGGCCATTACACAACCATACATGCCATCAAAATGTAAAAAGAAGCCTATTTCAATTGATTTCAAGAAATTAAATGAAAATAGGCTAACATGGGGAAATGCACAGAAACCTAGGCAAACGAACTAGGATCATGATGCAGTAGGCATGAAAATGATCCTAGCGATGCAATGAATCCATCCCCCTACCTCGATTGCGACGAAAACGGCATCCGGCGCGCGCACGAGCCGCGAACCACCGCGCCTTCAATCGCCCGATCCCGTCACCTCGCTCCGCGGTTCGAGACGAAACTTAGGTCACCGCGCTCCACTCATCGCCAACTCCCCAACGGTACCTCCCTTGACACCTGCAGTGGCCCGGACGGACCGGAGCCCAAAGAGGGAGAGAGATCGCGAGAGGAGAGAGAGAGAGAGCGAACGAGAGAGAGAAAAAGTGAGGGGAGAGAGAGATCGAGAGATATTTTTATAAAATATTTTTTTGAAAATTTAACTCAAATTACATTTTAACCCTCAATTAAGCAAAATTACATTTATGCCTTTTTTAAAATTACGTATATACATTTATTCCGGGATTAAATCTAAACAATTCCGTTTAATTCTCGAAAAATGCCAGAAAATTCCTAAAAATCCAGAAAAATAGCCAAAAATTACCACATGGATTCTGGGTCCGAACCACTAAAGATACGTTAAGGCACGAGCCTTACAGTGGCGTTCTCCGACTCCAGGACGTGGCCAGCACGTTGTGCTCTTCCCGAGGACCGTGGAGGTAACTTTTCGTAATTTTTTGAATTTATGAAAATTTTGGGTTTTCTATATATATTAACCTCCTTTTCTCTCTCTCTCCACATCACTCATTTCTCTCTTCCCTCATGCTCTCCCCTCTCTCCCTCTCTTCTTTGGCGGCCGACGGAGGTGGACAGGGGCGAGGTGGCAAGGATCATGGGGCGTGGAGCGACGGGGATGGAGCGAGGATCGCGATGGTGGAGGCGGTTCGTGGGATCGCGAGCCGACGAGGGTTTCATGACATTTTCTTCATGGATCGGCGTCCATGGCGCGTGAAATCTTCAGTGGAGGTAGGGGGACAGATCCTTAACACATGTACTTCATTTCCCACGAGTTTTGTAGGCCGTAGTCACGCCTCGAGCGCGGAAGGAACCCGGAGATGCGTGACGAGTTTATATCAATCACGTCAATCAGAGCGTAAGTGTATTCGACATACAAAGACAGAGTGCGCACAAGTAATGATAACCTAGTCCTTTATTAATCATAACTTTAAAGTACTCCATTACAATTCTTTATGAAGGAACTATGACTCAATGAAAGGAAAAGTATAATGAATGACTCAAAAAAATAGAAAAGACAGGACTAGATAACGCTTGACGGTTGGAATGGCTCTAAACTCTTCACTCTTGTCCATCCCCATCTGAATGAGTCTCGTCATCGGAATTACCTGAAAAATAGGGAAAAATACTAGGTGAGCGAACGCTCAATAGAAATTATATCTCAAGTGCTAGCTTGCTTTAAGTAAATTACATGTTGCATGAATGCAAGTATGGCTATGCATGTTCGCGTGAAACGACATTAGAGAGAGAGTATAGCAAGAGATAAATGAGTGAACTAGCAAGTCTTTCATGTCAATATACCAAGATGAACAAGTATGTACATTTATCAAGTCATGTCAAGAATTGACTATCATGTTTCAAGCAAGCAAGTATATACCCTTTCCAGGCCACGCACATCATGTCATGTCAAATCAAGTACAAGTATAGAATTTGTGAAAATGTCCAATCAAGCAAGTCATGCACTTCGGTGCAATGCCACACCGTGATCAATAATAGCTCCCATGGGCACAAGTACATTCCGGTGCTCCTCTCAGGATCAGATCGGGCCCTATATGCGCAAGCATTGAGTCATGTATTTTGACATCCACTATATTTATAGCCAATATAGAGTTCCAAGGGAAAGATCTTGTAGGAATTTTAAGGTAGATCTTGTGGAATAGAATCACTAGGATAGAACTTGATACGTAAGGACGTACTACGATAAAATGGTATAATCACGATACTCGTCAAAAAATGGGTGGAATCGGCTCCCTAATGGGTGCCATGATATCAAGAATAAGCGCTCATATACACACGATTGCTCGTTCTTTGTTCATGATAAGGTAGAAAGAATCAATGTCCCTATAGAGGCACACAATCCTTAGATGATAGCAATGGTATGGTTTCCCATTCCATTAGCTCAAGAAGCATTCTCACGGCGGCTAAGTAGCATACCATGAGGGCCGGTCTACCATGTTTCTTTAGAGTGACATGGTAATTAAAAAGTGTCATGGGTTTTAATGGTACAACCTGCTCGTCGGCCTTGAGAGAATCCAAGGCTTCGCGTAGACTTATGGAGGTCTCTGTGATAAAGTCACCAATCCGAAGGAAGGAATATCCCACGGAGGGTTCATCTATCACCGAGAAATAGTGGGGTAATCGATAAAACACCGAGAAACGTGGGACTGTACTCCCTCACGGACTGGAATATAGTGCCAATAGATATACCCACTAAGATGGGTTACATGAAACAACAGAAATCAGGAAGCTGGAAAATGGCGCTTGGGGTAATGTCTTCATTTTATAAAATGGTGCCCTGGGCAGGGTCACTATTTCATTAAATAAAGACTCTCCATTGAGTCGTTGCATTTAGGTTACATATCCACATATATATATATATATATATATATATATATATATATATATATATCAATTTCCAGAAGTTTTCATATATAGCAGAATTGCGCCTGTGCACACAGTCTCCTTTTCTGAATATAGTGCCCAGGTCAGGGGCGCTGTATTAAATGATGGCTGGGTGACAGTCGTTGTTCAATCATGTGAAATTTGGTCATGAACAGTAGCACTTTTCAAATAAAAATAATTTCACAGGAATGAATATCAGGACATGCAGAGAAAAATAGTAGGAATCAAGCAGTATACTCATGCATTAGATTAGATGTCATGGTTCAAAGTTATTAAATTTTAAACATGTGTATTTATTAAATAACTATCAAAATAACGGCTGTTTACATGGTCGTTTAATTAAATAGTGCCATATATAGGGGTGCCCTTTAACAGGAACTCAGAAACTTCACAGAAACGTACTCAATCCTTGCTATAAGACCTATATGCATGCACATGCTCTGGTATTTATTAGATTGGGCTTGTACTTGAGAACACCTACCTTTCTGGGTTGTCTGGGAACGACGAACTAAGCCGGAAAAAGATATATATAACTGCAGCAGAGGCACGACTGAAGAAAATAACAAGAGCAGTAGCAGCTCTTGATCAGGAAGCGATGAAGAGGAAGAAGCAGCAACATGGCTTCTTCACGACTATACGTCGGTAAATAATTACTGCAATGGCAATAGCCTCAGCAACCACGCTCATAGAAGGGAGTGGAAGTAGCACGGCTACTTCTCCTCTCAGCCACGACAAATAATGATGAAGCAGAGGAATAGAAGCTCATCTTCACGCCGTTGGTAGCAGCAGCACCGCAAGAAGGCGATGGAAAGAAAAGGAAGACGACGATGATGCCAGGGACAGTACGAGCAACAAGTCGATGCTGAAGAGTATTTTCAACCATTTTGCCTGTCCGACTGGGGTAGTATTTATAGAGAAAAGGTTAGAACGAGGGCTTGGAGTTTGATCGGGAGTAATATTCCCATGGGAAGAATCATATTGCAACTAGAATTTTCTACGTAAACAACCTACTTCGATCCGATCTTTCCTGAATCAACTACCCGTATCATAGTTCGAACAAAACACTACAGTCGGCTTCCTTAAATCACCCTCAGGTAAATGGCGCCCAAGATAGTGTCTTCATTTCTTGAAATAGCACCCATTCACAGGGTCTTTATTTCATTAAATAGCGCCTACTCAGAGGGCACCCTTGTGACGACCCAGGCTCTGGATACCGGGTAAACCCGATAACACTTGGATCATGCGAGGCCTCCCAAGAGCGGTAAAGCTCCGAAGGGATAAAAGGAGTGACTGGGGTACATTGAAGTCATAGATAAAGTAGTAAGCAATTAATATTTCAATGACCAGGTTTGCTAAAGTAGCAAGAAGTAAAATTACCTTTTCAATTAACAATTTAAATTAACAGAGTCCAGTCTAAATAAAGACAAGTACAGACCAACATAAATTAAAACGTACACTGAATGTCGGGAGAAGCCCGACGCAGAGAACGCTGGCAAAGCTGGCAACAACGAACTGACGCACCGCGTCACGAACCACCAGGAAGAGGAAGACCACACCTGAAAAGCAGGGGTGAGCCTCGTGTCACTGGCTCAGTAGGGGTCACGTAGATCCCCACAGGAAACAACGTAGTAACACGGAACAACAAAGCTAAATAGGAAAGCCGGAAAGAACTGGAGCAACAACAGTAACTATAAAAGTAAAGCTGTAAAAAGCAGGAGTAAGCAAAAGTAAGAATAGCTAAAGAGAGGGAGGAGCCATACTAACCAGAAACACGGCCGCTGACCAAACCATGGTCCTCTAAGCTACTCCAAATGGCAACAGACAGGCCAACCCCGATCTCACAAAGTCGGGCATTATCGATCCGTCAACCAAACACAAACTCCAAAGCTAGAGCCTAAAAAAACAGGCAAAAGCCCCTATAAAAGACCTACACAGACTAAGCCACGAACATACACAACTAGATCGTCGTGTATGCTACACAAGACTAGGCTTCGAGTAAAGCCACTCATAGGCTACTCGGAAACCAGTGACGGAAACACATGTCACGAGACACGAGAATCACGAGAGTCATGCGTCAGGTGACAAGAGCACCTCCTCACTAGAAGAACAGCCAGATGCATCCACTGACGTCTTACACTGCACCACAAGTATCTCCCACACACCTGGAACGGTGGTAACTGAGATACTCACAGAACCAAGTACGAGGAACTACCGTACCAGGTACAAGAAGCAACGGTACCACAGAACTAGGAACCGGGACCCCTGTAACGAGTGACTAGTTAGGATCACGCCCATCGACGTTCGTCCAAACGCCCCTGACCACGTGTGCACACACAAGCTCAATGCCTTGAGCCAGGTCTCTAGCTAGCTTTCTCCCCTAGTAGGATGCTACTGTAAGGCAAGGGAGCCCACGAAAACTAGCTTATGAAATGTCTATCGAGAAATACCCCGCCACCACTCTGAGGTGGGCCGACACACTGGAACGTGTGAGTTGTCAGGCTACGACTAGTGGAGGCTCACTTGACACACAGAGACTCCAAAACATCAATGCTGACGTACGGACAGGCTAGCACACACTGTCACACGTACTACGAAGCACAAGACACAAGGTAGCATGCCAGACTGCCGCCGGACTCAGGACAGACAACTAGACCTGCTAACACAACGATCCTTGAGTCGGGAGACTCAGGGTCAAGATCGTCGCACAAAGCAGTGATAAGCCGCCAATCGGTCTAATCCTAAGCCATAGCACGGGAAAACACCGATAAAGGAAACAATACAAGATCACCCAATCCATGCCTCCGCTTAACACGAATCACGGAGACCGGAGGGATCACTAAGACCCTCAGAACACATGGACATGCAAACCGAGGTAAGGCAATACCTCAAGGCATCCAAAACCATCTCTCGATCCATACAGGACCATCGAGACAATCACAAAGTCACATGTCAACCACTGGATCACACCGGGTTGACCAGACACCAAACATGACTCTGAAACATCACGAAATACTACTTAATATAATGGCACTCCTCGGCAACCCCATAACATGGTCATCGCCCTCATAGGACATCCAATACATCCACGGGACTACGGGTCAACCACAAGGTAAGGCCAAGACAAACGGAGGCCAAATATTCAGAAAATAAAGCTCTGGGAAGTAAATGGTCATATTCTAGGCCGCTAGGTAACCCAAGCAGTCAGCTCATGAGCCGCTACCTTCACACAGAGAATTTAGACACTGGGCGGTCAAGAAAGAGCTGCACCAAGACAACTGGCTTATAAACAAGCCGTCTCACTGAGTTAGGGGGTCTAAGACATGGCCGCTTCACTCAGAGACTCGAACGGACAAAACTACGATCCATAGGGGTAAGCGGTCTATCGCAGGGCCACCAGAAGACTTTAGCGGTCAAGGACCTGACCGCTAGACCCAGTCAAACCCCCTACAGTGAAACCGACTTAAACCAGTCAAACAGAGCTTAGCGGTCTACCTAAGGACCGCCAAGAATGCTAAACGGTCAGGGCTAGAACCGCTAGCCCAACCAACTCAAAAACCCTCGAACCGACATAAACGGTGCTTAGCGGTCTAACGATGGACCGCCACAGCTAGCCTCACGGTCTATCGTAAGGCCGCTTGGCCAAATCGACCTAATACTAAAACGTAGCGGTCTAACTCTGCACCTCCACACCAGGCTTAACGGTCTAACTATAGGTCGCTAGCCGACACAAACGGTCGATCGCGTGATCGCGAAGACCTGAACCGACTTATCGTTAACCCGACAACCCACACAGCTTAGTGGTCCACCATAGGGCCGCCAGAGACAAGAAACGGTCTCTAAAACGACCGCGAAGGCGATACGGTGGGAGAAATAGGGGATCAGCCGGATCTCGGCCTTTCCACGCCCCAATCGCGTCTAAACGATGGGGATACAACCCTAAACACCATAAAATCCTTCCACAGACCGGAAGGGATCCAAACAACATCAAAAATGCAAGAAACGGGCGATTCTACCGAATCGACCCAAATTGAGTCACGGGACGAGTCGGGCTCATACCGACTCCGATTCTCGGCCAAATACAATAAAACTGGCGGGAATGGGTTCCCAACATGCCAGGGGTTCGAATAAAACTAACTAGGTTGAAAACAATCACCTGAAATGGTGAACTCGTCTCACACCCCCCGAACATGCTTTCGCCCAAACTGAAGCCAAACCCGCTCGTTCTCGCACCGGATGGCTCGAAATCGCGGGAGAACGTAAAAGAAGAGTAGGGCGTCCATCTCCCTACCTCCATCGAAGTTCTCGCGCGCCGAAACGACTAAACCACGCCGAAAACCATCTCACGAGCTCGACCGTCGGCTTTGAATCCACCGAATGGGATCGCGCCAACCACGCTCCGATCCTCGCACCAGTACGCTCTGGATCACCTCCACGGCATCTCCACAGCATTCCCGAGCCTCCTCCGTCTGCAGCCAGAGCAGAGGGGGAACAAGGAGAGAGAACGGGAGAGAGAGAGAGACGTGTGCGCGAATGAGGAGAGAGGAAGGAGAGGAAAGAATAAAAAGGAAAAGGAAAATAGGATTTTCCTAATTTGCGTGAAATCTGATTTTTGGTCCAAAAATGGACTAATACAGAAAAATATGAAAAAATAGTCCAAACGATCCTCGGAAAGAATGCAACGCAACTGTAGCGTCCTCGAGTCGATGAATTGAATAATAAACTCACCATGGGGTTCCGTAACTAGTACGAGAGAAAAATCCACACGAAGCGTAAAACACAACTCAGGATCCACAAAAGCGATCCGAAACTCTCCGATAAGGATCCGAAAGACTCAGGGTCTTACAGCCCTTCTCTTCTATCATGGCAACGAAAGTTGCTCACTACTATATGAAAATGGCGCCCATACAGGAGGGCTTCATTTGATGAAATGGCGCCCTAGGGAAGGGCGCCCTTGCCTTTGGCTTATTTGGTTTAGGTGCAAGGCCCATACGGGTTTAAGTGTAAGGCCCATTTGGTATGTATAAGTGGTTTATGTGTATATATATGGGCTAGGCCTGGAACATTTACGTGGTTTTTAATCTATTTAAGATTTGTATTCCTTCCATTTACCAGGGTTGCTACACCCTCCCCTACTTAAAACGAATTTGGTCCCCAAATTCAACTGTGCATAGACGTGGAGGGTGCAGAGTACATACCCTTTAAAATAAGTATGGGAATCACTTCCTCATGGATTCCTCGGTCTCCCATGTGGCTTCTTGTTCTAAGCATTTACTCCATTGAACTTTAACCATGGGAATTGTCTTGTTCCTTAGTGCACGTACCTCGCGATCAAGGATCTTCATGGGTTTTTGTTCATATGTGAGATCCCTTTGTATCACCAGGTCTCCATGATCTATGATATGTGATGGATCGTGCACATACTTCTTTAACATGGATATTTGAAACACATTATGAACGTCGGACAATTGAGGAGGCAAGGCGATGCGGTAGGCAACCTCGCCAACTCTTTCTAATACCTCAAAAGGTCCGATATACCTTGGCGTAAGCTTGCCCTTAACACCAAATCTTCTAATTCCTCGGCATGGAGAAATCTTTAGGAATACATGATCTCTGACTTGGAATTCAAGATCTCTCCTTCGGGTATCGGCATAAGCCTTTTGTCTAGATTGAGCTTCTTGAAGTCTTTCTCTAATCAGTTGGATCTTCTCGGAAGTATCTCTAACCATGTCTGGGCCTATTAGTTATTTCTCGCCAACTTCATCCCAGCACAAAGGTGATCGGCAACTCCTTCCGTATAAAACTTCGAAAGGTGCCATCTGTATGCTTGCCTGATAATTGTTGTTGTATGCAAACTCGACCAAAGGCAAGTGATCATGCCAGCTTCCACCAAATCATTAATACAAGCTCTAAGCATGTCTTCTACTACTTGATTTGTTCTCTCGGTCTGACCATCTGTCTGGGGATTAAAAGCTGTACTAAAGTTAAGTCTTGTCCCCAACGAATGTTGTAGAACCTTCCCAAAATGAGAAGTAAAATGCGGGTCTCTGTCAGACACGATCGTAATAGGAACTCCATGTAGTCTGACTATCTCCTCGATGTACAGTGCAGCAAGAGCGTCAACTGGCCATCGGCTCTTGATTGGCAAGAAATGTGTCGACTTGGTCAATCGGTCTATGATGACCCATATTCCATCATGTCCTCATTTAGATTTTGACAGACCCATTATGAAGTCCATACCGATATCCTCCCACTTTCACTTGGGAATATCAAGAGGATGAAGCTTATCGACAGGTTTTTGGTGTTGCGCCTTAACTTGCTGACAAGTGAGACAACGAGACACGAAGTCTGCTACCTCTCTTTTCATGTTAGGCCACCAAAAGGTCCGCTTCAAGTCTTGGTTCATCTTGGTAGATCCAAGATGAATCGTGTACCTTGATCCGTGGGCTTCTTCTAATATATTCTTCTTTAGTTCTAAATAATCTGGTACACAAGTTCTTTCTCATAATAATAATCTTCCATCTAATGCTAATTTGAAATCAGATTGCTCTCCCATCTTGCCCTTGATTTCCACTAACACCGGGTCACTGTCTTGAAGTCCTTGAATTTCGGTGAGCAGATCCGATTGTATCCTCATGTGTGACAGAGTAACACACATGTTCTCCTTGTCCATACTTATGTCAAGTCTAGAGAATTGCTCCAACAACTTCCACTCCTGAATCATACAATTGGCTAATAACACTCTTGGCTTTCGACTGAGGGCATCAGTTATAGGATTACCCTTTCCGGGATGATATTGGATTGTGAAGTTGAAGTCCTTGAGATATTCCAGCCAACGTCTCTGTCTCATATTCAATTCCTTTTGAGAGAAGAGATACTTGAGACTCTTATGATCGGAGTATACAATGAATTGCACTACGTATAGGTAATATATCCAGATCTTTAGCGCAAACACTACCGCAGCAATTCTAGGTCATGGACTGGGTAGTTCTCTTCATGTTTCTTCAGTTGTCTGGAAGAGTAAGCTATGACTCTTCCTTGCTACATTTATACACATCCGAGGCCAATGCCAGATGCGCCGGTGTATACCTCGAATTTCTCTCCTTCAATTGGTAAAGCCAAAACCGGGGCAGTAGTCAAGTGATCCTTTAGAGCTTGAAAGCTTCTTTCACAATCTTCGCTCCATTCATAACGGATCTCTTTGTGAGTTAGCCTAGTAAGTGGTACGGCGATCTTGGAGAAGTCCTTAGTAATCACCTGTAATAGCCTGCAAGACCCAAGAAACTTCGGATCTCGCTAGCATTGGTTGGTCTTTCCCAGTTCTTCACAGCCTTAACCTTTGATGGATCTACTGATAACCCATCCTTGGAGATTACATGTCCTAAGAAAGATACTTCTTCTAACCAGAACTCACATTTGCTGAGCTTTGCATATAATTGATTCGTCCTCAATATCTGTAATGTAATCCTCAAATGCTCTTCATGCTCTTCAAATAGATTAATAGGTCATCAATAAAGGCCACCACGAACTGATCTAGATGAGGCCTGAATATGCTATTCATCAACTGCATAAAGGCTGCAGGGGCGTTTGTCAGTCCAAAAGGCATAACAACAAATTCATAGTGTCCATACCTGCTCCTAAACGCGGTCTTATAAATATCTTCATCTTTGATTCTCAGTTGGTGATATCCTGACCTGAGATCAATCTTCGAGAAATACTTAGATCCAGATATCTGATCAAATAATTCATCGATTCTCAGCAGTGGATACTTGTTTTTGATAGTGAGATGATTCAACTGTCGATAGTTGATGCATAGCCTCATAGATCCATCCTTCTTCTTTACAAATAATACAGGCGCACCCCATGGGGAAGTGCTTGGTCTGATAAATCCTTTCTTCAGAAGCTCCATCAATTGTTCCTTTAACTCCTTGAGCTCGGCAGGGGACATCCTATAAGGTGTCTTAGAGATTAGACCAGCACCAGGGACCAGGTCGATGGTGAAGGCCACTTCTCTTTGTGGGGGTAAACTAGGCAAATCTTCTGGAAACACATCAAGAAACTCCCGAACTACTGGGATGTCTTTTATCTTGGTCTCCTTAGTCTCCTTTATGGTGACAAAAGTAAGGAAAGATATACACCCTTTCCTTATAAGCTTGCTAGCTCGGAGAGCTGAAATAAGAGGTGACTTGTTCCGACTCTTAGGGCTAGTGTAGACAAGTTCTGGAAACTCCTTAAAAGTTACCTTGCCTTCACGGCAATCAACAACGGCCTTATGTATAGATAGCCAATTGGCTCCTAATATAACATCATATCCCTTCAAGTCTAGACATATTAAGTCTGCTGACAGATTTTTCCCTTTTACCATAACTGTACAATTGGAATAGTGGTGTGAGATCTCAGATTCATTTCTGAGTGGGGTTGCATTTACTAGATCTATCCACTCCGGTTCCATAGGTAATGGATCAGCAAACTTCTTTGAAACAAAAGAGTGTGATGCACCGATATCAAACAAGACATGAGCATACTTGGAACAAATCTTGAGTGTACCTTCCACTAGTCCGCCTTCCTCTTGTTCTGCCTCCTGAAGAGCTTGAAGACGTGCATTCTTCTTCACCGGGCGCTTCTCATCAATGTCTTGATCATTAAGTAGTGGACAATCGGGAATCCGATGATCACGGCTCCCACAATGGAGACAAGCTCCGAGTCTTCTCCAACATTCCTCGGCCCTATGTCCGACCTTGCCACAATGTTTGCACACCTCCTTAGAAGGTGTGGCAGTAATCAAGAATGGTTTATTATTTTTCTTAATTTTCTTTTCTTAGAGGACTCTCCTTTATTGCTAGGCCTCTTCTTGTTGAATGTGGGCTTGAATGTACCAGAGCTGATAACATGGTCCTTCTTATCCTTCCCACGGATTTTGTCGGACAACTCCGTGGCATCTTCTAATAATTGGGCTCGTCGTACTATCTCCGAGTAGACTTGTATGTCCATCGGCGCCAGCTGTGTAATATATTGAGGCCTGAGCCCATTGAGAAATCTTCTAGCCTTCATCTTCTTGGTACTTACTAAGTTTTTAGCGTACCGTGACAGCCTAGAGAATTGAGCCTCGTACTCGGCCACCGTTAATGTTCTTTGTTTAAGTGTAGCGAATTCGACAGCCTTCTTCTCTTGTACTCGATCAGAAAAATACTTGTTATTGAAATACTCCTTGAATTCAGCCCATGTAACATGATCTTGTTCTACCGTAGCTTCTACAGACTCCCACCAGGAACGGGCATCCCTCTTTAACTGAAATGTTGATAATAGAACTTTTTCTTGGTCCGTGCATTGCATGGCACGGAATATCCGTTCAATCTCTCTTATCCAATGCTCGGCATCATCCGGATCGGTCGAGCCTATGAATTTAGGAGGGTTCATATTACGGAAACTTTGATGGAGACTACCGGCTCCACGATTAGCACCTCCTTGCGCTACCTGTTATAGCGCTTGAGTGAGACCTTGCACGGTCCTTTGCATATCACGCCACTGAGCACGTTCTGTGGCCATGATCCTACAATTATTAAGATAACTATGTTAATATGTGATTATATCCCAAGGTTCTAGTTTCTAAGTTAACTTAACCCTTGGCTCTACCCAATCATACCGGGTAAAGGTTTAAACCTATCCTTGGACTTGGGTTTCCTAGGAATTGAATATCCTAAGCTCTGATACCATAAAAACTGTCACGCCCCGAGCGCGGAAGGAACCCAGAGATGCGTGACAAGTTTATATCAATCATGTCAATCAGAGCGTAAGTTTATTCGACATACAAAGATAGAGTGTGCACAAGTAATGATAACCAAGTCCTTTACTAATCATAACTTTAAAGTACTCCATTACAATTCTTTATGAAGGAACTATGACTCAACGAAAGGAAAAGTACAATAAATGACTCAAAAAAATAGAAAGACATGACTAGATAATGCTTGACGGTTGGAATGGCTCTAAACTCTTCACTCTTGTCCATCCCTATCCGAATGAGTCTCATCATCGGAATTACCTGAAAAATAGGGGAAAACACTAGGTGAGCGAATGCTCAGTAGGAATTATATCTCAAGTGCTAGCTTACTTTAAGTAAATTACATGTTGCATGAATGCAAGTATGGCTATGCATGTTCGCGTGAAACGACATTAGAGAGAGAGTTTAGCAAGAGATAAATGAGTGAACTAGCAAGTCTTTCATGTCAATATACCAAGATGAACAAGTATGTACATTTATCAAGTCATGTCAAGAATTGGCTATCATGTTTCAAGCAAGCAAGTATATACCCTTTCCAGGCCACGCACGTCATGTCATGTCAAATCAAGCACAAGTATAGAATTTGTGAAAATGTCCAATCAAACAAGTCATGCACTTCGGTGCAATGCCACACCGTGATCAATAATAGCTCCCATGGGCACAAGTACTTTCGGGTGCTCCTCCCAGGACCAGATCGAGCCCTATATGCGCAAGCATTGAGTCATGTATTTTGACATCCACTATATTTATAGCCAATATAGAGTTCCAAGGGAAAGCTATTGTAGTAATTTTAAGGTAGATCTTGTGGAATAGAATCACAAGGATAGAACTTGATACGTAAGGACGTACTACAATAAAATGGTATAATCACGATACTCGTCGAAAACTGGGTGGAATCGGCTCCCTAATGGGTGCCATGATATCAAGAATAAGCGCTCATATACCACGATTGCTCGTTCTTTGTTCATGATAAGGTAGAAAGAATTAGTGTCCCTATAGAGGTACACAATCCTTAGTTGATAGCAATGGTATGGTTTCCCATTCCATTAGCTCAAGAAACATTCTCACGGTGGCTAAGAAGCATACCATGAGGGCCGGTCTACCATGTTTCTTTAGAGTGACTTGGTAATTAAAAAGTGTCATGGGTTTTAATGGTACAACCTGGTCGGCGGCCTTGAGGGATTCCAAGGCTTCACGTAGACTTACAGAGGTCTCTATGATAAAGTCACCAGTCCGAAGGAAGGAATATCCCGCGGAGGGTTCATCTATCACCGAGAAATAGTGGGGTAATCGATAAAACACCGAGAAACGTGGGACTATACTCACGGACTGGAATATAATGCCAATAGATATACCCACTGAGATGGGTTACATGAAACAACGGAAATCAGGAAGCAGGAAAATGGCGCATGGGGTAATGTCTTCATTTTATAAAATGGTGCCCTGGGCAGGGTCACTCTTTCATTAAATAAAGACTCTCCATTGAGTCGTTGTATTTAGGTTACATATCGATATATATATATATATATATATATATATATATATATATCAATTTCCAGAAGTTTTCATATATGGCAGAATGTCGCCTGTGCACACAGTCTCCTTTTCTGATTATAGCGCCCTGGTCAGGGGCGCTGTATTAAATGATGGCTGGGTGATAGTCGTTGTTCAATCATGTGAAATTTGGTCATGAACCGTAGCACTTTTCAAATAAAAATAATTCCACAGGAATGAATATCTGGTCAGGTAGAGAAAAATAGTAGGAATCAAGCAGTATACTCTTGCATTAGATTAGATGTCATGGTTCAAAGTTATTAAATTTCTAACATGTGTATTTATTAAATAACTATCAAAATAACGACTATTTACATGGTCGTTTAATTAAATAGTGCCCTATATAGGGGCGCCCTTTAACAGGAACTCAGAAACTTCACAGAAACGTACTCAATCCATGCTATAAGACCTATATGCATGCACATGCTTTGGTATTTATTAGATTGGGCTTGCACTTGAGAACACTTACCTTTCTGGGTTGTCTGGGAACGACGAACTAAGCCGAAAAAAGATATATATATAACTGCAGTAGAGGCACGGCTGAAGAAAATAACAAGAGCAGCAACAGCTCTTGATCAAGAAGCGATGAAGAGGAAGAAGCAGCAACAGGGCTTCTTCATGACTATACGTCGGTCAGCAATTACTGCAACGGCAATAGCCTCAGCAGCCACGCTCGTAGAAGGGAGTGGAAGTAGCACGGCTACTTCTCTTCTCAGCCACGGTAAACGATGATGAGGCAGAGGAATAGAAGCTCCTCTTCACGCCGTTGGTAGCAGCAGCACCGTAAGAAGGCGATGGAAAGAAAAGGAAGATGACGATGATGCCAGGGACAATACGAGCAGCAAGTCGATGCTGAAGAGTATTTTCAACCATTTTGCCCATCCGACTGGGGTAGTATTTATAGAGAAAAGGTTAGAACGAGAGCTTGGAGTTTGATCGGGAGTAATATTCCCATGGGAAGAATCCTATTGCAACTAGAATTTCCTACGTAAATAACCTACTTCGATCTGATCTTTCCTGAATCAACTACCCGTATCATAGTTCGAACAAAACACTACAGTCGGCTTCCTTAAATTTCCCTTAGGTAAATGGTGCCCAAGATAGTGTCTTCATTTCTTGAAATGGTGTCCATTCACAGGGTCTTTATTTCATTGAATAGCGCCTACTCAGAGGGTGCCCTTCTCTTCTATCCTGGCAACGAAAGTTGCTCACTACTATATGAAAATGACACCCATACAGGAGGGCTTCATTTGATGAAATGGCGCCCTAGGGAAGGGCGCCCTTTCCTTTGGCTTATTTGGTTTAGGTGCAAGGCCCATACAGGTTTAAGTGTAAGGCCCATTTGGTATGTATAAGTGGTTTATGTGTATATACATGGGTTGGGCCTTGAACATTTGCGTGGTTTTTAATCTATTTAAGATTTTTATTCCTTCCATTTACCAGGGTTGCTATAGCCGTGGTGAGCCGAGCGGGCTTATTTGAGCGATTTGGGGAAAAAGCATGATTTTGGGGTGTGAGCCGGATCTAGTGTTTTGATCGCATTTTTGGGGTTTAAATGGGTCCTCTCGGTGCTAGAGAGGTTGGGGACTAGTTTCCCCTTGTTTTTCCCTTCACATGGGTGTGAACGGGGTGTGGAATGGGGTTTCTCGCTGTTTTCGCCATTTTTGGGCTCGGGATGACCTAGCGGCCGTTCCAGTGACCGCTAGGCTGCTAGCGGTCATGTGGTGACCGCTAGGGGGTCCCTTATGTCGGTTTGTGCCTTGTGGTCTCGTGATGGACCGCTAGGGTGCCTTAGCGGTCCTGGTGAAGACCGCTAGGCTCTGCTTTGCGGTCCGAGGGTGACCGTTTATCCATGTTTTGGTCAGTTGAGATCGGTGGGGTAGCGGCCTCGCGACTGACCACTAGGCTACGCCTAGCGGTCAGGTGGATGACCGCCACCCTCTTGGCGGTCCCGGGGTGACCGCTTGAGGTTTTCGTGTTTTGGGTTCCTTGCGGTCTCGCGATAGACCACCATGCCAGCCCTTGCGGTCCAGGGGTAGGCCGCTAGGCTGTGCCTTGCAGTCCAGGGGTAGACCGCTAGGCACTATGACGGTCTAGGGAGGATCTCCACTTCATTTTCCATATTAGATGTGTTTTGTTGCGTTGTGTTGACCTCCGTCGACTCGGTTGTGACCCAGTGGTCGACCATCGGTCTTGTAGATGTCTCGGACATCCCGTGGGTTTTGTGTCCGTGTTTCTGGGTGTCTGGAGGTACCGTGTTACCTCCATAAGCATGCCTGTGGATTTGGTGGGTCCCGGTGGCGCCATGTGTTCCGAGCTTCCGTGTTCTCGCTAAATTGAGTCACTGTGTGTTGGTATGAGTGCGGTGGGGCTTCCCCGCACGTCGTGGGTTTCTCTGGAAGGTGGTTTCCGAGTGGGCCATATGTGTGGCCTTGGACTGCGAGTCCAATCAACCAGCCCGGGGCTAGAGGTTTCCCATGTATCCCTTTGATTAGGGAGTAACCCGGTGGCTTGTGGGATACCTTGGGAACCGTGTTACTGTGGTTTTATACATAGGGATAGGCTAGATTGATGGCGTGGAGCTGTCCTTGTATGACAGTCTTGACCCCGAGTCTCGTGACTCAAGGACCATTGGATTTAGTAGGTCTAGCGGGCTGTCTAGAGTCTGGTGACGTCGTGCCACCTGTTACTTCGCATTACTCATGATGGGTGCGTGCGTGGTTTTCCATGTTCACGTTTAGTGACCTCCTACTAGTCGTAGCCTTCTTACGGCACGCGTGTGCTGACCCACCCGGGAGTGGTGGAGCGGCTTACCCGAGAGAGATGGTTTTCAGGATGGTTTCCGTAGGGCCCCTCGCCTTTGCAGCCTGAGTCCGGCTGGGGGAAAAACCATCTAGAGGACCCGACCTAGAGCGGATGGATCTGTGTGTGCACACTTAGTTGGGGGCTGTTGGACCTGCGCTGACGAGCGCGACCCCAGCTAGTCCCTGTTCGTGGTACTAGTTACTGTGGTGTCTCTATCTCTGCCTGGGGCGTCGTAGCGAGACACTTGAGACGCAAACTAAGTCATCAGTGGACGCATCCGGCCTTGCTTCTGGTGGGCAGTGCTCCCGTCACGTGACGTGAGTTTCTTGTGACTTAAGTTTTCGCTTCTCGTCCGCGAGACGTGATTTTGCGTACAGTTTTCGGATGTGTTTCCGATGCCGAGGTCTAGGGGTTCCGGTGAGCATCACCGAGGGCTTTCCCCTAGACAATGTTGAGTTCCCGACAACGTGGTCATTTTTCCCAGTAGCGTGACTAGGGTGGTTCATAGTCCGGTGGTCCCCCGACTATGGGATCAGGGCGTTGGTTACCGTTCCAGTAGGAGTAGCTATAGTGCCGAGTTTTTACCGGCCACCAGTTTGCTGTTCCTGCTGCAGTTACTACTTTCCATTACCGCCGTTGTTCTCGGTTGGGGTTCTACGGGATCCCTACTGAGCCTGTGACAGGAGGCTCACCCCTACTTTTTAGGTGCGACGGTTCTTCCTCGAGGTTTGAGGATGCTGTGCTGAGGTTCTTAGTTGTCAGCTTGCCAGGCTGAGTGTTCACTTGGCGTTGGGTACGTTCTTCTGCCTTAGACTGTACTTTCTGTTGGACTGGACTCTGTTATAGTTGTTATTTAATTCTATTAATTGTTGAATTGTCTTGCTTTATTCCCTATTTCTTTGTACCTCCACACTCATTTTTAGCCCTTCCGAGCTTCGGCTCGTGGGCAGCGGGCCAGGATTCGAATGGTATCGGGTTCCTTTCCCGGTATCCGGATCTTAGGTCGTTATAGTTGGTATCAGAGCGTGGTTGTGGATGTACATGGGAATTCGAGATACTACAGTGATCAGAGTCAGTGAGGTCCAATACAGTCGGCAGCTGGCATAGGGTATTGTGCTTGTTTTTCGCTTGGTTTCTCATGTAAGAGCTTGAGTGTGCGGCATTGGCGCTGTGAAGGTGGTTACTATTTCGTTGGAGTGCCGACGTGGGGTCTGAGGATCGAGGTTGAGAGCTTTCTCTCTCATCGATTGTGGCCCCGGTTGTACTGCGTTGGGCAGAGTGTTACTGGCAGGCATGCGTTGCTGTGGTGCTGCTTTCGAGGGATTTACAGTGAGGTCAGGTGGCTGGCGTGGGTTGTTCGTGGTTAAGTGGCCGTGAGCGTGCCCTGAGGGAGCTATCATTGATTTGGCCACTCTAGCTTGAGATTTATCCAGCCCCTGAGGCGTTGAGATTGTGGTTGAGGTGTCGGAGCGGGTGCTCTGGTCAAGAATTGTGCTCGGGCGAGTGGAGGATCTTCTGTTGAGCTTATGATTTATCGAGACTGGTGTTCTTGTCATGCTCTGTGGCGTCAGGAATGACATGTCAGTACCAGTTATTTTTATGGATTTCGAGGCAGGATTAGGCAGGGATGTCCCAGTAAGTTCTTGCTCCTGCGCTTCTACGTGCGAATGGGTTGTGTTCGCCCTGGAATTGGCTTGAGATGTGAAGGGTCCGCGGAGAGTTTGGGACTCGAGGATGAGCGTTGGCGGTTGCTGATTATGGCTCGTGTTGCGGCTCTTGGCGTGGCGTGTTGCAGTTCGAGGAATTACAGTGGTGGTGCATCGAGAGATGCTATGATCGTGGTTCGACGAGACACTTGGCGAGTGTCTCGGGGGAGTTGACCTGACGAAAGTGATGGTTTTCTTGATGCTAGGAGGTGCTGTTCCCAGCATGTGCAAGGTTCGAGGTCAGGTTGAGCGTGGAGATTTTTTGCTAGTCAGAGGTGTGTTGGTTTCTCCTTTGGTTGGAGAGATTGCGTTTGGCTAAGGTTTATCGTCTTCCATCGTGTGTTCGGATTGGTTGGCCTTCATGTGCCATGAAGTCCGTGCGAGATGTGTCATGTGTTTTGGCAAGGTGGTTGCCTGTGAGAAGTGTTGCCCGTCCCCTGATGCGTAAGGGTGTTGGCGCTATTTCGGAAGGACGAGTGACGGTTGGGCGGTGTTCGTGAGAATTTACCGTTGGTGTTGTGGTTCTCGATGCGTTGAGGATTGGAGCCTATGGAGTTGCAGAGGATTGTCAGAATGGAGGATCCCGAGTTATCGTCGTGGTTGGCTGTACGTGTGGATCAGAGTGTGCGGATCGTAGCATTGGTTGCTACAGGCGGATTTCCTAAGGATGTGTAGAGCAGTGGAGGATTGGTTCCTCGATATGAGATTGTCTTCGACTGTGTGAGACGTGTTGTTGCCATGCCGTTGTTTGAGATATTATGGTCGTGGCACTGGTAGGGCAGAGTTGGGGAAATGTGTGAGTGTGGTTGCCGCATGAATACCATGTTCTTGCGTTAGAGGTTGCGTTCGCGGATGAGATCATGCTTTGGAGAAGTGGTCTCTGAGAGATTATGGGTCCCGGTTGGTGGCCATGAGTGGCAAGTAAGGTTGATCGAGCGGTCGGCCTTGGTAAGAAGTGTATTGTCTAGGGACCCGTGTGCATCGATCACGGCGTCATTGACCTGCTTGCTGTAGTAGCAGGTGGCGCTTGTCAGTTCTGGAGAAGTGTGCCGTGGATTGTAAGAGGTTGCACCCCGTGGCTCTATGGTAAGAGCGGGAGTCGGGGTTGGCAGGCGTCCTCTTGGATTAATTGACACGGAGGTTTCGATGAGCAGGACGGTGGTCGATGCCGGTGCAAGGTCCGTGCAGAGAGGTTGACGTGGAATGGTGATCCTTGGCCTGCGACTCGCGTGGGAGGATTTCCCTGTAAGACCGAGTTGAGTGACGTGAGGACCGAGGAGAGACCTTGTCACGCCCCGAACAAGGCGTGTTGGCCTAGAGAGATGGCAGACAAGAAGGGGGGTTGAATTGTCCCCTTGCCGAGATGGCAGATTTTAAAAACTTTCTTAACTGATTGCAACAGATATAAAATTAACTACGTTGATTAACTAAAACTCAAGTGAGATTAAAGATATTCTCTCAAGCTTTCCGATCACACTCGAATAGTTAATGCAACTAAACAAGGAAATTACGCTCACCTCAGATTATGGATGTAGTAGTGTGTGATAGTGCAATGAATTAAAAACCCATATAATGAACCTATGAAAAAAAAAGGGCTTGAGATGTTTTACCCGGCTCACATTTAATCCTCGAGGGATGTGAGCCGGGGTTTTATGGTGGCGGTACAAAAAAAGGGGTGGCAAGATGCGTAGGGTAAGACTCGAACTCAGGTGGCCCAATAATCGCTCAGCTCTCCGTATCACTATGCTAGATTCCCCGTTATAAAAAAAAAAAACTTGTGAAGGGAGATAGAAGAAATGTCCAAATACACAGGCAATCACACAAGATACAAAGGTTTTTAGGTGGTTCGGGATCACGACGGGCTCCCTACATCCACCCCTCACCCAACCGGGTGAGGCTTCACTACACGCTACTTTCGTAGCAACACGGGGACGAACCCCAACCACACACACGCTGCTTCCGCAGCAATACACACATGGGGACACGCCCTAAAACGCTGCCACTGCAGCACACACACACACAACGTTGGGGAACACACCCCGCACAGGAATCCCACACGGAGACGCAGCTCCGTACACACACACACAGATATATCGAAGTTCAGAGAGACAATAAAGATATACAATAAATGCTCACAGCAGTTTATAACCCAAGAAGAACATCATAAAGAGATGAATAGAAGATAAAGAATGTTTCCCCTTTGTTCTTGAAAGGCCATTTGATTGTTTTCCTTGAAGCACCGGTCAGAGGGAGTTTAATCCGCAGCTGGTTGTAGCAGTCGGTCGTCTTCTCTGAGGAAGAACTAATAAATCTTTCAAAGCCATCTCCTCTCCACCTTGTGGCCGCCCTTTTTCTTCCTTTTCTTGCAAGAATAGCAAACGTTTAACCCAAAGAATAATCTATGCTCAAATAGAAGAATAGAAATAAGAGAAGAAGATACTCCCCTCAAATCTGCTATGAAACCCTTTCATTTGGGTAGTAGGGAGCGCTGGAATGTTTGTCCGAGAAGTGGAAGCAGACCAAGGTCACAGGAGACGCACATGGTAAATCTTCAGCAAAACATGTTCAGAGACGGAAGCAGATCGGCAGAGATAGGCTTGTTGATGGCATTCTCCTTTTCTTCCTCTTCCTCCTCCAAGTAGAACAACGCCCTCACCCACGTCCTCCTTCACCTGTAGAGAATGGAAACAATGTTAGCGCAAGGGGGATATCTTCTACGAATGGAAATAGCAGCCTCTATATACCCAAAGGAAAGGAAGCATAAAAGACTTGAAAGCCCATGCCAAAACCCTTCAAAACAACACCCAATAGATAGGAGAAACCATAAGGCTATTGGGGTAAAAAGCCAAGGCAAAATGGGTTACGAAATGGGCATTTTGAAGACAATCTGGAAATCGCGATCCGGATAAACCAGAGAAAGTGTCGACTCATGGAGTCGACACTTTTCTCATCAAGTTCTGTCCCGTTATATAAAAACAGGACCCGGGTGAAAGTGTCGACTCATAGGGTTGACACTTTTCACGAGAGGTTCTGTTTTCTTTGAAAACAGACCTCCGGCCTGTAAGTGTTGACTCTAGGAGTCGACACTTGCAGCCAGAAGTGTCCAGCCAGTAGGATGGCTAGAAAGTGTCAACTCCTTGAGTCGACACTTTCTCTGACAGACGAGAAAACTACATTAAATCAAAATGAAAGGCCTAAAGCCTTCAACCAAGATTAAACCCCTATAATTAACACATGATATGCCAATAGAATGACATGCAATGAGGGGTCTTAAGAACACAAATCAAACCAGATTTAACAATGAATTTAGCAACCAAAATAAGCATGATGCAACATGAGCCTCGATTCAACAAGAGACAATTAAGCAATCAAATAAACTCCAAGGCACATGGAAATATATTCAACCATAAAGACTTGAGATTTGACAAGGAAACGTGGGAAGCTAAAAGACCATCAACAATCTTCAAGACAGTCAAGTAGAGCATGCATGACACTCATGCAAACCCAGTACATGAAAAACCATTTCAAACCCAATCAAGGTATAGATGATCAAATCCAGAGCCAAAGTCAAATTCAGAAGCAAAGTCTTACCATAGATCCATGACTTTGAGGACTATATGAACCTGCACTTAATGAAAATCCAACAACATGTCAATATTGAACCAATGTAACTGAATGCTCAATCACATTGACAAAGCTTGTTCATCCTGCTTGCTTATACATTGAAATGGAACTATGTATATGAATTTGATTCATATCCATCCAGCCAATTTAAAACTCAAGCTAGCAATCCAAAATTGCTTCATATATGTAAAAGCCAAAAACATTGTTCCAAACATCACCAAGAACAACCATGAGCTCATGGAATAGGTTACACCTTTGAAAGCACAGATGACATACCATTTATAATGCTTGAACAACTGACATGAGATCCTCAATATCTAAATGCATGAGAACACTAGAGAATCTAGTTTCAACAACGGTTCAAGCAAACCTTGACCACTTTGATATCTAGTCACGCATGAACTATAAAAGCAGTCCAGGGCAAACTGAACTCTTACATTCTAATGTAAGCAATCCAAGTTCAGTTGAATTAATTTAAGCACAATCAAACGCAATCTAAACTTAACTCATTCATAGGCAGTATGAGTAGACACAAATCCATCTAACAAGTTCAGTCCAAAGCATGCACTCACATGATTTAGAACCATCTTAAGCAATTTGATTATGCCATATGACAATCCACTGAGAGTCATAGTTTTTACATGAAATCACCAATGCAAGAGTCAACATCAAGGATATATACATGAAGGACCATGCTTCATAACAAAGTAAGAACCGAAGCTCAAGGAGCCAGGGGTCGACCGATGGGGTCAACCCATCCCAAGGAGAATGGAAAACTGCCTTAGCATTCCAATGTAATCAAATGATCTTACCAACAGACTATCATGCAATAGCAGTCATCAAACCAATACCCAACAGTCTCGTTCACAGCACGCATGAGTCAACATCAGAAATGTATCCATGAAGGACCATTGAAATTCAACCTGCAAAACAAGATATCATCATGTTAGCTTGTTTATCATGAAGATGCCATTGAACATAAAACACACAATATATTAGAATCATCAAAACCATTGTCAAAGACAACGAGGGGGCGGACAGAACCCAACAATCTCCCCCTTTTTGATGATGACAATATATTGTGACCACCAACCAAAACTCTCTCCCCATTTGACATTATCAAAAAGTGGGGGTATAAAAGAACATGAATTATGAAAAGATATTAGAAAAGCGCACGAACCCAGCAATACACCTACTATGAGAGGAAGGTGTGCAAACTAAGTACCAAGCAAGAGAATGAGACTTTATGTGCAGTTATCAGATGTGTGAAATAAGTGCTAATGCTCAATTTTTGTAAGTTTTTGCTATAGTATGACTAATTATGCACAAGTGGTATAAAGAAACTATATGCAGAATGTAAAACAAAGTTATGCACAGAATGGATTATGCTAAAAAGTACATTATTTTCCCCCAATTGTCAAGAACAACAACCAACTGACAATGGATTATTTAACATGTTATTTACAAGTACAACCTATAGATGTAACCTATGGAATGAAATATGATATGATCAGACGGATCAAGTATTCAGGCACTCAAGCATGCATAAATAAATATAGACTCATGCAAGTCCCTTCGGGACGGGTGTAAGGATAATGCAATCAATTATAGAACATGATGTGCATGTGCAATACTAAGAAGCTCGTGCTTACATAAATAAAGTACTACATTAACCATGAAAGGCGACTGATTCATAAAGGACATTCAAACAATCAAACCCAAAGTGCATATGTGAAGATTGAGCAATGAAGTTCAAGTCAATATGAAAAATCAGATTTTCTAAAGAACACTAAAAGGAACTTATCATCCATACACTTTCATACACAATGCTCGAATATTGGTAGCTACGTATGACCCCAATTTTTTAATTACTAAAAATGGTGTGACTAAACTTTTGACACGAGTTATATCCTTTGTCTCAGAGACACTTCCCGGTTACTCAGTTTCGTCACTTATCTTAACTGTGGATTTATCACTTTTCGACGCGAGTTGTATCCTTTATCTCAGGGACACTTCCCAGCTACTCAGTGGTAAATCACACTTATTTTAAATGTGGATTAGTTTCTCCTTTCGACGCGAGTTTCCTCCTTTATTCCAGGGGAGATTCCCGACTACTCGGATCTATGTTCCACTTATACGACTTTTGATAGGGTGAATAGCTCTTTCCTCACGAGATATGTGATTTTCATGTAGAGAATCAATAGTCCTCAAAAGTGTAGAGTAGAAAATAGTAATCCTTAAGATTGAATCATTATCTCAAAAAGGTGCATTTTGTGTGGGTGGTTGTATTGAATGTAAAAGATGAATTAGCCTTATCACAGTAATATCTCCCCCTAAATGTATACACGGTTAAAAAAAAAATCTCCCCCTTAATATGCCATGTAGCAAACATGTCTAAATCAATGCAATTTCATTTAACAAGGGATGAGTCATAGAAGGAGTCAAAAAGTGGTTGTATAAAGTATATACATACATTCAACCAGAGATTTTCCAATGACTTCAAGCAACTTGATTATCGGTACTTGGCGGAGAACGTAGGTTCGAAGACCACCTCACGCATAGTGAAAGCTTCTGGCTGGACAGAATCCAACCTTCCACTAACATCATTTTATATACCGATTAACCATGACATTCAAGCACAGATGTATGCAATGATATGAAAGTGTATGCATGTAACCGAGCATATGATCAAAGGCTTCCTTTATGTACAAGTATGCAAAGATGTGTATGATATGTGCATGAAAGTAAGTATGCAACCTGTGTATGCATAAGTGAACTATGTATGCACATGTGAACTATTATTTACAAAAAGTGATTAAAAGTAAGAGAACTTTAATGTTCAAACTGAAGGATTCAAGAACTGAATTATTATTTGTAAGATGTAAAATAGAGTGTATGCAAAGCTAACTTCATCACCTAATCATGTAACCTGAAGATCTCAACACTTCAAAAGTTGTCTTAATCAATAGAGCAGGAATGCAACTATTTGAATTCAATCATTTTCTATCAAGGTCTAAATTTCACCTTCTCAGATTTTTCAAAATGAACCTAACCAAAGTAAGTTCTCAAAATTAAGTCATTTTCTCTCTCACCTTGAGAGTCCTCAATTTATTAATGTTCCTTGACCTCAAGACGCCCCTGTAAAATAGATTCTCATTTTGGAGATTTGGGTACCCAAGCCATCTTGGGTCCAGAGGGGTTAGTTCTAACATGAGGAGATGTATTTCTATATCTCCTAACAAACTGATCATCATCAAATCTCATTGTGGAACAATCATCTATAGAATGACCATTCTCACCACAATAGTAACAATAAGAAAATTTTCTTTTCATGGATCACTTTTCATCATTTTTCATTAGAGAATAATTATTCATCATGTGTTCATGTTCACCACAATAATGACATGAAAAATCCTTTTTAGCAAATCATTCATCATCATTTTTCTTCATGAAACAATTTTCAAAGACATGACCATATATTCCACAATAATAACAATGAGCATTGAAGTTTTTCTTCATAGGTTTTTCAAGATGTTTAGAATCATCAACAAATTTCATTCTCGACTTCAATGTCTCATTATCATCCACTTCCATCAAAGAACAATCATACATGTCATGACCAAATTTTCTGCGGTAATAACATGAAACATTCATTCTTTTACTTGTTGCAGGATTATGTTTAACAGATGGAAGTTTTTCATGCACACAAGAACAATCAGCAACATTTTTCTATTTTTGATTTCTTTTATCACATAAGGACAATGATTCATTTAAGCTCTTGATTTCATTTTCTAGATTCAAGATATGCAGTTCAGAATTAGCAATCTCTTCTTCACATGACGTAATTTTCTCATTCAACAAAGAGTTAACAGTTTTGTAACTTGCGATATCCTGTTCTAAAACATGAGGATTTTTAAGATCATCAAAAACATGTTTTCCTTTTTCAAACATGTGGAGTTTATCAACCAATAAACTATTTCAATTTTTTAATTTCTGAATCTCTTCAGTAAGTTTTTCATTTTGAAGTTTTTCAAATGAATTTTCAGTCATGGAGGTATATTCAAGTTCATTCTTTTGAAAACTCACATTTTCATCAACCATTTTATTCATGGTTTCATTACATTCAAATTTATCATTCACGTTTTTAAAGCTTTCTATTTCATGTCTTAGCTCCTTTAACCATTCCGATTTGTCAACAGACATGCATTTTTCTTTTTCAAGGACAAGCACTTTTTCAGACATTGCTTTGTTTAGATGCTTCAACGCTTCGTTCTCCTTAGCAAGTTCAGTGCATTTTTCAGAAAGGGGGTTATCAACACACAAATTTTTAATTGTGGAACACTTGACACAAGGAGTGTTAACATGTGAACAGTCATCAAGTTTCTTTTTCAACTTTCGATTTTCAGAGCTCATGGTTTTATATCTTTCAACTAACTCATCATAAGCATACATCGATTCATCATAACTCAATTCATCTTCCTCATCAAACTCGGAGTTAGAGTTTACCTTTGAACTCTCCTCGCTTTGACGCTCAATTTCATTGTTTGTAACTAAGCAGTCACCGTCGTTGCAACTTTCTTTTTGGGCTTCGCTCAACCCGTCCCAAATTTCTTTGGCTGTCTTACAAGATAAAATAAATGGAAATTGATTAGTGTCCAAGGCAGCCTTAAGAGCATTCAAAACAAACATATTATCCGAATTTATTTTCTTATGTTCATCAGTCCACCTTAATTCATTTTTGGGTAAGACATGTGGACCATGAGAGATTAATTTCATGAGTTTCGGATCAAAGCCAGTAATCCAAACACAAAATTTTCCTAGCCATGAAGCATAATCAAAACCATCAAAGATACGAATCGAATTCAAACTAGCCATCATGAGATGATCTTTACTTCTAGACCGTGAGGTCCGCTAACTAAGATCAGAGACTGGGCTCTGATACCAATTGTTGGCCCAGAGAGATGGTGGACAAGAAGGGGGGTTGAATTGTCCCCTTACCGAGATGGCATATTTTAAAAACTTTCTTAACTGATTGTAACAGATATAAAATTAACTACGTTGATGAACTAAAACTCAAGTGAGATTAAAGATATTCTCTCAAGCTTTCCGATCTCACTCGAATAGTTAATGCAACTAAACAAGGAAATTACGCTCACCTTAGATTACGGATGTAGCAGTGTGTGACAGTGCAATGAATTAAAAACCTATATAATGAACATGTGAAGGGAGATAGAAGAAATGGCCAAAGACACAGGTAATCACACGAGACACAAAGGATTTTAGGTGGTTCGGGACCACGACGGGCTCCCTACGTCCACCTCTCACCCAACCGAGTGAGGCTTCACTACACGCTACTTTCGTAGCAACACGGGGATGAACCCCAACCACACACACGCTGCTTCCGCAGCAATACACACACGGGGACACGCCCCAAAACGCTGCCACTGCAGCACACACACACACACACACAATGTCGGGGAACACACCCCGCACAGGAATCCCACACGGAGACGCAGCTCCGTACACACACACACACGGATATATCGAAGTTCAGAGAGACAAGAAAGATCTACAATAAATGCTCACAGCAGTTTATAACCCAAGAAGAACATCATAAAGAGATAAATAGAAGATAAAAAATGTTTCACCTTTGTTCTTGAAAGGCCATTTGATTGTTTTCCTTGAAGCATCGGTCGGAGGGAGTTTAATCCGTAGCTGGTTGTAGCAGTCGGTCGTCCTCTCTGAGGAAGAACTAATAAATCTTTCAAAGCCCTCTCCTCTCCACCTTGTGACCGCCCTTTTTCTTCCTTTTCTTGCAAGAATAGCAAATGTTTAACCCAAAGAATAATCTATGCTCAAATAGAAGAATAGAAATAAGAGAAGAAGATACTCCCCTCAAATCTGCTATGAAACCCTTTCATTTGGGTAGTAGGGAGCGCTGGAATGTTTGTCCGAGAAGTGGAAGCAGACCAAGGTCGTAGGAGACGCCCATGGTAAATCTTCAGCAAAACACGTTCAGAGACGGAAGCAGATCGGCAGAGATAGGCTTGTTGATGGCGTTCTCCTTTTCTTCCTCTTCCTCCTCCAAGTAGAACAACGCCCTCACCCACGTCCTCCTTCACCTGTAGAGAATGGAAACAATGTTAGCGCAAGGGGGATATCTTCTACGAATGGAAATAGCAGCCTCTATATACCCAAAGGAAAGGAAGCATAAAAGACTTAAAAGCCCATGCCAAAACCCTTCAAAACAACACCCAATAGATAGGAGAAACCCTAAGGCTATTAGGGTAAAAAGCCAAGGCAAAATGGGTTACGAAATGGGCATTTCGAAGACAATCCGGAAATCACGATCCGGATGAATCAGAGAAAGTGTCGACTCATAGAGTCGACACTTTTCTCATCAAGTTCTGTCCCGTTATATAAAAACAGGACCCGGGTGAAAGTGTCGACTCATAGGGTCGACACTTTTCACGAGAGGTTCTGTTTTCTTTGAAAATAGACCTCCGGCATGTAAGTGTTGACTCTAGGAGTCGACACTTGCAGCCAGAAGTGTCCAACCAGCAGGATGGCTAGAAAGTGTCGACTCCTTGAGTCGACACTTTCTCTGACAGACAAGAAAATTACATTAAATCAAAATGAAAGGCCTAAAGTCTTCAAACAAGATTAAACCCCTATAATTAACACATGATATGCCAATAGAATGACATGCAATGAGGGGTCTTAAGAACACAAATCAAACCAGATTTAATAATGAATTTTAGCAACCAAAATAAGCACGATGCAACATGAGCCTCGATTCAACAAGGGACAATTAAGCAATCAAATAAACTCCAAGGCACATGGAAATATATTCAACCATAAAGACTTGAGATTTGACAAGGAAACGTGGGAAGCTAAAAGACCATCAACAATCTTCAAGACAGTCAAGTAGAGCATGCATGACACTCATGCAAACCCAGTACATGAAAAACCATTTCAAACCCAATCAAGGTGTAGATGATCAAATCCAGAGCCAAAGTCAAATTCAGAAGCAAAGTCTTACCATAGATCCATGACTTTGAGGACTATATGAACCTGCACTTAATGAAAATCCAACAGCATGTCAATATTGAACCAATGTAACTGAATGCTCAATCACATTGACAAAGCTTGTTCATCCTGCTTGCTTATACATTGAAATGGAACTATGTATATGAATTTGATTCATATCCATCCAGCCAATTTAAAACTCAAGCTAGCAACCCAAAATTGCCTCGTATATGTAAAAGCCAAAAACATTGTTCCAAACATCACCAAGAACAACCATGAGCTCATGGAATAGGTTACACCTTTGAAAGCACAGATGCCATACCATTTATAAAGCTTGAACAACTGACATGAGATCCTCAATGTCTAAATGCATGAGGACACTAGATAATCCAATTTCAACAACGGTTCAAGCAAACCTTGACCACTTTGATATCTAGTCACGCATGAACTATAAAAGCAGTCCAGGGCAAACTGAACTCTTACATTCCAATGTAAGCAATCCAAGTTCAGTTGAATTAATTTAAGCACAATCAAACACAATCTAAACTCAACTCATTCACAGGCAGTATGAGTAGACACAAATCCATCTAACAAGTTCAGTTCAAAGCATGCACTCACATGATTTAGAACCATCTTAAGTAATTTGATTATGCCATATGACAATCCACTGAGAGTCATAGTTTTTACATGAAATCACCAATGCAGGAGTCAACATCAAGGATATATACATGAAGGACCATGCTTCATAACAAAGTAAGAATCAAAGCTCAAGGAGCCAGGGGTCGACCCATGGGGTCGACCGATCCCAAGGTGAATGGAAAATTGCCTTAGCAGTCCAATGTAATCAAATGATCTTACCAATAAACTATCATGCAATAGCAGTCATCAAACCAATACCCAACAGTCTCATGCACAACACGCATGAGTCAACTTCAGAAATGTATCCATGAAGGACCATTGGAATTCAACCTGCAAAACACGATATCATCATGTTATCTTGTTTATCATGAAGACACCATTGAACATAAAACACACAATATATTGGAATCATCAAAACCATTGTCAAAGACAACGAGGGGGCGCACAGAACCCAACAAGGTGGAGTTATCAAGGTGTGAACAGTTATATGGACAGGTCGATCAAGAGACTCAGATGATGAGTATGAACAACAAATGGATAAAATCACATCTTTATTACATAATCTGATATTTCTAACAAATATCCTTCAAGGACTTATAATACTATTCAAACTCGATACATTTATTTATAAGTAGACAGACTGGGAAAAGAAATTTATTAAAAACTATCATCACTCTCATCACTCCAGCCCATTCCCATCATCTTCAAGATTTCCTGAAAATTAACAACAATACACAGGGTGAGCTAGAAAGCTCAGTAGGACTTATATCTCTTTACCAGGTCACTTTAAGTAATTAGCATTTTGGATCATCTATATGCTCTCGAATAAAATAAGTAATAAAACAAATAACAATTAGAGAACAAGAGCAGGAGTGAAGAATTTCAAGAGTAGATATTGTAGAACTCAAGTGTAAACATGAAGATCAATAACAAGTATAGAATTGTAAATATGGCCATATAACAAGGATATTAACCATTCTGGTCAAACATGTCATGTATAGGAAGTTAAGCATGTAACGGGTCAAGCATGTAATAAGTGTGATGTGACACCACCTTGGGGTGGTAGTCACGAGGTCAATGCACCTTGGACCTATGACTCGCAAGCAAACAACTTTGACGATGAAATTACTCGGGCGGGCTCACTCGCGTAGCGGTCACTATTGCACGTGGGCAAATTGGCGATGGTGGGAGGGTCCAAAGTGGGACCTTGACGTTCCAAGGCTTGGCTTCGCTATGGCTGACCCCCTAAGGGCCTGGGATACCCGATTTTGTGGGCGGCCAGCATGCCAAATGCGTGGGTTGTAGGGTCGATCTCACCTCACTCCGCGGTGGCCACTCAATTAGAGGGAAAATTTGGATCGGGCGCTCACTTACCGTCCGACGAAGCTAAAGACAATACTAACTAAGTAAAAGTAAACCAGTGAGGGATGTGTCCCGGAGCTCACCTGATCGGTGTGAGAACACCAATCCCGGCCGAAGACGAGGGCGAGCGGGGAGGCGTTGGCATGCACCCGTACGCCGCGTCGGTGTAGCTTCGGATGGCGACCTGCTAATACATGCACTACGCCCCTTGCAAGGGGGTTGGACTAGGGGTGGGGAATTGGATTACAACCAAAATATATCTCCACGCAGGGAGGGGCGCTCAGTCGGCCAGGCGGGGAGGGGAAAAGCCGAACTAGAAACTAAACAGACTGCAGATGTCGGTTTTGCCCGCTCGCTGGAACAGGGGATAGACAGGTGGTGTTGCTATCTCTGCAGCCGCTCCCGAGGTCTGTTGTCGACGAGACTAGTGGCAAAAGTTTCTGGGTTGGCCCAGGAGGATGTCTGAATTTTGGTAGGAATTCTGGTGGCCGGCGTTGGTCGGGGAGGGGCCGTGAGCAGAGACTCTGTTCTCTGGTTCTGACTGTCTCAACGCCAATGTAGCAGGAAGAAGTGGTCACCACGGGTGCTCTCGAACTCCGATTAGAGCGTGGATGGAGTCGTTGGAATCGTTGTTGAGTCCTCTTCGAAACGAGACCTGCAAAGAAGCCATAGAGTATAGGAGCAGATTGGGAGAGCCCAAATAGTGGACATGGGTCGGTTCAGTCCAAGAGGAGATAAAAATGCGCACCTGGGGAAGAAAAATGAGAAAACACAGCTCCGGATGCCTAACGGGGAGCCGCTTCTTGTTACTGGAAGGAGACCCATTGTAGAAGATCTCAGCCAAGCCCCGCTGCCAGATCTTCAGGAGGTTGGCCGTGGGAGACTCTGCAACTAGCTTCTGGCTGACTGCCTGGGAGTAACTGCGCAGTTTTGGGGAGATCGGCTCCTCTGGACAGTCTCGAAGTCGGATGTAGGCGAGACCACCACGCCTGGAAAGACGCTTCGAAGAGATTTTCAGCAATGTAAGGCTTGCCACTAGGAGATGCGCGATGGAGATGTGGCCGGCTCTGCAATTGGGCGCTCCTCTGCTGCTTGCTGACTGATAACTGCAGGTTGAAGAAGATAGGGTGGAAATGGTGTAGATGAGAGGGGGAAATGGAGAGGATGGGTGTGGGGGTGGCCCCTGACTGTTAGGGGGGTCAATGGGGGGTCTATCCAGGCTAGGAGAGGGGGAAAATGGGGCTGGGTGATGGAGTTTGCAGTGGGTGAGAGAGGAGTTACGAATTTGGGATGGGTGGGAGAGAGGGAAGGATAGATCTATCTCCTAGGTTTGAAAATGGACTAATGGGGTGTTAATGGGGGCTTTGGGGATGGGAAGGGTTGTGTTGGGGAAGGGAAGGGTGCTTCGGGAGTGGGGAATTCTCCCTTGGGGGATGAGAGGGGTGCTTGGGGAAGGGGAATGGGTGGTTGGTGGTTGGGAGGTGGGGTGAGGATTGGTGGAGAATCTCTTGGGGTTGGGGTGGAGAAATGGAGGGGTGTGGGGACTTGGGAGAGAGTTATTAGGGGAGGGGAAGTGAGAGAAAGTGGTTGGGAGGGGTAGGAGAGAGAAAAATGGGGCGAACCCCTTAGAGAGAGAGAGATAATGAGAGAGAGGGTGAAGAGAAATTTTTGTGGAGGAGAGAAAGACTTGAGATTTTCTTCTATTAAAATGATTCATTAAAAGTTGTTACATATGAGGGGAGTGGGGGCCTATTTATAGGCTTACATAATTCCATATGACCAAACTAACCTTGACCAAATGCACTAATGACAAGACAAGTCCAAGGGAGGGGCGCCCCTGGGCCTAGCCCACTAGTTGGGTCTAATGGACTATCAAACTGACACATTAACCTATTAACTGACTCAAATAAAGAAAGATTACACATCTGTGACTCAAATAAAATGAAAATTACATGCTACTGCTCAAAATTAAGTGATGGAGATGATGATGCGCCGATGGCGAGCAATCGGAGTCTCAAAAAGATGGAGTGGCTGGGGATGTCCCCATCATACCCCCGGGGTGGGGAGAACTCGACCCCATCGAGTGTGGGTCCACCGGGGTAGTCGTACACCAAAGCGGATCCGGGCGAAGAACGTCTTCCCAACTCAACCCTACGTCCGTAGTCGAGGGATGGCTCTTCCACTTCTTAGGATAGCGCGAGCACACCCTCTTCCAAGCGATGGTACCTTGCTTATCTAGTATCGCCTCCATGTGCTCACGTCGGGCTCTCAGGCTGATATGTGGAGGCTCTCCGGTGGGGTCACTCACAAAGGTAAGTGTAGGCTCAAGATGCTTACTAGGTTCCACCGCGGGGCCCTCATAGGGTGCTAGATCCGCCACACGAAAAGTCGGGTGTATCTCAGAATTCTTTGGTAAGTTCAAACCAAAAGCATGTTTGCCAATGCCACTCAGAACTCGGGAAGGTCCAAGTCCTTGTGCCCTCAGTTTGGAGATAGCCCTAGGGTAGAGCCACTCCAATGTCACCATTACCAAGTTGCCTACTTGGAATCCCAAGTGGCGCTTACGAGCTGTTGCCCGCTCTTTGTGATCCTCACCGCTCGTTGCTAGATGCTTGCGTGAATGCGTATGCCATGCACTACGATGCGGTGTTGGTGTTAAAAGTATGGTGTGCAAAGGTGGACCGGGGCAGCCAAATGTAGACCGATCATACTTTGATGCCATGAAGACTGTGACAGACTTAGGAGGGCCGGGACATCCATAGATGAACCTATCATGCATGGGTGTGACAAATGTCAGGGGACCTGGACATTTATGTATGCTCCTTTCATGCTTAAGACTCATTATGAATAAAGGTGGCCCATTACATCCGAATATGGTCCTCTTATGCTTCCTACTTGACATGTGGGTGATGTGAATGAATGTACCCGACTTATGAATCATGTCAAGTGGTGTGGTACGCCTAGACACATGTATACTTATCCCAAAGGTGACTTCCATGTGCATAGATGTGGGATGACCTTTGAACTTCCATGTGAAAGGGTCGAAGGGATCTAGGAAGGTGGATATGGGGTGGGGCATTTCCTTAATCTCAAGGTGGGTGTTGCCTAAGGTCATGGCTCCTTTGGTGTTACATGGGTTATAGATGAGGTGAGCTTGGCCTAACATGGTGGGTAAAGGTAGGAAAGGGGTGGTGGGTAAGGTGGTTGGGTCACATGGGTTCCACGGTTCCCATTGGAAGGGATCGTGAAAAGGGTTACCAAGGGGGAGGGGCCTTATGTCCTCAAGATCCTCAAATGGTGGTGGGTCATCCTCCTCTAATGAAATAATTGGGCCGAAGTTCTTGGTGGGTGGGTCGGCCATGAGGGGAGGGTTTGGCTTTCTACCCGATATAAGAAGCTCCAAATTGAGGAGAAGGTTGGGCTCATCGGGTGTGGGGAGGAATAGAATGAGGTCACTAGTGTAGCAACCAATGGTGTATACCGAGGTGATGGACCCGACACATAGGCGTAGGAGGTCAAGACTCCTTGGTTGGTTGTCTATTGTGGTCAATATACTGGTCAACTCCATTTGCCAAGCTAAGCCCATGAGAAGTTCCCCTAGGTTCTGTACTTGGTGAGAGGATTGGATGGTGGTGTGATAGGAGAAGATGGGCACTATGGGGAGGTGTCGCTCCAAGGAAGGGTGGGCCATGATCGGGTGAGCTGGGCTCTCTTTTAACCATCTAGCCAAGGATCCACTTATGATGAGTTCACTCCCAACTAGAGGAGAGGGCATAGAGTGAAGATCGTAATGCAAGGCTTTGTCCTCATCTTGGGCATGTGTTTCTTTCAAAGTGGGGATTGGACCCGGGGTGTTCACCACTATGGGGTCGGGTGTCGGGATTAAGGGTTCCTCTACCAAGGAGGTGAGAAGGTCCTTTGTGGGTGGGGTGATGATGATCGGTGCATGGTGTATCTGGGGTGGTGAACGAGGTCGGACTTGGGTTGGGTTTGGGAGTGGAAGCAGTGGTGGCCTAGGTTGGGGTAGGATTGGGGTTGGAAGTGGAAGGTGGGTTGAGTGAGGGGGTTTGGGTTGATTGGGTTTGGGGGGGGGTGTTCTTTTGAGGGGACAATGGAGGGGTAGTGGTGGGGACCATGGGGGCTTGTGGGATACAGGTTTGGTGGGGGATTTTGGGTTGGGGGGTGGTGGTCGTCATGGGGTAAACCGGGTTGGTTAAGGCTCTCTTGCCCCTGGGATCGGTCGGTTGTGGTGGGGTGGAAGTGGGGGTCATAGGGACTTGAATAAGGTGGGTTGTGGAATTAGGTTTTGGTTGCATTATGGGGAATTGGGGAATTGAAGTATTGGATTGGCCGGGTGGAGATGGTGGAGTTGAAGTGCTCCTTGGGCTTTGGTGATCCGAGTAGACGGGAGAAGGTCGGGGAGTGTAGACTTTCCTAAGTTCAGATTTCATGTTTTCCCATGTGTTAATAGGCTCTTGCCTCATAACCTTCCTTAAACATTCAATGAGCTGCCACCTATCCTTGGCATGGCACACAAGCCGACTCTTGGCAAGGTAGATTCTCATGGATTCAGTCATTGGATTCCTCTTAAAGTATTTGTCCATATTTTTCTCCCACTCTAAATATGCACTAGGGTGGTACCCGTCAAAGATAAGGTCCTCAAATAGGACTATGTCCAAAGGGGTGTCAATCGGACCCTTGTGGAGGGCCGAGTGGGACAGATGCGACCAATATGAAGTAGCCATGCTAGTGGGCAAGGTTGATGCACCGGGAGATGAATGCAAATGCGCCCTAGGATCAACTTGCGGAGAGACAAGTTATGAACTTGCTCTGATACCACTTGATGTGACACCACCTTGGGGTGGTAGTCACGAGGTCAATGCACCTTGGACCTATGACTCGCAAGCAAACAACTTTGACGATGAAATTACTCGGGTGGGCTCACTCGCGTAGCGGTCACTATTGCACGTGGGCAAATTGGCGATGGTGGGAGGGTCCAAAGTGGGACCTTGACGTTCCAAGGCTTGGCTTCGCTATGGCTGACCCCTAAGGGGCTGGGATACCCAATTTTGTGGGCGGCCAGCATGCCAAAGGCGTGGGTTGTAGGGTCGATCTCACCTCACTCCGCGGTGGCCACTCAATTAGAGGGAAAATTTGGATCGGGCGCTCACTTACCGTCCGACGGAGCTAAAGACAATACTAACTAAGCAAAAGTAAACCAGTGAGGGATGTGCCCCAGAGCTCACCTGATCGGTGTGAGAACACCAATCCTGACCGAAGATGAGGGCGAGCGGGGAGGCGTGGGCAAGCACCCGTACGCCGCGTCAGTGCAGCTTCGGATGGCGACATGCTAATACATGCACTACGCCCCTTGCAAGGGGGTTGGAGTAGGGGTGGGGAATTGGATTACAACCAAAATATACCTCCACGTAGGGAGGGGCGCTCAGCCGGCCAGGCGGGGAGGGGAAAAGCCAAACTAGAAACTAAACGGACGGTGGATGTCGGTTCTGCCCGCTCGCTGGAACAGGGGATAGACAGGTGGTGTTGCTATTGCTGCGGCCGCTCCTGAGGTCTGTTGTAGATGAGACCAGTGGTAAAAGTTCCTGGGTTGGCCCAGGAGGATGTCTGAATTTTGGTAGGAATTCTGGTGGCCGGCGTTGGTCGGGGAGGGGCCGTGAGCAGAGACTCTGTTCTCTGGTTCTGACTGTCTCAGCGCCAATGCAGCAGGAAGAAGTGGTCACCACGGGTGCTCTCTAACTCCGATTCAAGCGTGGCTGGAGTCGTTGGAATCGTTGTTGAGTCCTCTTCGAAACAAAACCCGCGGGGAAGCCAGAAGATATAGGAGCAGATTGGGAGAGCCCAAATAGTGGACATGGGTCGGTTCAGTCCAAGAGGGGATATAACTGCGCACCTGGGGAAGAAAAATGAGAAAACACAGCTCCGGATGCCGAATAGGGAGCCGCTTCTTGTTACTGGAATGCGACCCGTTGTAGAAGATCTCAGCCAAGCCCCGCTGCCCGATCTTCAGGAGGTTGGCCATGGGAGTCTCTGCAACTGGCTTCTGGCTGACTGCCTGGGAGTAACTGCACAGTCTGGGGAGATCGGCTCCTCTGGACAGTCCCGAAGTCGGATGTCGGCGAGACCACCACGTCTGGAAAGATGCTTTGAAGAGCTTTCCAGCAATGTAAGACTTGCCACTTGGAGATGCGCGATGGAGATGTGGCCAGCTCTGCAACTGGGCGCTCCTCTGCTGCTTGCTGACTGAGAACTGCAGGTTGAAGAAGATAGGGTGGAAATGGTGTAGATGAGGGGGGAAATGGAGAGGATTGGTGTGGGGGCGGCCCCTGACTGTTAGGGGGGTCAATGGGGGGTCTATCCAGGCTAGGAGAGGGGGAAAATGGGGCTGGGTGATGGAGTTTGCAGTGGGTGAGAGAGGAGTTACGAATTTGGGATGGGTGGGAGAGAGGGAAGGATAGATCTCTCTCCTAGGTTTGAAAATGGACTAATGGGGTGTTAATGGTGGCTTTGGGGATGGGAAGGGTTGTGTTGGGGAAGGGAAGGGTGCTTGGGGAGTGGAGAATTCTCCCTTGGGGGATGAGAGGGGTGCTTGGGGAAGGGGAATGGGTGGTTGGTGGTTGGGAGGTGGGGTGAGGATTGGTGGAGAATATCTTGGGGTTGGGGTGGAGTAATGGAGGGGTGTGGGGACTTGGGAGAGAGTTATTAGGGGAGGGGAAGTGAGAGAAAGTGGTTGGGAGGGGGAGGAGAGAGAGAATGGGTGAACCCCTTAGAGAGAGAGAGAGATAATGAGAGAGAGGGTGAAGAGAAATTCTGGTGGAGGAGAGAAAGACTTGAGATTTTCTTCTATTCAAATGATTCATCAAAAGTTGTTACATATGAGGGGAGTGGGGGCCTATTTATAGGCTTACATAATTCCATATGACCAAACTAACCTTGACCAAATGCACTAATGACAAGACAAGTCTAAGGGAGGGGCACCCCTGGGCCTAGCCCACTAGTTGGGCCCAATTGACTATCAAACTGACCCATTAACCTATTAACTGACTCAAATAAAGAAAGATTACACATCTATGACTCAAATAAAATGAAAATTACATGCTACTGCTTAAAATTAAGTGATGGAGATGATGATGCGCCGATGGCGAGCAACCAGAGTCTCAAAAAGATGGAGTGGCTGGGGATGTCCCCATCAAAGTGAATTGCCTAGTTCAATCTTGCATGTCAATTGGTGCAATGTCACACCTGATCATTCAACTCCCTCGGGCACAAGTACTTTCAGGCTTTACTCGCCTAGGATCAGATCATGGCCCCCATTTTTGTCAGGCATTAAGTATCAGGTGGATCAAAGTCCCATGTAATTTCTAGAATAATTCATTTATAATTATGGCCAATTCAAGTTTCAAGAAAAACTTAAGAAGCGTAGTGTAGCACATAACTAGTCATTTAGTTATGGAGGACTCTAGAGATGGCCCCTACAGGCTCAAGAGGTGGCTCCCATTATGTAGCTCTTTCCGCCATTCTGGCCTCAAGAGGTGGCTCCCATAACATAGCACTTTGCCCTGTATGGCACTTAGCTCCTACACTCCAAAATGGTAGTTTATGGCTAAAGTACAGATCTAGCAAAATTTCTATTTCCAAAGACATGTAGTATGAATAAAAGGCATGTAGTATGAAGAATGAATGAAGTTTATAAGAGAAGTTTAAGGATGATTTAAGGCATCATGTTTAATGACATTAAGGCAATAAAGAGAATGAACTGCCGGTCAAGGCGCGGTCAACTCTCGCGGAAAATCTTGTAAAATAAGTTTAGATCAAGTGTTTCTCAGTCGGATAATTAGCAGAAAACCAAAGAAAACGCGGCCAGGTAAGAGGTGGGACAGTGGGAGGCTCCCCTCATATTCACGAGGTCCTAACTAAGTAACCACTTATCCACTTAAAGTATTTGCCCGTGGACCTCTAGCCTTAGACACCAGTCTTTCTTGGTAAACTTGCTAGCTACACGATTTTTCGGAGACACGAAAATATATGTAAATCGAACGGAAATCATTCTTGTATATTCTAACATGTTCATTTGTGAAAGAATTTTAATGAAGGAAAATACATTGAAAAAAGATGTCAAGCTTCCAATTGCATAAGAAGTTGAAAGGAGATGTCAAGCTTTCAGACAGAGCTTAGATAAAAGAGATAGGGTCAATCATGTATAGGAATTGTACGAAAATTAGAGCATAGTTGTTTGAACAATTAACGATAGCTTTACGAGTTCATTCACCTAGTCAATTTAAGTTTTGAAATAACGCACATAAACGAGGTAAATCGGGCGTGCTTACCGTATTCAAATCATGATCTATATGTGATCCATGTTATTGAAACACGTTATGATAATGAAAACTCTCATTTTTGAAATTTAAATCTTAAAATAAGCCATAAATACATGATCATGAAAAATTTACATAGAATCAAAATACTCATGCAAAGAAATATATATTGAGATCTAATTAAGTTTTCGCCTGAGAGAAAACCTACATAGTTGAAGATCTAAGAAGAAGAAGTTTAAGAACGAAGAATGCTTTCGAACACTCCTCTAAGTTCGAGCTTTCTCCCTCTCTTTAGCCAGTAATTTCTCCCAATAGATTTGTGCTTTGAGTAGACAAGAGCTAAGCCCTATTTATAGGCCAAAATCCCTCACCTAATTTTCCTATTTTACCAACTTTGTTACTATTACATCAACCTTGTTACTATTACACCAACTTTGTTACTAGTACACCAACTTTGTTTCTATTACACCAACTTATGTTAAAAATTAATTCTAACATGTGAATGTTAAAATAAATCTCCCCTTTATGACATAATCAATGACCTCATTTATTCAATGATGTAAGAATGACCTCAACCATTAATTAGGATTAGATTAATGGTAATAATTTTCTCTTAAATTGGATGCTACAGTAATGCTACAGTACCGACGTCTTCGTCTTCTCAGAATCATACCGTGAATCTCGTCGTTCGTGTTAGCAAGTGGGATAGGGTTCTTGTTTATGTATTCTATACTTTAAAATACATAACGGAAAAATATTCATAATTTATTTTATTTTCATCTTTCATTATTTCTTTTTGCATATAAATGCATATAACAATTTTCGAGTTGCTACATCCTCCCTCACTTAAAAAGAATTTGGTCCTCCAAATTCACTTGATTCATTACAAAATAAGAATAGTTCTAACAATACTAACTTGAAAATAATTCTGGATACTTCTTCTTAATCGCATCCTCCAATTCTCAAGTGACTTCCTCTTATCCACGATGGCCCCATTGGATTTTAACCATTGGTATTACTCTATTCCTTAGTTGATGCAATTTTTGGTCTAGTATCTTGATGGATTTTTCTTCATAAGTTAAATCCTTTTTCAGTATCAGATCATCATGTTGGATCACTTGTGAAGGATCATAGACATACCTCCTCAGCATTGATACATGAAAAACATCATGCACTCCTGCTAACTTCGGGGGGAAAGCTAGTATGTATGTTACTTCTCCAACTCTATCAAGGATCTCAAAAGGACCAATAAATCTTGGACTTAACTTTCCTTTGATTCTGAGTCTTTGGATTCCTCGAGTAGGTGATACCTTCAAGAAGACATGGTCACCGATTTGAAATTTCAAATCTCTTCTTTTATTATCAGCATAACTCTTTTGTCGAGATTGGGCAATTTTTAGTCGGTCCCTAATCATCTGGATATTTTGAGTAGTATCTTGAATCATATCAGGACCTACTAACTGCTTCTCCCCAATCTCATCCCAACATATGGGTGATCTACAACTTCTACCATATAAAGCTTCAAAAGGTGCCATTTGAATACTTGATTGGTAGCTATTATTGTAGGAGAACTCAATCAATGGTAAATGTTCATGCCAAGTACCAACAAAATCTATCATGCACACTCTAAGCATGTCCTCTATGATTTGATTAGTTCTTTCTGTCTGACCATCTATCTGAGGGTGAAAAGCTGTACTAAAATTTAATCTCGTTTCGAGTGAAGATTGCAATCCCTTCCAAAAGTGAGAAGTAAATCTAGGATGTCTATTAGAAATTATAGATGAAGGAATGCCATGCAATTTTACCACTTCCTTGATGTATAAAGCTGCCAGTATATCTACCGTCCACTTACTTTTGATGGGTAGTAAGTGAGCAGACTTGGTTAATCGGTCCACTATTACCCAGATTGCATTAAGTCCTCCTCTAGTTTTGAGCAATCCCATAATGAAATACATACCAATACTTTCCCACTTCCACTCCGGTATTTCCAGAGATTTCAATTTACTAGCAGGTCTGAGATGTTTTACCTTTACTTGTTGACATGTCAAGCAACGGCTCATAAACTCAGCCACTTCTCTTTTCATATTTGGCCACCAAAAATTTCTTTTCAAATCTTGGTACATTTTAGTGGCTCCTGGATGAATAGTATACTTGGATTGGTGCGCTTCTTCCATTATATTCTTCTTGATTTTGTAACTATTAGGCACACAAGTTCTTCCTCGAAATAATAATCTCTCATCATTTGTCAGTTAAAAATCAGGTCTTTGGCTCAAATTTCCAGAAATTTCAACTAATAAAGGATCGTTACCTTGTTGCTCTTTTATTTCAGAGAACATTTCAGGTTGTACCCTTACATTGGCAACCAAGACTCGTTCCTCCTTTGGTTCCACATTTAAATTTAATCTTGTAAATTCCTCCAATAATCGCCATTCATTAATCATCAAACTTGATAATAGAGCCCTCAGCTTTCTACTAAGAGCATCAGCCACAACATTACATTTTCCAGGATGGTATTGAATAGAAAAGTCAAAATCTTTTAAATATTCTAACCATCTTCTTTGTCTCATGTTGAGCTCCTTCTGAGAAAATAGATATTTTAAACTCTTATGGTCAGAATAGATAATGAACTGCTCACCATATAAATAATGCCTCCATATCTTTAGACCAAAGACTACTGCGGCTAATTCTAGATCATGCACATGGTAATTAACTTCGTGGGTCTTCAGTTGTCTAGATGCATAGGATATCACCTTGCCTTGTTGCATTAATACACAACCTAGGCCAATTCCCGAAGTATCAGCATATACCTCGAATCCTCCTCCCACAATAGGCAGAGTAAGAACATGTGCAGTTGTCAAGCGCTCCTTTAGTGTTTAAAAACTCTTCTCACATTCCTCAGCCCATACATAGGAATTTTCCTTCCTTGTTAGTCTAGTCAATGGCATGGCAATTTTAGAGAAGTCTTTGATGAATCTCCTATAGTAACCGGCCAATCCTAGAAAATTTTGGATTTCGATCACATTTGTAGGCCTTTCCCAGTTATTGACAGCTTCTACCTTTGAAGGGTCAACAGAAATACCTTCCTTAGAGATCACATGACCGAGAAATTAAACTTCTTCTAATCAAAATTCACATTTGCTCAATTTAGCATACAATTGATTCTCTTTTAATATCTGCAAGGTAATCCTCAAGTGTGCTTCATGTTCTTCCTTGGTTTTAGAGTGGATCAATATATCATCAATAAATACCACCACAAATTGGTCTAAATAGTGTTGGAACACACTATTCATAAGTTGCATAAAGGCTGCAGGTGCATTAGTCAGCCCAAAAGGCATGACAACAAATTCATAGTGTCCATATCTACTCCTGAATGTTGTCTTATAAATATCTTCTTCATTGATTCTCAGTTGATGATAACCCGACCTGAGGTCAATCTTAGAGAAATAATGAGCTCCAGAGATTTGATCAAATAGTTCATCAATTCTTGGTAGAGGGTACTTATTCTTGATAGTCAATTGGTTCAACTACCTATAGTCAATGCATAGCCTCATAGATCCATCCTTCTTCTTCACAAAAAGAACAGGTGCTCCCCAAGGTGATGTACTAGGTCTGATGAATCCCTTCTCTAATAATTCCATCAGTTGCTCTTTCAGTTCCTTCAGCTCAGTAGGTGACATTCTATAAGGAGTTTTGGATGCAGGGGCTGCTCCTCGTATCAAATTGATTGAGAGTGAAACTTCTCTCTCAGGTGGTATGCCAGGTAATTCCTCAGGAAATACATCAGGATATTCCTAGCAATAGATATTTCTTCCATAATGGGTTTCATGAGTTCGGTTATAAGGACAGAATCCAAAAATGCAACACATCCTTTCTTTATCATTTTTCGAGCTTGAAGGGCAGAGATGAGAAGAGGGTGTCTAGGATAACTATTTCTAGAGAAAGATAGTTCAGGATATCCTGATTCACCAAAGGTTACACTTCCTCACCTGTAATCCACCTTAGCATTATACTTGGCCAGCCAGTCAGCACCTAAGATTACATCATAACCCTTCATGTTCATGTATATCAAATCAATGACTAAGTTATGACCACTAATCAACACTTCACTAGAGGGAAAATAATGTTTAAGCTTAGTGCTTGCTCCTAAAGGTGTGAAAATAACAAGTTCAATTTTCAAAGGAACATGTTTTTCATATAAGGTGGTAGCAAAATTCTGGGATATGAATGAATGGGTAGCTCTAGTATCAAATAGAACAAAAGTAGCTCTAGAATTGATGGTGAGAGTACCTTCCACCACTCTTCCTTCTTCAGTAGGTGTAGGTTCTATCAGAGCTTGGAGCCTTCCTTGACGTCTTGGTCCTTCTTGAGTTTTCTTCTCCGATGGAGATTCCTTCATATGGGGACAATCGAAAATGCGATGATCCCTACTTCCACAGCGCAAGCATGCTCCCTTCTTTCTCCAGCACTCTTCAGTCTTGTGGCCAATCTTGTCATAATACTTGTAGATATCTTTTGAAGATGTATAAGGGATGGCTTGCCTATTTCCATCTCGAGGCCTTTTGTCTTATTGAGGGATTTTTCCTTCATTTGGCCTCTTCTTTCCAAATGTTGGTTTAAAGTTTCCGGCGCCAATGACTTGTTCTTTCATGACTCTCCCCTTGATTCTATCCTCCATCTCCATGGCATCTTCTAGCAGTTGGGCCTTCCGGACCATCTCGGCATATGTTTGGATGTCCATAGGTGCCAATTGGGGAATGTATTGGGGCCTTAGCCTATTCATGAATCGCTTGGCCTTCATTCTCTCTATATTAATGAGGTGTGGAGCATAACAAGCCAGTTGAAAAAATTGGGCACTATATTCAGCTACAGAGAGACTTCTTTGTTTAAGGGTGGCAAATTCTACTGCCTTCTTTTCCTGGACTCTCTTCGAGAAATACTTGCCATTGAAATATTCTAGAAATTCCTCCCAAGTGATATGGGGATCGAATAAGGTCGCCTCCACGGATTCCCACCAAGCTCTTGCATCCCTTTCCAATTGAAAAGTTGCAAGCAAAACTCTATCTTGATCCGAGCATTGCATGACTCAGAATATTCTTTCTATCTCCTTGACCCAATGTTCAGCTTCATCTGGGTCAGTAGAACTGTTGAATCTCGGGGGATTCATGTTCCTAAAGTTGTGGTGCAGGTCTCCCGCACCATGGAGATTAACTCCTCCTTGAGCCACTTGTTGTAAGGCTTGAGTTATCCCTTGGACGGTCCTTTACATTTCTCTCCATTGAGCACGCTCAGCGGCCATTTTCAATAGCTAAGAATTTCTGCAAAATAAGCTATGAAGATTAAATGTCTTATTAATACATATCTTAATATCTTGCCCAAGTCTCTATCCAATCTCACGGGTCAAGTATAGCTATCCATTATCCTATAGTGTGAAGAACCTAGGGTTTTCAATAACTAGGCCTTGATGCCCTAGACTCTTTTTAACCATAGGCTCTGATACCAACTAAACTGTCACGCCCCGAAGAAGGCGGAATTATCAAGGCGTGAACAATTATATGGGCAGGTCGATCAAGAGACTCAGATGATGAGTATGAACAACAAATGGATAAAATCACATCTTTGTTTCATAATTTGACATTTCCAACAAATATCCTTCAAGGACTTATAATACTATTCAAACTCGATCCATTCATTTATAAGTAGACAGACTGGAAAAAGAAATTTATTAAAAACTATCATCACTCTCATCACTCCAGCCCATTCCCGTCATCTTCAAGATTTCCTGAAAATTAACAACAATACAAAGGGTGAGCTAGAAAGCTCAGTAGGACTTATATCCATTTACCAGGTCACTTTAAGTAATTAGCATTTTAGATCATCTATATGCTCTCGAATAAAATGAGTAATAAAACAAATAACAATTAGAGAACAAGATCAGGAGTCAAGAATTTTAAGAGTAGATATTGTAGAACTCAAGTGTAAACATGAAGATCAATAACAAGTATAGAATTTTAAATATGACCATGTAACAAGGATATTGACCATTCTGGTCAAACATGTCATGTATAGAAAGTTAAGCATGTAACGGGTCAAGCATGTAATAAGTGAAGTGCCTAGTTCAATTTTGCATGTCAATTGGTGCAATGCCATACTTGATCATTCAACTCCCTCATGCACAAGTACTTTTAGGCTTTACTCGCCTAGGACCAGATCAGGGCCCCCATGTTTGCCAGGCATTGAGTATCAGGTGGACCAAAGTCTCATGTAATTTTCAGAACAATTCATTTATAATTATGGCCAATTCGAGTTTCAAGAAAAGCTTAAGAAACGTAGTATAGCGCATAACTAGTCATTTAGTTATGGAGGACTCTAGAGATGACCCCTACAGGCTCAAGAGGTGGCTCCCATTATGTAGCACTTTGCACCATTCCGGCCTCAAGAGGTGGCTCTCATAACGTAGCACTTTGCCCTGCATGGCACTTAGCTCCTACACTCCCAAATGGTAGTTTATGGCTAAAGTACAGATGTAGCAAAATTTTCATTTCCAAAGACATGTAGTATGAAGAAAAGACATGTAGTATGAAGAATGAATGAAGTTTATAAGAGAAGTTCAAGGATGATTTAAGGCATCATGTTTAATGACATTAAGGTAATAAAGAGAATGAATTACCGGTCAAGGCACGATCAACTCTCACGGAAAATCTTATAAAATAAGTTTAGATCAAGTGTTTCTCAGTCGGGTAATTAGCAGAAAACCAAAGAAAACGTGGCCAGGTAAGAGGTGGGACAATGGGAGGCTCCCCTCGTATTCACGAGGTCCTAATTAAGTAACCACTTATCCACTTAAAGCATTTGCCCGTGGACCTCTAGCCTTAGACACCAGTCTTTCTTGGTAAACTTGCTAGCTACACGATTTTTCGGAGACACTAAAACACGTAAATCGAACGGAAATCATTCTTGTATATTCTAACATGTTCATTTGTGAAAGAATTTTAATGAAGGAAAAGACATTGAAAAAAGATGTCAAGCTTCCAATTACATAAGAAGTTGAAAGGAGATGTCAAGCTTTCAGACAGAGCTTAGATAAAAGAGATAGGGTCAATCACGTATAGGAATTGTACAAAAATTAGAGCATAGTTGTTTGAACAGTTAACGATAGCTTTACGAGTTCATTCACCTAGTCATTTCTTTGTTAATAATATTCTTAAGGCAAGAACATGATTTTAAAATTTAAGTTTTGAAATAACGCACATAAACGAGGTAAATCGGGCGTTGTTACCGTATTCAAATCATGGTCCATATGTGATCCATGTTATTGAAACACGTTATGACAATGAAAACTCTCATTTTTGAACTTTAAATTTTAAAACAAGTCATAAATACATGATCATGAAAAATTTACATAGAATCAAAATACTCATGCAAAGAAACATATATGGAGATCTAATTAGGTTTTCGCCTGAGAGCAAACCTACCTAGTTGAAGATCAAATAAGAAGAAGTTGAAGAATGAAGAATGCTTTCGAACACTCCTCCAACTTCGAGCTTTCTCCCTCTTTCCAACTAGTAATTCCTCCCAATAGATTTGTGCTTTGAGTAGGCAAGAGCCCAGCCCTATTTATAGGCCAAAATCTCCCATCTAATTTTCCTATTTCACCAACCTTGTTACTATTACACCAACTCTGTTACTATTACACCAACTTTGTTTACTATTATACCAACTTATGTTGAAAATTAATTCCAACATGTGAATGTTAAAATAAATCCCCCATTTATGATATAATCAATGACCTCATTTATTCAATGATGTAAGAATGACCTTAACCATTAATTAGAATTAAATTAATGTTAATAATTTTCTCTTAAATCGGATGCTACAGTAATGCTACAGTACCGACGTCTTCGTTTTCTCAGAATCGTGCCGTGAATCTCGTCGCTCGTGTTAACAAGTGGGATAGGGTTCATGTCTATGTATTCTATACTTTTAAAGACGTAATAGAAAAATATTCATAATTTATTTTATTTTCATCTTTCATTATTTCTTTTTGCATATAAAAATTTTCGAGTTGCTACAGACCTTGTCATGTGGTTCCGCCGTGCTCTCCTGCGAGGGTAGAGTTGGCGTGAGGCTCGAGATTGGATGTGGTATTGGTCTATGCGTGAGTCAGCGGATGACCTATTGTGATTTGGATCGTGCCTGTTGGGCTAGTGAAGGTTTCCCGTTGAGGAATGTCTGGTGACCCGTGGATGGTCTTTCACAGACAGAAGATGCTGGTGGTTGCGCATCGAGAATGGCGAGAGCCGTGTGCAAGCGAGGCCTTTGGTGGGCGTTTCTGAGGTTTGTTTTCCCGGATGGGATCTGGGCTTTGTCAAAGTGTTAGCTGGTGAAAGCTCAATGTTGGTCGTCCCTGGGGTAGGGCGTGATATTAGTCAGCTGGTTGTGAAGTTGGTGTTTGGTTGGTCCGCCGACCGTGGAATGGATCGGTGACTGTTTCTCGTGACGGGGACTATGTCTTCTCGGTGAGCGAGATTGTGGCAGCGGTGCCGTGGTTGGTTTTCGTGTTGGCTGAGGTGAGGCCAAACTTGTGTTTTGTGTTATGCCTGCTCTGATGATCGATGTGTGTGTGGTGTGCGGAGCGTGGCGTTGTTTGGGATTATGGTATGGCCGTATCCCTCAGGATTGGTGCTTTCGTGAGAATCGAGATTGTCTGTGCTGGGGCTCTGACAGCGTTGTCAATTGGTTAAGGTGTTCTCCCCCTGTGGTGCTTGTGCTTAATTTCAAGGATGAAATTTCTTTAAGGGGAGAGGGCTATAACGCCCAGAATTTTTTTTGGATATTTTTCGGATCATTTTTGTGGGCCCCAGAGTGTGTTTTATGCTTTACGCATGTTTTTCCCTGATGTGCCTTCGGAACTCTGTGCAGGGTGAACCGTGGCGTTCTCTGACTCCGGGACGTGGCCATCGCATTGTGCTCTTCCCGAGGACCGTGGATGTAACATTTCGTAATTTTCTGAATTTCTATAATTTTTAGGTTTTCTATATATATTAACCTCCTTCTCTCTCTCTCCCCATCACTCATTTCTCTCTTCCCTCCCTCTCTCCCTCTCTTCCCCGACGACCGACGAAGGTGGACAGGGGCGAGGCGGCGAGGATCATGGGGAGTGGAGCGGCGGGGATGGAGCGAGGATCGCGATGGTGGAGGCGGTTCGTGGAATCATGAGTCGGCGAGGGCTTCGCGGCGTTTTCTTCATGGATCGGCGTCCACGGCGCGTGAAATCTTTGGTGGAGGTAGGGGGATGGATCCTTAACTCGTGTACTTCATTTCCAGCGAGTTTTGTAGACCGTGGTGATCCGAGCGGGCTTATTTGAGCGATTTGGGAGAAAATCATGATTTTGGGGTGTGAGCCGGATCTAGTGTTTTGATCACATTTTTGGGGTTTAAATGGGTCCTCTCGGTGCTAGAGAGGTTGGGGACTAGTTTCCCCTTGTTTTCCCCTTCACATGGGTGTGAATGGGACGTGGAATGGGGTTTCCCGCCGTTTTCGGGCTCGGGACGACCTAGCGGTCATTCCAGTGACCGCTAGGGTGCTAGCGGTCATGTGGAGACCGCTAGGGGGTCCCTTATGTTGGTTTGTGCCTTGCGGTCTCGCGATGGACCACCAGGGTGCCTTCCTTCATGAGTAACCCACACCCCGTGAGAACACTAGCCATATGGTGTGCCCAGCGCGGGCCAACAGAGAAGATACGGGGTGGACAAATCACCACTTATTGGAGCATGACAGTCTACTACTACCTCACCAGATGGAAAGGACGACCTAGATCGGATCACGTATGGGATAGCCGAAAAGAGATACAGCACCCCGATCCACGCCGGCAGGTTCCACCAGATCACCACTCGACGGAGTCGAGTTCTCGTCACCCCGGGGGAATTGATGGGGACATCAGCGACCCTCCATGCCCCGGCTTCGACGTTGTTCCTTCGAGACAGATTCGGGAGTGGTTCAAATATTTATTTCTTCTTAGTATGATGTATTTTTCTTTTATTGAGTTTGTAATCCCTATTGGGCCAATCTAGCTTTTGCTTCGGTTCTAGGTCATAGGTTGCTTATTGTCACCTCCAGGATAAGGAGGGAGTTTCTTTGTTTAGAAGGGGTAGCTTGAGTCTTTGTACCCCCTGGCTCTCCCTATAAATAGGGCCAAGGGATCATTTGTGAGTTTAGTTTTTGAAGAATTATTAAAGGAAGTTGAGAATTTTCTCTTGGAAGATACTCCCTCTCTCCCTTGTGTGCATCTTTCTCTTTCTATCTCCTCTCTCTCTTTGGATCGACCTCCCCTCTCTCTCCTCCCTCAATCCCCTCTCCAGGTCGCAGCCAGCCCCCTTCCCTCTTTCTCCCACCTTGCCACATCATCCCCTTCTTCCTCTCCTACTAAATCTCCTACTTTCCCTCCTCCACTTCCCTAATCAAGCTCCACCTTCTTTATCCCCATCCAAATCCCTAATCTAATTAAATCTCAGCCACCCAATTCTTTCCCATTATCCTCTCCCTCCTAAAATCCCTCCATCACAGTCACACCCCGATGCGGAATATCGGGACGCGAGCGAGTAGTAAACACGCATGTCTATCAGAGCATGTACAATTTTATTTCTAAAGTCAGAAATGAATGGGAAAATGATTCTTTTATTCCATCAAAATGAAGTTTACATCACTAATTCATAAGCCACAAAGGTAATTACAAACTTCCAACTCCAAAATACAACATTCTTGTAAAATCACTATTGACCTACATAAACTTAGGTAAAAAGGAAAATCACTCTCTCAGTCTTGTCCATTCCCTTGTTCATTTTCATTTCCTACAACAATTAACCAAAACGTAGGGTGAGCTAAAAACTCAGTAGGATTTTATATCTCTAAGAACCAAGCAATCTTTAAGTATTAACAATTTAAATAATTTTCTAACTGATATCGGGAAGTGTATAAACATGAATGGAATTTTCAAGTAATTGAGATAATATGATATCAAGATGAATTTCCAAGTAATGACTTTGAACAAGTAAGAATTTCATGTAATTGGCAATTTTCACACAAGTCAAGTAATTCATGTAATTTTCAAGTAAACAAGTAACAAGTAAACAAGTACGAATAGTGGAATGCCGTATCAAGTAAATCTATCATGCACTTCGGTGCAATGCCACACCGTTGGTCAATCAACTCCCCTGGGCACAAGTACTTTCGGGCGCTCCCCCCAGGACCAGACCGGACCCCATTAATGCCAGGCATTGAGTCATATGGATCAAAAGATCCCAAGTACGTCTAGACATCCACTTTAATGTATATGGCCAATGAATTTCAAGAAATAGGCTATTGTAAATAAGTACAGATCTGGAAAAAAATTCAGAAGTTACAAGAGAAGTGAATAAAAATTTTAAGGCATAATGTTTAACGACATTAAGTCGTGGAATTCAAGAAAGAACGGTAACTAGGAAGAAAATTCAAGTAATTAGAATTTAATTTAATTCCATGGTTTAATCTTGTGTGTATTTGGTTCATAAATATTTGGACATATTTCCAGAAAATTTTTGTACATTAGAGATGTATTAGTTTAGCCAAAACGGTGATTTATTATTATAAAAATCAAAATTTTGTTATGAAAATAGATTTTTATATCAAAAATAATTCTAACTTGTCGAAAATAATTTTAACATGCTGAAAATAATTTTCTTATGTTACTCTACTGATAAGATGTTAAAAATAATTTTTTTCACGCAGGATTTAATTTTTAACATGTTGGAAATTAATATTTAACAGGCTAAAGTTAATACTTAACATGCTAAAATAATTCTCATACATTAACTTACTGATAGCATGATAAGATAAGTTTACCGTTCTGATTACAGAAATTTTCTGATAACAACATAAATTTTATCATGTTGAAAATCATTTTTCTACATTTATTTACTAATTATTTGAAAGAAAAATAAAATTATCATGCTGAAAAATAGTTTTAATTTATTAAAAATAATTCTAATATGCTAAAAATAATTATATCATGCTGGAAATAATTTTATCATGCTGGAAGTAATTTTAACATGCTGAAAATAGTTTTCATGCATTAATTTACTAATTACTTCATAAAATAATAGGTTTAACATAAAAAAAATAAATTTTCCTAATAATATGATAGAAATTTTTTTATCATGCTGAAAATAATTTCAATATATCAAATTTTCTGATAACCAGATTTTTAGAAGTCGGAAATAATTTCCATGCATTAATTGACCAATTATTTGTTAGAAAAATAGATTTTTCATGCTGAAAAATAGTATTTAATTATACTTGTCATGCTAAAAATAGTTTTCAGACTTTAGTATGAATAAAATCAATTTTACCATTCTGGAAGTAATTTTTAGCATGCTGTAAATATTTTTCATGCATCAAATTACTAATAATATGGTAAAATAGGTTTTTTCATGGTAAAAATATTTTTATTCCAAAAAAATAAATTTTAACATGCTATAAATATTTTAACAAGTTAATATGGATTTTCAAATTTTTAACATGCTGTAAATAATATTATAATTTTTTTATAGAGGTGTCTAAGCATATGAACACCTTTAAAACTTTATTTTAATAATATTATAAATTTTTTATTGAGGCGTCTAAGCATGTGGACACCTTTAAAATTTTATTTTAATAATATTTTATTTTTTTATAGAGGCGTCTAAGCATATGGACGCCTTCTTCAAATTATTTTAATATTTTTTTTGAATTTTAGACGGAGGGCAAGAGTGTGTCTGAGCGCGTCTTATCTGGAAGACGTGCTCTTTTGACGCGTCCCGATAGCTGGACACCTTCTTCAAATTATTATAATATTTTTATTTTTAAATCTTGGTCGGTGTAAAAGTGTCTGAGAACGCGTCTTATCGAGGAGACGCGTTCATTAACGCGAACTGAGTTTTAACAGCCACGGTTTTCTTTAGAAAAACGTGAACACCCATCAATAAAATGCTAATAACTTGATCATTTCTCAATGAAATTTAGGAAAACATGTATCAATGGAAAGAGCATTGAAAAATACACAAGATAGCATGCTTTAATTGAAGTTTAGCCTGAGAGACACCTACCTTTGAGCGGATTTAAGGAAGAACTAAGAAAATCCCCAATTTGATATGAAAACCCTTAATTCTCCAAATCTTTCCTTGAAATCTCCCTTAATCTTCAGAGTAGCATAGCCTAGGCCATCAATGATAATTTGAGGGTCGAATGGGGCTCTATTTATAGCCAAAACTTGGCCAATTTTGTCAAAATTTCTTACCTAATTCCACCAAACCCATTAACTCCGAATTAGAAGAAAATTCATATTTCTCCTCTTAATCTAGCCTCAATTTGGTGTGAAACCAACGTAAAAACGGCTGGTCTAAAGTTATAAGTTAGGTATGTGTTGATTTTTGAGTCAATCTTATAGAAATGAGGTTATTTTAATCCCTTAAATGTCATATTAAACACATGTTATGAATTTAAGGTTATTTATCCTTTATTAAATCCTTTAATCCATTAATCCAACCTATTATGGATTATCCAATGGGCCAATTATGATCCTACTCCATTATATGGACTTTTATTGGGCTTACTATGATTTATCTAAGGTCTAAAGCAATTAATTTTCTATTTACTTCAAGTAAATTCAAGTAAATCCAATAAACTAGCTTATTTCATATAGTAAAAATATAATTTGATTATTTCATGAAAATTGTAATTACATAATGAAATTAAAAATTTTATTTCTCATTTTTAATCATCGAGTTTCTACATCCTCCCCCACTTAAAAGAATTTGGTCCTCCAAATTCACATTATATAACTAAAATTCAAAAATTCGAGTAGAAAGGTCGAATTTCTAACATGAGATTAAATCCGGGTATTTCTTCTTGATGGATTCTTCTAATTCTCAGGTTGCTTCCTCGAATCCACGCTTACTCCATTGGACTTTCACCATCGGTATGGCCCGATTCCTCAGTTGGTGCAATTTCCGATCCAATATTTTGATCGGCCTTTCTTCATATGATAGGTCCTTTTGGAGTTTCAATTCTTCAAATTGAATCACATGTGAAGGATCGTAGACGTATTTCCTTAGCATGGATACATGGAATACATCATGTACACCGGCCAGTTGAGGAGGTAAAGCTAGCTTGTATGCTACCTCGCCGATTCTCTCCAGAAACTCAAAAGGGTCGATAAATCTCGGACTTAGCTTTCCTTTGATGTCGAATCTTCTAATTCCTCGTATGGGTGAGATCTTTAAGAAGACATGCTCCCCTACTTGGAGATCAAGGTCTCTACTCCGATTGTCGGCATAACTCTTTTGCCGTGATTGAGCGATTTTCAATCTTTCTTGAATTAACTGGATTTTGCTAGTTGTATCTTGGACAATATCGGGACCAAGCAATCCCTTCTCTCCAACCTCGCTCCAGCATAGAGGCGATCTGCAGCTTCAGCCATAAAGAGCTTCGAATGGTGCCATTTGAATACTCGACTGATAGCTATTATTATAAGCGAACTCAGTCAATGGTAAATGTTCATGCCAACTACCGCCGAAGTCAATCATTCATGCTCTCAACATATCCTCAATAATCTGATTCGTCCTCTCGGTTTGCCCATCCGTCTGAGGGTGAAAAGCCGTACTAAACCTTAGTCTAGTACCCATAGATGATTGTAAACCCTTCCAGAAATGAGAGGTGAATCTCGGATCTCGGTCCGAAATAATAGAGCTTGGAATACCGTGCAGCCTTACGATCTCCTTGATATATAAGGCGGCTAGAACATCCACAGTCCATTTAATCTTGATAGGTAAGAAGTGAGTAGACTTGGTTAACCAGTCCACAATTACCCATATAGCATCGAAACCACTTCGGGTCTTCAGTAATCCAACTATGAAGTCCATACCGATACTATCCCATTTCCATTCTGGTATTTCGAGAGGCTTGAGTTTACCAGCCGATTTGAGGTGCTCGGCTTTAACTTGTTGACATACCAAGCATTGACTTACGAACTCGACTACCTCTCTCTTCATGTTCGGCCACCAGAATATTCTCTTGAGGTCTTGGTACATTTTTGTAGCACCGGGGTGAATAGTGTACCTTGACCGATGTGCTTCCTCCAAGATTTTTCCCTTGATAGTAGAACAATCAGGTATACAAGTTCTTCCTTTGAATAATAACCTTCCATCATCAGCCAGAAGGAAATCCGGTCATTGATCTAGTTTCTCTTTAATTTCAATGATCAACGGATCATCACCTTGCCGTTCCTTAACTTCCGAGAGTAACTCGGGTTGGAGTCGAATATTAGCAATAAAGACTCCGCCTTCCTTCTCCTCCATATTGAGGTTTAAGTTGGCCATTTGCTCAAGTAGATGCCATTCTTTAACCATCATGCTCGATAATAAAGCCATCGGCTTCCTGCTAAGTGCATCAGCTACGGCATTGCCTTTTCCGGGGTGATATTGTATAGAGAAATCAAAATCCTTTAAATATTCCAACCACCGTCTTTGTCTCATATTGAGCTCCTTTTGAGAGAATAAATATTTGAGACTCTTGTGATCAGAATACACCGTAAAGGCTTCGCCATAGAGGTAATATTGCCAGATCTTCAAAGCAAAGACCACAGCTGCCAGTTCTAGGTCATGTACGGGATAATTTTCCTCGTGCTTCTTCAATTGCCGTAAGGAATAAGCTATGACCTTGCCATGTTGCATTAATACGCAACCTAGGCCAATTCCAGATGCATCAGCATATACTTCAAATCCTCCTCTTTCCGTAGGTAATGTGAGAATAGGAGCAGTCGTCAGACAATCCTTTAAAATTTGAAAGCTTTTCTCGCATTCCTCGAACCATATAAAAGGATTCTTCTTCCTTGTCAATCTTGTTAAAGATACTGCGATCTTTGAGAAATCTTTGGTAATAGCCAGCCAATCCCAAAAAACTTCGTATTTCCGTTACACTTGTAGGTCTTTCCCAGTTCTTAACAGCCTCGACCTTTGATGGATCAACAGCTATACCGTTCCGGGAAATTATGTGACCGAGAAAAGAAACCTCCTCCAACCAGAAATCACATTGGCTTAATTTGGCATAAAGCTTGTGACCTCTTAATAATTGAAGGGCCTTCTTGAGATGTTCTTCATGTTCTTCCTCGGACTTGGAGTAGATCAAAATGTCATCGATGAATACAACCACAAATTGATCTAGGTACAGCCTGAATACGTTGTTCATCAATTGCATAAATGCGGCATGCGCATTTGTTAAGCCGAAAGGCATAACGGTGAACTCGTAATGACCATACCGACTCCGGAATGCTGTCATGTGAATATCACTTTCCCTAATCTTCAATTGATGATAAACAGATCGAAGGTTGATCTTTGAGAAATATCGAGCTCCGGAAATCTGGTCGAATAATTCATCAATCCTCGGTAAAGGATATTTGTTCTTGATGGTGAGTTGATTCAATTGCCGATAATCAACACATAACCTCATCGAACCATCCTTCTTCTTGACAAATAAGACCGGGGCTCCCCAAGGTGAAGTACTTGGTCGGATAAACACCTTCTCCAATAATTCCAATAATTGATCCTTTAATTCTTTCATTTCCACGGCAGACATCCGATATGGAGCTTTAGAAACTGGTGCCGCTCCCGAAATTAAATCAATAGAGAATACCACCTCTCTCTTTGGAGGAATACCAGGCAATTCGTCCGGAAATACATCAGAATAATCCCAAACGATAGGAATGTCCTTTAGAACGGGTTCCGTATGCTCGGTCATTATGATAGAAACTAAGTAACCGGCACAACCCTTCCTTAATAATTTTTTAGCTTTAAGCGCCGAAATGAGAGGTATGTGCTTGGAATGCCTGATACCCGAGAATATAAGGTCGGGGTAACCCATGAAAGTTACCGTCCTCAACTTGCAATTTACACTAGCTCCATGTGTAGATAGCCAATCGGCACCCAAAATAACATCATATCCTTCCATCTCCATGCATACCAAATTAGCGGGTAAGTTATAACCGCTAATTAGAATTTCACTATCAGGATAGAAATATTTGATTTCCGTTCCCGTTCCAATAGGTGTAGTAATGGTAAGTGTAGAATCTAATGGAACATGCTTCATAGGTAAAAGACCAGCAAATCTTCTAGATATAAATGAATGTGTAGCTCCAGTGTCAAATAAGACAGACGCAGGCTTGGAGTATATGAAAAGAGTACCTTCCACGACTCCTCCTTCCTCGGTAGGTTCCGCATTCATTAGAGCTTGGAGTCTCCATTGCTTCTTTGCAATAATTGGAAGCTTTGCCGGTGATGGAGCTTGCTCATTAAGAAGAGGGCAATTCGGGATCCTATGCTCCCGACTCCCGCATCGAAGACATGCGCCGAGCTTTCTCCAGCATTCCTCGGCTTTGTGTCCGGGCTTCTCGCAGAATTTACATAATTCTTTTGATGTTGCCGATATAGGGACAATTTGCTTGTCGAATGTCCTCGGCTTCTTGTCCCCTTGGAAATTACGTCCACCCTTGCTGAAATTACGCCCGTCCTTGTTGAAGTTACACCCGTCATTGGGCCTTTTTTTTTCGAAGGAAGGTTTGAAACTTCTGGACCCAGTAACTTGCTCTCTCTTGGCTTCCCTTCCTCGGATGCGATCCGATAACTCCGTTGCATCTTCTAGGAGTTGAGCTCTTCGTACCATATCAGAATATAATTGAATATCCATCGGGGCGAGTTGAGTAATATATTGCGGCTTAAGGCCATTTAAGAATCTCCTTGCCTTCATTTTCTCGGTACCCACGAGATGTGGAGCGTACCTAGATAACCTTGAAAATTGTGCTTCATATTCGGCGACCGATAATCCCCTTTGCTTTAAGGCGACAAACACGGCGGCCTTCCTTTCTTGCACCCGGTCGGAGAAATACTTGCTATTGAAGTGTTCCATGAACTCTTCCCATAGAATTTGGTCGTGCGGTAAAGTAGCCTCGACCGATTCCCACCAGGCACGCGCATCTCTTTCCAGTTGGAAAGTAGCAAGTAAGACCTTCTCCTCGTCGGCACATTGCATGACTCGAAAAATCCTCTCGATCTCCTTAATCCAATGTTCGGCCTCGTCCGGGTCTGTAGATCCCGCGAACCGGGGAGGGTTCATGCTCTGGAAATTCCTATGTAGATCACCCGCTCCTCGGTTTGCTCCTCCCTGAGCAACTTGTTGGAGAGCTTGGGTTAAGCCTTGAATGGTGCGTTGCATCTCGTGCCATTGAGCTCTCTCGGTGGACATTTGCGAGAATTAACATGCAACCATAATTACAAGGTTTAATTGTTTTATTCATTTGTTTATGTCTTGATAAATCTTTTTCTTTAAAACTAAACCCGTGTTTCTACCCGTGCTTACCGGGAATGTTTAAGTCCTTATCCAAGTTTCTAGATATTGATCTAAAACCTAACCTAAGTTTAAGAATAAACCTAAAATTGTGAAACCTAGGATTTTATGTAACCTAGGCTCTGATACCACAAAGACTGTCACGCCCCGATGCAGAATATCTGGACGCGAGCGAGTCGTAAACACGCGTGTCGATCAGAGCATGTACAATTTTATTTCTAAAGTCAGAAATGAATGGAAAAATGATTCTTTTATTCCATCAAAATGAAGTTTACATCACTAATTCATAAGCCATAAAGGCAATTACAAACTTCCAACTCCAAAATACAACATTCTTGTAAAATCACTAATGACCTACATAAACCTAGGTAAAAAGGAAAATCACTCTCTCACTCTTGTCCATTCCCTTGTTCATTTTCATTTCCTGCAACAATTAACCAAAACGTAAGGTGAGCTAAAAGCTCAGTAGGATTTTATATCTCTAAGAACCAGGCAATATTTAAGTATTAACAATTTAAACAATTTTCTAACTTATATCGGGAAGTGTATAAACATGAATGGAATTTCCAAGTAATTGAGATAATATGATATCAAGATGAATTTCCAAGTAATGACTTTGAATATGTAAAGAATTTCTTGTAATTGGCCATTTTCACGCAAGTCAAGTAATTCATGTAATTTTCAAGTAAACAAGTAACAAGTAAACAAGTACGAATAGTGGAATGCCGTATCAAATAAATCTATCATGCACTTCGGTGCAATGCCACACCGTTGGTCAATCAACTCCCATGGGCACAAGTACTTTCGGGCGCTCCCCCCAGGACCAGACCAGGCCCCATTAATGTCAGGCATTGAGTCATATGGATCAAAAGATCCCAAGTACGTCTAGACATCCACTTTAATGTATATGGCCAATGAATTTCAAGAAATAGGCTATTGTAAATAAGTACAGATCTGGCAAAAATTTCAAAAGTTGCAAGAGAAGTGAATAAAAATTTTAAGGCATAATGTTTAACGACATTAAGTCGTGGAATTCAAGAAAGAACGATAACTAGGAAGAAAATTCAAGTAATTAGAATTTAATTTAATTCCATAGTTTAATCTTGTGTGCATTTGGTTCATAAATATTTGGACATATTTCCAGAAAATTTTTGTACACTAGAGATGTATTAGTTTAGCCAAACCGGTGATTTATTATTATAAATATCAAAATTTTGTTATGAAAATAGATTTTTATGTCGAAAATAATTCTAACTTGTTGAAAATAATTTTAACATGCTGAAAATAATTTTCTTATGTTACTCTACTGATAAGATGTTAAAAATAATTTTTTTCACGCTGGATTTAATTTTTAACATGCTGAAAATTAATATTTAACAGGCTAAAGTTAATACTTAACATGCTAAAATAATTTTCATACATTAACTTACTGATAGCATAATAAGATAAGTTTACCGTGCTGATTACAAAAATTTTCCGATAACAACATAAATTTTATCATGCTGAAAATTATTTTTCTACATTTATTTACTAATTATTTAAAAAAATAGAATTATCATGCTGAAAAATAGTGTTAATTTATTGACAATAATTCTAATATGCTAAAAATAATTCTATCATGTTGGAAATAATTTTATCATGTCGGAAGTAATTTTAACATGCTGAAAATAATTTTCATGCATTAATTTATTAATTACTTCATAAAAAATAAGGTTAACATAAAAAAATAATTTTTCCTGATAATATAATAGAAAAGATTTTTATCATGCTGAAAATAATTTTAATATATCAATTTTTTGATAGCCAGATTTTTAGAAGTCGGAAATAATTTCCATGCATTAATTGACCAATTATTTGTTAGAAAAATAGATTTTTCATGCTGAAAAATAGTATTTAATTAGATTTGTCATGATAAAAATAGAGTTTAGACTTTAGTATGAATAAAATCAATTTTACCATTCTGGAAGTAATTTTTAGCATGCTGTAAATATTTTTCATGCATCAAATTACTAATAATATGGTAAAAATAGATTTTTTCATGGTAAAAATATTTTTATTCCATAAAAATAAATTTTAACATGCTATAAATATTTTAACATGTTAATATGGATTTTCAAAATTTTAACATGCTGTAAATAATATTGTAGTTTTTTTATAGAGGCGTCTAAGCATATGAACGCCTTTAAAACTTTATTTTAATAATATTATAAATTTTTTATTGAGGCGTCTAAGCATGTGGACGCCTTTAAAATTTTATTTTAATAATATTTTTTTTTTTATATAGGCGTCTAAGCATATGGACGCCTTCTATAAATTATTTTAATATTTTTTTTAAATTTTAGATGGTGGGCAAGAGTGTGTCTGAGCGCGTCTTATCTGGAAGATGTGCTCTTTTGACGCGTCCCGATGGCTGGACGCCTTCTTCAAATTATTAAAATATTTTTATTTTTAAATCTTGGTCGGTGTAAAAGTGTCTGAGAACGCGTCTTATCGAGGAGACACGTTCATTAACGCGAACTGAGTTTTAACAGCCACAGTTTTCTTTAGAAAAACGTGAACACCCATCAATAAAATGCTAATAACTTGATCATTTCTCAATGAAATTTAGGGAAACATGTATTAATGAAAAGAGCATTGAAAAATACACAAGATAGCATACTTTAATTGAAGTTTAGCCTGAGAGACACCTACTTTTGAGCGGATTTAAGGAAGAACTAAGAAAATCCCCAATTTGATATGAAAACTCTTAATTCTCCAAATCTTTCCTTCAAATCTCCCTTAATCTTCAGAGTAGCATAGCCTAGGCCACCAATGATGATTTGAGGGTCGAATGGGACTCTATTTATAGCCAAAACTTGACCAATTTTGTCAAAATTTCTTACCTAATTCCACCAAACCCATTAACTCCGAACTAGAAGAAAATTCATATTTCTCCTCTTAATCTAGCCTCAATTTGATGTGAAACCAATGTAAAAACGGCTCGTTTAAAGTTATAAGTTAGGTATGCGTTGATTTTTGAGTCAATCTTCTAGAAATGAGGTTATTTTAATCCCTTAAATGTCATATTAAACACATGTTACGAATTTAAGGTTATTTATCTTTTATTAAATCCTTTAATCCATTAATCCAACCTATTATGGATTATCCAATGGGCCAGTTATGATCCTACTCCATTATATGGACTTTTATTGGGCTTACTATGATTTATCTAAGGTCTAAAGCAATTAATTTTTTATTTACTTCAAGTAAAATCAAGTAAATTCAATAAACTAGCTTATTTCATATAGTAAAAATGTAATTTGATTATTTCATGAAAATTTTAATTACATAATGAAATTGAAAATTTTATATCTCATTTTTAATCATCGGGTTTCTACAATCACTTTAGGAAAAATTACCAAAAGTCAATTTTCTTTCCCCCACCCAACTGCTAGCCGCGGACCCCTTTCCACCCCACCCTAGTTCGCACCCCCCATGCCCTAACCCTAGTTCGCCCCCCACTCCAGCCACCCACGCCCCCAGCCACCCCTCCTCTCTGCAACCCACGCCCCATCCCCTTCCAGGTGCGTCCACGGCGGCCCCGGCATCCCTCGGCACCATCCTTGTCGTCAACGTTGGAGATCTCTGCATTCTACTGCTCACAGACTTGTAGCAGAACCCTTGGCAGAGCTGGCAGCGTCCACACCGCCGTCTCCAGTGCGAATCTGCCCGATCCCCCTTCAGTGGGTTCGTTCATCTCCGAGCCCTCTTCGCAGCAGAGGCAGTTTCGTATCGTTTTGACGTCGGCACTGGTTGTAGCGTTCGTTCTCCCACGACTGTGCAGATCAGGTGCAACCCAGTCTGCCCAGACTGTGCGCCCGACTTGCAGTTAGTGCCACGCCCAACCTGTTCGTCGTCGGCCTAAGGCATCTTCACCAAAGTTGTGCCCCTCGACGAGGCGAAACCAACTCAGGTGGTTTAGTCCCGTTCTGACTTCGGTGCAGAAAGTTCCACCACGACCTTCACCTCCCTATCCAGCTGCTCGCCCAGGAACCTGAGGTTTGCTACTTCTACTACCACGCCCAGCTCGATGATCCAAAGGCCGCCATATCTTGAGGGTACGTAGACCTCCTTGTCTGCTATCCCACCGAGTTGGTCCTGCCTCGTTTGGAGTTCTACAGCGAGCGTACCGGCGACTACACCACGACTACACAACCCTATCCTGCAGGATAGAATCACATAGGTCCACTTCTCCAGCTGACCCCGCCCTACAGCGACCTTGGATCGATGTCATATTTTCAGAGACGTTCCAGCACCCCTCAGGCTTCGTCTGAGCGCTGACGTCACTCCATTCGGACATCCGTGCTCAGCATACCGTGCAGAACAAGCGGCGTCATCCCAGCAGGCAAGTTTGCCGACCAGCACTTCGGTCTTCCCCTCCCCTTCCTCCCCCCTCCTGCGTGAGGGTAGTTCATGTATTAAGTGCCCCGTCCCCGTGTTCCCCCTCCCCGCATGGAGGTTTTCATTTGGTTGTACACACAGGTCACGGTCGAAGCTACAGCGACGCAGCGTGTCCGCCGGGTGCGCACGCTCCCGGCTCGCCCTCATCTCCGATCGACGCCGGTCTTTTCAGACTCGGCAAGGTACGTGGCTGACCACCTGCTCCCCTGTGGTTTGTCCCTTCGTATTTTCTTTGTGCTTGCACCGACGGTGAGAGAGAGGCCGACCCCGACCCCGACCCCGTTTCATGTGAGTTTGCTGCCATGCGAGAGAGTGAACCCTATAGTGCCCTCGGGCGCGAGGTCTACCCCGACTGAATCCGGGTGATCCCACCCCTTCAGGTCGGCCTTCCACCGACCCAAATCACGAGTTCTAACCACGTGGACAGCTTGTGGGCCAAAGCCCATCTTCCCCATCGCCGGGTTACACCCGAATTCTGAGTGCGCCGCGTGTTTGTCCGCAGTGTCCAACCTGGCCTGTTCGGCCTTGCTTGCTATCCACTAGGTCCTAGTTCCGACCGGGTCCCGTCTCGCGTCACCAACTCAGTCATCGACTGGGCGGATCTCCAGAAGAAGTTCCTCGACTGCTTCCAAATGGTTGAGCGAAAGATCTCCCTGGCCGAGCTCTGCTCTCTCCGGCAGAAGAAGGGCGAGAGCGCCCTCGACTTCATCAAGAAATGGCGAGACCTCAGCATGAGGTGTGTCAACCCGCCAGTCTAGGAAGATGCCATCACCATATGCCGTCGAGGCTTGGTGGCCAAGGTCAGTGAAAAGCTTCTCGGCACCAATATCAAAGGCTTCGACCAACTCAATTCGACAGTCGCCGAAATAGAGACGTTCTTCGCTGACAACCCGAGCTACACTTCAGCGAAGGGTAAGCAAGTGCGAGAACGCCAGCTCGGTAAGGAGGTGAATATCGTCGAGTTCACCCCCACCGCCAAAGCCAGTAAGAAGGCCGAGCCAAGCGGCTCTGATGAGAAGCCAGCAGACAAGCCGGTTGCTCCTTCCTTTTCAGAGCGTATGAAGATGACCTTCTCCTTCAAAAAGGAACATACGAAGATGCTCTTTGACCTCTGCATGGCCCAGAAGATTGTCGAGCTGCCAGAAATCCGCAAGCTGGAAGAAGCTCTGAAGACCGATGATCCCGACTACTGCCTATATCATTGCATGCTGGGTCACCCAATTCAAGATTACAATGTCTTCAAGACTTAGGCACAGAAGTTGATCCGAGACGGCCTCGTTAAAATGAAGAGTGGTCTCGTCGATCCTCCGCAACCACATACATGGTCTAGGCCCGCCAAAGTAGCGCGTGTGGTCCACTACTCGGCCAGCGTGATCCATATGATGGCTGCATTCTCCCTCTTCGACGTCGAAGCGGGGGAGCCCAGCACCATTCAAGGCGAGCATTCGCTCTGGTATACGGGGTGGAGACCCTAACATGATCACCTACCCCTCTCCTTCCCTAAGGATAGAACTCGGTGACTCTTCGATGTCCTCGTCGACAGGGGGAAAATCATACCCCGTGATCCGCCGACGGGCTACACTCACTGGGACCTTAGTCACCCCCAGTATTGCCCTTTCCATGCCAAGATTTGTCACACAATTGAGTCCTGTGAGGAAGTTCAATACCTCATCCAAGAACAGATTCGGTGGGAGCAGATCGATGCGGAGGGAAAGTCCATGGCACTCGTAAGACTTTGGCAAGCTGTCGAAGAAACCCTGAGCATCGCCAGGGATGCGCCAGAGTGGCCAGATCTCCCTCAAGAAAATGGGCACGGGTTGCCTTACCAGCATACCCCAGAATGGCTCGAGTTTCGGACAGATAACTGAGAAGTGCTCGAGCGATTGCGAAGGCGCAGGGTGCAGGACGCCAGTCAAGAGACGAAACCAAGTGACTTCTCGGTCAACGTCATCCATCCCCCTGCTCCTCTGGCCCCTTCGGGCTCCCAGAAACCACTAGCCGACCAGCTGGTTCTACCACTTCGGCTATGCAATGGCGGCCCTGGCGGGAGCTAGAATCTCTCCCATTCTCTGAAGAAGACACCACCAGGCTTCTCCGGGTCCTTCTTGGCCGAGAGGACGTTTTGGTGGGTGAGACGATGATGGGCTCCTCAGGTCTCCCTTGTTCTCTCTCTATCCTACCTCTGTCCCTAGCATCCGTGGATGGGAAGGGAAAATAAAAGTAGAGAGAGGTCCCGGCCCAGCCGCGTCATGACCTCTCAGCCAGTGAGCCGTCGTGTATTCCCCAGTCACCCTCTAACATAATCCAGATCGCAAAGAAGACATCTTCGGAGTCTTCAGCGTCTTCAACTCGTGCGACGGGCCCATCGCTACAAGGCCCAGTCAGTGCGCAGAGTCGGGGTAACTACCCTGAGTGACAATATCCTACGATACCTTCAGCTATTGCCGGACCCTTCCCTCAGCGTGATCACAAAGACAAGACTAAGGAGCAGGACAACAAGCACATTTCCCAGTCCGCTTCTCAGTGAAAGCCGTCGCCACCGCGGCTAAGGGATCAAACCGTGCATACATCTTTGGACGCCAGCACCAGTCTACCGATTCCTGGTAGACTCTTATCGCCACCACAGGTAAGGCACCAAACCGCGCACACGTCTTTGGACGCCAGTCCCAGTATCCCAGCATACCAGGAATTGCCACTTGAGGTCATCGAGCAGGCAATCAACGCCACCTTCCAGATACAACAGGTGGAAGGAGCCTGGATTGAAATCCGGGCAAAGAAAGGTCGTCGACCTCACCCTGCCAAGACACCAGCTCGGAGATATCCTCATGAGAATTTATCGACTCTGGCCCCAGCACCTCTCCTTCCTACTCCCCTGGAGTTGGCTATCGCCAAGAAACAGGAGAGAAATAGGAGGAAGAACCTCAGAAGGCGGCTCAAGAAACAAGCTAAACAAGCGGCCGCCCTACAATCCCCAGCCAGCCAACGCCTCTCCAGAGGCTTCAGCGGCTCATTGATGACCTCGAGGAATATATTTCTCCTCGTCCTACCGGTGCTCTCCCACTCGACAGCTATATCCCGTGGCAGGAAATGCAGAAGCGAGCCCGCCTCAAAAATTGGGTCCAAGAGATGATCGAAAAGCTCAAGAGCGGCGAAAGACTCCTGATCCCAGACGAGCTCTCCTTGTGCTAAAAAGACAAGGAGATCACGACAGAGCAGCTAGAAGAAATGCTTCGGAGCTGCATCGGCAATATGGTGGCCATCCCACCTCCTGATAACATCAACGTTTCTCGGGGAGGCGAGCCAGTGGCCTCCCGAACCAGACAAAGAACTACGGCCCCGCTCGGGCTACAGCCAGCTCCAGAACACTCAGGCCGCGGCCGAGGTCATGGCCGGGGATGTGGTAGAGGTTGCGGGAGAATTCCTGAGCTACCCCTTCACTCGTCCACCTTCGACCCGGAGCGAATCATCCTCTTTCGAGGAGAGGAACCTGCCCCCATTTCGGAGGTAGAAATTCGGAAGGGACCTGGCATCTTCGATCCTTCCGGCACTTGAGAGATTGATGCCGACATCCCAGTCCCTGCACCAGCTTTGACTTCTTCTGTAGAACAAGCAGGACCGTCCAACAAGGGTGAGCCAGCCCGCCAGTTATCCCTAGAAGAGCCGTCATTGGCACCCCTGTTCCAAGAATCCACAGGTGATCAGAGTCAGTCCGATCCCGGTGGTAAAGGCAAAGTAGTGCGACTCCCCGACGGGGAGTAGTACGGCAGCTCGCAGAAAGCTCAGCCTGACATACTACCCTCCTTGGAGGATGCTCGAGCCCGAGCCGATCGGAAAGTCCTCCACAAGATGTAGTGCTTCCCCGCCAGCGTTACAATTTGGGAAGCCATCGCTTGGAGTAAAGATCTAAGAGAAACTCTCATCAAGATACTCCAAGAGCCAGAAGCTTATGAAGCACATGTCGTGGAAATGAAGGCGACTGCCTATGAAGCCTTCACAACCACTGTTTCCTTCATGGAAAAGGACATGCTGCTATCCCCTCCGTGCCATAACCGTCCTCTCTACATGAAGGGGAAGGTCAATGGGCATGATGTAAACTGGATTCTGGTGGACGCTGGCGCCGCTGTTAACATCATGCCGCTCAAAATATTCAAGACTTTATATCTGACCCCACACCTCCAGAAGGTTCAAGCGGTCAAGATATCCGGCTTCAACCAAGACACCGAGGATGTCCTCGACCGGGTGGACGTCGATCTGGTGCTCGATGATTTCACCTCCAAGGTGACATTCTACATCATCGACCCCAAGACATCATACAAGGTGCTACTGGGCAGACCCTGGCTCCATAAAAATTGGGTCGTCCCGTCAACTCTCCACCAATGCATCAAGTATGCTAAGGGTGGGGAGCAACACATGGTCTTCGTAGACCTGTCACCATTCACTCCAGCGGAATGCAATCTGGCCAATGCTGCACTCTACTTCAAGGGGATTAGTCCATACCCTGTGGTCAAGTGCAAAAGTAATGGTTGGCTCTCAGAGGAAGATGATGATGATCTCTTCTCCGTTGATGAGGAGAAGGCCAAGCTCCATTGGCTACGCCTTGGCTCCAAGTCAACCCCAGATCCCCCCGAAAGGCGAAAGATTGGCTTTGAGGCCAACCTCATTAGTCGGGCTATTGGAAAGAGTATATGCTTGCCACCAGACTGCATCCAGTTCCCATGTGCATCCGAAGAACACAGTGTTGAGTTGCTGATGACTTTTGTTGTCACCTTCAAGCGACAATGTAGAAACAAGAAGAAGGCTAATAGGGACAAACCCATTGTCTTTTATAAGGGAGACATGGTTCCTCAAGCCCCCCTTATGATGACTTCGGCTGGTCCAAACGAGCCGACGATACCCCTGAAGCAGTCCAGGCACTAGACGACCTGCCGCCGCACATTCGAGAAATGTGTCTGAAGCAACACATCCCCCAATGGCAAGGTTCCGCACGGCATGAATATTTTCACCAACTGTAGACTCCTTCCCAGGTCCGGGGGCAACCCCCATCCTTTCATAAGGATACCAGGGGGCTTGGCAATGACCAAGACCCGGATTTCCGCGTTCACTACGCGGTCAATGTCATAGGCTTGACACAGCTGGTCGATGACCGGGCTAAAGTCGAGGCCAAATTTGACAGCTTCGGGGATGAGGAAGAGAAAATCCTGATCCCGATCCCCGTCCGAGCCAATGCTCCAGTCCAAGCAGTCGAGGAATCTTCGTCGCCTCCCTGCAAAGACAACAGGGCCGAAGAAGCTCCTCAGGTCGCCCAGCCAGTCGAAGGACTCAGTTCAACAAACTCTCCTGATGAGGGAGAGACCCCTGATACTAGCTGCGAAGGATTGTCAGCTTTAACAGACAACCCCAGGGAAGCCTGGTGAGGACACCAGAGCAAGAATACAGCTCGACTCAGAGAGCCGTCGGTACCGGACACGCAGCACGACTCGGTCGACACCGACCTCTTTGTGGCTGGGGGACAGTCTAGAGTCTCCCCCGGAACTTTGACACTTTAGTATGTATTTTTATACGTATTTGTATTTTGTACGTATTTAGGTCATATTTATATTTTGTACATATTTGGGTCATATTTGTATTTTGTACGTACTTGGTCATACTTTGTATTATGTACGTCTTAGGTGTGTCTTTGGCATGTATTTGGGTTTGCATCATTTTGAGATTTCAAATTTCAAATGGGTTCGAATTCAAACTCCAAGGAGGGAGAATGGAGCCCATAGAATTTAAATTTCAAATGGGTCAAACACAAACTCCAAGGAGTAATGATGGAGCCCATAGAATTTAAATTTCAAATGGGTTCCAAATCCAAACTCCAAGGAGCAATGATGGAGCCCATAGAATTTAAATTTCAAAGGGATTCAAATTCAAACTCTAAGGAGGGAAGGTGGAGTCCAAACTCTATATATTATCATGTACTCCCCCTCTTGAGGGATTTGATGAATGAATGAATGAAAATTGAGTTTTGGCCAAGAGCATTTCTTTCTTCTTCCTCCCCTCTAGGGTGTGACACCCTCTATCTCTCCTCCCTCTCTTCCTCTTCCCTTGGGAGCGACTCCTAAGGTCTATTACAGGTTTCTTGGATGCTCCAAAGGTGGGAGGCGACCTCCCCATCTTCTGCTCAAGCCGGGAGTCCCATTGATCAAGGTTTTGCAACAAGCTTGGATGAGATGGCCCTTGCTGTCCTGCGCCCAGATCTGGTTGTCTGCCTGCAGAAATGAGTCCGGAAGATCAGGTTGGCACCCTCCTTTCCCATCCCCAAACCCCATTGAACCCTTCTAAGATTTTCTTCATCCCCCTGTCCCCCACGTCCCCTGAACACCCCATAGCCAAATTCGTCCAGTAGCGAAAGTTGTCTTCATATCCCTTTTCCTTGTGCAGGCTGTCTCTGTGCAGACATGTAGTAAACCAGAACTCAAAAGATCACGTTGGGACGCCCTCTTCCCGACCTCTTATCATGTCGACCCCTTCTTCACTCCTCTTCCCCTACATGTCCCCTACCTCTCCTGAAAATCCCACGTCAAATCGTTATTGGGGAGAAAACTTCCCTTTGGACCCATTTTGGTCGCGCAGACTGCTCCTGTGCAGTCCTGCCGCGATAGTGCCAAAGCCCCTCCAAAGGAACGTTCCTCTATACATCTTCAAATGACCCGAGATTTTCAGCATTTTTTCACCACATCCAAAACCATCCCCTAGAATTTTATTGCAAGTGTCTGAGCCCCCGTTCCCTACTTATCCTATCCACCTTCATAGCTCTCAGTTCTGACTGCACTGGACTGGAGAACTGAACCCCATTTGTTTTCACTTTCCACGCCCAAAACCTCCACTACGCGCCACCCCACGACTGCTACCCAGTCATCCCACGACCCTCACCTATCCACCAGAGAAAACCCCGCCCAATTTGCCATCCGGAGGACCCGGTTCAAGCCCAATCTTCGACCTGTGGTCCTGCTGCCAGAGGACTGACCAGAACGTGTAGGGCCTGTTGCAAAATTCGCAACATCGCCTTCGGTACTCCGTTGCAGTCGCCACTTCACCGGTGTCCCTGGGACACCCCCACCAGCGCCTACGCTGAGTTTCGTGACCAACGGATGAGCAGAAGGTCACGTGCTAGGGTCTTCGTCCAGATGCTCTCCTACGCGCACGCAGGCCGGCAAGCAGCCTGCCCCCCGCTCGCGACCACTCCGGAGGTTCCAGCCAGCGTCGTCGGCTTCCCTCGTCTCCCAGGAGGCTCACCATCACCCACAGCGTGCTACCAGGGACATTGGCACCTTCCTCAGCCTCCGTGATGCACCACTCTTGCTGCTGGTCCCAGTTCGTACCGACTAGCGGTGGCTCGCGTACGATGAGGTTCACCGACCCGGCACCCGTCACCCCACGTTGCACGACCCCCGGATCCCGCTGTGTAGCTTTTTACCTCCCTGCGAGGAGTGGGCTGTGTTTGGTTGTACTCGTTCAGTATTGTACCGGGGATCGTGTGACTTGGCCGGGCTTCTTCCCCACGCCTCGAGCGTGGAGGTATGCGTCCACTTCTTTGCCTGGTTAGCTTGCTCTTTTAGTATTTTCTCTTGATGCCGCTGCTTGTGTGTGTAGTAGGTTCTTAACCAGTTCATTTCCTTTATTCATTGCCGTGGTGAGAGTGTGTGACCGTCCCGTGACTCATCCGAGTAGCGAGTGTGGAGTCTAATCACCCTAGACCCTATCGGTTTGTCAACCATGCGGATCCGTGCGCTTCCCTCATAGGGGCGCTTGCGAGCTTGAATTCTTGTTAGTTGACATAGTTCCTCTATTGGGAACATTAGGTGTTGAGTCTACGCCATTCAATCCATTGCAAAGTTGTTGGTCTTAGTTGTCCATTTAGTCGCATCTTCACATAGAGTCCCAGTTCTCCTAGCGTTCCGCATCAAAGCCTCAGCAGCCCCAACTGCCAACTGCTGGTCGGAAGTCGGTGGCCCAGATCAATCCTTAATGGATTTCAGCCACAACAACTCTCCAGCCCCATCGGCGTCAACCGGTGGCTTCGAAAATCAAGAAATGCATGAAGCTGACACCGATGATGAGGATTTCATCGACTTCCAACCCGCTCCTCCCGAGCTGGAGGACGGCGGCTAGGCGACCGTGGATGAACTCGTTGAAATCAACTTGGGTGAAGATAGAGCCCCTCAGCCCATGTTCATCAGCGCTCTCCTCACCGAGGCCGAGAAGTAGTACTACAAGCAGCTCCTGCTCGAATATAAAGACTGCTTCACCTGGACATACAAGGAGATGCCAGGGCTAGACCCCTCCTTAGCGAAGCACAAGCTAGCTATTTCTCTCTCAGTCACTCCAGTCAAGCAGCCACATCGGCGCATGCGCCATGAGCTGGAGCTCAAGGTTTCAACCGAGGTCAATAAAATGGCGGAGGTCGACTTCATCGAGCCGTGTATCTATCCGATCTGGCTCGCCAACATAGTCCCAGTCAAGAAGAAAAATGGTCAAGTCTGCATCTCCGTCAACTTTCGAGACCTCAACAAAGCTTGTCCGAAGGATGACTTTCCAGTTCCGATCACAGAAACAATGGTCAACATGACCACCAGACATGAGGCCTTGTCTTTCATGGACGAGTCGTCCGGTTACAATCAGATCCGGATGTCTCTCAAAGACAAGAACCACACAGCCTTCAGGTCCCCCAAAGGGATTTTCAACTACAAGCGCATGCCCTTCGGTTTGAAGAATACCTGCGCTACTTACCAAAGGGCCATGATCAAAATATTTGATGAGATGCTGCACAATATCGTCGAATGTTACGTCGACAACCTCGTCGTCAAGACTAAAAGATGGGAAGACTATTTGCGCGATCTACGCCAGGTCTTCAATAGTCTCCGACAATACGGGCTCAAGATGAACCCCATGAAATGCGCCTTTGGCGTATCCAGCGGCAAGTTCCTCGGCTTCTTCGTCCGATACCGAGGAATTGAGGTGGACCCTAGCAAGATCAAAGCGATTCGGGAACTTCCGCCACCCAGCAACCTCACCGAACTCAGGTCCTTCCAAGGAAGACTGACCTACATTCAAAGATTCATTTCCAATCTCTCCGGTCGATGCACGCCTTTCAGCAAGCTGATGAAGAAAGACCCCTCATTCATATGGGACTTGGAATGCCACGCCGCTTTTGAGCAAATCAAGGAGTACCTCCTCACTCCCCCAGTCAAGGGCAAACCCCTTATACTCTATATTGCCACCATGGACACTTCGCTAGGATGATGTGACACCACCTAGGGGGGTGGCATCCACTCAATTGATGCTCCTTAGACCTATGACCCGCAAGCATGCAACTTTGACGGCGGACTCACTTGGGCGAGCTCACTCGCGTGGCGCACACTAGTGCCCGTAGGTAATCCGGCGATGATGGGAAGGGTCCGAGGTGGGACCTCGCTGTTCCGGGGGTTTGGCTAGCTTAGGATGGACCCCTAAGGGCCTGGGATGCCCAACTCCACGGGCGGCCAACACACCAAGGGCGTGGGATGTAAGGGGTTGCTCTCACCTCCCTCCGCAGTGGTCACTCGATGTATGGAAAGTTGGAACGGGCACTCCCTCACCGCCGACAGAGCTAAGAAAGAATACTAATTAAGCAAAATAAACCAGTAATGAGAGGGGGCCAGAAGCTCACCTGATCAGCGTGAAAATGCCGATCTCGACGGGAGACGAGGCGAGTGGAGAAGCGTGGGCAATTCCCGCACGCTGCGCCGGTGTAGCTTGGACTGCCAACCTGCTAATACAAGCACTATGCCCCTTGAAAGGGGGTTGGACTAGGGGTGGGAAATTGTAAGAATTACAATCAAACACTACCTCCACGCAGGGAGGGGCTGTAAGCTGGCCAGGCGGGGTGGGGAACTTAAGATAAAACCGAAATGGTGAGCTAAGCCGGTTCTGCCAGCTGTTTAGACAGCGAGATAGACAGTCGCTGTCGGCTCCGCTACGGGCTCTCTCGAAATTTGTTGTTGACGAAACCAGCGCTTAAACCTCCTGGGTTGGCCCAGAAGGACGTCAGAATTATTGGAGAATTTATTTACGTCGTCGGTGGCTGGGGTAGGGTCTGGAACATGACTGTTCGGTGCTGGTTCTGGTTGCTCTCAATCTGCTACTGTTGGAAGATGAAGGCGCCACAAACACTCCCTGACTCCGAATAATGCGGGATCAGAACCTATGCAACCGTGGACGAGTCCTCTTCAATTCGGGACCAACGGGACTATCGTTTGAAGTAAGAGCTGACCGTGAAGACCAGAACAGTGGAGGGGTGTCGGAACTGGCTCAGGGGAACTGACCTGGCGCACCTTGGGGAGAAAATCCGGAACTCTTGACTCCGGGGTCCAAAATTAGTTCTGATTCTTGGAGATGACAGAGGACTTGAAGGGGAAGCCCTCAGCCAAGTTTCACGTCAGAAAACACAAGGGGGTGTTTGGGGGAGCTTCTGCACCGAGCCTCTGGTGGTCTGCTTGGGAGAAACTGCACAGGTCGCCGAGAATCGCTCCTCTGGACAGCTCCGGGATCAAAAGAAGGCGGGGCTACCCTCGTTGCGAAGCTGACTGGACGAAGATTCCAAAAATATATGGTACACCTCTTGAAGCCTCACGATGACGCCATGGCCGCTGCTTCAAGCTGCTGGTACACTGTTGCCTGCGACCAGAACCTGTTTTGATTGTGGAGGGGGCAAGGGGTGGAGGATGGGTAAGGGTGTGGGGGGCTGATGGCTGTGAGAGGGGGAGGGACGTGGATGGGGGTGATGGGGAGGGGCAGTTAGCAGGGGGAGGGGAGCTCAGATCTGGCCTAGGGTGAAGCCCCTTCAACCTTAGGGAGGTGGAGAGTTGCTTGGGGAAGGGAATTGGGTGGTTGGTGGTTGGTGGTTGGAGGGTGGGGTGGGGATTGGGGGAGGATCCCTTGGGGATGGGGTGGAGTAATGAGAGGGGTGTGGGGACTTGGAATAGCCTTGATGGAGGGGGAGAGAGAGAGAAAGTAGGTGGGAGGGGAAGAGAGAGAGAGAGAGGGGCGACCCCCTTAGAGAGAGATATATATGAGAGAGATATATATTTCAAGAGAGGGAGGGGAGACAAAATTCCAAGGGAATTTCAAATTTCATTGATAATCAAAGGTTACAAATGAGAGAGGGGAGGGGGGTATTTATAGACTCCAGACTTTTCATATGATGAGACTGACCCTGACAAACCAACAATTGACCAACTCTATCCAGGTGGGGGCACCCATGGGCCTAGCCCATTGAATTAGGCCCATTATCCAGCCTAGACAATCTAATGACACTTAACTTAGGTAAATAACTCTCAAACCTAGGTACCGGACTCAAATAAAAGGAAAATTACATAGTTTATGACTCAAATAAAATATGAAAATTACATGACTAGACTCAGAAACACATGACGAACACAATGGCGCATGCCGACGAACAATCCGAGCCTCGAAAATGTGGAGGGGCAAGGGATGCCCCCATCATAGAAGCTCTGTTGGAGCAAGTCAACGAGGAAGGTAAAGAGCAGCCCCTCTATTGCCTCAGCCGGAAGCTAATCGGTGCCGAGTACCGTTACTCCCCCATAGAGAAAGTCTGCTTGGCATAGGTGTTCGCCGTCAAGAAGCTGCGGCATTACCTCTTGTCCCATCGAGTCGAGCTTATATCTAAGCACGCCCACCTGAAATATCTCCTCAGACAACCTATCCTCTTAGGCAGACTGGGAAGGTGGGCTCTCCTGTTCATGGAATATGATATCACTTATGTCTCCAGAAAGGTAATCAAGGGACAGGGTATAGCTGAATTCTTGGCAGCTCATCCAATACCAGACGACTCACCCTTCAATACGGAGCTCCCCGACGAAGAGTCCCTTACTGTCCAATCTCAACAATCGATTGAACAGAGCAGAGATGTCTTGCATTACTAGCATCAAGACACTCTCACAACCAGTGTACCTTGCTGGGAGCTCTACTTCGATGGCGCTTCCCGAGGGGTTACCCGGAGCAACCATGACCCAACCACCATGACAGGTGCCGTCATTATTTTCCTGACTCCTCAGGGTGGAGTTTTGTACAACTCATGCGCTCTTAAGAAATCCCTGACCAACAATGAGGCCGCATATGAAGCTCTACTCATTGGGCTTCAGATGGCTCTTAATATGGGCATCAAGTGCCTCAAAGCCTACCGGGGCTCCAAGCTAATAGTTTGGCAAGTCCTCGGCATCTATGATGTGAGGAAGCCAGAGTTGGTTCCATACCACGCCGCCATCACCAGATTAACCCAGAAGTTCTATTTCTTTGAAATAGATCATATTCCCAGAAGCAGCAATGACCAGGCAGATGCCCTGGCAAAATTGGCTGCGGCTATCAAGCTCCCACACGAGGGCGAGGTTGACATCATCGTCAAGCATAGAAGATTGATGCCGAGCTCACTAGAGGGCAATGCCGGTCTCACCATCTACTAGATCCACGACCTTGACCAGAACACCCCTCCAGAAAAAGAAGATTGGCGTGAGCCCATCATCAAGTTCAAGAAAGGGTGGCTCTCTTCTGACCGAGCTCAAAGAGTCTAGCTACTCTGCCGAGCAACCTCTTATGAGTTGATTGGCGACTCCCTGTACCGACTGGTCTACGAGAAGGACAAGTCGATTCTCCTGAGATGCGTCTCTCCAGCCGAGGCTCGAGCAATTATGCAGGAAATTCACTCCGGATTATGCGGTGTGCACCAGGCCGGAGATCGAATGAAGCACAACATCGAGCTCAAGGGCTTATATTGGCCAACCATGTACGTGGATTGCGTCCAGTATGCCTGTACATGCCATAAATGCCAAGTCTTTGGCCCAGTACGTAGAAAACCACCTAATCCGCTGCGTCCCACAATCCCCACTTGGCCATTTGCCGAGTGGGGCATGGACATCGCTGGGCCTTTTCGGCTATCTTCGAAGGGCCATAAGTACATCTTGGCCGCCACCGACTACTTCTCTCGCTGGGCGGAAGCCCTTCCCTTGCGGGAGGTCACCGGTAAAGTGGTCGCCAGATTTGTCTGGCACAACATCATCTACCGATTCGGTACTCCTAGTCGCATAGTGTCAGACAACGGCACACCATTCAAGAATAGGGCCATATACTAGCTAGCGGCCAAGTTTCACATCGACTGGAGAACCTCTTCGGTCTACAACCCCCAGGCCAACGGCTTGGCGGAAGCCTTCAGCAAAACCCTCTGCAAGCTCCCGGCTAAAATGGTTAGCCACCGGAAACGTGATTGGGGTGAGAAGGTCTTCGGGGCACTATGGGCCTACCGGATGATCTATAAAACCCCTTCGAGGTGTTTGCCCTTCTCCCTCGCTTACGGGGCAGAAGCCGTTATCCCCATCGAAGTCCAGTTAGCCTCTTATCGTGTGGCAATCCATACTGGCCTCGCAGGCCCCGACAAAAATGAATACCAGAGAAGGCTAGAGGAGCTGGCCGATCTAGAAGGCAAATGTCTCGAAGCCTACAAACACCTACAAGTATACCAGGCTCGCATGGCGAAAGCCTATGATAAGCTCGCTAGGCAGCGAGCCTTCAAGCAAGGTGACCTCGTCATGTTCAAGGAAAAGAAAATCATGGCGGGGCGCTCCAGTAGAAAACTACAACCGAATTGGCGAGGCCTATACATCATTCACAGCGTCTACGAGGGTGGGGCTTACACGGTCATTGACCACAAGGGTTACAAACCCTTCCCACCTCTCAATGGCAAACATATGAAGCTATACTATGCACCTGAACACGAGTTGGTGCGCCAGCCAGACTAAAGCGCACGTCCCAGCTACTACCAGTAAACTCGGCTTTTCCCTGCAAAGGATTCAACCAGTTATTTTTCCAGTCTCCGATGCCCAGCAAAGCAACAGGGCCAGCCAAGCCCTCCCAGAACCACCGCCAGGCATTCTGGGGGGGTCAACCTCCCGCCTTTGGCCTTGCCATGACAAGAGCAAGGACACCTCTGCACCATGAACAATCCAGCCATCGGGCTCCCAAGTAAGCAAAAAAACAAAAATGGGTTTAAAAATAGAGATGTCCCGACAGACCCAGTCATCCCCACTACAAGGGGGCGACTGGGGGGCAAAAAGGCCAATAACCCGACTGAGACAGAAACCCGAAACGGAACCTCATGCAAAATTGGGAAACCCTTTGACGTGAAAACCCGCAAGGGCGCCTCGAAAAAAGCTAAAGGGGGTCGGCTCTGGCGAAAACCTGAAAGGGCGGTAGAGCCGATAATGAGAAAATCCCACTCTCCTCACTGATTAGGGTGGCCTTCCGCCCATTCCACAATAGGTCGTAGGCCCCCCAGATACCGGCCTTCGGTTAATCCATAATGCCAGACCATTAACTCTGCAATCTCCAGTCAACCTTATATCACCCTACTTAGCCCACTCTACTTTTGACCCTCGCTCCGTCGCAGCGGACCGATAAGTCCCGGTGCCTACGCAACATCCTAGTCGCCATTCCGGTCAACGCCAGTCTCAGCCTATCCCTAGACTCTTATCATTCCACACTACTACATCCTACATCTCCTGCAAATCCAGAACTCCCCGAGTCTCAATATGCACCCAGTCCTCTCTGTAATCCTGACTCACAAGCTATAGCTCCAGTCACATCCTGCCACGACAAAGTGGCGCCCAGCACCGTAATCTCATAATTTGTGAGAACCCTTATTAAGGGCGAGGCAATACCCAGTTACTCACATCCTCCAGCTCCAGGCTACGTCCCTTGACAGTGGCATGCTATAGATGGCAATTTTCAAAAAAAAAATAATATAATAAAGAATGGGGTTAAGAATAGAGATACCCCGGCGGACCCGATCGTCCTCATCACGAGGAGGCAACTGAGGGCAAAAATTGCCACCAACCCAGCTAAGGTGAAAACTCGAAAGGGTGCCTCAAGCAAAATCGGGTAACCCCTCGGTGTGAAAACCCGCAAGGGCGCACCGGAAAAAGCAATAGGGGGCCAGCTCTGGCGAAAACCCGCAAGGGCGGTGGAGCTGGTAAAGAGAATAAAAAAAAACTCTTCCTCTCTACTCCTCGCTGATGAAAGCTATCGACCGTGACATCTCGCCGATGGCAAGCTCAACATCACTCTACAACAATGGTGGCCACTACACCCCCGAGGGTTGGTCATCCCGAGTGCCAGTCTTCAGTTCCAGTTCTCGGCTACAACGCCTTCACAGGCTAGCCACCCAATCTCCAGTTCCAGTTCTTGGATACAAAGCCTTCACAGGCCAGCCGCCCAGTCTCCAGTTACAGTTCCTGGCTACAACGCCTTCACAAGCCAGCCACCATGTCTCCAGTTCCAGTTCTCGGCTACAACATCTTCACAGGCTAGCCACCCAGTTTCTAGTTCCAGTTCTCGGCTACAACGCCTTCATAGGCCAGCCGCCTAGTCTCCAGTTCCAGTTCCTGGCTACAATGCCTTCACAGGCCAGCCGCCCAGTCTCCAGTTCCACTTCTTGGCTACAATGCCTTCACAGGCCAGCCGCCCAGTCTCCAGTTCTAGTTCTCGGCTACAAGGCCTTCACAGGCCAGCCGCCCAGTCTCCAGTTCCAATTCTCGGCTACAACGTCTTCACAGGCTAGCCGCCCAGTCTCCAGTTCCAGTTCCTGGCTACAACACCTTTACAGGCCGCCCGCCCAGCAGTCCCAGTTCCAGTGACAATCCCAGTTTCAACCTCTAGCCCCTGTCCCAGTCCCAATTCTTGGCCGAAACTCCTTCCCCAGGCCACTCGGCCAGCTTGTCTGGTCCCCCAGGCTAATGGGAACTACATTTCCGGCTAACAACATGATACTAGCTGATACTCTATCACTCGGTTTGTGGCCGATACATCCCAAAATCACCCAGTAGCCCTAAACTGTGTAGACCGTCATCCCCATGGGTCCATGTCGGCTCCATGTTACACAGGCCTTTATCCTTCGCGAGGATTAGCCCCAACACCCAGTTATTCTCCCCTACTACCCAATACTCAGCCGTCAGTTCCCTACGCTCTGTCCCAGGGACCCAGTAACCAGCATCCAGCTACACTATTCTCCATACTCAACCCCTTTACTCCTACGCTCGAGAGCAGGTATATCTAGTCCCCTGTCTCTTACACCAGTACACAGCAGGAGAAATAAGCATGACTAACAGCAAGTGGTCACCCGTCCATGCACACTACATCATTCCACTGGAGAAGGGAAGGAACAACCCAGTAAACAATAAAAAAATCCCGTAGGTTTGTCATTAATGCTCTGTAAAGAGAACCCAAGACATGCCCTTGGGGTAACAAAATCCATACAGTCCGGATGACACAAAACAGAAAGGGGAAAAGAGATACAATCAGACCTGAGGCTCAATCCCCTCTAGAGCCGCAAGGCGAGAGTCAGCAGCCGCAAACTCCGCCTCCAGGGTCAACAAAAGCTGAGCACTAGCCTCGGCCGTCGACTCGGCTGTCTGCCACTCAGCTCGGGCGCGCTCGACGGCTAACCACTGCGGGTCCTAGGCCTTCCTCAAAGCCTCAACCCGGCTCTCTGCCTCTCCCAACTGTGCTGTACGGTCTCGAGAAACCAATGCGGTCGCCTCGGCATGGCCCCTCTGCTCTGCTACGACTGACACAAGCTGGGCCCGCTGCTCCTGTGCCTCCTGGATTGCTGCTAGTCTCCGGGTCCTCTGCTCCTGGGCCTCGCAAAGTCGCAAGTACTCTGCCCAGATCCCAGCAAGCCCGGACATCCAGAGCTCACGTGGGAAGCCAAGCGCCTGCTAGCCCTGGGTGCACTCTCTCAGTCGCTGCCTCAGACCCTCCGGAGAAGGAAGAGGATCACTCTGCAGGTAGCCTCGAGCTCGCTGCAGCAAGGCGGCACCCGCACTCACATCCAACAGTGGCTCTAGTGGAGAAGCGGATGTAGGCCACTCGATCCCTAAGTCCAGGGAGAAGTTACCTGACGCGGGTAGCACTCCAGTAGAGCCAGCATAGCCTCAATAAACACCAAAGGGAGTGAGGAATACATACAAAACTCCCTATGATAAATAAGGTGGAAAACCTGAGAAGAGATAAGTTTTCGTCCCTTACTCAGGGCAAGTCCCTCCGCACCAGTAGCGTCTTCCGCTGAGGTCGGGGAAGACACCCTCTCCTCCATCTCGGCGGCGTCACCCACCGGGGTCCGAGAGGGTAGTGACTCCTCCACGACCCAGTCGTCTCTAGCAACCACGGGTGAGATAGGAGGATCCTCCTGCCCGCTCTCAGCAGGAGCCGACACGTGCTCCTCTCCTCACCCCGACGTTGCACATAAAAGAGCATCATCACTCTGCTATAAAGAGCAAACAAACACCAAATGGGGATGGGGAGAACCCCCATATACCTCCGAAAGTAGTCCCAGCCTTAGCCTCCTCGCTAGAAGAGGCCCCAGAAGAGGAAGAGCTCGAGCTCAAACTCTCCTCCATCTCCATAGCTGAGCCGCTGTTGCCCGAAGAGCCCGACAAAGCCTCCGATGAACTCCTGGAGGTGGCCGAACTAGAGGCCCCTGCAAGCCAACAAATCAAACGAGGTCACCACATGTTCCAGCCTCATACAAAGGCGACTCTCTAGCTAAGGGTTTTGAACAGAAGGCCCACCAGCTGGAGCACTCCCCTCCGAGACTCTCTCGATGTCGACGACCTCTTCGTCGTCTCTAGTCAAAGTCGCCGCGGTGGGTCTCTCTGCCACTGCCCCAGTTGTGTCGCGGGGAAGCTCACCCTCCTCCAGATGCGAAGAAGTATCTGTGACCAACGCTAAAAGGAGCCCAGCGTCAATAGACGACATAAAAAGCTTACCATAAGTGGCTAAGTCCCCAGTCACATACCTGAGGGTCCCATGCTGGAAGACCCGACTAGTCCTACGGTGCAGGCAGACACCATGGCTGGTAAAGGAGCGAAAGTCATCTCTGCCAGCAACTACGGTAGCAAGCCGGGCGCACCCCCGGTAACAGAAGGAATCAAGGCGTCCATCACTCCTGGCTCTACTTCGAAAGAGGGGAGGGCCACCGACGGACCAGCACTGACTAACTTCCGGATCATCTCCAGAGTAGCAGCCAGATCCTCGCCTGTTAAATAACAACAACACAAGCACAACCAATAACTCCGGCCCAACTACTATGCAACAATGGGAGGGCAACCCCCTCCATAGCAATTCAATGTTTACCCGGGCCATCCCGGGTCGCTGCTGGCTCCTACCTTCCAATTGACAGGGGCATCTCACCCTGCACCTCAGAAGGAGCCGCGGTCCCTGATGTCCCAGCCACCTCTGCACAACACCGGTAACTAGGTTAGCCCCCAGAAACGAGCACAGCTATAACCAGAGTATGTCCAGTCCCAGAAGTCCTTACCTGGCTGGGCGTCTGCTGAGGCCTTCCATGACTCAAAGTCAGGGAAAGTCCTGATATCGGGGATAGCCTTGTCCATCATGCGAAGGAACCCCTCCATATCTATCTCGCACTCGACCCCGTCATCAGGCAGTGGGTCGACCTCTTGTGGTGGTGAGAAAGCCATGTCCGCCCTAGTCTCCAGCGGCGCTGCAAGACACCAATCAAACGATGCAGGGTTAGTCAATCGTCATAGCTAAACCAACAAGGCACAAGAGAGGCGAATGCGACACTTACTCAAAGCTGGCTCAACCTCGATATGCTCGCCAGCCTCGGGCCCTCGAGAGGACTCGTCTGCTTCCCTTGCTCCGGTCTCTACCCGAGGGCGCTTTCGCCTAGGCTGAAGACCCCCATTCCCACTCCCAGAAGATGACTATGTGGAGGGGTGATCCTCGTCCGCCACAGAGACTGTGAGCAAACACAGCCACACAAAATGTCCCGGTCATATATCCCTGAAAACAATAAAGTAGAGGCAACCTGCTGAAGAAGAGGTCTCGCCTAAGGCCGTAAAGGGAGTCAACGACAGGGGAATCAGCTGCTCCGACTTCAAACCTACAGCTCGCGCGGCGTTTGCAACCACCTCCTTGACGTCCCTTAGGGTGTAAGCACACTCGACGTGGGACACGAGCTCCACGGGCCCGACAGAACCGATCGCATGGGCGATGTGGCGTCTCCAGTCGTCGACCGCCATGTCTGCGAAGCTCCCCTCAGGAAGCATCCGATCCAGTGAACCCTTCTTCCCAAAGCCGCAGTCAGCCAAGAATTAGGCCCACCAAGTCCTCGGCACCCTCGGTCGGGACGCCCCAGCTCCGGTATAGGCGGGTGCCAGCCGCACCTGCCTAAGGGGCTTCAGCGCCCCGTTGCTGCCTCGTCCCACAGATAGTGAGCCCCGGCTGCCCCGGGGTGCCTGCTGTGCCAGCCGCTCCACCTCTCGATGAATCCGAGAGAAGCGAGTCCATAGGTACTCGTCATCTAGCAGAATAGGAGGGAGATCCTCCCTCAGAAGACGGTCCTCCTCCGCCTTCCGGATCGCCGAGGCCTTCTGCCGATACAAGTGGCTGTGCTCAAACCACCACCTGGCGTAACGGACGTCGAACCGTCCCCTGCGTCCCAGCCCAGGCGTCGATAGTCGCTCCGGCTCCCGACGACATTAAAAGTCCCACCACACTGTATCCAGCAAGTGGATGTCCCAGCCTCTGTACTGTCAGCCCGCTAAAGGAAACTCCTCATTCGGCGGGATCCCCTGATCATACCCGAAGTTCCGGGCGAACCTGTGCGGGTTGTACGGCTCCAAGAAGCTCGTCACGGACCGGTGTAGTGCCAGTACTACCGGTCGGGTGCTCATTACAGACTCTGTGTTGGTGAGGACACTAGAGCAAGAGTACGACTCGACTCAGCGAGCCGTCGGTACCGAACCCATAGCACGACTCGGTCGACACCGACCTCTTTGTGGCTAGGGGACAGTATGGAGTCGCCACCGGAGCTTTGATACTTCAGTACGTATTTTTATACGTATTTGGTATGTATTTAGCATGTATTTGGTGTGTATTTGGTTTGTATTATCTTGGGTTTTTATATTGGGTCAATGGTAGAGTAATTGACCATGTATTTGTAATTTTGATTTATTTTGGTCCAAGGGGGGATTAATATGGTCCAAGTGTATTATTTAAATGCAAGCCCCTTATGTTAACATTAAAGGAGGGGCGCCCCCTCTTTTGTCCCCTTATGGGATATTTTTTTATGCTAGTTTAATCTCCCTTCCCCATTATACCCCCTTGACCAAGGATAACCTAGGTCATTTGGCTAGGTCTAGGGTTTGAATATATAATGTCTCTTGTTGTATTTGGAGAAATTTAATGAAGAATTATTGTGGTAAATGCATTGGGCGCACCCCCCTCTCTCCCCTCATGTTCTTGGTGTTCTTCCCATTCCTCTCCCTCTCTTCTTCAGATATAGATCTAAATCCTCCAGATTTCTTAAATTTCTTCCTCTTCCCCTCTTCCTCTACTTGCTGTTATCGATCACCGCCGCTGCCGCCGCCGTTCGTGTCGCCGTCGAGCCACCACAAGCCGGCTTCATCCTGCTGCCCTGAAATTCGGAGTTGCTGGACAACAGCTTGGTAAAAGGGCTGGTACGGGAGATCCAACCGTTGGATCATGATGAAATTTTGCGGGTAGGTTCCCCCCATCGTCAGCCTATCTTAGTTTAATTTTCATGCTGATCTGAGCCCGTTTGCCCCCTTCCCAGCTTTTATTTTCCCCCCTCACAATCTGCCTGTGTGCAGATCTGCGAGATAGATCCTGGTAGCCGAATTTTCCACCCCCTCAAACGTTGTCAGAAAAATACCCAAAAATTATGTCCGTAACCATCACCCTCCCCTATATCCACCATAAAAATCTCAGGTCCTAAATCTCTCTTTTGATCCTCGCTCAAAGCCCTTAAAGAGGCAGATCCTGTTCTACCATGCCTGTTTTGAGTTTCAGGTCAAGGAACTCAGTCAGTTAGCAGTCATTTTCATTTCCAATCCAACCATTGGATGGATCTGAAATTTCAATAGGTCATAGGATTTTGAGTCCTCTTTCCAACGGTACCCATTGAGTCTCGATTCGACGCCGGATCTGGGCCTACCGGCCATTTTTGTGGAGGCGCATGATTCTGCTCCGAGCCAGGCCAGCAAAAGGGGCTGACAGATAATTCACAAATAAATATGCCGGGATATCTTCAGCGACCGCCGCTCCCGGGGTCGACCAGGGACCCACTGCCACCATCCCAGCACACCGCCGCCTTCAGGAGATCCCAGGAGGCCGACGTCCCTTTGGACGTCCGTGATCGCTGTCCTGCTGGCCAACAAATTGCATATTTGGAGCCGCTGCCCGCCGCCACCCGGAACCCGCTGCATTGCTGCCCGTCAACCCTAGAACGACGCTCTTGGAGCGCTATTGTGGCCTTTTACCTCCCTGCGTGGAGTGGGCTATACTTTTCATGCTGTAATTAATTCACTTATTATACCGGGAGTGACGGTTCTCGACCGGGAAGTCTTCCCCACGCCCCGAGCGTGGAGGTACACTCGCCACCCACCTTGTCTTATTTGCTTAGCTAGTATAGATTCTACTACCGCTACTAGTGAGTAGATTATTTTCGTAGCTAGTGTTGAGTTTTTACATATTTTGATGATGACAACACTATGAGCCTTTGTGAACAAAAATGTTTCTCTGTGATAAAATAATCCTTCGAGTCACTTCAGTTATTTTCAGGGGTTGTCTTCGTGTCGTTACTTGTTCCATCGCGTGCTGATCACTGCAGCACCTCGTGCTACTTTTTGTGCCACCTCGTGTCGCTCCATCTGTGTCACCCCTATGTCTTCGAGTCTTATGTTCTGGCCAAGTCTATACAGCCTCATCTTTACCTTCGTTCCAAGCCAAAGTCTACACATTGTCTTAGCGTCATGCATCAGTCTTCAAAGTCCATACAATGCACTGTAGCATGTTCGAAGCTAAGTCCATACATTGGTTTAAGCTTCCAAGTCTGTACATTGGCCTTCAAGCTTTCCAAGTCTATTCATTGGCAGCTGAACGTTGAAGTCTATACATTGGTCTTCACTTCAAGTATGTACAGCCATTGTCTTGCCAAAGTATATACGTTGTGAACCCTCAAGTCTGTACAGACTTTGCCTTGTTCAAGTCTATACATCGTCCAGTTCTTTGGCAAGTCTATACCTTGTGAAAGTCCATACATTCGATTGCGTTGCCTTGAAGCCGTTCCAAGTCTATACATCCTGTTGAATGCAAAGTCTTCACATCGCCTCATCATATGAAGGCTGTACATTGCTAGTGTCCTTCTTGTTTTGTGACCACACTTCGTGTCAGTTTCTATTTTCATCTTCGAGTTGGTTTCAGTCCATGTTGTTTTCGTGTCGTTTTCATCTTCGAGTTGGTTTCAGTCCATGTTGTTTTCGTGTCGTCCTCGTCTTCGAGTCGTTCGTACGATTCGAGCAACTTAGTACTCGAGTTGTTTTCGTGTGTATTCAAGTCTTTTTAGTAAAGTGTCGTTTCACCTCGTGCCGTTCTCTTTGCTGTTTGTTATGTCGTGTTGTTTTTGTATTCGTGTCTTCGTGTTACTTTTGTATTCGTGTCTTCGTGTTATTCTTGTGTTTATGTCCTCGTGTTGTTTCTTTCTATCTTCGTCCAGGTTCCCTCTGATCGCGTGTTTGTCTACCGTTTCACTCCGTGAGACTTCCTTCTCACCTCGTGCTACTCTCATGAGACCTCGTGTCGTTCTCAGTATAGTGCACCTCTTGTTGTTCCTACATACCTCGTGCAGTTTCAGCTTGAGTGTCAACCGACTCATTTCAGGTAGATATATATAGCGAACCCTGAGTATTAATGGTTTTTATCTCCTTGCAGGTCCGAGGAAGAATATTCCCCAATAACTGGGCTGCACGTGATCCAACACTAGAGGAACAAATTCGATAAGGGCACGTGGCAGGAAGGTTCTGGAACGAGCGTGGGAGGCACACGCACTTTGTACCCTATCCACCTGCTGCTGCTATATATTGAAGCCTTCGCCCACAGATGAAGAGTGATCGAAAGGTGAGAAAGAAAAAAGGCAGAAGTGCAGAGAGTTCGATCCAGCAAAAAGAAGAGAAGAAAACAGAGAGGTGAGGAAAAACTGAAGAAGAGGAAGAAGAGAGAATAGCAGAAAGAGTGAGAGAGAGAGAGAGAGAGCTCGAAGCTGAGAGTTCAGAAAGAAGAAGAAGAAGATAGATTCTGGTTTCAGGATCAAATCCGAACCAGTTTGCTCTATTGTGAGCTATACTCCGTGTTTCATCGTTCCAGCATTCAGTCTGCTGTATCTTTTTCGTTTCGTGTTTTTGATCTTTCTTTACTGTCCTTGTTTTGTTTCCGATCCTCTAGACTGAGGTCGGGTTCCTCCTGTGGTCTCAGGAGAAGGGAGACTAGTCTCCAGTTCTGGGCTTGTGGGTTGCAAGTCCAGGGGTCCCTCCGGTTAGGAGGAAGAGAGGCTCTGCCTCTGGTGGGTTGCTGGTAGCAGAGTGCTACTGGCTGGTTCACTGGTAGTGGGGCTGCTACCAGTGGGGTTCCCTCTTGGTATAGAGGAAGAGAGACGCGAGTCTCTGGTTTCTAGTGACCGTGGGTTGCTAGAGGTTCCCTCCAGGTAGGAGGAAGAGGGGAGTTTGTTCCCCTGGGTAAGATGTGTATCAGCTTCTGTTGGCAAGCTGTGTTGCCCAGCTGTTAGTGAAGCCACACTTGGTTTGAGTGTGGGGTGGATGTAGGTCTGGAGGACCGAACCACCTAAAAATCTCTTGAGCAGTGGTTTGCATTGTGAGTGTGCTTCCGCTAGATGCTTGAATAGGCGCGTTTCATGTGTTTGCTCATTGGTTTAATTGAATTTGGTTTTATTCTGAGATTGCGTCCAGCACTTGAGTTTTTATTTGGGCATTAATTGTAGAAGGATACATTCACCCCCCTCTGTATCCGGGCATTGCACCCTAACAATTGGTATCAGAGCGGGTGTCTGCCTAGAAGGTCCAGCGACCTGCAGATCCGATCTTGTAGTCTTCGATGCTTATCTGTTTTTAGTGCATCAATACTCTTGTTGCCTCGAATCTACTTGCTATTTGTTCCCATGGCTAATCCACCGATTTTTAGTGGTACACACTTCAGTGCATGGCTTGCTAATCTAAAGAGTTATGCTAAATCTATTAATCCAGACCTGTGGAAAGTAATTTCACACGGTCCTCATGAACTACTAAAGAAAAAGTCCAAATGGACTGACATGCATACCTCCTTGCATGAAGAGAATCAGAAAGCTTTTAATCTGATGAAAGCAGATATTGACAGAGCCTTATGGTCTTGTCTTCATGATTGCAGTTCTGCTAAAGATATTCTGAACATGCTGAAGCGAATTTAGAAGACAAATAAGGACAGCTGCATGATGGCTGATAGAAATAATCAAGGCAGCATTCAAGATGAAGATGATGAGGTAAATCCTTTTGAAAATTATACTGTAGATGATTGGGAAAATGCATATGCTGAATTGCTAGAATCACATGAGAGCTTAAGAAGTCAGTATAAGAAGTTGAAAAAGAATACTGGGTTAGAAAGGTCTAGATCCCCATGTGAAAATTGCTCCAGTATCAAGCAACTTCATGATACCTGTCTATCTGATATTCGTAGGTATAAAAACCAGAACGAAAACTTGATGAAAGAATGTGAATGTGTAAAATCTGATCTAAATAAGCTGAAATCTGAAGATAATTCTCTTAGAAAGTTCTCCAAAGAAAATGAAGAAAGTTTAGAGAAACTGAAAAAAGAGAACATTCTGATGATTGAGAAAATTGAAGCCATAAAATTTGTGAATGTGGAATTACAGAAAGATATTGAAGAGAAGGAAAAAGATTTGAAGAAATTTATGGCTGGAAGAAAACTTGAAACTAACTCAGAAGATCAGATTTTAATAAATGAGTTAATTCAGAATGACAAGCTTAAGGAAGAAAATGAGAAGTTAAAAATGCTGAACTCCACTATGTCTGAGAGGCTTCTAGCTTTAGAAAAAGGAAAATCTGTTTACTTTGAAGAATCTGAAAAAATGAAAAATCTGGAACAAGAAGTTGAGGATTGCAAAATTACAAATAAAGTGCTAAGCGAATGTGTAAATTGTAATGAACAAGAAATTGCCAGTTATGAAATACACATCGTTTCTCTGGAAAATGAAATTGAAGATTTGAATAAATCCCTGTCAAAATTTGTGAAAGGACAAGAAAATCTGGACAGGTTGTTAGGTGTTAAGGTCAATACTCAAAAGGAAGGGTTAGGCTACAACGATATAAATAAAAAGGCTTTCTAAAATAAGCTAATGACATCTTTTATCAAAGCATCAGATGTAGCCACCACCTCAGAAAATAAACAACCAAATGTTCAGAAGAATCAGAAACAAACAAAAGTTATTGATAAGGTCAGTCATGTGAAGAAAGGATTGGATCACACTAAAAATGTGCATGCTGTAAAACACACTGATATACCGAGACATGCACATAAGAGGGAAATCATGAAATGTCATTACTGTCACAAGATAGGCCATTTGATGCATGAGTGTGAATTAAAAGAACTGGATGATTTAAATGCTGAAATGATGGATGCTGGGAAATATCATGATAGAAATCCTGCTACTCATTCAAAGAAAAGTGAATGCTCGCATTGTGGTAGATTAGGCCACACCTTTGTTCAATGTTGGTTTGCTAATGGAAAGAAAAAACCACTCTCACATCATGCTAAATCTTATGCTAACCAACATGCTCTTAATATCAACAAAACTGCTTCTCTGAACCAGCATGTCAAATGTTTTAATTGTAACAAGCTTGGGCACAAGGCCACTGAATGTTGGGCAAGCTTTTTTAGAAGAGAGTCTCCTTTCTGCTCCCATTGTGGGAAGCATGGCCATGCAGTCAAGGACTGCTGGCATGTCCAGGGTAGGAATAGAAATTTCAAAGAATTTGGTAGGAACAAACATGTTCTTAAAAGAATTCCTATTTGCTCAAATTACAGAAAACCAGGCCACCACGTTGCTGCTTGCTGGGTGGCTGGTCATGAAAGAAAAAAATTTCATAATTATAACAGAAACCCTCATGCTCACTCTTATAATGCTCAAGTTCATGCTAGTGTACATAAGAGGAACATGAAACCTGCTAGTTCATGCCACTATTGTGGGCTGTCTGGGCATTCAATGCATAACTGTTTTATCATGAACTCTGACGACTATTTGGCACAGAAAAGGATGCAGGCAGTCCCAAAAGGGGCCAATTACTATGCAAGACCCAAGACCACTTGGGTACCTGCTAGTGGAAAATAGGAAGGTGCCTGACAGGTGTGCCTTGGATGGAATAAAGGGGTAATAAACCAGGGCACATAAAACGACCCCATGCCTGAACGCTTCAGGTAAATCTACTGCTGCCTTCCTAATCTGAATTCAATTCTTAATCCATCAGACTGATGATTGTTGTTGAACATATAAACTGCCTGTTTTAGACTAGACATGATTATCATGATTAGAACAATCTTACTTGTCTGGCATGCCCTTTGATCATCATGTTTGACCATTATGGTATATCAAATAGTAAGCTATCAAAGGCAGGGAAAATCTGCCTGGAGGTGCTTACTATGTGTGAAGTGGTCCTTCAGACCAAGTGCTCCGCCTAGTACCATAGGTCATTCTACTGAACAGGGCAGCCTGAATGTGCACGAATCACAAATTCATTTGTTTAGTTTTCATGGCAAACACTGCATGCTCTCTGGGGAAGCTTCATGCTCATAGTCAGGGGGAGGCATGCTATTTTTGTGTCAATTTACTGACTCGTGCTCATTGCATTACATTCCACTTATTTGAAAAACCATAAGTTTGCTTCAACGTATTGCATTTCAACTGATAGCATGCATGTCATTCAATAAATAATTAATATTTCCAAGAGTTGTGTGTGAGATGTCCTTATAGAAAAATTAAAATAAAAAAAAAGGGGGAAAGGGAAAGAAAAGTCAAAAAATATATTCATTGGTTTTCATTGGCATTGAGGTAGCCTGTCCTGAGTAACCAGGGAGTCTGGTGTCTGATAAACATGTCTCCTTGTGTAAAAAGGGACAGTTCTACCTAAGTGCTCAACAAATTGGTTGACTCTGTGTGCCCTCTCTTGTACTTTAAATGAAGTAATGAACCGTGCTTAACTATCTATTTGGTATTTCTTTGCCTGACAAACATAAGGAGTATTTTAATCGTAACCTTCTCTAGGCTAAGTACCTTTAACAGCTAGTTTTGTGATCATGTTGATTTAACGTCTTGAGGTAACTGACCAAGGTATTCGGAAGAATATAATATATCCATATATTGAAGAGCGTACTTTAACGGACAATGGCTGTGTTACATATTGAATAAGGGTAGTCTGGGTAATTCCTGAAAAAAGTTCGATAAGAGTATAAAGTGACCCACCAAAACCCTTCATGTCCCTCAGGTTTCATCCAAAAACCCTCGTGTGCCCTTGCTGCTTCGTGTTCCTCCTCGTTCCGCTTCGTCTCGTGTGCTCCTTCAAACCCTTCTCTCCCGCTCATTCTTCTTCACTAAAATCTCATCTCCACCACAGAGTTCTCCTCCGTTCTTGGCTCTAGCTTCATTTCCAGCAGCAACCAGCAAGAAAGAGTTGATACTCTGAGAGTTACGACAAATGGATCAGCTAGAATCCGTCGCTCCTGTGGAAAGGAAGAGGAAGGGAAAAGAAATAGATGAGGAGCCTTCGTCCAAGCAGAAAAGATGTCTTGAACCAGAAACAGCTGCGGAAATGTCTTCAGCACAAGGTACTAGGCCCTCTCAGTCTACCGTGTTTTTAGAGAGTGGGAAAATCATTCCTCCGAGGATAGTAGATTTCAGCGATGAATCCATGGTTTTGAAGTTTCCAGCACTTTTGGAGATTCTTGAGTTTCAGGAATGGAGGAAATTCATAGAAAACCACCGTGTCTATTACCCTAGCCTGGTAATGGAATTTTACAATAATTTGTCTTTGAGCTGAGATAAGTCTGCTTTGATCTCGTCTGTTAAAGGGGTTGAGATGACAGTAACATGTGACTCTCTCCACAAAGCTCTTAGTATTCCAGAAAAAGGGGAAGTGGAGAGAGGATATAGATATAGTCTGCATGAAGCCTTTTCGGTCATTACTGGTAAACCCAGTAACATTCATGACAAGGGGCAATTGAAGCTGAAAGCTTACCAAACCTCGTCATTTCCCCCTCTTCACAAGCTTCTTCAGAACATCATTGCTTCAATAGTCACCCCACAGACTGGAGCTAGAGGAAGAATCACAGACACACAGAGGTTCCTATTGTTCTGTCTGATTCAGAATGTAAAGATCTGTTTGCCTGAAATTATTTTTAATGTCATGAAGGGGTGTATTGGATCCAAAAGACATCTGCCCTACGCCGCCCATTTGACAGACATCTTCAAGTATTCAAAGATTCCCTTGGATGGAGAGGCCATGTCAGAAGTTAGGGCTCGAAACATTTTTAACATGAATTTTGTTTCAGTATTTTTGGGGTTGGAGGGCTCTTCTCTCTTGGGGCAGGTTAAGGCCCAGAAAGTTAAGGAATCACAAGCTCAGGGGGAGCTTCTGGAACACCCTCAAGATTCCGCCCAAACAGTTTTAGCATCAGCTTCTGAGGTTGCTCTACAGGAAACACCATCTGAACAACCACAGTCTACTATGTCTGCTGCACCCACTGAAGTATCTTTTTCTTTTCAGAGGCTTGTTGAGATTGCATCTGAAGAAGTCAGGATGTCTGAAAACAACATTCAGACTGATCTAGATACAAACATTGATGGTCTGTTTGATTCTTTTGGGAAGACATCAGAAGAAGTGAGGGTGCCCGTGGAACAGCCTGCTCAAGAGCAAGAAAGTAATGATCAAGAACTTGCTGATTTTGTTAATGTCATTCTAAGAGAAGCTGTGGAGAAAAGCTTGGAAGAGGCTGACAACGTGGTTACATCTGAAATTCTAGAACAGGCACCTGTTGAAAGTCCTGCAGATCATGATCTCATGGAAGAAATAGTGGATGAGTGTCAGGAGAAAGTTCCTGTCATAGACCTAGAAACAGAATCATCAAGTGAAGAAGAGGCACCTGAAAATGTAGTTCCTGACAAAGACATCCAAGCTGAAGATGAAGATCAGGCTCCAGCAGTAGACAACCAAACGCTAGTGCAAGAAGAAACAGATGAGAGAACTGCACCTGGCTGTGAATCTTTTGGTACACCTCTAGGTCAACCTCGACTTCTATCTGCTAGGGCGCCAAATATTGAAGAACTTCTTATAAATTTGACTCAGCAAATGCAAAGACAAGATAAGAAAATGGATGATCTGCTCAAGTATGTCACTCTCAACATCAATCAAGTTCATTCCAGGCTATTGAAGCTTGAAATTTCTCTCCGAACTGAATGGAAAAGGTTTCTGTTAAACAAGAAAGCTTCAGATGAGGCCAACAGGTCCTTGATGACAGGCTTGCAGGAGGCATGTTCAAAGATCGCAACAGCACTTCGTGAATTACAAGATGCTCAAATTTCCTCCTTTAAGTCATCTGCCAGCATTGTAAATCACTGTTTTGAGATCAGGACATCCTTAGAAGTTTTGAAGGGGTCATTTAGTGCCCTAGGTCCTGATGTCCAGAAGATCTATGATAAATTGATCGCTTTCATAACAGAAATGACAACTCTGACTGACAGATATGAAACTGTTAATATTCGCCAAGAAGACATCATTTCTGAAGTGGCAAATGTCAGAAGCGCTGTGGTGTATTGGCTAGCTGAATTGTCCAATGACCTGAAGGAATTTCAATCTACCTTGGGTTCAGCCCCTGGTCAGGCTTCCTCTAGCAGAACTCCACCTCAAGAATATACCTCTACTGCTCCTAGGGGGAGACCACCACAAGGCAGGCCGCGTGGCCCTTCCAGCAGACATACCAGATATTTTAATCCTTAAAAAGACAGTGATCTGTATCTTGTTGCCCATTTTGAGGCTCTCTCTCACACTCTTGGACTTGTTAATTATATCGCATTGTTGTCTCCTTTTGTTTCCTCTTGTTTGATGATGTCAAAGGGGGAGAACTTAAGTCTTTGCTTGCTATAGAGAATGATGTTGGTTAATGACTCTTTAATGATGGTGCTGATGTTATGTTATTTAGCTTTGAACAGGTTGAAAAGTTTTCCTGCAAAGACTCAAGACTCATAGTGTTGCCATCCATCAAAAAGGGGGAGACTGTTGAGTTTTTACATATTTTGATGATGACAACACTATGAGCCTTCGTGAACAAAAATGTTTCTCTGTGATAAAATAATCCTTCGAGTCACTTCAGTTATTTTCAGGGGTTGTCTTCGTGTCGTTACTTGTTCCATCGCGTGCTGATCACTGCAGCACCTCGTGCTGCTTTCTGTGCCACCTCGTGTCGCTCCATCTGTGTCACCCCTATGTCTTCGAGTCTTATGTTCTGGCCAAGTCTATACAGCCTCATCTTTACCTTCGTTCCAAGCCAAAGTCTACACATTGTCTTAGCGTCATGCATCAGTCTTCAAAGTCCATACAATGCACTATAGCATGTTCAAAGCTAAGTCCATACATTGGTTTAAGCTTCCAAGTCTGTACATTGGCCTTCAAGCTTTCCAAGTCTATTCATTGGCAGCTGAACTTTGAAGTCTATACATTGGTCTTCACTTCAAGTATGTACAGCCATTGTCTTGCCAAAGTATATACGTTGTGAACCCTCCAGTCTGTACAGACTTTGCCTTGTTCAAGTCTATACATCGTCCAGTTCTTTGGCAAGTCTATACCTTGTGAAAGTCCATACATTCGATTGCATTGCCTTGAAGCCATTCCAAGTCTATACATCCTGTTGAACGCAAAGTCTTCACATCGCCTCATCATATGAAGGCTGTATGTTGCTAGTGTCCTTCTTGTTTTGTGACCATACTTCGTGTCAGTTTCTGTTTTCGTCTTCGAGTTGGTTTCAGTCCATGTTGTTTTTGTGTCGTTTTCATCTTCGAGTTGGTTTCAGTCCATGTTGTTTCCGTGTCGTCCTCGTCTTCGAGTCGTTCGTACGATTCGAGCAACTTAGTACTCGAGTTGTTTTCATGTGTATTCAAGTCTTTTTAGTAAAGTGTCGTTTCACCTCGTGCCGTTCTCTTTGCTGTTTGTTATGTCGTGTTGTTTTTGTATTCGTGTCTTCGTGTTGCTTTTGTATTCGTGTCTTCGTGTTATTCTTGTGTTTATGTCCTTGTGTTGTTTCTTTCTATCTTCGTCCAGGTTCCCTCTGATCGCGTGTTTGTCTACCGTTTCACTCCGTGAGACTTCCTTCTCACCTCGTGCTGCTCTCATGAGACCTCGCGTCGTTCTCAGTATAGTGCACCTCTTGTTGTTCCTACATACCTTGTGCAGTTTCAGCTTGAGTGTCAACCGACTCATTTCAGGTAGATATATATAGCGAACCCTGAGTATTAATGGTTTTTATCTCCTTGCAGGTCCGAGGAAGAATATTCCCCAATAACAGGGCTGCATGTGATCCAACACTAGAGGAACAAATTCGATAAGGGCACGTGGCAGGAAGGTTCTGGAACGAGCGTGGGAGGCACACGCACTTTGTACCCTATCCACCTGCTGCTGCTATATATTGAAGCCTTCGCCCACAGATGAAGAGTGATCGAAAGGTGAGAAAGAAAAAAGGCAGAAGTGTAGAGAGTTCGATCCAGCAAAAAGAAGAGAAGAAAATAGAGAGGTGAGGAAAAACTGAAGAAGAGGAAGAAGAGAGAATAGCAGAAAGAGTGAGAGAGAGAGAGAGAGAGAGAGCTCGAAGCTGAGAGTTCAGAAAGAAGAAGAAGAAGATAGATTCTGGTTTCAGGATCAAATTCGAACCAGTTTGCTCTATTGTGAGCTATACTTCGTGTTTCATCGTTCCAGCATTCAGTCTGCTGTATCTTTTTCGTTTCGTGTTTTTGATCTTTCTTTACTGTCCTTGTTTTGTTTCTGATCCTCTATACTGAGGTCGGGTTCCTCCTGTGGTCTCAGGAGAAGGGAGACTAGTCTCCAGTTCTGGGCTTGTGGGTTGCAAGTCCAGGGGTCCCTCCGGTTAGGAGGAAGAGAGGCTCTGCCTCTGGTGGGTTGCTGGTAGCAGAGTGCTACTGGCTGGTTCACTGGTAGTGGGGCTGCTACCAGTGGGGTTCCCTCTTGGTATAGAGGAAGAGAGACGCGAGTCTCTGGTTTCTAGTGACCGTGGGTTGCTAGAGGTTCCCTCCAGGTAGGAGGAAGAGGGGAGTTTGTTCCCTTGGGTAAGCTGTGTATCAGCTTCTGTTGGTAAGCTGTGTTGCCCAGCTGTTAGTGAAGCCACACTTGGTTTGAGTGTGGGGTGGATGTAGGTATGGAGGACCGAACCACCTAAAAATCTCTTGAGCAGTGGTTTGCATTGTGAGTGTGCTTCCGCTAGATGCTTGAATAGGCGCGTCTCATGTGTTTGCTCATTGGTTTAATTGAATTTGGTTTTATTCTGAGATTGCGTCCAGCACTTGAGTTTTTATTTGGGCATTAATTGTAGAAGGATACATTCACCCCCCTCTGTATCCGGGCATTGCACCCTAACAGCTAGTTCATACGTTAATCGCCGTTGTGAGTTGTGAGAGCGAAACCCAACCCGTGACTCATTCCGAGCGCGAGAGTGAGCTGACCACCTGAGACTCAAAGCCGGTTTCCCAACCGTGCAGATCGTTACGTTTCCCTCGCCGGGGACGACCGTGGGTTTAGCGCTTCTTGTTTGGGCATGATCGCCTCTTCTGGAGCTTGTTTAGTGCCACGTTGTAGTGTTGTTGGTGGTCACGTCGCCTTATTAGTCGTGTCGTCCTATAGAGTCCAAGGTCGCAACCAGTACGAGTCGAGTCCCGTAGTCATCTCGCATCAAATTGGTATCAGAGATAGGTTTGAGTCTAGGGTAGTCGGTCCAAGGTGCTCTATTTCATCTGTTATATTAAAAGGTGTTCCCAGAACGGTAGGCTACGCCTATCGGGAAGGTTGCACACTTGCGTGAGCGCGATCTTCGGATCAAACCTCCGTCTCGTACCAGATTTTGGAGTCTAGGTCGTTCGTCTTTTGCATTAGTCCGTCCATATAGGTCATAGTGAGTCACCCCTTAGTTCCCTCTAGGCCCTCTCCCATTGCATGCCAACCCGTGGAGGTGCCCAGAACCATCGCCCTGACACTATGGGTGACCCGAGGTGCCAACCCGGGAGGCCGAACTCTGGATGACGTGTTCGCTCTACCCATGGAGCGCATGGATAGGTTCGAACAAACTAGTAGGGAGCATACCGAGCGCATAGAGGGCCGTATCAAGACCATGGAGGATCGTGCCGAGGTCTCCGACCGATCTATCCAAGGTCTGGTTGGAAGGATGGAGAATGTGGAGAGAGTCCTCCGCCAGGAGCTCCCCAGAGCTGTCTCGGCCCCTTAGGTGCCACCTTCGGTGCCAGGTGTCAAGCCTGCCCCACTTAGGGCTGAGGAGCGACAGCCACGTGCCCCCGATGTTGAGGACTACGAGTCCAAAAATGATCATGGGGGAAATGGCCGATGCCGTCGTGGTCACCGACCATAGAGGGATGATGAGGATGAGCGGGTCCTCAGGACGGTGTGAGCAGACCCTCCCACTTTTGACGGGTCTTTAGACCCAAAGGTCTATCTTGATTGGGAGGCCGACATGGGCTGGTATTTCGAGTGGTTTGAGATGATGGACCACCGGAAAGTCAAGTTCGCCAAAACGAAACTACTAGGGCAGGCACAAACTTATTGGAGGAACATGGAGAACCTGCTGTTTCACCGCCAGGAGCCCCAGGTAGAGACGTGGGATGAGATGAGGTCCAAACTCAGGAAGAAGTACCTTCCTACCTCCTACCGCTAGCGTCTCATAGACAGATGGAAAAGTCTCACCCAAGGACATCGGTCCGTCTCCTATTACATCACCGAGTTCGATGAATACTTTTTGTGATGTGACGCCACGGAGGAAAGCTCCATGACTGTTTCCCATTTTTGGCGTGGTCTGTGGCCACACCTACAGTATGAGCTTTTTCACCGCAGGGTGGACAAATTGGAAGATGCGTACCATGTTGCCCTCGAGGTGGAGCAATTTGAGGCAGAGTTTGCTCCTACTCCGCGCCAGGGGGTCCCATATCCACGTGTGTCTAACCCTAGGACCACGTTTGGTTCCTACACTCGGTGGCCTGTGGCCCGCCCCCAGGAACCTCCTCGCCAGGACCTTGCTGCTCCTAGGCGCCCCCTCTCTCCGAGGGATCCTCCCCTTCGCCAGCATGCACCCGTCCCTGCCCCTAGACTTGCCCAGCTCGCCATGCCGACTCGACCACCCCTACTTCCTACACCCCCAGTCCGTCATACGGACAATGGTAAGGGGCCGATGGTTGGGGGAACATCCCAAGGCTTCGGGACACAGGGAACTTGCTATAGGTGTGGTGGGGTTGGCCACTATTCGTCCAAGTGTCCCACTCGGGAGTCGGTTGTCATCTCTGATCCCTCTTCCAGTGACCCCACACATGAGCTAGTTCCGATCAATTACGAGGCTGATCAGGACTTAGGGAGGAGTTCTTTGATGAACTAATGGAGGGAGGGCCAGTTGATGTCCTAGGTACCCAGCATCAGGGTGATGTACAGCTGGGTGTAGTCAGGTGCATCCTAACCCAGCCTCAGGTGAGCGACGATTGGCGTCCTAGCACCATCTTCCACACATTTTGTAGGCTGGGAGGAAAGGCTTGCAAGGTGATCATAGATAGCGGGAGTTGCATTAACGCTATCTTGATGGGCACTGTTAGGCGTCTGGGTTTGACGCTCGTAGATCACCCCGCCCCTTACAGGGTATCTTGGGTGGATTCGACTTTCATCCGGATTAGACTGCGATGTCTGGTGCCACTATAGTTCCAGGCTTACCATGACGAGATCTGGTGTGATGTGTTGCCTATGGAGGAGGGTAGCATTATCCTAGGTAGGCCTTGGCTTTTCGATCGGGATGCCACCCTTCAAGGTCGGTCGAACACCTACACATTCGACCACGGTGGTCATAGGATCACCCTCCACCCCACCCAGCCGAAGGAACCATCTGTCCGAGGACCAGCTGGTCCTAGCACTTCGACCCCTCCTAGTCAGGGGACGGTCGGCCCTTCCACGTCATCCTCGGTGCGGGCTACTACCACTTCGACTGCTCCTAGCACAGGAGGCCTCCCACCCCGAGGTTAATGATGATTAGCCCACGAGATATGGAGCAAGAGGTGACCGGTGGTAGCCCTAGCCTTGCCGTTGTTGCCCGAGGAGTGGAGGATGTCGCTTCTGGGTCTGATGATGAGCACCCCCCAGAGGTAGTTGCGATCCTACGGAATTTTTCCGATGTCTTCTCGGAAGACCTCCCTGAAGGCCTTCCGCCTATGGGAGACATTCAGCACGAGATCGACCTTGTCCCGGGCTCATCCTTGCACAACCTTCCCCACTACAGGATGAGTCCCACGGACCATGTCGAACTTCAAAGGTAGGTTGAGGAGTTGATGAGTCAGGGATCCCTTAGGGACAGCAAGAGCCCTTGCACTGTTCCCGCATTATTGGCCCTGAAGAAGGATGGCACATGGAGGATGTGCGTTGATAGCTATGCAATCAACAAGATCACGGTGAAGTATCACTTTCCCATTCCCCGATTGGATGACTTGTCAGACATGATGTCGGGAGCCACTATCTTTTCAAAGATAGATCTTTGTAGTGATTATCATCAGGTACGGATCAGGCCTGGGGATGAATGGAAGACGACATTCAAGACCAATGATGGTCTTTATTGATGTGTCCCCTGTGGTTCTAGAGTTTTGATGATGACAGTATTATGCCTCATTATGTTTACATCCTTGATGATATAATCCTGTTGCATTATGAGAAACTATCAGAACAACTGTCAGAACATGTTTAAGGATGACTCACAGGTCATGAAATTAACCCAAGTCAAAGTCAAATCATGACAGGTAAGGTGAATGCTCAGATCAGGTAATGCTTTAATTAGTTCTCCAGCATACATTCAGTTCTTGTCTGCTATATGCATTCAATTCATTAGTTCATGTTCATTGTGCATTGCCTCACATCAAGTCTAGACATCCTAGTTGCATTCCAAGTCTACACATCCTGCTAGGTCGGTCTTCAAAGTATGTACATTGTCTTCAAGGCAACGAGTCTATACACTGGATTGGCCAAGTCTGTTTAGTTAGTATGGACAGTAGTGGGTCGACCCACCCCTACTGATGCGTCGACCCATCAGAACATTGAGTGTCTGGGTACCAAAGTCTATACACCAGCTTGATTGATTAAGTCTGTACATTGGCATATCATCTTCAACTCTATACATCGGGCACCTTCTAACTGAACTCTATACACTGGAGTGTCAAGCTTCATGTCTATACACTGGCTACTGCATTCTCATGAAGTCTACACATCCGATAGTGTAAGTCTATATATCGCCCAGTGTCATGCTTGCATAATCTGTACATCGCCTGCTTCACACACTCAAAGTCTACACATTGCATGTCAGCAGGCTCGCACACACTAAAGTTCATACATCTCACAAAGTCTCTACATCACATTTGGGAATCAAAGTATGTACATTGGCAGCAGAACTGCATCAAGTCTATACACTGCCTTTGTTTCAAAGTCTACTCATTCATTGTTAAGGCAAGTCTATACATTGGCTCATGGTCTTCAAGTCGATACAGAGTTTTCATCTTCTGAAGTTTGTACAGCCAGTCACTTGACAAAGTCTGTACAGTGTCTCATATTAGCTAAGTCTGTACATCGTCTGGTCTGTGGATGCTTTGTCCTTTTAAAGTCTATACACTAGACTGTTAGCCCTTCAACTCTATACATTTGAGTGTTAATGTTTAAGTCCATACATTGGCCTTCAGACTAGCAAGTCTATACATCGTCTGTTGATTGCAAAGTCTGTGCAGTGTTCAGAGTTCAAAGTCTGCACATTGGAGGCTTTTCCTACGCTTGGTCAAGTCTATACACTCATATCTTTCCCTACATTTTCTGGCCAAGTCTATACATCGCTAAGCCTGTACATCACTTCATCTTACACGTTCAAAGCCTCAAAGTCTGTACAGCGTCCGTCTCAGCCAACGTCTCATGCTGTGTCTTAGGCAAGTCTATACATCGGCTTCATTTGTTCAAGTCTATACATTGAACTGCTCTTCAAAGTCTGTACAGCGTCCGTCTCAGCCAGCGTCTCATGCTGTGTCTTAGGCAAGTCTGTACATCGGCTTCATTCGCTCAAGTCTATACATTCACAGTGATTCTTCAATGTCTGTACAACGCTGAAGCCTTCACAAGTCTGTACACTGCTTGAGCCTCACCAAGTCTGTACATCGCTTCAAGCGATTCAAGTCTATACAGACTGCCTTCACATTCAGAGTCTGTACATCGGTCCAACAGCCGATCGTCTCATTCAGAACTTTGCAAGTCTGTACAGCCGAGCGTCTCATGCATCGTCTCACTGTGGCAAAGTCTATACACTGGCTCAAGCTCGTCGAAGTCTATACATCACCGTTGGGCTTCAAGTCAATACATTGTTCACCGTCTTATTAAGAGCCTTGCTTCAAGTCTATACATTGTGTTGTTCGACCACAACTCTATACATTCGGTTGTTTTAACTTGAGTCTTCAGTGCTCACAACACACTCGTTCCAAGTCTGTACACTGGTTAGACTTCGTGAAGTCTATACAATGGCTGAAGCTTTGTAAAGTTTGCACATTGGTAAAGCTCATTTGCATTGTTCATCACATGTCTATACACTACCTTTCATGAGCTTATCCACTAAGTCTATACACTCGTTCTCAAGGCTTCAAGTCTATACACTGTGTTGCATCACATGCTTTATCTAAAGTCTATACACCTGATTCCCTCATGCATTTCACAGAAGTCTACACATTCTATCCTGTTATGATAATGCATTCATCAGCAAGTCTATACACTGAGAGTGCATGTTGCAAGTCTATACACCCTCTCAGTGTACATACTTGATCATTTGCTGTTTTAAAGTATATACATTCGTTTGCTTATCACGCTGCATCTTTTAAGTCTGTACACTGCCGCTTATTCATTAAGTCTATACACTCTCTCACGATTGTACACACTTACTCAGTTGTTGTTTCTAAAGTATATACAGTCGTGGTTGTATGACTGAACTAACTAGTCATGTTTTCATTTGTCTCTGCCTGCAAAGGATTCAGACTAATGAGAGCACGTGATCCAAGAATGGATAAAGGCCCAGGATCGTGACACGTGTGCTGAAGCTTGCTGGAGAGCTGCCACGTGGTCCAAGGTTTGGGCGGGAGCTGTGGAGACCACACGCGCCCAGTGCTGCTGCTGATATAAATAGAAGGGTTCGTCTTTGGATGAAGATATATAGAAGCAGAGAGAAAAAGGGGAAAAGTATATACAGTGAGAAACCAGCAGCAGAAGAAGAAAAAGAAGAAGAAGAGAAAAAGTAGAGACAGAGAGAGGCTGCACGATGAGTGTCAGGAAAAGAAAGAGAAAAAGAGGAGGAGCAGAGAGATAGTGAGAGTTCGTGGAGAAGAAGAAAGTAGTCTCGACTGAAGATCTGTCCACTGGACCGTGGATCAAATCCAGGCCAGTCAGCTCCGATGAGAGCCACATCTGATGTTCCTTCATTTACAGCTTGTGTTCGCTGTGTTATTTTCATTTCTTATTTTTCCTTTTATTCGATCTGATTTACTGTGTTCTTCCGATCCTCTAGACTGAGGTCGGGTCCCTCCGGTGTGTGGAGGAAGGGAGTATTACTCCAATTTCCCTCTGGGTTACAGAGGAAGAGAGATCGGTGATCTCTGGTGTTGTTAGTGACAGGTTGTCATTAACAGTTTCCCTCCGGTGTGTGGAGGAAGGGAGAGGACTCTCCGGTTGTGTTCTAACTGGGAGCTAGAACAGGTTTCAAGTTCTGTGGGTAGCAGAACTTGGTTGAGGGATTTGTTTCCCTTGGTTGTTCAAGCTGTGTGGCAGCATGTTGTTCGCAGACTGAGTCTGCAGTGTTCTAGCATTGTGCTAGTGGAAGCCTCACTCCGGTTGGGAGTGAGGGGTGGACGTAGGTCTGTGGACCGAACCACCTAAAAACCCTGCTGTTCTGTGGTTTGCTTGTGGTGTGCTCTTCCATATCTTCTATCTGTTTCACAGGTTGTTTGAATAGTCTTATTTCGAGTTACAGTGGCCTTGAGCTTCACTTCTTGGTAAGTGAGTCTAGTTTGCATTGTACTGTCATTTGGCATTAGACTTCATCTGGTTCCACTAGTATAGTCAACAGCTCATCTAGTCGATGAAATGTCTATTTGAACTCGATAGGTTTTATTCTGCAACTGTATCTAGTAGCAGGCGAATTGTTTAAATTTGGGCAATATTCTTGAAGGAGATACATTCACCCCCCCTCTGTATCGATCGCACCGTCCCAACAATTGGTATCAGAGCAGGTTATCTGCTTAGAAGGTCCAGCGATCTGTAGATTCGATCCTGCTGTCTTGGTGCTTCATTATTCCTGTTGCATTTATCTGATCAGCTTTCATGGGTGATCCACCGGTTTTCAATGGTTCTAATTTTAATGCGTGGTTTATCCGTCTACGAAATTATGTTCATGCAGTTAATCCTGATCTGTGGAAATTAATTTCACAAGGTCCTCACAAATTATCAAAGAAAGTGTCCAAATGGACTAACAGCCACATATCAAAGGATGGAGAAAATCAGAAAGCCTTCAATCTGATGAAAACAGCCACTGATAGAGCCTTACACTCTTGTTTTTATGATTGCAGGTCTGCCAAAGACATCCTGGAGGAGCTGAAGCTAACTCACAGGTTAAATGAAGACAACTGCATGATGGCTAAAGGAAGTATTCATAGCAGCAGCCAAAATGAAGAAGAAGATGATGAGGAGGAGGTAAACATCTTCGAGAATTTTTCTTTAGATGATTGGGAGAATGCATATGCTGAGCTGTTTGAGTCTCATGAACAATTAAGAAAACGATACAAGAACTTGAAAAAGAAAAGTGATCAGGGTAGTTCAAGTTCACCATGTGAAAATTGTTCAAATGTGAAGCAATCTCATGATGCCTATTTGTCAGATATCCATATGCATAAAAACTAGAATGAAAAATTGATGAATGAACTTAAATGTGTTTGCTCTGAACTAAGTAGACTGAAATCTGAAAATGACTTTCTTAGAAAAACTGTTAAAGAAAATGAAGAAAAATTTGAAAAATTTGAGCAAGAGAAGAATTTGTTTGCTGAAAAATCTATTGCCATAGAATCTGTAAACATGGAATTGCAGAAAGACCTTGAAAAACACCAAAAAGAATTAAAAGAGTTTGAAGCTGGGTTGGAAAGTTCAAGAAAACAAATTGGCCTACTTAAAGAAGAAAATCAAAAACTTGTATGTGAAATCACTGAACTAAAAGAAAAACTTAGCTCGGTTGAGAATGATCAGGTTCATGTTAATGATTTAGTTCAGAATGAAAAACTGTTGAAAGAATTTGATTCTGTTAACGCTAAATTGAATGTTCTAAAATCTGAAAATGAATGTCTTAAGAAACAATGTAAAAAACTCCAGGTTAAAACAATATGTTCGGTTAAATATGCATGCAATGAGTGTCCATTTCTCAAGGAAATAAATGAAAATCTTCACTCAAATTTAGAATGGCATAAGGGGTTTATTGTTTCTCTAAAGGAAGAAAACAAAGATCTGTTAAACAAGATTCTGGAGCTTGAACAGATAGAGGAAGAGCTGAATGAGAAAATGAACTCAATAAAAATTGATAAAGACTCTGTTGAAGAAATTGAAAATCTGAAATCAAAAAATGACAAATTAATTCAAGAAGTTGAAGGATTGAAGCAGTTGAACACTGCTATGTCAGAGAAACTTCTTCTCTTAGAAAAAGGAAAAACTGTTTACATTGAAGAGTCTGAAAAATTGAGAAATCTGGAACAAGAAATTGAGGAATGTAAAATTACAAACAAGGTGCTAAGCGAATGTGTAAATTGCAATGAACAAGAGATTGCCAGTTATGAAATACACATCGTTTATTTGGAAAATGAAATTGAAGATTTGAATAATTCCTTGTCAAAATTTGTGGACGGAAAAAATAATCTGGACAAAATTCTAGGAACTAAGGTAAATTTTCAGAAGGAAGGGTTGGGCTATAATCCCTCAAATAAGAAGAGTTTTCAAAACAAAGTTCAAACTTCCTTTGTGTCCAGTTCAACTTCTCAAAGCCCTCAGACCCTTCCTGGTCATTAGTCAACTGCTCAAAAGAAAACAATAGAAAAACAGGAAGAAAAACATCAACATGTTCCTCTTCCCACTCTGCATGTTTCACCCACACACTCGCATGCATCTAGAAAGAAAATGATCTATCACTACTGTCACAATTATGGACATTTGATGCATGAGTGTAATTTGATGGAAAAAGATGACCTAGAAGCTGCTCAAAACAATCAGGGTAGAAATCATGTCCTTAGGGAAAAGAAAATTCATTGTTATAACTGTGGAAAAATAGGACATGTTGCTGCACAATGCTGGTTAGGCCCTCATAGAAATACCTTTTCTAATTGTTCTCATTGTGAAAATATGGCCATACAGTTAAGGACTGTTGGCATGCTCAGGGAAGAACTTTCTCTCAGAATATAAAACTCCCTGCAAATAGAAATATTTTTGGAAGAAATAAAACTGTTTCTAAAGAAAAGAGTCTGGCATGCTTTGAATGTGGAAAATTTGGCCACTGAGCTTTGGAATGCTGGTGGGCAGGTAAAGATAAACCAAAATTTCATGCAAGTAACAGAAATCTTCACGCCAATGCACATAAAATTTATGTTCAGAATAATACACACAGATTCCATGCTAACAATGTTGTGCATAAAAAGAATTCAAGATCTGCTGTTTCCTGTCACAATTGTGGGCAGGTTGGGCACTCCATGAGTGAGTGTAATTTAATGAAGTCTGATGACTTACATGCCCAAAGAATGTGGAAAGCACCTATCAGAGGTGTTACTAACAAAGTAGGACCCAAGAAGTCTTGGGTACCTAGAAACACAAAATGAGATATGTGCTTTGCAGGTATGCCTTGGGATGAGGAATAAAAGGGGGTCAAATAAACCAAGGCATCCAAAGTATGGTAAACCCCAACTCTGCTGATTAAATGTTTGTTCACCTGAATTTTTGTTTTAATTGAACATCATGCTTAATATGTCAATGCATACATGTCCAGAACTGCATCTGCCTTTTGTAATTTTCTTTTATCATGCACTGGTGCATACATGAGTTTAAAGAATGTCTGCATTTGATGCATACATATGTCAATTACAGTTAGTTGATATTTTCTAAAATGCATAATCTCTGAAAAACAAATTGCATTCTAAAAAAAAAATCTGAAAAAGTGAGTTGAGTAAGTCTGCTGCTTGGATGATGTTTCATGCTTAAAAATATTCATCTGCACATTTGACATGCACATGCATCACAATTGCATATAAGTGGCATATTGTTAGCTAAAAGATGCATGTAGAACTGCATATGCATTGGATTGTCATTCATGACTCTTGGTATATAAATAGTAAGATACTAAAGGGCAGATGAACTCTGTCTGGAAGTGCTTACTATGTGTGAGGTAGTCTTTAGACCAAGTCCTCCACCTGGTACCATAGGTCAGAGTTGCATACATTTAGGAATGTTAGATCATGCATAAATTTAGGGGGAGCATTATTCATATTCTACCATCTGAACTTCCCATCTTCAGATTGAACTGCTATCTTGCCTAAATCCCTGTGATGAATGTGTAATGCAACACATTTCAACTTACTGCTTCAACTGTTATCAGCCATCTTCACTCATCCTATTCATTGGTATCATCTGTTGAATTGGCTGTTCCCAAAAATGTTTCGGCCTTTCCTGAAAACTCAGAAAGAATTCTCTATACATATCCTGATCATAAATCTGAAAATAACTTAAACATGAATCTTCTATTATATAGGATTATGAATGTCTGATTCTTTCAGCCGGTTGATGTTTCATGTATGTCTTGTGTTTGCTTATGAACATATCTTGAAAATATCTGAGTTGGTCTTAATAAACTTTAACCAACATTTTCATGTTGAGTCTTTTAAACTCTTCTGAGTTCTGAAAATTCTGAAATCATGATATTCCTTGATTGATATGTATGAAATTAGTATTGATTTTTAAACATATGAGAATATGGATTATGTCTAAGGGTAAATCCTGTCAGAGCAATGACCTTGGTCACTGAGAAATCATGTCCAAAGGACTGTATCATGAGGTGCCATAGTTAACTCTGCTTAAAAGTGATTGATAATCTGGCAGAGCAATAGCATGCACACTGAGAAATACATCTCACTCATCAAAGAAATGATATGTAGTGTGTCATGAAGTGTAAATGCAATCTCTGTTCCTGTGAAGCATGACAGTTAGTCCATCCAAGTGCTTAGGGATACTGGCGTCTAAACAACGTGTATCCTCTAGTTACAAGGGTGTACTAAACTCAATTGCTCATGAAGAATGTTATGAAAATTGCTGCTAATCTAGTATACCATTTGAAAAATATGTGCAAAAGAAATATTCTATTGGAACTTGACAGAAACAAATATTTTTTCTTATGTGTTTAACTTCATTACTATTGATTGCATCTCTTAAAGGAATCTTTGAAATTGAGTGAGTAAGAAGGAAGAAGATCTAACAAGACTGTCAATATGAAAGCAAGGTTCACTTTTATTAAAACTGATTTCAGATATGAGTACAGAAAACTTATAAACAAGCCTTGCATACATCATATTCTGATCTGACTTGTCAATGAAGATCATTCATAAATCTCTATAATAGAAGAGTCTGGAATACGTATTTAATCAGATTTATGAAATTGATATCACATTGAAAACCTTTCTCATTCACTCTGTGTGCCTTCTCTCTCACAATAGACCCCATTATGTCAGATCTAACCGTTGACTTCTATATTCCCTGAGCTTCACTCAAATCACTGTTGATCTAAGGGGGAGAATTCTTGCATGTCCCTGTGGTTTGCTTTTGATGACTATAACTCACAGCATTGCATAATAGCTCCTTCAACAATCAATGAACATTCCCTTTTTTGATGTTGTCAAAGGGGGAGAACTCTTGTGAGTCATTATTTTTATTATTTGCATCATACTCATTTCTGACTGAGCTACTCTGTGGTGCATGAAATATGGTATCTCATAATCACCATGATGAATCTATTGCAATGACTCATAATATTGCCATCATCAAAAAGGGGGAGATTGATGTGTCCCCTGTGGTTCTAGAGTTTTGATGATGACAGTATTATGCCTCATTATGTTTACATCCTTGATGATATAATCCTATTGCATTATGAGAAACTGTCAGAACAACTGTCAGAACAGGTTTAAGGATGACTCACAGGTCATGAAATTAACCCAAGTCAAAGTCAAATCATGACAGGTAAGGTGAATGCTCAGATCAGGTAATGCTTTAATTAGTTCTCCAGCATACATTCAGTTCTTGTCTACTATATGCATTCAATTCATTAGTTCATGTTCATTGTGCATTGCCTCACATCAAGTCTAGACATCCTGGTTGCATTCCAAGTCTACACATCCTGCTAGGTCGGTCTTCAAAGTATGTACATTGTCTTCAAGGCAACGAGTCTATACACTGGATTGGCCAAGTCTGTTTAGTTAGTATGGACAGTAGTGGGTCGACCCACCCCTACTGATGCGTCGACCCATCAGAACATTGAGTGTCTGGGTACCAAAGTCTATACACCAGCTTGATTGATTAAGTCTGTACATTGGCATATCATCTTCAACTCTATACATCGGGCACCTTCTAACTGAACTCTATACACTGGAGTGTCAAGCTTCATGTCTATACATTGGTTACTGCATTCTCATGAAGTCTACACATCCGATAGTGTAAGTCTATATATCGCTCAGTGTCATGCTTGCATAATCTGTACATCGCCTGCTTCACACACTCAAAGTCTACACATTGCATGTCAGCAGGCTCGCACACACTAAAGTTCATACATCTTACAAAGTCTCTACATCGCATTTGGGAATCAAAGTATGTACATTGGCAGCAGAACTGCATCAAGTCTATACACTGCCTTTGTTTCAAAGTCTACTCATTCATTGTTAAGGCAAGTCTATACATTGGCTCATGGTCTTCAAGTCGATACAGAGTTTTCATCTTCTGAAGTTTGTACAGCCAGTCACTTGACAAAGTCTGTACAGTGTCTCATATTGGCTAAGTGTGTACATCGTCTGGTCTGTGGATGCTTTGTCCTTTTGAAGTCTATACACTAGACTGTTAGCCCTTCAACTCTATACATTTGAGTGTTAATGTTTAAGTCCATACATTGGCCTTCAGACTAGCAAGTCTATACATCGTCTGTTGATTGCAAAGTCTGTACAGTGTTCAGAGTTCAAAGTCTGCACATTGGAGGCTTTTCCTACGCTTGGTCAAGTCTATACACTCATATCTTTCCCTACATTTTCTGGCCAAGTCTATACATCGCTAAGCCTGTACATCACTTCATCTTACACGTTCAAAGCCTCAAAGTCTGTACAGCGTCCGTCTCAGCCAGCGTCTCATGCTGTGTCTTAGGCAAGTCTATACATCGGTTTCATTCGTTCAAGTCTATACATTGAACTGCTCTTCAAAGTCTGTACAACGTCCGTCTCAGCCAGCGTCTCATGCTGTGTCTTAGGCAAGTCTGTACATCGGCTTCATTAGCTCAAGTCTATACATTCACAGTGATTCTGCAATGTCTGTACAACGCTGAAGCCTTCACAAGTCTGTACACTGCTTGAGCCTCACCAAGTCTGTACATCGCTTCAAGCGATTCAAGTCTATACAGACTGCCTTCACATTCAGAGTTTGTACATCGGTCCAACAGCCGATTGTCTCATTCAGAACTTTGCAAGTCTGTACAGCCGAGCGTCTCATGCATCGTCTCACTGTGGCAAAGTCTATACACTGGCTCAAGCTCGTCGAAGTCTATACATCACTGTTGGGCATCAAGTCAATACATTGTTCACCGTCTTATTAGGAGCCTTGCTTCAAGTCTATACATTGTGTTGTTCGACCACAACTCTATACATTCGGTTGTTTTAACTTGAGTCTTCAGTGCTCACAACACACTCGTTCCAAGTCTGTACTCTGGTTAGACTTCATGAAGTCTATACAGTGGCTGAAGCTTTGTAAAGTTTGCACATTGGTAAAGCTCATTTGCATTGTTCATCACATGTCTATACACTACCTTTCATGAGCTTATCCACTAAGTCTATACACTCGTTCTCAAGGCTTCAAGTCTATACACTGTGTTGCATCACATGCTTTACCTAAAGTCTATACACCCGATTCCCTCATGCATTTCACAGAAGTCTACACATTCTATCCTGTTATGATAATGCATTCATCAGCAAGTCTATACACTAAGAGCGCATGTTGCAAGTCTATACACCCTCTCAGTGTACATACTTGATCATTTGCTGTTCTAAAGTATATACATTCGTTTGCTTATCACGCTGCATCTTTTAAGTCTGTACACTGCCGCTTATTCATTAAGTCTATACACTCTCTCACGATTGTACACACTTACTCAATTGTTGTTTCTAAAGTATATACAGTCGTGGTTGTATGACTGAACTAACTAGTCATGTTTTCATTTGTCTCTGCCTGCAGAGGATTCAGACTAATGAGAGCACGTGATCCAAGAATGGATAAAGGCCCAGGATCGTGACACGTGTGCTGAAGCTTGCTGGAGAGCTGCCACGTGGTCCAAGGTTTGGGCGGGAGCTGTGGAGACCACACGCGCCCAGTGCTGCTGCTGATATAAATAGAAGGGTTCGTCTTCGGATGAAGATATATAGAAGCAGAGAGAAAAAGGGGAAAAGTATATACAGTGAGAAACCAGCAGCAGAAGAAGAAAAAGAAGAAGAAGAGAAAAAGTAGAGATAGAGAGAGAGGCTACACGATGACTGTCAGGAAAAGAAAGAGAAAAAGAGGAGGAGCAGAGAGATTGTGAGAGTTCGTGGAGAAGAAGAAAGTAGTCTCGACTGAAGATCTGTCCACTGGACCGTGGATCAAATCCAGGCCAGTCAGCTCCGATGAGAGCCACATCTGATGTTCTTCATTTACAGCTTGTGTTCGCTGTGTTATTTTCATTTCTTATTTTTCCTTTTATTCGATCTGATTTACTATGTTCTTCCGATCCTCTAGACTGAGGTCAGGTCCCTCCGGTGTGTGGAGGAAGGGAGTATTACTCCAGTTTCCCTCTAGGTTGCAGAGGAAGAGAGATCGGTGATCTCTGGTGTTGTTAGTGACAGGTTGTCATTAACAGTTTCCCTCCGGTGTGTGGAGGAAGGGAGAGGACTCTCCGGTTGTGTTCTAACTGGGAGCTAGAACATGTTTCAAGTTCTGTGGGTAGCAGAACTTGGTTGAGGGATTTGTTTCCCTTGGTTGTTCAAGCTGTGTGGCAGCATGTTGTTCGCAGACTGAGTCTGCAGTGTTCTAGCATTGTGCTAGTGGAAGCCTCACTCCGGTTGGGAGTGAGGGGTGGACGTAGGTCTGTGGACCGAACCACCTAAAAACCCTGCTGTTCTATGGTTTGCTTGTGGTGTGCTCTTCCATATCTTCTATCTGTTTCACAGGTTGTTTGAATAGTCTTGTTTCGAGTTACAGTGGCCTTGAGCTTCACTTCTTGGTAAGTGAGTCTAGTTTGCATTGTACTGTCATTTGGCATTAGACTTCATCTGGTTCCACTAGTATAGTCAGCAGCTCATCTAGTCGATCAAATGTCTATTTGAACTCGATAGGTTTTATTCTGCAACTGTATCTAGTAGCAGGCGAATTGTTTAAATTTGGGCAATATTCTTGAAGGGGATAGATTCACCCCCCCTCTGTATCGATCGCACCGTCCCAACATTTATGAGTGGTTGGTTATGCCCTCCGGGCTTTCCAACGCCCCTAGTACCTTCATGCGGTTGATGACCCATGATTTACGCCCTATGATAGGGGTCTTCTTGGTCGTCTACTTTGATGACATTCTTATTTACAACCACACTAGGGAGGACCACTTAGACCACCTTAGGCATGTCTGTGTCGTTTTGAGGCGAGAGAGCTTATTCACCAACCCGAAGAAGTGTGCCTTCATGACTGATCATATCACCTTCCTCAGGTTCATTATGTCTAGTGATGGAGTCTCCACTGATCCAGAGAAGATTAGGGCCATCAGGGAGTGCCCCGAGCCCCGCACCCTCCACGATGTCCGGAGCTTCCATGGCTTAGCGACGTTCTATCGCCGCTTCATATGTGGCTTCAGTTCCATCACCGCCCCGATCACTAATTGCATAAAGAAGGGGGGCATTCGTATGGACCAAGGCTGCAGCTATAGCCTTTCAAGACATCAAGGAGCGTATGACCCATGCACATGTCCTTGCATTACCAAAATTTTCTAAGGTATTTGAGGTCACATGTGATGCTTCTGGAGTGGGTATTGGTGGCGTGTTGAGCCAGGAGTCCTACCCCATTGCATTCTTTAGCGAGAAGCTTAATGATGCCAAACTGCGTTACTCCACTTATGATAAATAATTTTACGCAGTTGTCCAGGCATTGCGGTATTGGAGGCACTATCTGTTGCACCAGGAGTTTGTCCTCTTTTCTGATCATGAGGCCTTACGATTCCTCCATACCCAGAAGAAGTTGAATGCTCGCCACAGTCGTTGGGTGGAGTATCTCCAGGAGTACACCTTCGTACTCAAGCACAAGACAGGGGCGGAGAACAAGATAGCCGATGCGCTAAGTCGGCGGATGATGCTTTTGACCACCATGAGTGTAGAGGTGGTTGGTTTAGAGAGGCTGAAGGATGCTTATGTTGATTGTCCGGATTTTGGTCCGATCTATGCAGCCCTTCAGGCCCGTCCCTCGCGTGATTATAGCGAGTTTATGCTATAGGAGGGTCACCTATTCCGGGGTGATGGGGACATCAGAGCAAGAGCACTGACATTTTAATTTACATTTGTGTCCTTTAGTTTATTTTTATATCCTTGGGAAAGTATATATGCAATTGTAAGTCTTTATAAGCCAACTTGTCATTCCCTAGGATTCTTTGGGTTTAGATGCAAAATGTCAGTAGGTCCAGCAAGGGGGCCCTCACACCTTTCCCATTGGTCCACCTAAGCCATAGGGGTCCATGTGGGGCTGGTCAACCATCCTAGGTGGCTTCTAGATGGTTTGACAAATCAAGGGGGACAAGTGTTACCAAAAGTCCAAGATGCCACCTACCTTGGTCAAGGGGGCGCCCCCCCCCCCATTTAATATAGATTAATGTGGTTCCAAACCACATGGGATAAAAACTTGTGAACTCCCTCTTTTACCCCTCCCAATTCTAGATCTAGGGTTATTTAGTGTCTTTTTACATTTCTTATAAATGGCTTGTATTTCCATTTTTACTAGAATTAATGAAGTGAAAATTGATGAATTTTGGTTGGAACCCCCAAGGAGGGTGCGCCCCTCTCTCCTCTCTCCCTCTGGTTCTTCTTCTTCCTCCAGCAATCTAGGGTGTGAGACCCATTCTACCTCTCCTCTGATCCTCTGAATTCTATTTCTGCCGCCGCTGCCATCGCACCGCCATCGCGCCGCCGTCATCAACCTCGGAGTTCTGTCTACATCAGGATAGATCCTCAAAGCTCGAATTTTAGCTCTCCATCAGGAGCTCAGATCGAGTCCAAACTTGGAGGGTGAGTCATCCACGTCCACCCCAGCCTCCACAAAAAACATCCAGTCATTTACTCATCGTTAAGTATTTTTCCATTTTCGTGTCCCTCAGTATTCCAATTCTGTCTTCTGTTCAAATCCTGTCACAACAACCCTGTGTTTCCAAGTTTCGATCCCCTTCCCTTATTTTCTTGGGTCACCAATTTTATTGGAAGTTCTATCCACCAACCCCATCATCCACGAATTTTCTTATAATTTCTGGAGTCCTTTTTGTATTTTTAAAAATGGCTGTCTTTTCCCAAATCTGTTCTGTCCTGTGTAGTTCAGATCCGACCCCTAGTCAGTATAAAATCCCCAAAAAATCGAAACCTCCACCAAAAGTCAAATACAAATTATCCCCATCTTCCTTGATCCATCCTCTACAACTTTCATGAAGTTGTCAACTTCCTGATCCGAGCTTTGATCCACGGTCAACGTCAGTTCTCATAAAAAATAACTTCTGCCCTGAGATTTCGGGCTTTGTCCAATAGCAACTTGTAAAATCGACTAAGGCCAGATCCGAGAAATTCAAAATTATTTCTCTGACCCTAGATCGAAGTATTTTTGAAATAGCTTTCTAACGGTACCTCTTGTGCATCAATCCAATGTCAGGAGTGATTGCAGCAGCAGATCTCGCTGGGTCGCACGCTGTAAAATAGCAGCTTCAGATCCGTGGGCAGCAAGGTCAACAAGTGAAGACTGGAGCTGACTCGCCTTTCGCGAGGCGAACCGGCGTGCCACCGTCCCAGGGAGCGCCTCTCCAGGAGCTAATGTCACAGCGGTACCACTCCGGGCTCACTCGGACCCGCCGATGAGCACGTGGTCCCCACGTTCGTGAATACGCGTGCCGCTGAAGCTACATCAAAACGTTGCCCGTCAACCCAAGTTCGGTCCTCCCGGGCCCCATTTGTAGCCCGTTACCTCCCTGCGTGGAGTGGGCAGTAGAAACCATTTCTATAATTATTGTAATAATTGTTTAACCGGAAGTTACTGTCTTGGCCGGGATCGTCTTCCCCACGCCCGGAGCGTGGAGGTAAACTCGCTCCCACTCTTTATCGCATTTTGCTTATCTCATATACCTTTTGAATGCCGCTGCATGTGATATGTAATTAGCTCGATATCTATTTTTATCACCGCTGCGAGAGAGTGAGTGTACCGTCCCATGACTCGATCCGAGTTAATGCGGAAAAGCTGATACCTGAGACTCGCGGCTGGTTTCTTAACCGCGCCCGGTCCCACGTCTTCCCTCGCTTAGGGGCGATCGCGAGCTAGAGTCCCCGGTCGCGTGTCCGTCCCGCATCAATTTGGTATCAGAGCCAGTTGAGTCTAGGGTGTTTAAAACTCCAAACAAAAAAAAAAGAGTCGTTTAAGTCGAGTCTAAGTTTAAGTCGGTCTAAGTGTCACATTTGCATACCATTAATCGGTATATCAAAAGATGTTGTCCGAACGTTAGGCTACGCCTATTGAGAAGGCCGCACACTTGCGCGAGTGATCTTCGGATCGATTAACTCTGCCACGTACCGAGTCTTGGTTTAAGTCTAGGGTCCTTAGTGTGCATTAGTTAGTGCAATCCAACCTTACATAGTCGGTCTAGTGTCTTGTCACCAACTGTTGGCATGTCCATTCACTAGCGTCCCCGTGTCCCATGGATGACCAAGGGGCCGCATCTTCTGCATGGTGGCGATACTATCTAAGATGGGAGAACCACCCGGACCACCCCCGTAGGCCCGTAGCCTGGGACTTCTATGGCTCCAAAAACCCAGGTGACTACCTAGAGTGGGAAGCCATTATGGACGACTACTTTGAGTGTTACCTTATGTCCGGTCCCATGCAAGTCGAATTTGCCAAAAGGTGACTTTTCTACGAAGCCGTCGAAACATGGAGGGACATCAAATACTTCTGGGAAGATAGGAGGCTAAGGCCCATCGAGCCATGGTGGGATATGAAGAGAGCGCTTAGGGGGGTCTATCTTCCCAGCCCACCTACCTCCAACCATAGGGGTCATACCACTAGCCAACCCCACCAACTCACCCACAATCAAGTGGGCCACACCTCCAACCAACCCCGCCCCTTCACCCCCATCCAAGCCCACCAAAGCACCTCCCACCAAGTGGAAGCCCCGCTTCTAGCCGAGCCTAGGTCCACACCCGAGCCAAGAGACGAGGAGCGAGTCCACTACGAGGTCCCTATTCCAACCCGCACCTTTGATGAAATCGAGAAAATATTTTTGGATTGGTTAGAAGGGACACGTGCCTCTTCACCACCCGTGAGTGCTCCTTTGCCACCCTCTACTTCCGAACCTTATTCAGAACCCTCTTGTTTGGAGCCACTAAAGCCCGAGCCACCCGTGTTTCTAACGGGTACGCTTTTTATAGCCGAGCCACTTCTTAGTTGGCTCAAAGATGGCTTCGTCCCACTTCCTTACCCATCCATGGATCCCACCTTACCTCTAGTGCCCGTCAACTCCTACCACACGGCGTTCCGGTCTAGTCACCATGTTGATACATTAGGTGACCTTATTTTGGGTTTAGGTTGGCAATGGAAGTTGACACACTTATTGGCCCGAGGCTTCGACCAACCCACTAGTCGTAGCTTCACCCACCCGGCCATAGGGTCCATTACCTCCGTGTGCACCGTGGGTTGTGTCACCACAGAAATTCTCTTATTCCTCTCTATGTCGGCCGAGCCCGACTTCATACCCATTTGTCTGAGGGAGGAATCATACTTCCTACATATGATCACCGTCCCACCTACCACACTGCATGAAGGTGACCATTTACACCTTCAAGACTTCCATACGTGGGGCTGTGACTTGTGGGAACCCACCACAAGGGGTCATACCTTCTTTGATCCCTTTGACCCATTCCCTAGTGGACCCCTTGACCCACCATATATACTTCACTTCTTCGAGGGAGTCCACTACTACACCCCTTCCCCACGGGCCGGGTCGTCTACACCCACCAAGCCCGTTCACTTGCAAGATACACCATCATCTAGGGGAAAGGAAGAAGATGCATTTGGTACCCCTGGCCCTCCCACATCTAAGTCCAATATGCATGCATGGTCCACTTTAGGAGGTCTAGGAATTCCCCATGACGTCAACCTCCATTTATGTCAGATACATGCATGGCACACATTCGGGTGTCCTGGTCCACCATCGCCTATGCGTAGGTTAGACTAACTTTAGGTTTGTTTAGGGTCTTTGTGAGTCTTTGTTTCGTTTGTCTGTCGTGTGTCTCTGCATACATCGAGTCGAGTCGATTTTGTACAGTCGCGTTGTTAGTCCCTTTCGAGTGCGACTTGTCAGACTTTTGGGATAAGTTCTATTTCATATCGGATCTAGTCACATAAGGGACAAGCGGTGATTCCTAGTGAGCCTTTGAGCCGCTTCCTTCATTTGAGAGTGACCCCACCCCGGAGTGTCCACCTCTAGCCTCCTCCCAGCAGCGTGTGCATATCGAATCTATACGGGATGAGCAGGTGTTGATTACTTGGAGTGGAGCGTACTCCGCACTTCCAGGTTCGGTGACGCATCCGCCGGAGCTACTCGAGCAGCCGCACCCCTTACTCGACGGGGTCAAGTTTCTCCCACCCGGGGAGAATTGATGGGGACATCAAAGCAAGAGCACTGACATTTTAATTTGCATTTGTGTCCTTTAGTTTATTTTTATATCATTGGGAAAGTATATGTGCAATTGTAAGGCTTTATAAGCCAACTTGTCATTCCCTAAGATTCTTTGGGTTTATATGCAAAATATCAGTAGGTCCAGCAAGGGGGCCTTCAATCCTTTCCCATCGGTCCACCTAAGCCATAGGGGTCCATGTGGGGCTGGTCAACCATCATAGGTGGCTTCTAGATGGTTTGACAAGTCAAGGGGGACAAGTGTTACCAAAAGTCCAAGATGCCACCTACCTTGGTCAAGGGGGCGCCCCCCCCATTTAATATAGATTAATGTGGTTCCAAACCACATGGGATAAAAACTTGTGAACTCTCTCTTTTACCCCTCCCAATTCTAGATCTAGGGTTATTTAGTGTCTTTTTACATTTCTTATAAATGGCTTGTATTTCATTTTTACTAGAATTAATGAAGTGAAAATTGGTGAATTTTGGTTGGAACCCCCAAGGAGGGTGCACCCCTCTCTCCTCTCTCCCTCTGGTTCTTCTTCTTCCTCCAACAATCCAGGGTGTGAGACATATTCTACCTCCTCCTCTGATCCTCTGAATTATATTTCTGCCGCCACCGCCGCCGCCATCGCACCGCCATCGCGTCGCCGTCATCAACCTCAGAGTTCTATCTACATCAGGACAGATCCTCAAAGCTCGAATTTTAGCTCTCCATAAAATACTCAGATCGAGTCCAAACTTGGAGGGTGAGTCATCCACGTCCACCCGAGCCTCCACAAAAAACATCCAGTCATTTACCCGTCGTTAAATATTTTTTCATTTTCGTGTCCCTCAGTATTTCAGTTCTGTCTTATGTTCAGATCATGTCACAACAACCCTGTGTTTCCAAGTTTCGATCCCCTTTCCCTTATTTTCTTGGGTCACCAATTTTATTGGGAGTTCTGTCCACCAACCATATCATCCACGAATTTTCTTGGAATTTCTTGAGTCCTTTTTGTATTTTTAAAAATTATTATCTTTTCCTAAACTTGTTCTGTCCTGTGCAGTTTAGATTCGACCCCTAGTCAGTATAAAATCCCCAAAAAATCGAAACCTCCACCAAAAGTCAAATACAAATTATCCCTGTCTTCCTTGATCCATCCTCTACAACTTTTATGAAGTGGTCAACATCCCGATCCGAGCTTTGAACCACGATCAATGTCAGTTCTCATAAAAAATAACTTCTGCCCTGAGATTTCAGGCTCTATCCAACAACAACTTGTAAAATCGACTAAGGCCAGATCCGAGAAATTCAAAAATATTTCTCTGGCCCTAGATCGAAGTATTTTGAAAGAGCTTTTCAACGGTACCTCTTGTGCATCGATCCGACGTCAGGAGTGATCGCAGCTGCAGATCTCGCTGGGTCGTGCGCTGTAAAACAACAGCTTCAGATCCGTGGGCAGCAAGGTCAACAAGTGAAGACCGGAGCCGACTCGCCTTCCGTTAGACGAACCGGCATGCCGCGGTCCCAGGGAGCGCCTCTTCAGGAGCTAACGTCACATTGGTACCACTCCGGGCTCACTCAGACCCGCCGATGAGCACGTGGGCCCCACGTTCGTGAATACGCGTGCTGCTGAAGCTACATCAAAACACTGCCCATCAATCCAAGTTCGGTCCTCCCGGGCCCCATTTATAGCCCGTTACCTCCTTGCGTGGAGTGGGCAGTAGAAACTATTGCTGTAATTATTATAATAATTATTTAACCGGGAGTTACTGTCTTGGTCGGGATCATCTTCCCCACGCCCGGAGCGTGGAGGTAAACTCGCTCCCACTCTTTATCGCATTTTGCTTATCTCGTATACCTTTTGAATGCCACTGCATGTGATAGGTAATTAGCTCGATATCTGTTTTTATCACCGCTGTGAGAGAGTGAGTGTACCGTCCCGTGACTCGATCCGAGTTAATGCGGAAAAGCTGATACCTGAAACTCACGGCCGGTTTCTTAACTGCGCCCGATCCCACATCTTCCCTCACTTAGGGGCGATCGCGAGCTAGAGTCCCAGGTCGCGTGTCCGTCCCGTATTCACGGGGTGACAAGTTGTGCATCCAACGGACTTCTGTTCGTGACTTTCTTACGTGGGAGATGCACGCGGGAGGTCTTGCTGGCCACTTTGGTCGGCACAAGACCATAGAGTCGGTTGAGCATAGATTCTATTGGCCTAGCTTGAAGAGGGATGTCTCTTGCATCATGGCCTAGTGCCGCACTTGCGCTATGGCCATGCAAAGGAAGCAGAATACCGGCCTCTATACTCCCCTCCCTGTCCTGGATAGTCTATGGCAGGACATTAGCATGGACTTTGTGTTGGGATTGCCCCGCACCCTCCGAAGGCACGACTCCATCTTTGTGGTTGTAAACAGGTTCTTAAAGATGGCATTATTCATTCCGTGCTCCAAAACGTCGGATGCCTCTAGAGTTGCCGGTCTATTCTTTTCACACTGTGTCTCTAGGTTCGGACTCTCCCGCGCTATAGTGTCTGATAGGGATGTGCGCTTCACTAGCTATTTTTGGAAGACCCTATGGCACATGATGGGTACCCAATTTAAATTCTCCACTGCATATCACCCCCAGAATGATGGTCAGACTGAGGTTGTCAATAGGAGTTTGGGGGATCTTTTTAGGTGTCTGCTCCGAGATCGAGTCAGTGATTGGGATTTAGTTTTACCCTTAACAGAGTTTGCCTATAACGATTCGGTCAATAGGTCAACAGTTATGAGCCCCTTCGAGATTGTCACTGGCCGTAGACCTAGGAAGCCCATAGACCTAGTCCCATCTCCCATCCAGTCCCGTGTGTCCGAGTCAGCAGAGTCCTTTGCCGATCATATTAGACAGTTGCATGAGCATATACGTCGTCACATTGAGTCTAGCAACGCACGATACAAAGAATTGGCTGACGCCCATAGGCACCATCGTGAGTTTCAGGAGGGCGATTATGTCATGATCAGGGTCAGACCTGAACGGTTTCTCTCGGGAGCCGTGAAGAAGTTGCATGCTCACGGTGCCAGTCCCTTTCGGGTAGTGAGGCGAGTCGGATCAAACACATATGTTGTGGACTTGCTAGAGGATTATGGGATCAGCTCCACTTTCAACGTCTCAGATCTCGTCGCTTATAGGGACCCAGTGTTGATACCCAGTGAGCCCTTTGAGCCGTCTCTACCCATTGTGGGTGACACCACCCTAGAGTGTCCGCCTCTAGCCTTGTTACCTCAGTAGCGAGAGCAGATAGAATGTATACTAGACGAGCAGGTGACGACTACTCGAGGCGGAGTGTATCAGCGCTATTTGGTGCGTTGGAGGGGACGGCCCGCATCCGAGGACACTTGGATCACCCGGGATGAGCTATAGAGGATAGATCCAAATCTTCTGGATCGATACCAGATTGACCCGGACCCTTACTCGAAGGGGTCGAGCTTCTCCCACTCGGGGAGAATTGGTGAGGACACCAGAGCACGAGTACGGCTCGACTCAGTGAGCCATCGGTAACGCACCCGCAGCATGACTCGGTCGACACCGACCTCTTTGTGGCTGGGGGACAGTCCGGAGTTGCCACCGAAGCTTTGATACTTCAATACATATTTTTATACGTATTCATATTTTATACGTATTTGGTCGTATTTGGTGTGAATTTAGCATGTATTTGGTGTGTATTTGGTTTGTATTATCTTGGGTTTTTATATTGGGTCAATGGTAGAATAATTGACCATGTATTTATAATTTTGATTTATTTTGGTCCAAGGGGGGATTAATATGATCCAAGGGGATTATTTAAATGCAAGCCCCTTATGTTGACATTAAGGGAGGGGCGCCCCCTCTTTTGTCCCCTTATGTGATATTTTTTTATGCTAGTTTAATCTCCCTTCCCCATTATACCCCCTTGACCAAGGGTAACCTAGGTCATTTGGCTACGTCTAGGGTTTGAATATATAATGTCTCTTGTTGTATTTGGAGAAATTTAATGAAGAATTATTGTGGTAAATGCATTGGGTGCACCCCCCTCTCTCCCCTCTTGTTCTTGGTGTTCCTCCCATTCCTCCCCCTCTCTTCTTCAGATCTAGATCTAAATCCTCCAGATTTCTTAAATTTCTTCCTCTTCCCCTCTTCCTCTACTTGCTGTGATCGATCACAGCCGCCGCCGCTGCCGCTGCCGCTGTCGAGCCACCACAAGCCGGCTTCCTCCTACTGCCCTGAAATTCGGAGTTGCTAGACAACAGCTCGGTAAAAGGGCTGGTACGAGAGATCCAACCGTTGGATTGTAATAAAATTTTGAGGGTAGGTTTCCCTCATCGTTATCCAATCCCAATTTAATTTTCACGCCGATCTAAGCCCGTTTTACCCCCATCCCAGCCTTTTGTTTTTCCCCCTCACAGTCTGCCTATGTGCAGATCTGCGAGATAGATCCTGGTATCTGAATTTTCCACCCCCTCAAATGTTGTCAGAAAAATACCCAAAAATTATGTCCATAACCACCACCCTCCCCTCTATCTACCATAAAAATTTCAGGTCCTAAATCTCTCTTTTGATCCTCGGTCAAAGCCATTGAACAGGCAGACCCGTTTTGACCTGCCTGTTCTGAGTTTCGGGTGAGGGAACTCAGTCAGTTAGCAGTCATTTTCATTTCCAATCCATCCGTTGGATGGATCTTAAATTCCAATATGTCATAGGATTTTGAGTCCTCTTTCCAACGATATCCATTGCGTCTCGATCCAACGTCGGATCTGGGCGTACCGGCCATTTTCGTGGAGGCACACGATTCTGCTCCGAGCCAGGTTAGCAAAAGGGGCTGCCGGATAATTCCCAAGTAAATATGCCGGGATATCTTCAGCGACCGTCGCTCCCGGGGGTCGACCAGGGACCCTCTGCCACTGTCCCAGCACACCGCCGCCTTCAGGAGATCCCAGGAGGCCGACGTCCCTTTGGACGTCCGTGATCGCTGTCCTGCCAGCCAGCAAATTGCAGATTCGGAGCCGCTGCCCACCGCCGCCTGAAACCCGCCGCATTGCTCCCCGTCAACCCTGGAACGGCACTCCCGAGCCGCTGTTGTGGCCTTTTACCTCCCTGCGTGGAGTGGGCTGTACTTTTTATGCTGTAATTAATTCACTTATTGTATCGGGAGTGACGGTTCTCGGCTGGGAAGTCTTCCCCACGCCCTGAGCGTGGAGGTACACTCGCCACCCACCTTGTCTGATTTGCTTAGCTAGTATAGATTCTAATGCCACTGCTAGTGAGTAGATTATTTTCCTAGCTAGTTCATACGTTAATCACCACTGTGAGTTGTGAGAGCGAAACCTGTCCCGTGACTCATTCCGAGCATGAGAGTGAGCTGACCACCCGAGACTCAAAGCTAGTTTCCCAACCATGCAGATCGTCACGTTTCCCTCGTCGGGGACGACCGTGGGTTTAGCGCTTCTTGTTTGGGCATGATCGCCTCTTTTGGAGCTCGTTTGGTGCCACGTTGTAGTGTTGTTGCTAGTCGCGTCATCTTATTAGTCGTGTCATCCTATAGAGTCAAAGGTCGCAATCAGTACGAGTCGAGTCCCATAGTCGTCCCACATCATGTGTACAACACCGCATCCAGCTCCCGTTGATAGGGAAGGGCGCAGGCCGCCCCACTACTCGAAGGCACTAAGACCAGATGGGAGTCCCTCGTGGCACCGTCAAAAGGAAGTCCCTCCTCGCCCCTGTCGGGCAAGTAGGGTAGGACTCTCCGGGCCCCCTCCAACTGTGCGACTGCATCTCCGTCAGGTTGTCCGGCGAAGCTGAACAGCAGGGGCACTGCCTGGTTCGCCACGAATCCTCGAGTCACCAACCCCGGAAATATCAGGCCGGCCCACACACTAAGGTAGTGGGTTGGCAGAAGCAGACTCCTCTCACGTGGTGCCGGGTGCGCCGCCAGCACCCCCAGTCCCTAGTAAATGTTGGCCAGAGCCACTGGAGCTAAGGCCAACCTCCGTCCCTCCGCTAGCAAGCACGCAGGCCAGAGCAGCTCCACCCTCAGCAGGCTGTCCTCCCCATGCGGGACCACGAACGTCGCCAGCTAGTATGCCAAGTACGTCACTAAGTGTATCACCTCCGGTAGCCCGTGGGGGTTCCACCCCTCTTGCGGTGCGTAGATGTACTGTGTGTACATCCGAAACCGTAACTCCACCTCGGTATATTCCTCCCACGGAGTCTGGTCTCTCACAAACTCCTGATAGAAATAGAAGGGCCCGTTGTAGAAGTGGCGGATCCACACATTCAGTGGCACCCTGGGAGTCTGTGCAGCTCTCTCTCTCCCTGCTAGGGTAAATCCCTCTAGGTCTTCAGCAAATACCGGTAGCTGTAAGGAACCTGGTATCGTCCATGCCCATCGGTGTGACTGCGGTGAAGGTCATCCAGCACAACCTCCTCGTATCCCTCGCCGCTGATCGGCAGCCTAAAAATCGAAACAGAGACCACAAGTCAAGTGACGTCTCTCCCTCAGCCGTCGCAACTATGTTCCACCGATGGTTGAAGCGCTCTGCCAACGACTGCAGAAGCCCTGTGTAGCATGGTGTTGGCACTCAAAATATGATCCTTCGGCAACCAAGTCGCAAAGACGAATGATACGGCCCACTGAAGCGCAGAAGCCGATGAAGACTGGCTTACTGAAGGCTCTTCAAGCTGCCATAGCCCCGAGCCACCTTGAAGGGAACACCGGGGACTTCACCTTAGGAGAGTCGGAATGAACCTACAACCAACCGGCAGCGCGATCAAGCCTGCCCAATGATCCGGCATCGACCTCGTCATGCCGCTACCCCACATCCGTCACCTGACCAAGGACGACGATCTACCCAATGGCTCTCCTAAGGAGGAAAAACGTCCTCGGCCGTCCACAACAAGGGGCCGAGGGCTCTGTCAGCAGAGGGTCCCGATTACCCGACATGGGTTCGGCTCCTCGTCATAATGGGCCCTTTAGTGGCCAATTGATCGCCGTTCAAGGCGGAATTATCCAGGATGCAACACCATCCTGCAAAGAAGCTTTGAGCACGAATCCGTCTCAACCAGGAGCACAAATCACAGTGCCGAAGGCTGTACCACCAGGACATCCGTGTGCTCGGACCAGACACACGCGGAAGTCTGATCAAGGCCGTTCGTCATGTCGAGAGCTTCCTCGACTCCACGTTAAGGTTTTTCAAGGACCAGGGCGAGAGGAATAGTCAACGGGAGCTTCTAGAATCATCTCCGGACCCACCGGACCAGCAAGCCGAGTAAACAAGTTAAAACGGCGCCGTCAAACCGGCGCGCCAATTACAATAGGGGATGCGTTCCCCGGCGCCGTCAAACCCGCGTGCAAAAACCGATCGGGACGTGTTCTCGGCGCCACCAAATCCGGCGCCACCCCTCCCCGGGGCGCCGGATTAACAAAATGCTCTATATATGCCTGCCTTCGGCCAGAGGAAATCAGATCGGAGATCGAAAAAAGGAAGGGGGATCCGAAGAGAGCGAGAAGGAAAAAAAGAGGGAAGCGGAATCAAAGGAAAAAAAAAGAGAATTAGAAAGAAAGAGGAGAGGTCCAGGGAGAAGGGGTCGAGGGTTCTTCGGTATGAGGAAACCTCCGTTCGAGCCTCTCGGCAGCCGCCACCACGCTCCACTCGAGCCTCCCAAAAATCGGAGAAGGAGACCGTCCGTTTCTTATCGATTTAGGTGGGTCTCCGCGTTTCATCCGGTGAATCCCTCTGTTCTTCTTTTGGTTTTCTTCCTCTGGCACAATGTAAGTGAAGGAGGGGAGGGGCGATGATATGAGCCTGACCTCCCCTTCTCTCACCATTTCCTCTCCCCACTTTATCTGTAATCGTTTCTTCATTAATGTAAACGACGGCCGATCGACAACGACGGCGCCGGAATCTGTATATTATGCATATGTCTATCCGTATCGATTCATAGGATGAACGAAATGCCGTTTGTGGCTAATGTCTTTTATCTCATGAATGCCTTCTCCAATTCCCCTTCGAATATACGTTCAATGATTTCCCAGTGTATCTACTCCCGTGCAATAGGTTTTCTCCGGTGCTGGATAGGCTCTCGGGCCATATGAAACCTTCTTCCCCCCTCCCCGGGGTTTTCTTTCTTCTGATTCTAGTGCGACTGCAGGGCTCTGCATCGCATATGCCACGGGTTCTGTGATTGGAGACACACTTATGTGTGTATCTCCATCTATCTCTGTCGAGGGAACCTATCCCTCGCCTCCTCATGTGCCTCTCTTCATAGCTCGGAGGGGGGGGGGGGAAGGGAGGATTGCCTCTGTCGTCCCTCTCTATTCTTGTTGGCTCGTTCCCGAATGTGACATATGTACATCCCTTCCCCGGCGCCTCTATGCCAATCGCACAGCATCGATCTATTTAGCTTATGGACTTTGTCGTTCTCGCACTATTCTTTCGTTTCGTGCGCATCTCAACGGGAGTGTGCTCTGTAGCATCATTCCAGCATCCGGGGAGGGGGACATTCCCCCGATCTTCCACGTTAGTCATTCGGCCGGCGGAAGGTTCGTCCATCAATGATGAATATCCCAGCAGGCTATTGAATGCACAGCAACGGGGCCATGTCCCGACAGATCCAAATCCACGGTCCTTAATGGGCCTCGTGGTGGCCGTGGGTCGCGTGCCCCTCGTAGGCTTGCCCTCGGGGTTTCCCTCCCATATCGGTCGTCCCGATTCGAGTGTTGTGGTGACTCGGGTTGCGTGCCCCTCGTAGGCTAGCCCTCGGGGTCTCCGCTCCCGTATTGAGTTGCTTCATTTGCTCGCTGTTACCCACAGATTTGGTGCCCCTAGCAGGTTTGACCTCGGGGTTTTTCCTCTCCGTTCGGGTTTTTGCCGGCCGTCGTTGTGCCACCCGGCTCTTAGGGGTTGCTCCACTACGTGAGTACTCCCCGCTTCTCCCCGATAAATCCTCCGGGATAAGGAGATGCTGCCGAAATTTCGGCTCGAACGAGTATAACTCGGAATGATCACCGCGCTCGAGTACGAACCTCGCGCGGGCCCGTGACTCAGCTCCCGGATGCCCCGGGGTCGACCCTGTGAAATAATAGCTTAAATAAATTCTCAAAGTTTTCCAAAGTATTTCAATAAACCCAAGAAAAATGAACAAATTATAGGTTTTAAGTTAAACTGGCGCCATTCGTTTACGGCGCGGCCTAAGCGGCGCGCTCTAAAACGGCGCGCCCTCCCCGACGCGCTTCTCCCCGGCGCGCTCTCCCCGGCGCGCCTCTCCCCGGCGCGCCCCAATTAGGGCCGCGCCGTTTTAAACCCCTTTTATTTACCTACGGTTTCGACGCCGTTTTAAGTCCTATACCTACGCTTTCAGGCGCCATTTCTAATCGCTGTACTCTTTAATCCCTGGCTCACCCCGAGCGACCCCCGCCTTCCCGAGGGCGAAGTCAATCAACCCTAATTAGGAATAAATTGAATAAGGAGAGGGCCTTTCGAGTCGAAACCTTCTTGCTATCATGTTTTCACCATTATGTCTGTCTTCACTCTACCCTTATCATCATGCTTGTGCCATCCTTTCCCTCGTTGGCGGGGCTTAATAAATATGTGACTGAATCATATTCATCTTCATAATTCTATCATCTTACTTATCATCATCATCATGCATGTATGTTCGCATGGACCCTCGGGTATATCAAATAGCGTTGACAGAAGGTCGGATTACGCTCGATCGGAAGTCTTCGCTATGCGCGACGGTGGTCTTCGGAACTACGTCCTCCGCCACGTACCAAGGGCCCATAATTCGATGAACTATGCATCCTTGGCATGATAAATAAATGCATCCCGCATGCCTTCGTCATGGTCATCATGTAGCTCCCCTTTTTATTCCGGCTTCGACAGCCCGCTATCTCGGCAATTAATCATAGGTGTTCCCTCCTCGTGGGGGATGTAATTAACGCCATAGCCTTTATGGTATGGCGGACTGCTGGTCCTGACCGAACCTCACACTCGCCCAGTATGGGTCAGAATGAGCGCACAATAAGATCGTCACTCATGTGACTGGCACGCCCGCGTCGTCAATCAGTCAGTTAATTACCGGTTAGTTAATTGGTTGATCGATACGTGAAATAAGACATGTATATATGTACATATACACATATATACGTGAAATAAAAACGACAAGATGGTCGGATGAGAAACCCATCGCAAACAGTCTGGCATGCCCGGTGGGACCTGTGTTACCTTTCATCTCTTTGCCGAGATATTCGAGCTTCGAAGCCCTCTCAAAGGCTACTGATTATTTCCCTGTTCGTCTTCCCCAGGCAGATCAATGACGATCAACGGGATAACTAGCGTCGACTTCGATCATTCGATCGTTGCTAAACACGCGCAAGGGTACCTGGCGGTACCCATGGAATTCGGCAGCTTCCCTGTCGCTGTGGGCTTCCCCAACTTTTTGGGGTTAGCCTTCGTCGATATCCTGGAGGTCGAAGCCCCAGAACCTGCCAAGGAAGTAGCAGAGAAAATGGAGCCTCTGAAGGTTCCCTGCTGCGAAGACTTGCCTGAAAGTCCGGCCCCGGCCGCTAGCTGTTTGGTGCACCACGTCATACGTGGGACCCACCCCAATGTCATCAACGAACACCCTGGAGGACGCCAGCGTCGCCAGGCCCGCAAAAATGCTACTGTAATCACCGGAACCCTATCTCAGTCCGGGAAATCTATGCTTGTTGGAGGCATGCGCATCTTCCTCGATGGACGCACGGCCCGGGTGACCCCAGACCGAGTCATCCCCAACATTCCTGTCCACAATACCTATCAAGCTCTCGCTGGAAGGAGGGCAGAAAGAGAAGAAATCGGCCCCTATGGCCAAGGAAGCTCGGCACTCAGGCCGAAGAAATTCAAACAGGTGTGGGTTCCCAAGCGGACCCGACCTGCCCACCATCTAACACCCATCTGCCGCCATCCTATGAACGACGAGGCGGAAGTGAAAAGAGAAAGGGGCTTGCCCCCGAGGAAAGAAGAAGAGGTGGTTGCGGATCCTCCACGCTGCAGAAGTTTTCGGGCTGCTGCCCGCCAAGCCAACGTCCCAGTCACGGGATGAAGATTCCAACATCCGGCCGACAGAGCTCGGCTGGCCTATATCCCTCCTGCTGGAGGTCGACAACTATCCCCCGTACTCTTTCAAGAGCGGGGTCAGGAGGAGGTAACCTGTCTGATCAGGAACTACTTTCGAGGGCTGGGCAACCCCTCGCTGGGTCAGCAGCGACTAATGCAAACAGTCGCCACTGAGAAAGATTACAGCCCATCAGCGGCGGATGAAGAGGATATGGAAGATAGAATGATGGTGTCGTCAGTTGACGACAATGGACACAATGACGGTTTCGAGATCGAAGCTGATGAAGCCTTCCCCGAGCGGGAAGAAAAAAGAAGAGTTTCTGTGTTCGGGAGGCTGACCTTTCCGCAACAAGCCAGACGGATGGTCCATCGACAGAGAAGAAGGATGCAGGTCTTTACTTGCAACATGGCTGGTATATCCAGCCGATATGGGGAGCTTCCTGAAGACCCCCAAGAACTGGCTCAATTGGCCGTACGGCCCGGGCCAACTACCCGCAGAACAGAAGCAGCAAGAGAGCTTCTGATGATCATGAGAGGGAAACAACCCCAGGTCTATCCCGCTGGGATGATAAGGCCCCCGTCTTGACCGCTAATGTGGTGACGACGGAAGAAGAAGATGACGTCCTCCTCGACATCCTGCCTGAGGGTACGTCCAGGGAAACGACAGAGGGTATCCCCACCACTATAGATCCATCAGTTCTGATGCTGCTGCAAAAATATCAACGGGAGATAGACTCTCTGAAGAAACAGCTGATGGAAAAGACTGAGCATTCATCGGCTTCTAAACCACCCGAAGTCTAGGGTGAATCATCCCGGGGAGTGGTTCGTCGTGACGACCCTCCACCGCTCTATACACTATCCCAGCCGTCAGAGCCAAGCATGGCGACAGCACAACAGCGGCCGCCACAGCCTCAGCCGCTGCTACCTCCGGTGCTCCCCCAGGTGCATCCGACACCCCCGCTGCTGCGTCCTCCACAGGCGACCACCCTGGTCACCCCATACCTTCAGCCAGCGCACTTCTATCCGGAGCCAGTCGACCCCACGGTCGTGAACCGGATGATGGTGGAAAGGATGATCGAGCTGAAGCTCGCAGAGAAAAGTGAAGGCGACTACGTCGCATTCGATGCCTATCGGGTGCCCTACCCGCAACACCATGCGGCTAAACGACTTCCCCCAGGGGTCAACAAGCCGCCCAAATTCGACAAATTCAACGGGAAGGGGTCCCCTAAAGAGCATATTGCATATTATATGACCGTTATGGGTGATCTAGCCACCGACGAGTCATATCTGCTAAAGTTCTTCGGGTCCTCGCTGACGGGGCTCGCATTTGAATGGTACTCTAGCCTCTCGGCCGGGTCAATCAGTGATTGGTCGGATATGCAGAGAAAATTCAGAGAAAGATTCCATGTCACAGTGAGGGAGGTCACAGTGGCCGAACTCTACTCAACAAAACAAAGGGCAGATGAGATAGCCCTTGATTACATCAAGAGGTGGAGGAACCTCGGAATGAGGTGCAAGCGGCCCCCTCATCAGGAGGACGCTGTGCAAATATGCAAACAAAATCTCAGGAGGGAGGTCCTAGAAAAGATGATTGGTATGGAAATACGGTCGTTCGACCGGCTGAATAATGTGGTGGCCGAGGTGGAGGCTTTTCTAGCCAAGCCTATCCCGGCGTCAACTGCCAGCACAGCCCAGAAAGGCAAGGCTGCGGAACGGCGCCCCACACCTAAAGAAGCGAACGCGCTTGATATCAAGGTGTTCGAACAACAGAAGGAGAAAGGCAAGAAAGCGGCTCCCCTGCAACCTGCGAAAGCTCTAGATGATAAAGAAGGTCCTTCGCTGAGGGACAAAATGAAGAAAGCTTATTCCTTCCCAAAAGACAAGACCCGAGTCCTGTTCGACTGGGTAACAGAATACAGCATGGTCACTCTGCCTGAGCCAAGGAGGTCGGAGGACCTGAAAAGAAAAGACATTCCAAGATTCTGCCCCTACCACCAGATGTTGGGACATCCGATCGAAGACTGCTATGTTTTCAAAGACGTCATCAAAGGAATGGTAAAGAAGAATGAAATAGAGCTGGGAGAGTACAAAGTGGACCCTCCTCAGCCACATGAAGCCCCTTTTAGGAAGGCAGCAGTCAACATGATCTCCCTCTACCAGGCATTACCTGAGGAGATCTCTGAAGCAAGCACACGGAGCACCTACGAAATCCATTTCCTGGAGCCCGTGAAAGAACAACAGGGGTGGCAGCAGATCCCTGTAAAGCACAAGAAGAAGAGGGCACCTCACCCAAAAGAGGGGCACATATCCGTGGCATTACACCCCGGCCTGCTCCGCCAGTGGTAGCACCCGTATGGGTCACTCCACATACAGCTGTCAGAATACATACACCTAACAGGAGGAGACAAACTCCGCTGCCAGTAATCAAGGAAACCAATCCTGGAGTCCTTCGACTGCAGCACCTGATTGAAGGGCTAGATGAATATGTGCAGCCCGAATTGAAACCTCTGCTGGTACAGGACCACGTCCCATAGCAAGAATTGGAACAACTCTCACTCAAACAGGTGGAGGAAGCTGAAGCAGCATCCCCTGGAGAGGGCAGCCTGTTCTGGGGGCAGGCACCCGCAGAAACCAAAAAGAAGAGAAAGCAAAAGAAGAAGAAAAGAAAGGCCGCTGGGGCCAATAAAACACCGGTTGTCTCCTGCAGTACCCTGTCAGCACTCTTCAACCTACCCGGAGAAGAGGAAGAAGAAGAAATTTGCTTCACACCCCATGCTGGGGAAGGCAAAGCCGAGGCCGCAACTACTGCGCATGCCACTCGGTCGGGCCGAAAATGGGGGCGCCAGCCACCACCCAATCACAACATTATGTTCAGAGGGGAGCAACCCTACAAGACACCTCCGCTGGAGGTTAAGGGAGTCCAAATCCCTCCTCCGTCGGGCCTATACAACAAGAGTGGGGGCAAGACAGCCTCTTCATTCCTTGAATTTATGAAGATGTCAAAGGGGAAGCAGCCCCGCCAAGATGCTAACCCTACATCCGGGGCCATTCACCCGCAGCCAGCGCAATCTACTGAGGATGCGAATGCAGATGGAGCTTGCCCTACAGCAGCTAATAAAGAAGACCTGACAGTCGGTGTCAGCAAAGAGGGTGCCGAGTCCGAGGAAGATGAAGCAGGTCCGTCTGGACCCACAAATCAAAACCTCCCCAAGCCCAGATGGGCTGAAGAGATGAAGCTCTCCAATGTCCGGGCTGGGAGCCGAATAATGAAGTTGCTCAAGAAGCTCCCCGCTCGATTTACGATATGGGAAATTCTCTCTTTGAGTGAAGAAACTTGACAGGCGATCATCACTGCTCTGCAGACGCCTGCTCATTTTGAAGCCTGCATAGCTGAGGCTATACCAGAAGCCAGTATGACCTTCTCTCCAGAAGACATGCTACTGCCTACTGCCAGCCACAACAGGCCGCTATATATGAAAGGGCACCTGAATGGGAGAGAACTGAACCGGATCCTGGTCGATCCTGGTGCAGCAGTCAACATCCTGCCATACAGAATATACGAGAGGTACCACTTTAATGTGCATCTCAAGAAAGTCGGGGATATGCGTATCACTGGCTTCAACCAAAAATGTGAAGTATCTATGGGAGTGGCAGAGTTCACACTGACCCTAGCAGATTTCACTACAACGGTGCAGTTTCATGTCATTGACTCTCGCACCTCCTACAAAGCACTGCTCGGCCGCCCATGGCTGCATGAAAATATGGTGGTGCCCTCCACGCTCCACCAATGCATCAAATATAGCCTCCAGGGGAAGGAGGAGAGGATATTTGCTGATATCCACCCATTCAAGGTGTTTGAATGTCACTTGGCGGACGCCAACCTATATACGGGGCCTCCTCGGAAGGTTTCTGAAGCTGAGGCCCCCGCAGGGGCGTCGAAGAATAGATCGGGTGACGGTTGGTATCCACCACCGCCGCGCGGATATGTCAAGCCGAAGGTGGTCTCCCACATCACAGCTTCTGGAGATGTCGGCAGGGTAACACCCCCAGCATTATACCCCAAAGCTAAGGAAGTGCAGGTCGATCGACAGCACGACCGCATCGGAGTCCCGACCGGCCTCACCAAGCCAGTCTCCGGCCTCAACGACCCCACTGTCGAACCTTTCAAAGCTTAGGAGGTGACACAGGAAGATGGGCCCAGCAGCTTGTTCTATACAGCTGAGGAGCATCCCACTCGGGAAGATACAGACTACAGTCTCCCTGAAGATCTAGCCAACCCGCGGGTTCCTGTTCAGGGCCTGGCATTTACAACTGATCGAACGGCCAAGATGTTTCAGAAGCAACACATCCCTCCCGATCAGTCTCAAAAATGCAAGGAAGCTTTCCAGAAGATGTGGTATCCTGCAAATCTGGATAAGGAAATGAGATGTGTCTCTCAACATCCAGGTTTGGGCTTCACCCTAGAAGAATATTATTACAGTGGGCGGTACGAGGTGGATACTATCTCCGCCTTCTATCCTACTGAAGATAGCCCTCTGGGGGTAACCTTTGATGAGTATCCGGCGGAGGCCGAATATCTTGAACTGGCTCAGTCCAGAAATCAAGAAGTGGAAACCTCGGCCCCTTGCCGATGCTGGGAGCAAGTTCATCCTGAAGAAGCGGCCTTTCAAGCTGAATTTGATACGGCTAGCAGCAGCGAAGCCGAAGACATTCAAGAAGTAGGAGTCTCTCCCTCTACAGGGGTCCTACTAATGACAACTTCAACACCCTTTCTACCAATCAGGGAGGCCTTGGTCAACTCCAATCAAGGGGAGCCAGCTACTAGGGAGGAAAAAGCCACTTCTGCGGAAGATACAACTGTCCCAGAAGGCGAAACTTCCTCAACTTCTGCTGCAAAATCAGCATGCTGTCCGGGCCTGGCAGTGAACAGTTACCAGCCCATCATGGCTGCAATCTCATCTGCAAACACCAAGGCTGCTCTCTCATCCTTGGAAGCTGCGACGGTAATGGATCTGCTAATAGAACAATCCACTCAGCCGCTGGCACAAGAGATCAAGAAACCTCAGGAAGCTCTGGCGGTGTCTGGCGAGGAAGTCGAAGTGCTCGACCCTCAAGATGGCGTTCCAGACTTCGTTGACCTCCAACCGGCACCTCCGGAGATAGAAGACGGAGGCCAAGCCACAGTCGATGAACTGATAGAAGTCAACCTGGGAAATGAGAAGGACCCTAGGCCTACCTTCCTCAGTGCCCAACTATCCCCAGAAGAACAGGATCTGTACATTCAACTACTGCTAGAATACCGGGATTGCTTCGCCTAGACTTACAAAGAGATGCCAGGTCTAAGCCCCACTGTCTCGCAACATGAGCTGACAATCAGCCCTGACGCCGAGCCGGTAAAGAAACCACCGCGGCTCATGAGGCCAGAGCTCATCACCCAAATTTGTGCTGAAGTCGACAAGCTCATTGACGTGGGATTTGTTGAAGAAAACCAGTACACCACATGGCTAGCGAATATCGTCCCCGTGAAAAAGAAGAATGGACAGATCCAGATATGTGTCGACTTCCGGGATCTAAATAAAGCCTGCCCCAAAGATGACTTCCGGTGCTGATAACCGAGGTCATGAATGATGCTACAACCAGCCATGAGGCCCTGTCATTCATGGACGGGTCTTCCGGCTACAATCAGATTTGGATTGTGGAGCATGACCGAGTCCATACTGCTTTCTGAACTCCTAAAGGCATTTATCATTACAAGAGAATGCCGTTCAGATTAAAGAATGCTGGCGCAACCTATCAGCGCGCAATGACCAAAATCTTTGATGAACTGCTCTACCACAAGGTCGAGTGCTACATAGATGACCTGGTGGTCAAAACCAGAAGAAAAGAAGATCATCTGCAAGACCTCCGGATTGTTTTTCAGAGGCTGAGGCAGCATGAGCTAAAAATGAACCCTATGAAATGTGCGTTCGGAGTGTCGAGCGGAAAATTCTTGGGCTTCATCGTCCGATATCGGGGAATCGAGATAGACCCCGCAAAGATCAAGGTGATTCAGGGGTTACCTCCGCCAAGGAACATCTCCGAGCTGAGATCACTACAGGGCCGTTTGGCTTATATCTGGCGTTTCATTTCCAATTTGTCAGGGCGGTGCCAGCCTTTTCACAAGTTGATGATGAAAGATGTCCCCTTTTATTGGGATGAAGATTGCCAGGCAGCCTTCGACAAGCTAAAAGACTACCTGAAAACTCCTCCAGTGTTGGGTGCACCAGTGAAAGGACGACCATTGATACTGTATATAGCAGCTACACATAATTCTCTGGGGGCAATGCTGGCCCAGAATAATGAAGAAGGGAAAGAACAAGCCCTCTATTACCTCAGTCGGAGACTGGTCAGAACTGAAGAGAAATATACTTATATTGAGAAGATTTGTCTGGCGCTGGTCTTCGTAGTTAAAAAGCTCCGACACTTTATGTTGTCGCATGAAATCAGCTTGGTATCCAAAGAGGATCCCCTGAAGTACATTATGTCTCAACCGGCACTCAAAGGCCGCCTGGGCAAATGGGCGGTAATCCTTATGGAGTTTGATATCTCCTACGTGCCGCCCAAGGCCGTCAAGGGCCAAGCTATTGCAGACTTCTTCGCTGAGCACCCAGTACCCGGGGATTGCCCGTTGGAGCCGGAGCTTCCTGAAGATGAAACCCTAGAAGCCGTGCAAGTACAACCCTCCTTATGGCAACTATACTTTGATGGCGCTTCCAGAATTGACACCTCTGCCACCGGGTCAGCCAGGGTCAGAGCAGGAGCAGGCATAGTCCTGAAATCCCCAGAAGGAGAAGTGGTACATACATCCTGTTCCATAAACAAGCAATGCACAAACAATGAAGCAGAATATGAAGCCCTGATAATCGGGTTGCAAATTGCCCTGTCCATGGGAATTCAGATGCTGGAAGCATTCGGAGATTCCATGCTAGTTATAAAACAGCTAGAAGGAGAGTTCGATGTACGAAAGCAAGAGCTCCTCCCATATCACCAGTTGGCAACTCACCTGATGTCAAAATTTTACTTCATTAGCATTAAGCACATCAATCGAGGCCAGAATGCTCAGGCAGACGCCCTCGCTAAGCTGGCCAGTTCATTGGCGGTCCCGCCAGACACAAGCCTAAATATAACAGTGATCAACCGCCGACAGGTCCCCAGCGTGACAGAGGTCCTGACCGATGAACAAGAGATGGAAGTAGCAGTCATCGAAGGGGTTCAGTAGCCCGATTGGCGAGAGCATCTCCTGCGCTAGTTTCAACACCAGCAACTTCCAAAAGAAAATGAACAAAGAATGAAGCTCCTAAAGATCAAGGATTCTTACGAGATGAGAAGCGGGACCTTGTTTCGAATTATGGCAGATGCCCGAAGGAAAGTCCTACTCCGTTGCTTGTCTTCAGCAGAAGCAGGACAGGTGATGCAGGAGGTCCATGCAGGATCAGCTGGAGCACACCAGGCTGGCCCGAAAATAAAAATTGAGATAAAGAAGTTGGGTTACTATTGGCCCACTATATTTGATGATTGCTGCAAGTTTGCCAAAGCTTGTCAGAAATGTCAAGAACACGCTAATGTGGCAAGGAGACCTCCAGTGCCACTGCATCCCACCCTACCAAGCTGGCCGTTTGCTCAGTGGGGCACGGACGTGGTAGGGCCGCTGCCAGCATCTTCATCAGGGTGCAGATACATTTTAGCAGCTATAGACTACTTCTCCAGATGGGCGGAAGCAGTAGCACTAAGAGATGTGACGGGAGAGCTAGTTGCAAGATTCTTCCGGCAAAATGTAATATTCCGGTTCGGGATCCCCAGCCGAATCATCTCTGAAAATGGCAGCCATTTTAGAAATCAGAAGATTTATCGGCTGGCCGACAAATACAAAATCGACTGGAGGACATCCTCCCCCTACAACCCTCAAGCCAATGGACTTGCAGAAGCCTTTAACAAGACTCTATGCACATTGCTGGCAAAGACTGTCAAGTCTAATAAAAAAGATTGGGAAGAAAGGATGTACGAAGCACTTTGGGCCTATCGTACTGTCTACAAGACCCCAACCGGCTGTTCCCCCTTCTCCCTTGTCTACGGGTCAGAAGCTGTGGTGCCAATTGAACTTGAAGTTCCTTCATTGCGAGTTGCCATCCAGCACGGACTAGTCAATGGTGAGCAGACCAATGCTGAAAGAAGATTGGAAGAGCTCATTGAGCTTGAAGGAAAACGCCTCCGGGCGCAGCAAAACATCCAGCTCTACCAAGCTCGCATGGCCCGTGCTTTTGACAAGCTAGTCAAGGGTCGAGAATTCAAGAAAGGAGACCTGGTAATGGTCAAAAGAAAAGAAGTGATGGCCTCCAACCCCAAAGGGAAGCTGGTCGAAAACTGGGTCGGGCCGTATATCGTCCGCCGAGTATATGAAGGGGGTGCCTACGTCCTTGTAGACCACAAAGGAGTCATTCAGTTCTCTCCCCTCAACGGAAAACACATTAAGCTGTATCATGCAGCGCAGCCGACATGTCCCGAGTGATCGGTCGAAGCTACTTTCTCCTCGGTCAGCGGCATTCCACCCTAACCAAGCTACCTTTTTCTTGGTTTAGTGGCACTCCGCCCTAACCAAGCTACCATCTCCTTGGTTTAGTGGCACTCCGCCCTAATCGAGCTACTTTCTCCTCGGTCAGCGGCATTCCGCCCTAATCGAGCTACCTTTTTCTTGGTTTAGTGGCACTCCGCCCTAACCAACCTACCCTCTCCTTGGTTTAGTGGCACTCCGCCCTAATCGAGCTACTTTCTCCTCGGTCAGCGGCATTCCGCCCTAATTGAGCTACCTTTCCCTTGGTTTAGTGGCACTCCGCCCTAACCGAGCTACCTTCTCCTTGGTTTAGTGGCACTCCGCCCTAACCGAGCTATCTTTCCTTGGTTTAGTGGCACTCCGCCCTAATCAAGCTACTTTCTCCTCGGTCAGCGGCATTCCACCCTAATCGAGCTACCTTTTTCTTAGTTTAGTGGCACTCCGCCCTAACCAAGCTACCCTCTCCTTGGTTTAGTGGCACTCCGCCCTAACTAAGCTACCTTCTCCTTGGTTTAGTGGCACTCCGCCCTAATCGAGCTACTTTCTCCTCGGTCAGCGGCATTTCACCCTAATCGAGCTACCTTTTTCTTGGTTTAGTGGCACTCCGCCCTAACCAAGCTACCCTCTCCTTGGTTTAAGTGGCACTCCGCCCTAACCCAGCTACCCTTCCTTGGTTGGTGGCGTTCTGTCCTAATCAAGCTACCCTTTCCCTTGGTTAGTGGCATTTCGCCCTAGTCAAGCTACCCTCTCCTTGGTTTAGTGGCACTCCGCCCTAACCAAGCTACCTTCTCCTTGGTTTAGTGGCACTCCGCCCTAATCGAGCTACTTTCTCCTCAGTCAGCGGCATTCCGCCCTAATCGAGCTACCTTTTTCTTGGTTTAGTGGCACTCCGCCCTAACCAAGCTACCCTCTCCTTGGTTTAAGTGGCACTCCACCCTAACCCAGCTACCCTTCCTTGGTTGGTGGCGTTCTGTCCTAATCAAGCTACCCTTTCCCTTGGTTAGTGGCATTTCGCCCTAGTCAAGCTACCTCTCCTTGGTTTAGTGGCACTCCGCCCTAACCTAGCTACATTCTCCTTGGTTTAGTGGCACTCCGCCCTAATCGAGCTACTTTCTCCTCGGTCAGCGGCATTCCGCCCTAATCGAGCTACCTCTCCTTGGTTAGCGGCATTCCGCCCTAATCAAGCTACCCTCTCCTTGTTTAGTGGCACTCTGCCCTAACCGAGCTACCCTTTCCTTGGTTAATGGCATTCCACCCTAACCAAGCTACCTTCCCTTGGTCCGGTGGCATTCCGCCCTGATCGAGCTACCTTTCCTTGGTTAATGGCATTCCGCCCTAACCAAGCTACCTTCCCTTGGTCCGGTGGCATTCCGCCCTGATCGAGCTACCTTGCCTTGGTTAAATGGCATTCCGCCCTGACCAAGCTACCTTCCCTTGGTCCAGTGGCATTCCGCCCTGATCGAGCTACCTCCCCTTGGTTAATGGCATCCCGCCTTAACCGAACTACCCTTTCCTCGGTCTAGTGGCATTCTGCCCTGACCAAGCTCCCGAAAGAATACACCACGCTGTTGCCATTACCGGCCTTACGCCTGAATCGGCGAGAGATCACTCCTTCGCGTTAGCATTCAGCCCCTGCTAACGAATGAACTGTTCTGCCCGGCGCAAGGTCTGATGCTCCGGCCGACAGCCATCTACTGTCAACCAAGGGTCGAATGTCGCACTTCGACCTGCCACCCTATACATATCAAAAAAAGAAAGAAAGAAAAGAAAATGGGGTTAAAAATAGAGATACCCCGCCAGACTTGCTCCCATATCGGGACAAGTGCAAAAATGGCCGTAACCCAGCTGTGGTGAAAACTCGAAAGGGCGTCGCAGGCAAAATCGGGTACCCCGCCACGTGAAAACCCGAAAGGGCGCGTGGGCAAAAGCAAGAGGGGGCTGGCTTCGACGAAAACCCGAAAGGGCGCTTGAGTCAGTAAAGTGGTAATTTCCAAATGCCTCTCCTATTCTCCACCCAATAAAACTCCGAAAGGGACAATCATCAAAGTCCCGCCGAAATCCTTTAACACATCCTTTTCGACCCTCGTCATCATCGGCGAGATCGGTCGATCTCTACCCTCTACTTGGACCCTACGTCCCTGTTGACAACCCCATCCTTGTTTCGGCAGTAACATATGCCGACGAACGAACCCTTTTCGACCCTCGTCATCCTCGATGAGATCGGTCGATCTCTACCCTCAACTTGGGCCTTACGTCCCTGTTGACAATCCTGTCCTTGTTCCGGCAGTAGCCCATGCCGATGAATAAACCCACATTGCGATCCTCGCCATTGTTAGCGAGACCGGTCGATCTTTACCCCTAACTCGGATCTTACATCCTTGTTAATAGACCATGTCCTTTGCTTCGACATCTAACCAGTGTCGACGAATCGAAACAGGATTCGGTCCTTGTCATCATCGGCAAGATCGGTCGCTACCCTATCCGATTTTTATCACCATCGGTAAGACCGTCTACCTTTTCGACCCTTGTCACCATCGGCAAGATCGGTCGCTACCCTTACCCGGTTTGTGTCATCATCGGCAAGACCGTCTACCTTTTTGACCCTTGTCACCATCTGCAAGATCGGTCGCTACCCTACCCGGTTTATGTCATCATCGGCAAGACCGTCTACCTTTTCGACCCTTGTCACCATCGACAAGATCGGTCGCTACCCTTAACCAGGTTTTTGTCATCATCGGCAAGACCGTCTACCTTTTCGACCCTTGTCACCATCGGCAAGATCGGTCGCTACCCTTACCCAATTTTTGTCATCATCGGCAAGACCGTCTACCTTTTCGACCCTTGTCACCATCGGCAAGATCGGTCGCTACCCTTACCCGGTTTTTGTCATTATCGGCAAGACCGTCTACCTTTTCGACCCTTGTCACCATCGGCAAGATCGGTCGCTACCCTTACCCGGTTTTTATCATCATCGGCAAGACCGTCTACCTTTTCGACCCTTGTCACCATCGGTAAGATCGGTCGCTACCCTTACCTGGTTTTTGTCACCATCGGTAAGACCGTCTACCTCTTCGACTCTTGTCGCCATCGGCAAGATCGGTCGCTACCCTATCCGGTTTTTGTCACCATCGGCAAGACCGTCTACCTTTTCGACCCTTGTCATCATCGGCAAGATCGGTCGCTACCCCTTTCAGTTTTTGATATCATCGGCAAGACCATCTACCTTTTCGACCCTTGTCACCATCGGCAAGATCGGTCGCTACCCTTACCCGGTTTTTGTCACCATCGGCAAGACCGTCTACCTTTTCGACCCTTGTCACCATCGGCAAGATCGGTCGCTACCCTTACCCGATTTTTGTCACCATCGGCAAGACCGTCTACCTTTTCGACCCTTGTCACCATCGGCAAGATCGGTCGCTACCCTTACCCGGTTTTTGTCACCATCGGCAAGACCGTCTACCTTTTCGACCCTTGTCACCATCGGTAAGATCGGTCGCTACCCTATCCAGTTTTTGTCACCATCGGCAAGACCGTCTACTATTTCGATCCTTGTCACCACCGGCAAGATTGGTCGCTACCCTTTTCGGTTCTTGTCGTCATCGGTAGAACCGTCCATCCTTCTGACCCTCGCCACCATCGACGAGCCCGGTCGACTACCCTCTAACCTGGGCCTCCCGCCCTCATTGATCAGCAAAGCATAATTGCGTCTACAGTTGACCCACATCGATGGTTACAACACGCCTCTCATCACCAGCGGCAAGGTTCGCTTGGTGCATATGTCTACGCTACCTATGTCCCACCTTGGCAAAGGCCCTGTTCCGGGAACGGCTGCGTCGCGGTGGAGCGAACACCTCACCCCTTCCCTGAAGGCGTGAGCGCTCTCCTGCGCCATCGGCAAGTATCCCCAGGTTCGGGTGATCGGCCAGAAGAGATAAAAGAAGGGAAGAAAAGAAGTCGTGATCGAGACGACGAAAAGAGATATTTTCATTTAATAAGAATTGGCGGAACACATTTCTCTGGCCCGGGACATCCCCCGGGGGTACATAAGCTCCGAAGATAAAAAGGAGCAAGATTGGATGCAAAAAAAGAAGGAAGCAAGGCTACGACAAAGAACGCCGGAAGATATCTGCCAACTCCAAGAGGCCCAGTGAGGAGTGTCGGGTCAATTCTTGCAACCGTGCCTCAGTAGCTGTCAGCTGCGATAACCTCTCGTCCAATGAGGCAAGTTATCCTTCGGCCAGATCAGCTTCCTCTCTTGACTGGGTTTCCAGGCGCTTGCCTTCCCGCAGTTCGGCTTCGACCTCGGCAAGCTCAGCACGCAACTCCGCCTCCCGTGCCCTGAGGAGCAGCTGGCGTTCTGAGATATTGCCGGCAACGTTTCTCAGCTGTTCCACGGTCACCCTCAAAGAAGAAGCAGCAGTGCGGCAATCTGCCCTCTCCAGCTTCACAGCCGCCAGCTGATCGGAAACCTCTCGGCTCAGGAACTCCCGCCTGTTGGCGTTCTTTAACAGCATTACAACTCGCGGGGTCCAATCATCCATTGGGCAGCCGAATGCTAAAAGCGATCGGAAGAGATGATCTATCAAGCTTCTCAACTGCATATAAGTCAGGCCCGGAGAGGCTAACATGGCCCGCTAGAGATTATCCAGAGACTGCCATACCATGTCACCGGAGAATTGTAGGCCCAATGGCGTAGTCTCGGGGAGCTGAAAGTCTACCATGCTATCTACCTCGGCCCAAATGTCATCGGCCACCCCGAGGGACGTCGACGGCATAGTCTGCACGACGCCCACACCCGGCCTGACTATTGCAGCTGCAGCAGCTAAAGGGGCCTCCATGGTGACAACTTCTTTGCCCGCCCTTTGGGGTGAGGCTACAACAGCCGTATCGGCAATGAAAGGCGCTTGTTCCTCTTGAGCAGTCCCACTGGCCACTAAAAGAGGAGAGCCCTCTATGACCGACAAAGCTTTAATGATATCAACCTCATCTGTAATAATTTCTCCTGCTTCTATGTCCGGAGGACCACTTGGCGACGGCAATAATTCTGCGCCGGCCACCAAGGCTTGAGCCCTTGCAACCCCGGTCGGAGTGCCACCTTCGGCCGTCATGCCAGGCTCCCTTGAGGTCGCTGCAGCAGCATAGGTCCGTGGAAGCCGCAGGGCAATGGGCCGCACAACTGGTGGGAAGGCCGACTGACCCATATCCACGTCTGGAAGGGGTATGCGGATCATTATAGCTGGCGGTACCACCTCAGCCTGCATTCCATATATGTACATCAGCCAGCTGGCTTGAAAATTAAAAGAAGTGCTGCAAGCGGGAATCAGAATACTTCCTACCTCAACCGGCACTATATTTAGGCCTCCAAAAGTGGCCTCTGAAGATTCTGGCCCTTCCCCTGCAGTCGGGTACGATGGCCCGTACTCGGCTCCCAATGGCCTCGGAGGGCTAAACGTTGGCAGATCGCTCTCGTAAGCTGAAGAAGCCCCGGCTTCCTCAGCCTCGGTGTCGACCATGGGGAATCCCTCGTCATCCCCGGAGCCACCACCATAATCAACTTGTTCAGAGGAGGATGATTCTTCTGCTTGTTCTCGGACCTCCGGCACCTGAGCGGGAACCGCGCTAGGCCCTCTATCCAGAACCCCCTCAGCGGTCTCCGTCTCGGGAGCATCCATCGGCGGAATATCCAGGGGCCGGCCCCTTGGAAGCCCTTGCTCTCTGATGGCAACCCCTACCGTGGCACTGACCTCGGGGAGCAGTGTGGGCCGAACACCGACTGGAATGGAAAGACAATAAACAATCAAGACCTGACTGAAACCACAACATGCCGCTAAGCTCTATAGGCATGCTGCAAATTACCTTCCATGTCTCGATGGGGTGTCGGTGAAGGCAAGTCACCCTCAGCCGAGGCCGAGGGGGCTTCCTCCTCTCTCTCCCCAACAGCAGCTCCGGTTGCCGCCTCCAACCCAACAACGGCAGAGGTAGTGCCAGCAGCCACTAAAAGGAAGGATGATCAGCCAGGGTGGCGGAAATAAACAAACAAGCCAGGCAAGAATAAGAAGTCACCTTCGCCCTCAGGCCCCTGCGTCCAGGCGGCCTCAAATTTGGAGAATGACGGAACCCGAGGAAGGGGAACCGTGGACTCCTCTTCAGCAGCCTTCCTCCGACGTGCCCGAGTAGCGCGGGACTCTGCCCTCTTGGCTTTCTTGGCCCTACTGATGGCCTCCCTGACCTGGGACCTGGTTCGCTTTCACGAATCCCTAGGGGGTAATGGTGTCGTGGTCGGAGCTGGCTCTGGAATATTAAAATATGAAGGCTTCTGTGCCTTAGATATCAGCTCCCTACAATGTTGGGTTGCCTCCATAGAATGGCGAGCTGCAAAAGCACATAAGTGAGAAGATGCACACTGAATATAGAAGAAGCAGCTTCAGGTCTGAAGAAGAAATCAAGCATTACCTGGCAGCCCGGTGTATCGGAGACTAAGCGGCCAGTAAAGCAGTGCTGGCGCCTTGTCCCGGGAAGCCGCCTCGCGGATGAGCCAGCACACATCACCAATTGTTTCACTTTTCTCCGTCAGTTGAGCCAAGTCCTCATGGCCACGGGATGACAAGTGATGATATAAGCTCAAGTGGTCGAATCCCCAGCTGTCGACATACTTGAAAGATATGAGGAGCTGATGGTCCCAGATGGCTTCTAGTGGACCAGAAATTGAAAGCCCATGAGAATGAAGCAGGGCGAATATCCAGGGGGTGTTGGAATATAAGTCAGCCCGCCTGTCTTCCCTCCTGATGAAGGTCCGGTAGGGATGAAAATGGTCAATTTCTGGGTGCCAGCTCGCCACACTAGGAAGAGGTTCTTCCACCGGAAGGGGGATTGTCTGAAGAGCAATCCGGTCACTGCTAACCCGGCACAGCCCCCAGAGAGTCTTGATATAATCATCCCTCTGGATCTCTGGCATCTTCGGGTCGGCTCGGGATGACTTGCCCTTCGCAGCTTTCCTGGCTTCTACATATGCCATCACCTCGGTGTTAGACCAGGACTTCAGCTTCTTCAAATAGGATGGATCAACATCCAAAACAGGCTCCCGCTATGAATCTAGGAAACGACGCTTGGCGCTATGCCAGCAGTCTTTCCAGAAGTTCCGATAGAAGCCCGTTCGTGCATTCCACCACTTGATGAAGTCTGGAGTCACTCGGGGCAGACGGGCCGGGGTTGGCACCCTGAATGACACGTCCTCCCGACGATGGAAGTAGTCCCACCACCCACGGGCTTCATCCGTAGTCATCTGACCAGCCCGATGTCTATTCGACAGATTGAATCGGGCTGAAGAAGAAGGAATTTGCTGGTCGTACCCAAAATTCCGGCCAAAAGGAAAGGGATAATACGGCTCCAGCCACAGTAAGCCACTCTTCCCGAAGACAAGAACACTGGGGCGAATAGACAGCGCCCAATCAACCAGTTCCGACTCCAAGATGGGCCTTGTGCTCTTCGACCCAGTCAGCTGATGAATAAATTCCTCTGTCTCAAATAATCGACATTGCCGCATCCTGTTGACAAGAGGGCTAGAGCTGGCAGCCAAGCTCCAAAAGTGCAGAACGCCAGGGGAATCTGTTGGAACTGTAGTCAACTTCCCCCGAATGGCGAAAAGCTGATCCGCCAGTGAGGACGGTTCGGCACTGGCAAATTCGATCATCCGCGGCAAAGGACGATCTGACTGCATCGACCGGGGAGCTGCTTCAGGAAATAGGGTGCAGACCCAGGCATTAAAAAAGTGGATGGGACCAACTATCTACGAATTTCTGGGGATGCGCGACTTGTGCAAATCCCCCAACATTTTATATATGAGGCACAGAGCCACAGGGCACAGGGACAGCTTCGTCCCCCAGGCCATTAAGCAGGCTGGGTAAATAGCCTCCGGTCTGATTACTGTCTCGTCCCCTTGAGGGAGGGCAAACGAACAAAGCCAATAAGTCAGATATGCAGCACAATGTGTAACTGCGTCAACTCCTGTGGGATTCGGGCCGACCTGTGGCCCTCTCCCTGAGGCAGCGGGATATGTCGCTTGGCGTCGAGCCCTTTTCTTCTGCGCCACCGCCGTCGGAACCACCGTGGGGAAGTCCTCGTATTGCTGCTCCCCATCGAAGAAATACTGGAGCCACGTGCCCATCCGCACGCGTCTCTTTTCGCCAGGCTTCCGCGCCTCTCGCGAGTCAAGCGTCAGGCGCAGCAGGGTGCGATATGCCTTCATCAGATAACGGTTGGCGAAGCCCGTGAAATATCTACCTTCCCCATCCGTCTGGTCTTTCAGCCAGTCTGGAAAACAAACTTCTTCATACGGCTCCCCGTCTAGGGGCAAGCCGCTCAGCTGGGAAAGACTCCAGAGGTCCAGTGAAGTCTCACCCTCTGCAGTGTAAAAAGTGTTATATTCTGGGCAGAAGACTTCGATCATCCCGCAGCACAGACCTCGGGAGATCGGGTACCTGTACCGTGAAGCATATACACTCTGGTATACACCCGCATGCACCAGGATGGGGGCGTACTGCCGCAACACAAAGTCTGTGAATTCAACTGCCCCCGTTCTGAAGGCATGAGCGTCGGTGGCTTTGAGCTCTCCAAACCACCCCACTGAAATCTGATGTTTGAATCGGACCGCCAAGCAGTCTAAAAGAAAAGGCTCGTCTCGGTATCCCCAATGAAGCGGGGCGAGGAATAAACCGTATACGGGCTTCTCCCTGTCAACACATCCGACAGTTTCATTCCAGCGAGCTGGGGTATACTGCGGTGCTCTCGTCAGCATCCCAGCCTCGGGGGATAACTCCTGCACCCCGAGCACGGCTCCCCACTTTCTGGCTCCCCCGGGATATATATAGGCATGCCCTGAGTGACTGACTCGGCCAAACTATCTCTCTCCGCCAGTAGGGCTCCCTCGGCTCGACGGACGAGAATTAAATCGCGCTTCCCTCCAAGGTTGAAGCGCTCAAGGAACGCCATCAGATGCTTGTCCTTAGGATGGTCGAGTCTGACGCCATCCCTTCGATCATACTGGAAGTGGTTGCCGTCAAGAATCAATAAGCGGCAGGTGTCGACGGTGTCGGTCTCTGAGTCCGAAGACTCAGCAACCACAGCTATCTGTCGAGGCCCCCGATCAAGGGAATGGACATTCCCCCATGTCACAGCAACCTGGGATGCGGAAGAAGATGATCCAGATGCCATATTATCTATAAAAACAATGCCCAGAGGCTAACAAGCAAAGTCAGAAATCAGTTGACCGCAACAATATTTCTGACAAAATTCCGGCAGCATCTCCCCAGCTCGGGGATTTGCCGAAAGAAAAGCGGAAGCCGTCCACGGAGGGAGCAGCCCCTAAAAGTAGCCATAACCATTAAGCTAAGGCCGAATGGGACACCCGAGGGGTTTAGCTCCGAGGACAAGTCCTACGAGGAGCCTCCCGGGGCCCGAAGAGCGGGTTCAAAACCCAAAGCACATCACCGACTCAACTCACCGGCTCACCCGAACCCGGAACCCACTCGGCACCACGGAGGGAGAAAAAGGGAGGAGAGAGAAAGAATTTTCGCAAATGAGAATTTGTGAAGAAAAAAATGAAGAAGAAAAGCATTTATAGGGGGGGCTCCACCCCTGTTAAAACGGCGCGCCCCGGGGCGCGCCGTTTTAAGACTTTTGCGCGCCGCTTTTAGCGGCGCCGTTTCAATTCCAAAAGCTTAGGGCGCACCGGATTTAGCCGCGCCGTTTTAACCAATGAAGTAAGGGGCGCGCCGTTTTAAGTGATGCCGTCAAGCTTCCTGCCTCGCCGGATTAACGTCCGAAGCTGGAATTAAGTGCCGTTCGAGCTTCTGTCAACCAAACGAAGCTCATCCGTAGGCCTTGCCGCATTCCTGCCTCACTTGCACCGCCTACATCTGGGGGGCATTTGTTGGCACTCAAAATATGATCCTTCGGCAACCAAGCCGCAAAGACGAATGATACGGCCCACTGAAGCGCAGAAGTCGATGAAGACTGGCTTACTGAAGGCTCTTCAAGCTGCCAGAGCCCCGAGCCACCTTGAAGGGAACACCGGGGACTTCACCTTAGGAGAGTCGGAATGAACCTACAACCAACCGGCAGCGCGATCAAGCCTGCCCAATGATCCGGCATCGACCTCGTCATGCCGCTACCCCACATCCGTCGCCCGACCAAGGACAGCGGTCTACCCAATGGCTCTCCTAAGGAGGAAAAATGTCCTCGGCCGTCCACAACAAGGGGCCGAGGGCTCTGTCAGCAGAGGGTCCCGATTACCCGACATGGGTTCGGCTCCTCGTCATAATGGGCCCTTTAGTGGCCAATTGATCGCCGTTCAAGGCGGAATTATCCAGGATGCAACACCATCCTGCAAAGAAGCTTTGAGCATGAATCCGTCTTAACTAGGAGCACAAATCGCAGTGCCGAAGGCTGTACGACCAGGACATCCGTGTGCTTGGACCAGACACACGCGGAAGTCTGATCAAGGCCGTTCGTCGTGTCGAGAGCTTCCTCGACTCCACGTCAAGGTTTTTCAAGGAACAGGGCGAGAGGAATAGTCAACGGGAGCTTCCGGAATCATCTCCGGACCCACCGGACCTGCACGCCGAGTAAACAAGTTAAAACGGCGCCGTCAAACCGGCGCGCCAATTACAATAGGGGATGCGTTCCCCGGCGCCGTCAAACTGACACGTAAAAACCGATCGGGACGTGTTCTCGGCGCCACCAAATCCGGCGCCACCCCTCCCCGGGGCGCCGGATTAACAAAATGCTCTATATATGCCTGCCTTCGGACAGAGGAAATCAGATCGGAGATCGAAAAAAGGAAGGGGGATCCGAAGAGAGCGAGAAGGAAAAAAAGAGGGAAGCGGAATCAAAGGAAAAAAAAAGAGAATTAGAAAGAAAGAGGAGAGGTCCAGGGAGAAGGGGTCGAGGGTTCTTCGGTCTGAGGAAACCTCCGTTCGAGCCTCTCGGCGGCCGCCACCACGCTCCACTCGAGCCTCCCGGAATCGGAGAAGGAGACCGTCCGTTTCTTATCGATTTAGGTGGGTCTCCGCGTTTCATCTGGTGAATCCCTCTATTCTTCTTTTGGTTTTCTTCCTCTGGCACAATGTAAGTGAAGGAGGGGAGGGGCGATGATATGAGCCTGACCTCCCCTTCTCTCACCATTTCCTCTCCCCACTTTATCTGTAATCGTTTCTTCATTAATGTAAACGACGGCCGATCGACAATGACGACGCCGGAATCTGTATATTATGCATATGTCTATCCGTATCGATTCATAGGATGAACGAAATGCCGTTTGTGGCTAATGTCTTCTATCTCATGAATGCCTTCTCCAATTCCCCTTCGAATATACGTTCAATGATTTCCCAGTGTATCTACTCCCGTGCAATAGGTTTTCTCCGGCACTAGATAGGCTCTCGGGCCATATGAAACCTTCTTCCCCCCTCCCCGGGGTTTTCTTTCTTCTGATTCTAGTGCGACTGCAGGGCTCTGCATCGCATATGCCATGGGTTCTGTGATTGGAGACGCACTTATGTGCGTATCTCTGTCTATCTCTGTCGAGGGAACCTATCCCTCGCCTCCTCCCGTGCCTCTCTTTATAGGTCGGGGGGGGGGGGGAGGGAGGATTGCCTCTGTCATCCCTCTCTATTCTTGTCGGCTCGTGCCCGAATGTGACACATGTACATCCCTTCCCCGGCACCTCTATGTCAATCGCACAGCATCGATCTATTTAGCTTATGGACTTTGTCATTCTCGCACTATTCTTTCGTTTCGTGCGCATCTCAACGGGAGTGTGCTCTGTAGCATCATTCCAGCATCCGGGGAGGGGGACATTCTCCCGATCTTCCACGTTAGTCATTCGGCCGGCGGAAGGTTCGTCCATCAATGATGAATATCCCAGCAGGCTATTGAATGCACAGCAACGGGGCCATGTCCCGACAGATCCAAATCCACGGTCCTTAATGGGCCTCGTGGTGGCTGTGGGTCGCGTGCCCCTCGTAGGCTTGCCCTCGGGGTTTCCCTCCTATATCGGTCGTCCCGATTCGAGTGTTGTGGTGACTCGGGTTGCGTGCCCCTCGTAGGCTAGCCCTCGGGGTCTCCGCTCCCGTATTGAGTTGCTTCATTTGCTCGCTGTTACCCACGGATTTGGTGCCCCTAGCAGGTTTGACCTCGGGATTTTTCCTCTCCGTTCGGGTTTTTACCGGCCGCCGTTGTGCCACCCGGCTCTTAGGGGTTGCTCCACTACGTGAGTACTCCCTGCTTCTCCCCGATAAATCCTCCGGGATGGGGAGATGCTGCCGAAATTTCGGCTCGAACGAGTATAACTCGGAATGATCGCCGCGCTCGAGTACGAACCTCGCGCGGGCCCGTGACTCGGCTCCCGGATGCCTCGGGGTCGACCCTGTGAAATAATAGCTTAAATAAATTCTCAAAGTTTTCCAAAGTATTTCAATGAACCCAAGAAAAATGAACAAATTCTCAGTTTTAAGTTAAACTGGCGCCATTCGTTTACGGCGCGGCCTAAGCGGCGCACTCTAAAACGGCGCTCCCTCCCCGGCGCGCTTCTCCCCGGCGCGCTCTCCCTGGCGCGCCTCTCCCCGGCGCGCCCTAATTAGGGCCGCGTCGTTTTAAACCCCTTTTATTTACCTACGGTTTCGACGCCGTTTTAAGTCCTATACCTACGCTTTCAGGTGCCGTTTCTAATCGCTGTACTCTTTAATCCCTGGCTCACCCCGAGCGACCCCCGCCTTCCCGAGGGCGAAGTCAATCAACCCTAATTAGGAATAAATTGAATAAGGAGAGGGCCTTTCGAGTCGAAACCTTCTTGCTATCATGTTTTCACCATTATGTCTGTCTTCACTCTACCCTTATCATCATGCTTGTGCCATCCTTTCCCTCGTTTGCGGGGCTTAATAAATATGTGACTGAATCATATTCATCTTCATAATTCTGTCATCTTACTTATCATCATCATCATGCATGCATGTTCGCATGGATCCTCGGGTATATCAAATAGCGTTGACAGAAGGTCGGATTACGCTCGATCGGAAGTCTTCGCTATGCGCGACGGTGGTCTTCGGGCCTACGTCCTCCGCCACGTACCAAGGGTCCATAATTCGATGAACTATGCATCCTTGGCATGATAAGTAAATGCATCCCGCATGCCTTCGTCATGGTCATCATGTAGCTCCATTTTTATTTCGGCTTCGACAGCCCGCTATCTCGGCAATTAATCAATGGTATTCCCTCGTCGTGGGAGATGTAATTAACGCCATAGCCTTTATGGTATGGCGGACTGCTGGTCCCGACCGAACCTCACACTCGCCCAGTATGGGTCAGAATGAGCGCACAATAAGATCGTCACTCATGTGACTGGCACGCCCGCGTCGTCAATCAGTCAGTTAATTACCGGTTAGTTAATTGGTTGATCGATACGTGAAATAAGACATGTATATATGTACATATACACATATATACGCGAAATAAAAATGACGAGACGGTCGGATGAGAAACCCATCGCAAACACATGGGTACCCATACAAAGCCGCAGTCACAACATATCTAATATCGGCCCAGTCCAGTAGCACTCTGTAGTGGTGCACAATCCCCATCAGCCACTCAATAGCTCCCTAGCGGTATCTATGTGCAGGAATCACCGCCCAGCGACCGTACCAGCTAATAGCAGTCTGTCGCAAAACCCCAGACAACAGGTTGTGGTCATCATAGCCCTCCCTGGCGTACTGCAGCCCTGATGGCTCCAACACCAACTTTGTAGTACCCTCTGTCTCTGCTCGGTGGTGTCCGTGCAAATCCGAGGAAGCGGGACCCATCACCTCGATGCGGACCCCAAACTGGTCCACCCTGCTAAAGAAACCCAGGCACTCGGCACTGGAAAACTGACACTGTCTCTAATAGTCTCCAGAAAAGCTCAGGAAACCACAAAGGATGATCTCGCGCAGGCTGTCCCTGCCTACTAAAATCACCCGCTCCAGTCGGCGACGTGCTCCAGCAACTCGGGAGTCCCCCTCCTCCGTGCCTGGTGGGACGAAGCTCCTGATAAACTCGAATAAGTGGCGGTCCGGGGAGAACTCCACCGGGTAGCCTCCGCTGCGGTCATAGGTGAAGATTCCACTCACCTATGAGATTCGGGCCAACTCTACGTCCCCAACGCCGCTCGTCCACTCGCCAACAGGGCCCTCTACTATCACCGTGTGCCCCGAGTCAAGCTGCTCCATGCCAGCTGCAGTGATGACCGACGGGTCCAAGGGAGGCATAGGCTGCTCGGTCCTCCTGACCCAGTGATCCTCCTCCCGGGCCACACATCTCGGGACCCGCTCATCTATGCCAAACCGTGCCAGAGCTGCAAGATGGAGCACACAAAAATAATCAGCACACTGGAAAGGTAATATATGCAATGCAACAAAACAAAGACATATGAAGTGTCAAAATACAACTATAATAACCCAAAATGAGGAGTTCAGGGGCCGTACGCCCTCGTCTCCACCTCCGACGCACGCCCCGTGGGGGGCATTTGCTGTACCCAAACAATTTCCCAGAAAAATATTAAAGGATAAGGGTTCGGGAATTTCCCCGAACACCTTTAAGGCATGGACTACCCAGCCTCTCCTATAACTTGCTCGGCCCCACCAAGGGTCCCGACCAGATAGCCATGATATATGGCGACATCAACAACTGACTGGGATTACTCTAGATCACTCGGTGGCGGGTTTTTCCCACATTCTACATGGCCACCCGGGGCAACCCGGGGGCGCCCCGACTCCAAGCCATGCCACGCGGCACCCAGCAACAAGGCCGGGGCCATGCCCAAAATGCCTTCTTCCAACCCTCTAGGGTCAAAGGGAAACTTAACTAAGTCAACCACAGGCTTCGGAGGCCCGCAGCGCGTGTATACGGCTCACACACGGGTGTCGTGCATTTCCACGAACACCTTGTGGGTACGTATGTCCCAGCCCTTCTACAACAAACCGTGAGCCAAACCACGGCTCCAGCACCCCAGCCGGGTCCTACAACGACCCTCCAGCAAGTCGGGATCACCCCCGAGCCTCAGACACGCGGCGATGAGCCGCTTATCGTTAGCTCTCGGGCCAACCCGAGGCTACCTTGCCAACTAGCCGTGCAACGCGGTACACGCCTCGAGACCGGGCCCACGTGCCCAAAGTACCTCCTCGCAGCTCCCCCGAGCTCATGTTCTCAGCACAAGGCCCATTTCAAGGCCCCTCAGCCAGTTACCCAGGCCGTTTGGCAACCCGGGGTGTGTCGGGCATTTACCCGAACACCTTGCGAGCGGCAACTATGGCTCCACAACAACAGCCCCCGTGGGCTAATCCCAGCATCCCTAGACCCTTCATCCTTCAAAGGACACCCCCAAACAACATAAGAAGACCCCCGAGGGCCATCCCTCGGGGCCGCGACTCGCCCAGGGGGGTTTGCCCCGGGCGTGGCCGCCCCTCCCCGATGAGGGTGAACTCCCTTGGGGGAGAGTGCCCTCCTCCCATCCCTGTGGCCCCAATGGCCGTTTTCCCAATCCCAGTCACCCCTAGTCTCGGCCAGGATCAATCGACGTACCCGTGTGTGGAAGGATTCGCGAAGACGAAGCCCCGGGATCACGTGGAGTCACACAAGTCAATCCCCTCGGTTTATGCGCGCAAGCGGCCAGCCAACCAGTCCAAGCCCGTATCCTTTGTCTTCTTGCATTCAAGTTGAGTAAAAGTGGGGCTAAAAAATAACAAAATCCATATTTTCTAGGGGTGGGGCCGCCCCCCCTCTCTCTCTCCCTATCTAGTCCGCCTAACCCCCCTGGGGGGTGACGCTGGTCCGCCTAAACCCCTTGTGTAATAAAAAAAAGAATTTTTTTTTTGCAAAAAAAACCCAGCCCCCAACCCTGGTCGCACCAACCCCCATGGGGTTTAGGCGGACCAGCATGCCCCCCCCAGGCTGGTCTGCCCAAACCCATTCCAAAACAAAAAAGGAGATTTTTTAACCAAAAAAAAACCCTTTCTGGAGGGTTTCGGCGGACTAGGCCAGCCCATTGGGCAGGTCCGCCTAAACCCCCCTGGGGGAGGGGCTTAGGTGGACCAGACCAGCCCCTTGGGCTGGTCCGCCTAAACCCCTCACCCAGGGGGGTTTAAGCAGACTAGGCCAGCCCATTGGGCTGGTCTGGTCCCCCACTTCGTAACCCAAAAAAATGTGTTTTTGAGGGTTTACCCTGACCAAGTTGGACCCCAACTTGGTCCACCTAAACCCTCCCCCTGCCCCTTCATCTTCCTATAAATTCCACCCCTTACCGGCATATGCATATACACATAGATAGCAACAGAACAACCCGTGACCTAACTGCTGCACCCTCAGAGTTCCTCCGCAGGCATCCAGCAAGGGTCGGGGAGGGTATGTCACACCGAGGGTATGTCACACGTACTCCCGTCACACGTCGTTTAGCCATCACACCCATGTCCATCCCCGTCGCATGTAAGGCGTTATGACAATGGCAAACACACCCGCATCTCGGGTCCGCCCGCGTATAACAACCCACGGTGTCTACGCATGCGACACAATGCCGCACCTATGTCAGACACGGAGCCGCGTGACTATCGCTCGTCCTGAGCTAGCTGCCGACCACTCCAATCGATGACTCAAGTTAGTCAGACCATGGCACGGAGTAACATTCCCGGGGCCGGCCACGACTCCCCAGCATAACGACATTCACCTTCCGAGGTCCGGGCCCGATCGTTCACCTTGAGCCGCGTCTAACCTCCGTCAGGCGCCAGCCCACGACTGCCCCTGCCACCTAGGCGGTCGGGCTTGTCTCAATCTCCTCATTGAGAGCCTCTGTAAAAGACGTGGATATCCGCCTTGTTACGCACTGACCCGGGGGCCGACTCACGCGTCGGAATTATCCCGCGGCTTGCGCCCATTGTATTTCGGCCTCCTAGGCCCATTTGTAAAGCCCATATGGCTCTCATATAGTATCAAACCAGTTGAACACAAGCACCCGTATGCGGGTCCCAGTCTTCTACCTCCACCACTTAGCATGTACGCCTAGTACCCCTGACCTCCGCAAATACCTCCCAGTCGAAAACGCACCCACGGCTGCGGAATGCTCCCGGTCCCCTACCCACAACTTCAGACACATACAGACTTTTCTTCAGCACAGAGCGAAGGTGTCCGGATTCAATCCGATGTAAAAAAACACCAATCGCTTGCGGTCGGTGGGAAAAGACGTCCAGTACATGATTCCCACAATCGCCTATGCACTCGCACCCGTGGAATGCCTTCTATCCACGTGTCACCCGATCTCTCGAGCCACATGCCGCGTCCTGGCGACGCTTCCCCGGTCAACCCTTGGTTCCATAGGTGATTGTTAAGAAATCGACCGGCATGCCTGCACCCTGTCCAGCTAATTTACACCCCAGTATTCTCGTGCCATTCGACCCTTTTCGACTTTCCGTAAAGGGAGAGTGCCCAGTACCATCGTGAGAGGCATGCAACCGTAAAGGAGAACACCCGAGATATATTAAACTCCCATATTTTCCTCCCCCGCTGTATTCCTACCTTCACCCCGGTCATAGGCATAAAAAACCCCCGCGACAATGATCAAGCAAGATTATAGTATGGCCTTTCAATAACGAGAATGTACTATCATGTAACGAGAATGTACTTTCATAACCTGGAAAAGGCTATGTACTAGAAAGTCATGTTACAAGCAAGTATAATTTCATGAGATTGCCTCATAGATTTCACCAGTTTATAAAAAAAGTACTCCTAGCGCAATGTGATGCCAGTAATCATCATACCCCATGGTTAATAGTCTATTTCCGGCCATCTGTCGAGGGGACTAGACTGGAGCCCTTGGACACCGTCCGTGCCCGCCCTAACATCTTCAAGTTATTAATCAAGCTACTTCCACAAGAAATAATAATAAAGTTGGCCAATAATATCAAGTTCAAACAATAGCTTTATGGCGATAAAACCAAGGTAAGAACGCACCAAAATGAACATGAGATCAATAAAGATTTAATAAGAATATTATGCCACGGAGGAATTCCGACAGCACAACGGTACATTAATCAATTACCATAGTTCATTAGTGCCTTGATTAAGGTTTTGGATGTCAGACAATCATAAGGCCATCTAAAACAAGATATGATCAACCCTAGGGTCAAACCTCGGGTTGGACAGAAAATTGATAGAACATGGCTCAATAAGGACAACTATCTTGAGGTAGTGGTCAAGTACCGTCCGCTATCTGGTAGTGCACAGAAGGTGAGTCAACGCAAGAAAGAGTTGGGTTGATGCGATGAACAAGTTGGCAGAAAGTGATTTAGAGATAGCCATTATCATGAGGTAGTGGTCAAGTCCAGGCCGCGATCAAGAGTGGAGTCGACGTAGTAAAGGAAAGAGGTCGACTCAGCCAGAAGTCTATTGACTGAACAAGGTCGCAGTCACAGGCCAGCCACCATCAGCAGGTAGCGGTTGCTTCCTAGCCGTGATCTAGACAGAATGCAGAGAAACGCAAAAAACTCAAGTGTTCTCTAGACTTTTGGGTTTGTAGGGTACAACCAGCTCGGCATCCTAGTGGGAATCTGATGGAGGCATCACCCACGATTCCCTTTGGCTCGGGTCCACTTCTTCACATTCAGGAGCTGGTTGAGTTTGGGCCTCACTCTATTAAGGCCCCTTATCCATTTTGTAGCTTTCCTTTGTGTCATTTTGATGTATTTTCATTTTATTGGAGTCATTTCCCTAGGTCTAGCACTTATTTTCCTATGTTTTTGTATCATCATGCTGTCTAATGAGGCTATTGGGCCCAATTCGTTGGGCTAGGCCCATTGGCGCCCCCACCCCCCATTGGTTATTTGTAGTTGCTTATTTTGTCAGGGACTTATTGTAAAGAGTGGGTTGCCTATAAATAGGACCCCACTCCCCCTCATTTGAAGTTAATGAATGAATGAATCCTTTGAGTTAAGCCTACAATTTTGTTCAATTTGGAGAGATTCCACTAAGTTAGGGTGAGATACCCTAGGGAGTGAGTCCCACACCCCCCCTCCACTCTCTCTTCTCTCTCCTCCCCCTAAGGAGTTCGCCCCCCTCTCTCTCTCCTCCCTCCCCCCTTCAACTCCCAACCACCACCCACCTCATTCATTACCCCTCCACTTCCCCAAGCCACCATTACTCCACCCCATGTTCCAAGAGGGAATCTCCCCCACTCCCAACACAATCTCCTCCCTTCCAAGGCAATCCCCCTAGTTCCCATACAACCCTACACATTCCAAAACCATTTCAAATTTTGAAACCCATTCCCTCCACTTGTTTTGGCCGCCCCCATCCATTACCCTCCCCTCTTGCCAAGTTCGCCCCCTTCACTCCCCCATTCCCTCTCTCACACCCTCATCTTCCTCCTCCACCTGCTAGCACTTGCTCCCAGCCATTCTCCCCCCTCATTCCCCATTACCATTAGCTCTCTTCTCCACCGCACAAGAGCCCCCACTCACCCTTAGGTCGCCCCTACCACTTCCCTCCACCAAAGAAGCCACCTCTCCCTCTCATTTCATTTTCAGGTTGGAGCTGTGCAGACCTGTAGATTAGCCCCTAGTTGCAGCATCGACCACGGCTTCCCCCTGGTGTTTCTGAAGGCGTGGCCTACCTTGCTGGAAAGGCCTTCCAGTCTACTTCGCAAGCGAGGTGTAAGCAACACGATCCGAGGTCGGAGCTGCCAGATCGAGCCATTCTCCCACCATCGCGCAAGAAGGCCTTCATCCAGAACCAGAACCTAGGAAACTCCCGTCTCACGATTTACTCAGGCTGAATCAGGCCCAGGTTTCTTCAACAAAGTTCTTCCCCTTCCGGTCCTCTTTCAAGATCAGGAAGCGGAGCTGCATTCGGCCTCCGGGGGGCAGAGTTATCATTTTTTCTCTTCCCTTCTGTCCAGCCCTGCTTCTGCAGTCTGTTTCGACCAGTGAGCACCGTTCAGGGTGCCCCGCTCGCCATCGACATCAGAACGCTGCCCCGTCACTTTCTGTTGAAAGCTACCTCGACCACGAAGACGTCGCCGCTGGTTTCGTGCTGTTCAGAGATCAGGAGAGCGCACAGTGACCTCTGCAAGTTGCTGTTCCAGTCCAGATCAGCCTGCGGCCAGACTGAGCGATCTCCTTCCTGCTGCTGGAGCTGTCACCACCGACCAACAGAGCGTCCCCAAAAATTCTGCAGTCATCCCCTTCAAGTCAGGAAGCTGTAGGAGGTGGTTTCACTCAATTCGGAGTCCGGACGAGTCCGTGGCAACCTCAACCTCATCACCCTGTCCTGCAGGCCAGAACAAGGCTGATATCGCACCGGGCGCCACTTAGTAATCGAGAGCTTTTCCCCCTTCCCCGCTTGGCCGGCTGAAGGCCCACCCTGCGTGGTGGTAGTTTTGGTTGTAACACTTTAACCCCTACCCCAAGATCCCCCTCCTGCGTGAGGTGTAGTTTTGTACTTCTTTGGGCAGGTCAAGCGACACCGCCGCGGCGTGTGGGGAACCACCGCCTCCCCGCTCGCCCTCATCTCCGACCGGGACCGGTTTCTTCAAACCGGTAGAGTAAGTGTCTCATCCTTGCTCAATAGTGTTACTCTTTCAATATTTGCTTCATGCGCCGCTGAATTTGTGAGGGAGCGCCCGATCCTCAAGTCCATGACTTAGAGTGATCGCCGTGGGGTAGTGTGAAACCGTGCCTTTGCGCACTTTGTCGGCCCCAATTGAATTGGGCATCCAACCCTTGGGGAGTCAAACCTTGGCCTTGCTGGCCCTCTACCAGCAAGGGCCCATTCCCATACTTCACACTTGGCATCGCCAAGTCACTCCGGGTATAGAGTGCGACGGGAGAGCGGTGGCCCATTAAGGCCCATTTGAATGCTATTTGTGATTGCTTGCTTAAGTCCGAGGTTGTGTCACATCAATTGGTATCAGAGCAAGTCTTTGACTTGTCTCTATCAAGTCTAAGTCCTAGGACCTTTGCGTAGTGTGTCCAACCACTTTGGCCCTTTGTCTTGCATGTCTACCCGTAGTGGTGCTAGCTATCAACCCGGTTCTTCGTCTTCGGCTCCACCAATGGATCCCAATCCTCACCAACTCAACCAAGATGTTCCTAGGGAGGAACCCCAAGGCCACATGGATAGGGTAGATGCTGCCCTCACAACCATCCTTGCCCAACTAGAGTCCCTTACCAACCGAATTGCTCGGTTAGAAGACCAAGAGTTCCGCCCAAGGAACAATGAGCCTAGAATTCCCCCTGCGCATGATGAGCCTCATAGGGAAGATCCTCACCCAAGGATCAATGAGCCAAGAGCCCCTCCACCACATGGTGAGTTCCATAGGAATGGTTTTCCCCAAAGGAACCAAGGCCCAAGAGTCCACCCTCCACATGTAGAGCCTCATAGGGATGAGTTCCACCCAAGGAACAACGGCCCAAGAGCCCATCACCCACATGCTGAATTTTATAGGGAGGATATGGACCATGACCATTATTATGACTACAAGAGGCCTCGCCCCCATCAAAACCATGACCGGCGTCCACGGGATGATCCTGATGACCCCCTTTTAAGGATGATCAAGGTAGAGGCCCCAAATTTTGATGGTTCACATGAACCTAGTGTTTACCTAGAATGGGAGACCGCCATGGACCAATACTTTGAATGGTACCCCATGTCCGACTAAAGGAGAGTTAGATTGGCTAAGATGCATCTCACTAAGTTGGCCAAAACTTATTGGCTAAACCAAGAGGGTCTAAGACGGGTTAGGCGGGAAGAGCCTATTGACACTTGGGCGGGTATGAAAAACCAACTTAGGAACAAATACCTCCCCCGAACCTACCACCAAATGCTCCTAGATGAATGACAAAGCCTCACCCAAGAAGGGAAGACCGTGGTAGAGTACATTGAAAAATTTGACTCCTATCTTTTAAAGTGTGGAGTCCATGAGGATCCGGACGTCACCTTATCCCGCTTTAGGAATGGGCTTCAAAGCCACATCAAGAGGGGACTATTCATGAGAGACGTTGACAACCTTGAGCTAGCTTACCAAGTAGCTAGAGATGTGGAAAGGTTTTCTAGGAGTTCCCGATTTACCACTCCCCGACCAACCGATCCCAAAAACTTGGGACCACGTCCCATTCCACCCACTCCCATGAGAGCTCCTAGCCCAAGTGGGAATGCCCCTTTAAGGTCCTACAATCCTCCCCCACCCATCACTCCAAACAAGCCCGCTCCTAGTCATCCTCTCCCACGGAAGGATGACAACCCCAAAGGACCAAGTGTAGGAGCCACCCCGGGAAGTGGGCGCCAACAATGCTATAGGTGTCATGGATTTGGTCATTTTGGGGGACAATGTCCATCTAAGGGGTTATCTAGTTTGCTTATTGAGGAAGAAGTTCAACCCCAAAAGGAACAAGAAAATGACGTTGAGGAACATGAAGCCTCACTAGATTGGGAAGAGGAGTATGAAGCCTAATATCTAGAGTCGGGTCTAGATCACTCCACTCCTTCAAACAACTCCCATCTAGGAGTCATTAGGTGCACCCTCACCCAACCTCAAGAAGAGGATTAGCGTCGGACCTCAATCTTCCACACCTTTATCAAGATAGAGAACCATGTGAGGAAAGTGATCTTGGATAGTGGTAGTTGTGTTAATGCCGTGTCACCCGACACCGTCAAGCTCCTTGGGCTTACTCTCACTCCCCACCCAAGTCCATACCGGGTCTCATGGATCAACAACAACTCCATCCCGGTCAACACCCAATGCCTAGTGCCTCTCACTTTCTCTTCCTACCATGGCCAAATATGGTGTGACGTCATACCCATGGAAGTGGGTAGCATCCTTTTAGGAAGACCTTGGCTCTATGATGTGGATGCCACCATTTTAGGGAGAAGCAACATATGCACCTTTGAGCATGAGGGTAAGACTATCCGTCTTAACCCCTCCCCACCTCGACCCATGCCCAAGAAGGACCCTCTCCCTCAAGGATTACACCCCACCACTCCACAAGTCTCGGGGAACTCCACCCCTCCAACCCAAGCCCGTATCCAAACCCCAAAACAAAGTAGAACCACGGGGTTGACCAAAGGTCTTCATCTCATCACTAGGAAAGAGCTTGAAGAGGAAATTGCTCAAGGGGTGCCATTGTGTGCGGTAGTCATATGCTTAGGGGAACCTACCCCTTCTAACCCCCATCCCATAGAGATCCAACAACTTTTGGAAGAATTCCATGATGTGTTCTCAGAAGAGCTCCCGGACCAACTCCCTCCCATGCGTGATGTGCAACACGCAATCGATCTAGTACCGGGAGCCACCCTTCCAAACCTTCCTCATTATCGCCTCAATCCCACGGAACATGCCGAACTTAGGAGGCAAATAGAGGAACTCATTAGGAAGGGCTTCATCCGCATTAGTAAGAGTCCATGTGCCGTCCCGGCCCTCCTTACCCCCAAGAAAGATGGATCATGGCGGATGTGTGTGGATAGCCGGGCCATTAACAAGATTACTGTCAAGTATATGTTCCCCATCCCTAGGCTTGATGACATGTTGGATATGCTAGCCGGAGCCACCATCTTCTCTAAGATAGATCTCAAAAGTGGCTACCACCAAGTTAGGATAAGGCCCGGGGATGAGTGGAAAACGGCCTTCAAGACCAAGGATGGTCTCTTTGAGTGGTTAGTCATGCCATTTGGGCTTTCTAATGCCCCAAGTACTTTCATGCGTCTTATGACGGAGGTACTTAGGCCTTTCATTGGGAATTTTCTAGTGGTATACTTTGATGATATTCTCATCTATAGCCAAACCCATGAAGCCCACCTTGACCACCTTAGGAAAGTTTGCACCGTCCTCCGACAAGAAAGCCTATTTGCCAACCTAGGAAAGTGTCATTTCATGACCACTTCCATCACCTTCCTAGGATTTGTGGTGTCAACCAAGGGAGTCTCTATGGACCCTGACAAGGTCCAAGCTATTCTTGATTGGCCGGAGCCCCACACCCTTCATGAGGTTAGGAGTTTCCATGGGTTGGCCACATTCTATAGGAGATTCATTCGAGGGTTTAGCACTATCACCGGCCCAATAACTGATTGTCTCAAGAAGGGAACCTTTGTTTGGACCAAAGCCACCTCTAAAGCCTTCCTTGAGCTTAAAGAAAAGTTGACCCAAGCCCCGGTCCTATGCCTTCCCGATTTCTCCAAAGTTTTTGAGGTCACTTGTGATGCATCCGGGATAGGGATAGGAGGGATTCTTAGTCCAGAGGGACACCCGGTCGCCTATTTTAGTGAGAAGCTATGTGATGCTAGGACTAGATACTCCACCTATGACAAGGAGTTCTATGCCGTGGTCTAATCCCTCCGACACTGGAGACATTACTTGCTTCCCAAAGAGTTTGTCATCTTTTCTGACCATGAGGCCCTCAAATACCTCAATTCCCAACAAAAGTTGAATGCCCGACATGCCCGATGGGTTGAGTTCATCCAATCCTACACCTTTGTCATCAAACACAAGGCCGGGAGTGAGAATAAGGCCGCGGATGCCCTTAGTAGGAAGATGTCCTTGTTATCCACTATCCAAGTGGAAGTGATTGGTTTTGATAAGGTCAAGGACGAGTACCCTGGTTACCCCGACTTTGGGCAAATCTATGCCAACTTGACCACTCATTCTAGCAAGGAGCATGAGGGATTTATTTTAGAGGATGGGTTCCTCTTCAAGGGGCCAAGGCTTTGCATTCCCCGGACCTCTCTTCGAGATTTCTTGGTTTGGGAATTACATGCCGGAGGGTTAGCCGGTCATTTTGGGGTCCACAAAACCATTGCCTTAGTTGAGGGTCAATTTTATTGGCCGAGCCTCAAGAGAGATGTAGGCAAAATAGTGGGTCAATGTCGCACGTGTGCTTCGGCCAAGCAGGTGAAGCAAAACACCGGCCTATACACCCCACTTCCCATTCCCGACCGACCATGGCAAGATTTGAGCATGGACTTTGTGCTAGGCTTACCCAAGACCTCTAGGAAGCATGACTCCATCTATGTGGTGGTCGATAGATTTTCCAAAATGGCCCACTTCATCCCATGCTCCAAAACATCCGATGCCTCCCATGTAGCCCGATTATTCTTTGATGAGGTAGTCCGCCTCCATGGGCTGCCCAAGACCATAGTCTCCGATAGGGATGTCAAATTCACTAGCTATTTTTGGAAGACTCTTTGACACATGATGGGTACCCTACTCAAATTCTCCACTGCCTACCACCCCCAAACGGATGGCCAAACTGAAGTGGTCAACCGGAGTCTAGGGAACCTCCTTAGGAGTCTTGTTGAGGATCGGCCAGGAAATTGGGATCTCATCTTACCACAGGCTGAGTTTGCATACAACAATTTCGTCAATAAGTCAATAGGGATGAGTCCATTTGAAGCCGTGCATGGGTACAAACCAAGAAAGCCATCCGACCTCATTCCCCTTCCCCAGCATGCTAGAGTGTCCATTTCTGCCGAGTCTTTTGCACAACATATTAGGGAATTGCATGAGGAAATTCGCAAGCACATTAGCATGAAAAATGAGGCTTATAAAAGGTTGGCCGACTCTCACCGGCGTCACTTAGAGTTCCAAGTGGGTGACTTTGTGATGGTAAGGACGGAGAGGCTCTCCCCAGGAGCCAACTCCAAGTTGAGGCCACGTGGGACTGGGCCCTTCCAGGTCTTGAGACGCATTGGTGCAAATGCTTATGAGTTAGATCTCCCTGAGGATTATGGGGTAAGTCCTACATTCAATGTCGCCGACTTAGTGCCATACAAGGGCCCCACGGTGGGACCTAGTGAGGAGATTGAGCCTACTTCTTCCTTTGAGAGAGTACCCACCCGTGAGGAGAGTCCACTAGCCAAGAGAGCTCAGCGCGATCGCATTGAACGAATATTAGATGAGCAGGTCACTACCACCCGGAGCAAGGTATATGAGCGCTATCTCGTCAGGTGGAAGGATCGGCCTCCGTCAGAAGACTCATGGGTGAGTCGGGAGGACCTCCAGCGATTGGATCCGGACCTCCTCGAGCGGTACCTTAGCCGGATGGATCCTTACTCGACGGAGTCGAGCTCTTCGCGGCCCAGGGGATTTGATGGAGGCATCACCCACGATTCCCTTTGGCTCGGGTCCACTTCTTCACATTCAGGAGCTGGTTGAGTTTGGGCCTCACTCTATTAAGGCCCCTTATCCATTTTGTAGCTTTCCTTTATGTCATTTTGATGTATTTTCATTTTATTGGAGTCATTTCCCTAGGTCTAGCACTTATTTTCCTATGTTTTTGTATCATCATGCTGTCTAATGAGGCTATTGGGCCCAATTCGTTGGGCTAGGCCCATTGGCGCCCCCACCCCCCCTTGGTTATTTGTAGTTGCTTATTTTGTCAGGGACTTATTGTAAAGAGTGGGTTGCCTATAAATAGGATCCCACTCTCCCTCATTTGAAGTTAATGAATGAATGAATCCTTTGAGTTAAGCCTACAATTTTGTTCAATTTGGAGAGATTCCACTAAGTTAGGGTGAGATACCCTAGGGAGTGAGTCCCACACCCCCCCTCCACTCTCTCTTCTCTCTCCCCCCCCTAAGGAGTTCGCCCCCCTCTCTCTCTCCTCCCTCCCCCCTTCAACTCCCAACCACCACCCACCTCATTCATTACCCCTCCACTTCCCCAAGCCACCATTACTCCACCCCATGTTCCAAGAGGGAATCTCCCCCACTCCCAACACAATCTCCTCCCTTCCAAGGCAATCCCCCTAGTTCCCATACAACCCTACACATTCCAAGACCATTTCAAATTTTGAAACCCATTCCCTCCACTTGTTTTGGCCGCCCCCATCCATTACCCTCCCCTCTTGCCAAGTTCGCCCCCTTCACTCCCCCATTCCCTCTCTCACACCCTCATCTTCCTCCTCCACCTGCTAGCACTTGCTCCCAGCCATTCTCCCCCCTCATTCCCCATCACCATTAGCTTCCTTCTCCATCCCACAAGAGCCCCCACTCACCCTTAGGTCGCCCCTACCACTTCCCTCCACTAAAGAAGCCACCTCTCCCTCTCATTTCATTTTCAGGTTGGAGCTGTGCAGACCTGCAGATCAGCCCCTAGTTGCAGCATCGACCACGGCTTCCCCCTGGTGTTTCTGAAGGCGTGGCCTACCTTTCTGGAAAGGCCTTCCATCTACTTCGCAAGCGAGGTGGAAGCAACACGATCCGAGGTCGGAGCTGCCAGATAGAGCCATTCTCCCACCATCGCGCAAGAAGGCCTTCATCCAGAACCAGAACCTAGGAAACTCCCATCTCACGATTTACTCAGGCTGAATCAGGCCCAGGTTCCTTCAACAAAGTTCTTCCCCGTCCGGTCCTCTTTCAAGATCAGGAAGCGGAGCTGCATTCGGCCACCGGGGGGCAGAGTTATCATTTTTTCTCTTCCCTTCTGTCCAGCCCTGCTTCTGCAGTCTGTTTCAACCAGTGAGCACCGTTCAGGGTGCCCCGCTCGCCATCGACATCGGAACGCTGCCCCGTCACTTTCTGTTGAAAGCTACCTCGACCACGAAGACGTCTCCACTGGTTTTGTGCTGTTCATAGATCGGGAGAGCGCACAGTGACCTCTGCAAGTTGCTGTTCCAGTCCAGATCAGCCTGCGGCCAGACTGAGCGATCTCCTTCCTGCTGTTGGAGCTGTCACCACCAACCAACAGAGCATCCCCAAAAATTCTGCAGTCATCCCCTTCAAGTCAGGAAGCTGTAGGAGGTGGTTTCACTCAATTCGGAGTCCGGACGAGTCCGTGGCAACCTCAACTTCATCACCCTGTCCTGCAGGCCAGAACAAGGCTGATATCGCACCGGGCGCCACTTAGTAATCGAGAGCTTTTCCCCCTTCCCCGCTTGGCCGGCTGAAGGCCCACCCTGCGTGGTGGTAGTTTTGGTTGTAACACTTTAACCCCCACCCCAAGATCCCCCTCCTGCGTGAGGTGTAGTTTTGTACTTCTTTGGGCAGGTCAAGCGACACCGCCGCGGCGTGTGGGGAACCACCGCCTCCCCGCTCTCCCTCGTCTCCGACCGGGATCGGTTTCTTCAAACCGGTCGAGTAAGTGTCTCATCCTTGCTCAATAGTGTTACTCTTTCAATATTTTCTTCATGCGCCGCTGAATTTGTGAGGGAGCGCCCGATCCTCAAGTCCACGACTTAGAGTGATCGCCGTGGGGTAGTGTGAAACCGTGCCTTTGCGCACTTTGTCGGCCCCAATTGAATTGGGCATCCAACCCTTGGGGAGTCAAACCTTGGCCTTGCTGGCCCTCTACCAGCAAGGGCCCATTCCCATACTTCACACTTGGCATCGCCAAGTCACTCCGAGTATAGAGTGCGACGGGAGAGCGGTGGCCCATTAAGGCCCATTTGAATGCTATTTGTGATTGCTTGCTTAAGTCCGAGGTTGTGTCACATCAGAATCCTAGGCTCGCAGAGTCTTATGGAGGTCTTGAAACAAGATAACCTAGTCCAACAGAAGGAATATCCGACAAAGAGGCTCTCAAGTCAAAGAAAGGTTTCCTAACATGTGCATTTGAACTAATAGCGATGTACCGGAGTACGGGCTGTGTGTGCAATAACCAAAACAGAAATAAGATGAGAAGGGAAGTGCCAAAGCATAAACCGAAGTGCAAGAAGTCTCATCACAAGTAACAAAAACCCTTAAATACAATACTATATGGTTTTGGCATAAAGTTATCATAAAGTAAAAATAAGCCTTTAAAAACATGCTAACCCCAAGCAAATAGCCATGACATAATCAGAAGGTGCAATTAACGAGATAAGGCATGAATAATAATATACTTTAAATAGGAAATAAACATGGTTTGATATGGTTATAGGAACCAGATCGCGGTTGATCGAGGACCGCTACTTGAAGGTAGCGGTCTCTGCAGGACCGCCTTCTGTCTGCAACAGACAGACACGAAAATCCGGCGTGCAGAGCCTATTCTATGGCAGATAATGATGCAAAGCTAATAGAAAACTGAAGCTAAAGCATGATAGCATGACTCTAAAGCACAAGAAGGCATGCATTTAATCAAAGTTCTTATCTTTCTAGTTAATATGTTATGCACAGTATGAACTAAAAAGACCTATTGCGTAATCATGGGAAAACATGAAATTCTCAATGTAGAAAGCATGAAAATGATCAAGACCAGAGGGCTTTTATTCTTACTTTGATGTTTTAGCCAGTCATGTGATAAACTACCTCTGGGTTCGCTTCTAATTTGATAATTTCTCACCGGAAGAGGGCTTTGGTTCCTGCGCGTCTTGCATACAAACAACAACTTCCGACCGTCCTAGCTCCTTGACCTCTTGATCTCCTATCATGAAATTTGACAGAGGATTAGAAGATACTAAAGGGAATAATACACCTTAAAGTAAGAACTCGAAACAACATCATCTTACCTCTGCTACGCGTGATCCAAAACTAGGGTTCGCGCAGGTTGACACTGGGTCCTATTTATAGGGATTGACCTAGGGCTGAGGGATTAGATCAAATTAGGAGTCCTATGGGGTGTCAATTCAATCCCCTAAGAGTTATGGGTAAGTTTCCATGCCAGATCACATCGGATCAAGGCGGATTGGGGGATAGAAATCCAAGTTTCCCCGTGTTTCTGCCTTTCCGTTTACGGAACCTGAACGGGGTTGGGTAAGGACCGCAACTTCCAGAACGCGGTCGCTCGACTGACCGCGACCTGGATGGGCCACCGAAATATGAGTTTAATTCAAATTCCAGTCCTAATTATCCCCATTTATCCCTTCTAATTAGGGAAATATTCCTATTACGACTCTAGTGCTGGGCTTGGGCGCAAAAGTCTTAATTAAGGGTTCAACGCCCATTTTAAATGGGTAATTTTATCTATTAATAGTTGGGCCCTTACTAAACCAATAATTTGGCCCATTTAAACCTTTTAAGCCTATTAAATGTTTAATTAATTCTATTTAATTTCTGAAAAACCCTAGAAAATTACTAGAAATTTTTTTGGGTTCCTACACCCTCCCCCGCTTAAAAAGAATTTCGTCCCCAAATTCATTACATGGGATTAATGGAGAGTGCATCGTTACTTACAGTCAAATAGTTCGAGGAATCTTTTGCGCATTGCTTCCTCTGTCTCCCATGCAGCTTCTTGTTCCGCGCATTTACTCCATTGGACTTTACCATGAAAATAATTTTATTCCGAAGCTGATGTACCTCTTGATCAAGTATTTTAAGTGGCTTTTGCCCGTACGTCAGGTCCTTTTGTATCACCATATCGTCATGACTTATAATATGGAATGGGTCATAAACATACCTTTTTAACATTGAGACATGGAAGACATCATGCACTCCAGATAATTGAGGAGGTAAAGTAATCCGATACACGACCTCGCCAACCCTTTCAAGAATTGCAAAAGGGATAATAAATATCAGAGTAAGCTTGCCTTTGATGCCAAATCTTCGAATCCCACGACCTGGGGAAACTTTGAGAAACACATGGTCTCCCACTTGAAATTTCAGGTCTCTTCTTCTAACATCAGCATATGTCTTTTGTCTTGACTGTGCTATCTGGAGTCTTTCTCAGATAAGTTTTACCTTTTAGGTGGTATCCTTGACAAGTTCAGGGCCTAGAAGTTTTTTCTCCCCAACTTCGTTCCAGCAGATTGGTGAATGGCAACTCCTTCCAAATAATGCCTCGAACGGTGCCATTTGAATACTATCTTGGTAGCTATTGTTGTAGGTGGAGAGGGAGATTTCTATAGCCCATCTAAGAGCAGCTGAACTAGGTTCGTCAGGACCAAATGAGGCCCAGCTCATCCAAGTGACAGCCCCGCAGGGCTCGCTTAGAATAAAAAGCCCAATAAGATTACTCGGGATCAAACCCTTCCTCGGCGGCCCTTAGGCTCGGAAGGCCCGAACGTCGGTCAGAACGGAGGAAGACCCATGCCCGAGTTATCCCCTCACTGGGATAGAGGCAAGATCTCAGCGCCCACTCCGACCTATCTTCATCCGAGCTATGCCTATCGCCCGGACAGGGTTGGCACCCTTCATGCTTGGGTTTAACCGACGATTACTTATCCACACTGCCGTTGAGAGCCCTTTATGAGCACGAGTTTATGAGGATAAGGCACCCATGATCCCTCAAGACTATAAAGATCGTACGATGAGGACGTAAAGTGCCTACGTTGAGGACGTAACCCCCGCCTTAAACCCCTCAGCTTACGGGACTCATGAGGCCAGTGCACTATTTAAACCTGGGACTCCCTCCAATGAAAGGTAAGGGCAATACACGCCTAAACTCCCTGAGCAGGAACCACTTCACCACCTTGGTGTAGGGGGATCTCGTGCACCCCTTTCTTCCTCCCTCCCTATCTTCCACCATTGCTCTACTGACTTAAGTATCGGAGGGTTTTCCCCAAGGAACCATCCCTGGCCCCCCTGATCCGTTTCCCTTTCTTTACAGTTCACTATTCGGTGATCATCCTCCCAGCTCAGGAACTGCGCGAGATCACGCCTCTTCATATAGCGCCGTCTATGGGAAACGACCAAAGAGCCAGTATGGTGCGAAGGAGTTCAGGGAGGAGGTTCACCGGTGATAGGGGAAAGGCCATGGTGGCGGCGGGAGAAGGCCCCTCTCAAGCCTCAGAAAATCCCCCCTCCAATGCCAGCGCCCCCGCTGACGGACCACCCCCTCCCCCTACGGCGGTGGGGCTACCACCCCCACCCCCCACGGTGGTGGGGCTACCACTTAACGGCGGTGCTGACGCTTTCTAGGCCCTCAACGCAAAACTGGATGTCCTCGTGAAACTCATGAGGACTCAGGCAGCATGGAAGGTCACGCGCCCCTCCGGAGAGCCCCCCCGCGAGAACGTGTCCCAGCACACCGTCGGAGTCCGCTTCACCCTCCGAGGCCGGCATATCATCCGTAACAGGTCAGGAGGACCTTCAAAAGCCCCTGCTCTAGAGCAAGAGGCCTCCTCCACTCCGAAAAGGGGGAAACCCGGGGCACGCCATCTGAACCCAGAGACCAAAGTCCCTGGGGAACGCCAAGACAGCCACCCCAGTCCCACGGCACAGTGGCAACCGGAGCTATCCCTCCGACTGCGAGAATTTGAGAGGCGCTTCGCAGAACAGGAGCGCACCCTACGCACCCTACGCACCCTGCAGAAAGTCTCCTCCGTGGAGGACGAGGAGAAATCCCCGTTCTCCGACTATATCTTGAAGGCAGAGGTATCTCCCAGAACCTCCATTCCGACCTTCAAGCTTTATGACGGCCAGGGCGACCCGGCCGATCACTTCGACAGCTTCGACACTCTGATGACCCTTCATGGAGCATCCGACACCATCAAATGCCGAGCCTTCATGACCACCCTGGTCCAAGGCACCCAAGCTTGGTTCCGGGCCCTTGCCCCCAGATCCATCCGGGACTTCAAGCAATTCGGGCGAATATTCAAAGAGAGCTTCGCCGGCAGCGGTCCCCCAAGGTCGGTAGCGGGGCTTTTAGCCCTCAAACAGGCGCAAGGGGAGAAACTTCGGGCTTACATCACCTGATTCAAATCGGAAGCCCTGAGGATCCCCCACTTGGACGTCGCCTTGGCTATAACCGCACTGACCGGGGGCACCCGCGATGAGAACCTCCGCCGTGAACTTGTCCTCCACCCTCCCTCGACCCTTGCTGCGCTAGTGACTCTGGCTTTGCACCACGCCGAGTGTGAAGAAGTGCTCAACGCGTGCCGAGACGGAACTGGCTCGGGTCGGGAGGGGGACAAGAAGCGGGCACCCGAGCCAAACTCGGGTCCAGGGAAAAGGCGGAACCAAGACAGGGAACGCAAGGAACCGTCATGGAAGTACGAGCGGTACACTCCCTTAACCACTCCGATTTATGAGATATATGAGGACATCAAAGGCTCGGGCCTCCTCCGCCAACCCGAGCCAATGAGGTCAAAGGACAGCAGTCGCAGAAAGCATTGCCTATTCCACAGCGACCACGGACATCACACTGGCGACTATCATCAACTCCAGGACGAGATCGAGCGCCTCTTCCGTCAGGGACACCTCTCCCGGTTCGTGGCCGGGCACAAGGAAGACCGAGGCGCCCAGAGGAAATTGACAACGCATCTCGCGGGGTCCATATCAACGTCATCGCTGGAGGAGCTGCATCAGGAGGAGATAGTGGCCGAGGAAGAAAGCGTCATGCTGAGCGGGTGAGCCGAGCCATCGTGCCTCCCAAGGCCCCGCCAAGTGAGCCCCAGGTCATAGTCTTCTCTGACCAAGACCTGGAAGGGCTGACCACCCCTCATGATGACGCCCTAGTCATATCAGCCACAATAAACCATTGTAACGTAGACATGATTCTAGTTGACAATGGAAGTGCCCCCGATGTATTATTCTATGAATGCTTCCTTAAGATGGGGGAGGATCCATCTAAACTCCGCCCCATCCGAACCCCCCTGTGCAGGTTCAATGGCCAGGCCACTTATCCCGAGGGAGCCCTAAGCCTGCCGGTTACTCTTGGCACCCCACCCAAGATCATTACGGTTATGACGGACTTCATAGTGATCAAGGGTATGATAGCATACAATGCAATCTTCGGCCGGAGAATCTTCAGCCGAACGAAAGAAGTGCCTTCAACCTATCACCAAAAGATGAAGTTCCCCACCAAAAATGGGTTGGGGGAAGTCCGAGGCAACCAGGCCACGGCCAGAAGGTGCTACAATATCTTGGTTGAAGTCACAAGGCCGGACAGGAAGAACAAGGGCCCCCGGGAAGTCGAGGAAAAATCCGCAACCGTCGAGCCTGGAGGTGAATTGCTAGCGATTTTCCTAAACGATGACCCGACCCTGGGAGTAAAGATTGGAGCCAACCTAACATCTGAAGTCCAACAACAATACAAAGAGTTTCTTTCCACGTACATCCGAGTCTTTGCATGGTCTGATGATCAACTCCCTGGGATACCAGAGGAGACGGTGATGCATAAGCTTAACCTCGACCCAACCATCAAACCCGTACAACAACGGAGAAGGAAGCACGCGCCAGAGAAGCATGCGATCATCAAGGAGAAAGTCACCAAGGGGTAGAAGACTGGTCTTTTTAAACTGGTCCTGTACCCAACATGGCTGGCCAACGTCGTCCTGGTGCCGAAAGCTTCAGGAAAATGGCGGATGTGCGTGGACTTCACCTACTTAAACAAAGCCACCCCCAAAGACTGCTATCCGCTGCCGAGCATCGACCAACTGGTCGACTCAACCTCGGGCAACGAGATACTCAATTTCCTGGATGCCTACTCAGGTTACCATCAGATTAGAATGAACCTGGAGGACATCGAGAAGACCGCCTTTATCACTGACTTCGGCGTATACTGCTACACCCTGATGCCTTTAGGGTTAAAGAACACTGGAGCAACGTATCAGAGGTTGGTCAACCATATGTTCGAGGGACAACTCAGTCGGAACGTCGAGACCTATATTGACGACATGCTCATCAAGACCCCCAAGGCCAAGAACCACTTCGCCGACCTAGCTGAGACCTTCGACACCCTCCTGAAATACAATATGAAGCTCAATCCCACCAAGTGCGCCTTCGGAGTAAGGTCCGAAAAATTCTTGGGGTTCTTAGTCACCCAGCGTGGGATCGAGGCCAACCCCGACAAGGTCCAGGCCATCCTGGACATGCGCCCACCCACCTGCGTCAAAGACGTTCAACGCCTGACTAGACGCATTGCCGCACTTAGTAGATTTCTGTCCCGTGCGGCCGAACGATGCCTACCCTTCTTCAAGTTATTGAGGGGGCCCAAATTGGCATCTGCCACGTTCGCATGGGACGAGGAATGCCAGAAAGTGTTCGCCGAGCTTAAGGAGTTTCTGGCTTCGCCCTCGGTGCTTTCCAAGCCTGTCCCAGGCGAGGCCCTACATCTCTATCTCTCAGCAACCCCGTCTATAGTTAGCTCAGTCCTGGTCAGAAATGACTCGGGAGTCGAGATACAGGTCTACTATACCAGCAAGGTGCTCAACGAGGCTGAAAGAAGGTACCCCGCAACTGAGAGACTTGTGCTAGCGTTGGTTACCTCGGCCAAGCACCTCCGACCCTATTTCCAAGGGCACTCAATCACCGTGCTGACCGACGAACCATTGAAGAGGATCCTTGCTCACCCCGAAGCCTCGAGACGCCTCGTCAAGTGGGCCATCATGCTTGGGGCCTACGATATATCGTACCGGCCTCGTTCGGCTATCAAAGGCCAGACGCTCGCTGACTTCATAGCCGAGAGCATCATCCCGACTGAAGAAAGATCTCCGTCTGCGCCCGGGCCGACCTGGGAACTGTTCATCGACGGATCCTCCAACTCAGCCGGAAGTGGCGTCGGAATCTTCCTGAAGTCCCCCGAAGGAGCAGAGCTACAGTGCGCCCTGAAGTTCAACTTCCAGGCATTGAACAACGCTTCCGAGTATGAGGCCCTAATCTCAGGAGCTCGTATGGCCCGGTGGCTAGGGGCTGAGCGGGTAAGAATTCACACCGACTCCCAGCTGGTCGCTAGGTAGGACAACGGTGATTACGAAGCTCGAGAAGCACCGATGGTCAAATACCTCCAGCTGGTCAAAACCGTGGCACAACAGTTCGAGAGAGGTAGTCTGAATAGCTCGGGAGCGACTGGCGTACCCCCTATCTGTCGTGGATCCAAGACTCTCAGGAGCCTCTCGACCCTCGGGAAACCCGAAGATTGAAATACCAAGCTTGGAGATTCGTCACCCTGGACGGCACTCTTTACCGGAGATCCTTCTCTGGTCCCCTCCTGAAGTGCCTCAACACTGATGAAGCCAACCGAGCGATTCAAGATGTTCACGAAGGTCTGTGCGGAGCGCATTTAGGAGGAAGGTCGCTCACCAGGATCTTGCTACGGCAAGATTATTGGTGGCCCACTCTGCAGCGCGGCTGCTCGACTTACACACAACACTGTGACCGATGCCAGTGATTTGACCACTTGGTCCATCAGCCAGCAACGGAGCTCATCACCTTAGCCGAGCCATATCCTTTCGCTCGCTGGGGAATTGACATCCTTGGGCCGTTGATGGGGAACGGGGACCGACACGGACTAAGAGTCACAAAGACTCTAACTGGGCCAGCAATAGTACGCACAAGGGTCGCCAAATGGCTGACCACCGTGATATCCCACAGATGGAGGGACGTCTCTCAACAGACACTCCGACCGCGGCCGTCCCAATGAGGGAGGCGCACGTGCCTAGGCGTGTAGTCAAACCCCAAAGACTAGGGGAATCGAGTCCTAACTCGATGCTTGATTAGTGCTAGGGAAGGATGCTCTCACTCACAATCCGCAGTGATGATAACAAATAGCTAGGCGCCTACTCTCTCTCACGCGGCATAGTCAAAAGCATACTAAAAGAGCAAGCAACAGGAGAGGAGTCGGAACGCGTACCTCCACGCCAAGGCGTGGGAAAGGAACCCCGGCCGTGGACCAACAACCCGATACACTGAAGACCAATAAAATACAACCCAATAACGGCCCACTCCTCGCAGGGAGGTAACAGGCTACAAACAAAGCATTCGGGTTGCCGGGCACGGGTTGACGGGCCGCACTCGGTGACGGCACGATGCTGCAGAATCGGTATCGCGCGCGCCTGGACGAAGATGGGTCCCACGGACTGAGGCGACGTCCGAATGAGGTGCCGTCAGGGAGGACGTGTCACTGACTGCTGCAGGTACGCTCCGGTCAGAGGGGACGCGCTGGTTCCGCCGGTGGTGGCCGTGGGCGCTGCTGCAACTCAGGTCTGGTTCTGGGGTCGCAGAACAGCGCACGCCGACGGTAAAATCCGGAAAACGGCCTTCTGGTATCCGAACAGGTCCAGGCCGGTTGGAGGTGGAAGCTGACTGGTAGAAGTCGTCCTCGGTCAAACGGCGCGGGCAGATGACGCCGGTACTAGTCGCAGGAGCCGCTGGAAGTTGGTGTTGATTCGCTGGCCGGACTGTGCAGGCCCGCCGGCGCAAGCCCACTAGAACGACTGCCACGGACGGTGACGACGTCGAAACGTGACGCCGTCGGCGGCGTCGGACAGAGGACCTGGAGATCTACGAACCCTGAAGAAACCAGGGTAAAAGGCGCAGCGTGGAGGCCTGGGGAAAATTCGCAAGAAGGGCCTCCCTGCTGGGCGAGCAGAGAAGGGGGTGCTGGCGCAGGTCGACGGAGAAAATCGGTACGGGCGGTGCCGACCTCCGATTGACGCGAAACCAGCGCCAACGCGAAGCTGATCCGCCAACGTATCTCCAGAAAATAGGAGGGAGCCAAACTCGTCCAAGAGAGGGGGCGAGATCTGCTGCAAGTCGGTGTAGAAATCTGATCTTCCGCACACGAACCGTAGACGAAGAAGAAGAGGGTAAAGGGGAACCCCGGAGTCCACCGGGGGCTGAGGCGTCGCACCTCGCCGATCTCCCGTCGCAGGAGAAGAGAGAAAGAGAGAGGGGGGCGCAGCCACCTTCAAGCACAATCTTCAATATTCATTCATTAATTCTCACAAAAGGAAATTACATGCCTTATATATCGGGGGAGGGGAATTAGGGTTTCACCCAGCCAAGGGAGGAGGGGTGCGACCAGGACCTTCCCCATTCAAGGGGGGGGGGGCGGCCAAGCCTCCTCCAATCAAGGAGGGATCAAGGGGAGGGGGGCGCCCAAAGAAGAAAGGTGAGGGAGGTGGAATGGGAAAGGGGTGTGCCCAAAAAGGAAAGAAGAGGAGGCAAGGTGGGGAAGGTGGCGCAGCCACCTTGGATGGGGAAGGGGGAATGCGCCCCAAACCCTAACCCTAATCCAAACACTATGGGCCAAGGCCAAGCCCAATAGTAAAAGAAAAAAAAGGACCCATTATCCCTACACATAGTCTGATAGCAATAAAACTAGATAACATGTCCACGCAGGGACTAATCCAAGGCCCACATGGCCTGAGCAAGCAGAGAAGATAGCTAGAAGATGCCGCCATCGCCGAGCCACAAGGAAGTAGCGGTGTGCCGGGTGCTCCGTCGAGGATAGCGCCGTGTGTCCTCACCAATTCTCCCCGGGTGGGAAGAACTCGACCCCGTCGAGTAAGGGTCACGATCGCTGAGGTACCGCTCCAGCAGGTCCGGATCCATCCGCTCCAGCTCTCCGCGTGTAATCCAGGTGTTGTCCGACTCGGGGCGCCCTCTCCAACGCACTAGGAAGCGTTGGTAGGCTCCGCTCCTGGTAGTAGTCACCTGCTCATCCAGTATGCAATCTATATGCTCGCGTTTTTGTAGTGGGGCTGGAGGAGGTGGACTCTCAGTAGGTGTATCACTCACAACAGGAGGGTCAGGCCCAAATAACTCGCTGGGTATCACCGCGGGATCCTGATAAGCTACCAGATCAGAGACATTGAATGTCGAACTGATCCCGTAGTCGTCTGGAAGCTCGATCTCATACGCGTTCGACCCAATACGCCTCAACACTCTGAATGGTCCTGCACCGCGATCCTGGAGTTTCTTGACGGCTCCCGAAGGAAACCGCTCCGGTCTAACCCGGACCAGGACGTACTCTCCCTCGCGGAACTCACGTGTGCGTCTGTGCACGTCGGCTAACTCCTTGTAACGAGTGTTGCTGGCCTCGAGATGGTGATGATGATGTAGACTCCGAACTAGCTGAGTGGATCGATGCCTGTATGAATGCAATGGTGGTCCTGGACATCCAAAAACAGACCTAGCATGGCTATGACACCTACTTGACTGAGCAACATAGGGAGGACCTGGGCAACCAAAGTTGTATCTATCGTGCATGGGTGCCCTACAGAATGTGGTAGACTCATGGGGACTAGATTGCCCAAACTCTCTCATGACATCCCCTATATGAGACCAACCCCTAAATGACCCTGAAGATGCATGAGACGAAGACCGATGATCCTTTCCTACCAAGCTCTGAGGTGTGAATGTAGGCTGGGTGAGACGTTGGCGAGCATGGGTGGAAGGGGTGTGATAAAGGACCTCCTCGATAAGGTGGGGGGGGGAAGAATACGAATCGGGAGGCTCACTAGGGAGGGGATCGAAAGGGTCAAAGAAATGATACCCCCTCCCGACAGGTCCCTTCACAATACTTGCCCAAGTGTGACATTCACCCTGGTGCAGATAGCCACCCTCAGGCAAAAGGATGGATGGGGCAAGGGGCTCACATGAAAGGTAAGGGAGGCACTGTTCCTTCCTCAAGATCGTATTGCCATAAGAGGGGACGCAATCGAGTTCATCCAGGACGGGAAAGAATAAAAGAACCTCAGAGGTGATATGACCTATGGTGTAAACCGAGGTAATGGAGCCCAAGGCAGGGAATATAAAGCTATGACTATAAGGTTGGTCTGACCCTAAGGCCAACATGTAGGTCAACTCCCATTGGCAATCCAAGCTCCTAAGAAACTCCCTCACATCTTCTATAAACCTGAAGGACTGAAAAGTTGTGTGAAAGGAGTTAATGGGGACAATAGGAAGGGCTGGCTCTAAGGGTGGGTAGTAAGGAATCAAGACATCCAGATGAGGACTCTTCCTTAACCAGCTATCTAGAGGCTCTCCAATGACAAGTTCACCCTCGAGAGACAAGGATGGCTCCAGATGAGGGGCAAAAGCATTGTCCTCAAGTGAGGAAAATGAGTCCTCTATGAAGTGGGTGGGGCCTTGGCTCTCTATCAAGGGTGCTAGGCTGAAAGTGTCAGCCCCAACCTCCATAGGTATAGGCACGACTAGAAGCTCCATAGGCTCACTCCTTAACTCCTCAACGTCAGCTAGGTACTCCTCAACCAACTCCTGTCCTGCCTCATAAGTCACTGGAATAAACCCAGGTGGGGCCCCCTCCGAATGTGTGTCCTCCAAGATAGGGGAATGTGAAGGACGTCGGTCAGAGAACCGAGCATTCCCACTATAGGGGGTCACAGGGGTGGACTCCGGGGGTGGTGGTAGGCGTGAGCTCGGAGGCGGAGCGGACTGTGGGCTAGAGGGCCACAGTGAGTTAAGATAAGCATCCCTCCTATCCAACCGATCCGAAATCATTTGCACAAGCTGGGCAATGGTGTGGGTTGGAGTAGGAAGATCATGATGGACTTTCCCGTAGTCATTTGGTTTGGGCTTGGGTCTAGGCTCTTCTATGTGTGGGGCTCGTTGCCTCCGACTAGGACCCACTTGTTCGTATGTAATTGGGTGGGGTCGGTTGGAGGTGATCGATTGGGGAACATAGACCCTCCTAAGCTCTTTCTTCATATCCCACCACGATTCGATGGGCTTTTGCCACCTAATGCCTCTCAAACCCTCAATATGTCTCCACTTATCCTTGGCCTTATGCAGAAGCTTCTCTCTAGCAAAAGAGACTTGTGTGGCTCCGGACATAGGATAACAGTCAAAATATCTATCCATGGCGGCTTCCCAAGTTTGGTAGACACTCGGGTCATGGGAGCCGTCAAATGTAGGCGCTTCGGGCCTACGGAATGGGATGGGGTGGTACCCATGCCCCTGAGAGATATGCCACAAATCAGCTGGGCTAAACAATTGAGAATCCATGGGACTCTTTGAGGGGTTCCTATGGGATGGACATGCGGGGCAACTATGGGGATTAGACACGACCCTTTTGAAGTGGAAATGCGAAGGGCAGAATGGACTCAAATGTGCCCTAGACAACCTAAAGATGCAAATGACCTAAGACCCCAATTTGTTAGAACAAACTGGTTCCCTAAGCTCTGATACCACTTTGATGGGGAACGGGGACCGACACGGACTAAGAGTCACAAAGACTCTAACTGGGCCAGCAATAGTACGCACAAGGGTCGCCAAATGGCTGACCACCGTGATATCCCACAGATGGAGGGACGTCTCTCAACAGACACTCCGACCGCGGCCGTCCCAATGAGGGAGGCGCACGTGCCTAGGCGTGTAGTCAAACCCCAAAGACTAGGGGAATCGAGTCCTAACTCGATGCTTGATTAGTGCTAGGGAAGGATGCTCTCACTCACAATCCGCAGTGATGATAACAAATAGCTAGGCGCCTACTCTCTCTCACGCGGCATAGTCAAAAGCATACTAAAAGAGCAAGCAACAGGAGAGGAGTCGGAACGCGTACCTCCACGCCAAGGCGTGGGAAAGGAACCCCGGCCGTGGACCAACAACCCGATACACTGAAGACCAATAAAATACAACCCAATAACGGCCCACTCCTCGCAGGGAGGTAACAGGCTACAAACAAAGCATTCGGGTTGCCGGGCACGGGTTGACGGGCCGCACTCGGTGACGGCACGATGCTGCAGAATCGGTATCGCGCGCGCCTGGACGAAGATGGGTCCCACGGACTGAGGCGACGTCCGAATGAGGTGCCGTCAGGGAGGACGTGTCACTGACTGCTGCAGGTACGCTCCGGTCAGAGGGGACGCGCTGGTTCCGCCGGTGGTGGCCGTGGGCGCTGCTGCAACTCAGGTCTGGTTCTGGGGTCGCAGAACAGCGCACGCCGACGGTAAAATCGGAAAACGGCCTTCTGGTATCCGAACAGGTCCAGGCCGGTTGGAGGTGGAAGCTGACTGGTAGAAGTCGTCCTCGGTCAAACGGCGCGGGCAGATGACGCCGGTACTAGTCGCAGGAGCCGCTGGAAGTTGGTGTTGATTCGCTGGCCGGACTGTGCAGGCCCGCCGGCGCAAGCCCACTAGAACGACTGCCACGGACGGTGACGACGTCGAAACGTGACGCCGTCGCGGCGTCGGACAGAGGACCTGGAGATCTACGAACCCTGAAGAAACCAGGGTAAAAGGCGCAGCGTGGAGGCCTGGGGAAAATTCGCAAGAAGGGCCTCCCTGCTGGGCGAGCAGAGAAGGGGGTGCTGGCGCAGGTCGACGGAGAAAATCGGTACGGGCGGTGCCGACCTCCGATTGACGCGAAACCAGCGCCAACGCGAAGCTGATCCGCCAACGTATCTCCAGAAAATAGGAGGGAGCCAAACTCGTCCAAGAGAGGGGGCGAGATCTGCTGCAAGTCGGTGTAGAAATCTGATCTTCCGCACACGAACCGTAGACGAAGAAGAAGAGGGTAAAGGGGAACCCCGGAGTCCACCGGGGGCTGAGGCGTCGCACCTCGCCGATCTCCCGTCGCAGGAGAAGAGAGAAAGAGAGAGGGGGGCGCAGCCACCTTCAAGCACAATCTTCAATATTCATTCATTAATTCTCACAAAAGGAAATTACATGCCTTATATATCGGGGGAGGGGAATTAGGGTTTCACCCAGCCAAGGGAGGAGGGGTGCGACCAGGACCTTCCCCATTCAAGGGGGGGGGGCGGCCAAGCCTCCTCCAATCAAGGAGGGATCAAGGGGAGGGGGGCGCCCAAAGAAGAAAGGTGAGGGAGGTGGAATGGGAAAGGGGTGTGCCCAAAAAGGAAAGAAGAGGAGGCAAGGTGGGGAAGGTGGCGCAGCCACCTTGGATGGGGAAGGGGGAATGCGCCCCAAACCCTAACCCTAATCCAAACACTATGGGCCAAGGCCAAGCCCAATAGTAAAAGAAAAAAAAGGACCCATTATCCCTACACATAGTCTGATAGCAATAAAACTAGATAACATGTCCACGCAGGGACTAATCCAAGGCCCACATGGCCTGAGCAAGCAGAGAAGATAGCTAGAAGATGCCGCCATCGCCGAGCCACAAGGAAGTAGCGGTGTGCCGGGTGCTCCGTCGAGGATAGCGCCGTGTGTCCTCACCAGCCGTTCCCTACGGCTCAAGCCCAGAAGAAGTTCATCATCATCGCCATCGACTATTTCACTAAGTGGATCGAGGCCGAAGCCACCGCTAGGATAACCGAGACACTCGTCTGGAGTTTCGTCTGGACATCGATCATCTATCGCTATGGCATCCCCCGGGTGATAGTGAGCGATAATGGCCGACAATTTGATTCTCGTTATTTCCGAGATAGATGTGCCGACCTTAATATTCACAATCACTTCACTTCGATCACCCACCCTCAGGCTAACGGGTTGGTCAAAAATGCCAATAAGACTATCTTGAAAGGCATTAAGACTAGGCTCGGCAAAGCCAAGGGCAGCTGGCTCGAGGAATTGCCGAACGTACTTTGGTCGCACAGAACGACTCCCAGAACAGCAACCGGTGAAAGTCCCTTTCAGCTGGTGTACGGCACCGAGGCCGTGATCCCATTGGAGATTGGCAATCCCTCCCTCCGAGTCATCTGCTTCTCGTCCGAGGCAAACGACTAGAAACTGCTCGAAAACCTCGACCTAGCAGATGAAGTCCGAGAGATTGCCAGCATCCAAGCAACGGAATATCAACGTCGCCTAACTCGATACTACAACGCCAAAGTTTGGGACATACACTTTCAGCCGGGAGACTTCGTTCTCAGGAAAGCTGAAGCCTCTCGACCACTTGAGGCGGCGGGCAAGCTATCCCCTAACTGGGAAGGCCCCTACCGAGTGGTCGAGACGCTCGGGAAAGGAGCATACCGGCTATCTACTATGGAAGGAGAACCCATCCCTCGGAAGTGGAATGCGACTACGCTACGCAAGTTCTACTTCTAAATACTGAGCATGGTGTAAACAACATGAAATAAAACAAAAGCCTCCTTTCCTTTATTCAAACACTCGCCTATACATCAGAAAGGCCGAAGACAAAAAAATACATGTCAAAAAAGCAAAAAATCCATCTGGCGCCGCCGTATGAGCCCATCGCTCGGCTGACTCGGTTGACCTTCCTGCGTCCAGCCACTGACTCTGCCTTGTGCAGAAACTGGCTCGGATAAAGGGTAGTCGACCTTGTTGGCTCGGGTAGCTCGGAACAAAGGTGACAGAGGGATTAGGAAGGAGAAGGCTACCTTCCAAGTTGACAGAGATGGAGGAAGGGGAAGAGGGAACACATATGAAGGCATCCTCCCCACCAATCTGCCAACTCTTTGGAAGGAAGAGAGTGCAGGCACCCTCCGAAGAGTGAAAGAAATGATGAGAAGAGCAGAAGAGGAAAAGAAACCAGCATAGCTGGACGAGGAGGCATGGGAAAGCCCGGAAAGGAGGGAGCTTAATTGGCTTCCTCCTCCCCTCCATGGAGCGAGCAGGAAGGGACGGGCGTCAGGGATGCCTGATGCCCACATCCGTCCACCATCTCGCCTCCCCGCAAGCACCGCCGGAACTGATAAAAAGAAGACGACGTGCCTTCGCACGTCGAACCCTCTTTAAATCTGTCCACCGACCATCGAACCCTTAAACCCGAAGCAGCAAGAACTCTCTACCCCCCCGTCATCGGCAACCTCATCTTCCGGAGCGTCTTCCATGCTTCAAATATAATGGCACAACGCTACGTGAAGAGAGAATGAGGAAAGACTGTCGGGGAAAACCCTAAACGGTGGAGAGGAAGGGACGCCCTTCAGACCTTTTATAGGAGAAGGGAGGCTATTTGCCTTAAATGATTCTCCCCTCGAAAACATCCCAAAGGGACCTCTCCCTACGAATGGTCACCTCAAACTTCTCGTTTCCGCTCCAGCGGGACACACGAAGCGGCCAAACATTCAAAGCATGAGAGAACGGAAAGACACCTTGTCAGACGCTCACCCAACAATCGGGCGAGATCCACGCAGAAAGTATCGACACTTTCCAACTACTGCAGATACGCTGAATAAAATATGGCAATGGCGATACGAAACAGTTAAGTATTCATCATAATGCTACTGCCTTACTTTTTTCCTACATAATAAGGAAAGTTTTCCTTCAGAAAAGGAAAAGACATGCAAAAAGAGAAAGCAAAGCAGATACATTAGGCCTCTGGCCCACCCTGAAGCTCGAAAGTGGAAGGCTCAGATGGTCTACCCCTGGCACCCTCGGCGACGGCCGACCCTGGCATTGACCCCACCGGCGTGGTAACTGCCTCGGTTGCGTGCCCTCCCGAGGCATCCGGAGTTGGCGACCCTTTGGATGAAGAGCCCCCCTGATCTTCTTCCTCTGACGTAGAGGAACCGGAGGATGACAAGTCAGAGTCATAACATTGCCTGGATGGGAAATCAATTGTCTCGGACTCCTGCTCCTTGGCATAAGAGATGGCCCGATCGTAGCCTTGCTTGAACCCCTTGCGGATGCCTCGGCGAAGTGCTAACTCGTAGTAGGGGAGGCCTCTGAGCATTTGTACTGCTCGAGCGCCTCCGCCCCGGCCGATCCCACCCTACCAGCGAGCTTGGCCTTCTCCCGCTCCGCCTCGACTAACCTCCACTCGACCTCAGCCGTCTGCTTTTCGGCCTCCGCCGCCTGCTTCTCCGCCTCGGCCCGATCAGCCTCGGCCTCCCGCCGAAGGCACTCGGCTTCCTTCCCTCGGTCCACCAGCTCGGCACGCTCGGCCTCCCACCGGCCATCTAGCTCGACGCGAGCAACGCGCTCATCTTCAAGAAGCCTGCTCTTCCTCTCAAGCGATTCGCGGGCCCTAGCTAGTTGCTCGTACAATGCCCGAGCCTCTACCTGGCTCGCCCGCGCCAGCTCCCAAACTGAGGAAAGCTCACGCCGAAGCCCATCACGCTCCTCGACGAGCCGAGCCATCTTCCTGTCAGACCCATCAAGGGTCCAGGCCAGGTTCGCCCGCTCTGACTCCGACCGAGCATAAGCTTCTGCCAGAGTGGCCCCCATCTGGGCCAGGACCAAGCCACCCTCCATAACCATCTCGAGGGCCACGGACGGGGAGTGCTGCCTGTCTCCCCCCTTCACCTTCGCGGCTATACCGCGACATATTTGATACAGAGGGCCCTGTATGCCGAGCCTCTCCAAGGCCGCCGGAATAGAGACGCCCTCTTCGGTCGGCGTCCTTCCGGATGGCCCAGATCGAGCGGCGGCTTTGTTCTCCCCTTGTGCCTTGGTCAGTCAGGGATGCGTTGCCTTTTCTTGCGACCCCCCAGCCTGGACCGGTTCGACACCTGCACCGCCACCTGGTGCGTCGCTCGCCTCAGTCAACGCCCCAATCTCGGCCGTGGTCCCACCGTCACCTACCTTATCTACGCCCCCCTCGGCTCCTACCGAGGGGAGAGCCGGGCCAGCACCGCTGCCAATCGCAGAAGCAGCCTCGGCCCCCTCGGCTCCGGCCGAAGGGGGAGTCGAGCTAGCATCGTCACCGACCGTAGGAGCAGCGCCAACCTCCTCGGCCCCCTCTTGCTCGGCGGGTGGGAGAGCTCACCCAGTAGGGTCGGCCCCATCATGCTCGACGGAGGGGTGAGCCGTGGCAAGGTCCCCTTCGATTGTGAGAATGACCCCGGCGTTCTTGGCCCGCTTCCTGGCCTTCACGGCGGCCCGGATCATGCCCTCGACGGGATCCTTACGCTTGGACCCCAGCGGCCCGAAAGATTCACCCCGGGCCGCCCCCTTGCCCTTACCTCTGGCTCGGGAGCGACCCGTGGGAGCAGCCGACTCATCGACAGCCGAGTCATCACCGAGATCGATCACCTCTGCGGCCTCCTCCAAAGCCGGTCGCCTGGTGTCTGCACAGAAGAAAGATATGATCAGGAAAGGGAGATGGTCTCAACATCCGGAGAAGAAACTGATTCGCGACGACCGAACTTGCCGACTGCAGCAGCGTAAGAAGACATCGCTCGATGTTCTCCAGAGTAACCAGCTCCTCCGTGGACTGACGACGCTTCAGCAAAATGACCGCGTACTCCTCCACGTCCAGAGAAAACTCATCCTGCCTCGGAGGAATGTTCGGATGAAAATTGGGGATTACAGGACATCTCGAAGTCTCCTCCACCGAGAGAATCCCCACCCAGAAGAACTGAATTTTCCACCCCTTGTGCGAAGAATCCTTCGCGGCCAAGGAAATACAGCTCCTATTCCGCCTTGCCTGGATGAAATAGAAGCCCTTCCCGGCCGAGGGATGCGCCTTCAACTCAAAAAAATAGTGAAAGAGGTCCAAGGAAGGAGGAACTCCGCATTGACGGCAGAGGATGCGAAAGGCGGAAAGAAGAAGATAAGAGTTGGCTACCAACTGTACGGGCGCCAACTAAAAGAAATTGAGAAGTTTGAGAACAAAGGGCTTGAAGGGAAGGCGGAACCCACCCTTCCACGATAGTAGAAAGGTGCAAATGTGGCCCGTACGAGAATCCAAGCTCGACTCGTGCGGGGCAGCCGTGGCGAAGAAAAACTTGTGGGGCAGACGAAACTGGTTCTCCAGCCGTTTCACCTCTACCTCCCCCAGTTCGCTGCAGTTTGGAGCCGCCACCCTCACCGTAGGCTCGCCCTCCCACTCTTCGACATCCGGACGCTGATCCGCCATGGAATCCGGAGAGGGACTTGAAGAAAAATACTCCCGGGACCCCGAAGACTCTGGAGGAAGAGGAAACTGTCGGACTGCCTCTGCAGTTATCTCCGCCAACTCCGCAAACGCCGCTGCATGCCTCTGCTCTTCCATCGTGTCTTCACGACGCATCAAAAGGCCCCAAAAGCAAGCACGAAGAAGAGCCAAACCCTAAAAACGGAGGGAGTCTGGAGCAACGGCAAGCGCACAACGCCTATATTCCCACGCGGAAGGCGGCGCGTCGTTCCGGCCTCGGAGAAAAGGGGGCCCCTTCTGTTCAAATCCGTCAGGATCATCATTATTAAGGGCCCAGGTGACCACGACACGTGGCTTACTAACACCGCCAGATCTCCACCCACCTGAGCCACGCTGGTCCAAAACCCTAAACAGCTACTCTTCCGAGCTTACTAAAGCTCGGGAGTAGGAGGGGGACAAGTGGAGAGGGGGATTTCTGTAGCCCATCTAAGAGCAGCCGAACTAGGTCTGTCAGGACCAAATGAGGCCCAGCTCATCCAAGTGACAGCCCCACATGGCCTACTTAGAATAAAAATCCCAATAAGATTACTCGGGATCAAACCCTTCCTCGGCGGCCCTTAGGCTCGGAAGGCCCGAACGTCGGTCAGAACGGAGGAAGACCCATGCTCGAGTTATCCCCTCACCGGGATAGAGGCAAGCGCTCAGCGCCCACTCCGACCTATCTTCATCCGAGCTATGCCTATCGCCCGGACAGGGTTGGCACCCTTCATGCTTGGGTTTAACCGACGATTGCTTATCCACGCTGCCATTGAGAGCCCTTTATGAGCAGGAGTTTATGAGGATAAGGGACCCATGATCCCTCAAGACTATAAAGATCCCACGATGAGGACGTAAAGAGCCCATGTTGAGGACGTAACCCCCGCCTGAAACCCCTCAGCTTACGGGACTCATGAGGCCAGTGCACTATTTAAACATGGGACTCCCTCCAATGAAAGGTAAGGGCAATACACGCCTAAACTCCCTGAGCAGGAACCACTTCACCACCTTGGTGTAGGGGGATCTCGTGCACCTCTTTCTTCCTCCCTCTCTATCTTCCACCATTGCTCTACTGACTTAAGCATCGGAGGGTTTTCCCCAGGGAACCATCCCTGGGCCCCCTGATCCGTTTCCCTTTCTTTACAATTCACTATTCGGTGATCATCCTCCCAGCTCAGGAACCGCGCGAGATCATCTGGCAATACCATCATGTCTGTCTCTTGTCTTAGGCAAACCCATGATGAAATCCATCCCTATGCTCTCCCACTTCCACTCGAGAATTTCTAAGGGATGTATTTTTTCCAGCGGGCTTTAGGTATTCCGCCTTGACTTGCTGACAAGTGAGGCAGTGAGATACAAAGTCCGTCACTTCTCTCTTCATATTGAGCCACCAGAAGTTTCTTTTAAGGTCTTGATACATTTTAGTAGCACCAGGGTGAACCGCATATCTCGACCTATGGGCTTCTTCCGTAATTAACTTCTTTGTTTCAGTATGATCAGGCACACAAATCCAACCCCTGAATAGTAATCTTCCATCGGTCGTGACAGAGAAATATGGCCGATGATCAATATTGGCTTTGATCTCAACCAGTGTAGGGTCATTCTCTCGCAAGTTTACTAGGTCTTCTATCAATGTAGGTTGTGACTGGATGTTGGCGATAATGCACCTTTCATTCTTCGAGTCGATATCCAGATTCAATTTAGCAAAGTCTTCTACAAGGTTGGTCATACCTTTCCGCAGGCTAGATAGAATTGCCATTGGTTTTCTGCTGAGTGCATCTGCTACAACATTAGCCTTTCCCGGGTGGTATTGTATAGAGAAATCGAAGTCCTTAAGATACTCCTATCATCTTCTTTGCCTCATATTTAACTCCTTTTGGGAGAAGAGATACTTCAGACTTTTGTGATATGAGAATACCGTGAATTTCTCTCCATAGAGATAATGTCGCCATATCTTCAAGGCGAAGATATCAGCAGCTAATTCCAGATTGTGCACCGAGTAATTCTCCTCATGACGCTTCAGCTGTCTTGAAGCATAACAGATCACCCTACCATTTTACATAAGGACACAACCAAGGCCAATGCCTGATGCGTCGGTATGGACTTCGAAACCACCACCTTCCACCGGTAGTGCCAACACAGGTGTAGTGGTAAGATGTTCCTTGAGAGTCAGGAAACTTTCTTCACAATCCTTTGACCATATAAAAAGATTTTCCTTTCTTGTAAGTCTAGTTAGAGGAAAGGCGATCTTCGAGAAATCTTTTATAAATCATCTATAGTAGCCTACCAGATCGAGGAAACTCCTAACTTCAGTCACAGTTGTTGGTCTGCTCCAGTTCTTCACAGCTTCAACTTTAGAAGGATCTACAACGATACCTTCCTTTGAGATAATGTGGCCAATGAATGAAACCCCCTTTAGCCAGTATTCAAATTTGTTGAGCTTTGCATAGAGTTGGTGATCTCTTGATATTTACAAAGCTATTCTTAAGTGCTCTTCATTCTCCTCATGTGTCTTGGAGTAGATAAGAATATCGTCTATAAAGAAGACTACAAACCGGTCCAGATAGGGCCTGAAGACATTGTTCATCAATTGCAAGAAGGCTGTAGGGGCGTTGGTTAACCCAAACGGCATAACCACAAATTCGTAATGCCCATATCTGCTTCGAAAGTAGTATTGTGAATGTCTTCATCTTTAATTCTCAGCTGATGGTAACCAGACCTGAGGTATATTTTTGAGAAATATTCCACACCAGAGATCTGGTCGTACAACTCATCAATACGCGACAATGGATATTTGTTTATGATTGTGAGTTGATTTCACCCGTTTATAAAAAAAGTACTCCGAGCGCAATGCGACGCCAATAATCAACCCCATTGTTAATAGTATGTTTCCGGCCATCTGCCAAGGGGACTTGACTAGAGCCCTTGGACACCGTCTGTGTCCGCCCTTGCATCTTTAAGTTATAAATCAATCTACTTTCATAAGAACTAATAATAAAGTAGGCCAATAATATCAAGTTCAAACAATAGCTTTATGGTGATAAAACCAAGGAAAGAATGCACCAAAATGAACATGAGATCAAGAAAGATTTAAGAAGAATATTATGCCATGGAGGAATTCCGGTAGCACAACGATACATTAATCAATTACCATAGTTCATTAGTGCCTTGATTAAGGTTTTAGATGTCAGACAGTCATAAGGCCATCTGAAACATGATATGATCAACCCTAGGGTCAAACCTAGGGTTGGATAGAAAATTGATAGAACGCGACTCAAGAAGGACCACTAACTTGAGGTAGTGGTCAAGTACAATCCGCTATCTAGCAGTGCACAGAAGGTGAGTCAACGCAAGAAAGAGTTGGGTCGACGCGATGAACAAGCTAGCTGAACGCGGTTTAGAGACAACCGCTATTATGAGGTAGCGGTCAAGTCCAGGCTACGATCAAGAGTGGAGTCGACGTAGGAAAGGAAAGGGGTCGACTCAGCTAGAAGTCTGCTGACTGAACAAGGTCGCGGTCACGGCCAGCCGCTCTCTGCAGGTAGCGGTCGCTTCCTGGCCGCGATCTAGATAGAATGTAGAGAAACGCAGAAAACTCAAGTGTTCTCTAGACTTTTGGGTTTTTAGAGTACAACCAGCTTGGCTGTAACGTCTGAGAAAATTTTAGGATTAAAATATAATTATATTAATTATTCAATAGGCAAAAAGGGTTATTAAATGAATTATGGTTAATTAAATCTAATTATTATGACCCTACACTAATCCAAGAGGATTAGGCGCATCTAATAAACCCATTTGGCCCAAAAGATTGTTTTGGACCTTAGCCCATACTCTAGAAGCTAGGAATTGGTGTAATCACAGAATTTAGGAGATAAATAGGATAAGAAGATGGATAATAATTGATGCGGGACGGACACGCGACCTGGGACTCTAGCTCGTGATCGCCCCTAAGCGAGGGAAGACATGGGGCCGTGCGTGGTTGAGAAATCGGCAGTGAGTCTCGGGTATCGACTTTCCGTGTGTACTCAGATCGAGTCACGGGACGGGTCTCCCTCTCTCTCTCTCGCAGCGGTGATAATATATAATATCGAGCTAATAATCCTATCAGATGCTCTCTAGCAGCGGCATACGGAAATATACGAAATAAAGCAAATACCGAGAGAGGAGTGGACACGATACTTCCACGCTCCGGGCGTGGGGAAGATGACCCCGGCCAGTTACGGTAACTCCCGGTACAATGGTAAAAACGTAATTACAACAGTGAATTTTATTGCCCACTCCACGCAGGGAGGTAAAGGGTTACAAGTGGGGCCCGGGAGGACCGACCCTGGGTTGACGGGCAGCAAGCTAGAGGTGCGTTCGGGCAAACTCGGCCTGTTGGTCTGCCTCGGTGCTGCGCCGACTCAGTTCTGACTCGCTGGACAGCAAGGCGCGGCTTCCAAAGGAACGTCACCTTCTTGAGATCTTCGGAAGGCGCCGCTTGGCTGGAACGTTGGCATGACGTCCCTGGTCGGCTATCTGAAGTGGCGGTTCCAGAAGTTGACCTTTGGTACTTGTTTGTGAATTTCTCCCGGACTGCTATTTCGGACCTGCACAGGGAACAGATTTGCGCGCCTCAGCGGAAAGAATTAATTCTCTCATATCCGAAATCAGATCGAGGTGAGACCAGCAGAGTTGGAAAGAGGACTCCAAGAACTACAACATATAAATTTTGTAGGTCGATCCAACAAAGGGATGAGAAATGGGAGGCTCTGCAACACTGTGTTGTTTCTGTGGATCTGATTACTGACACTCAAGATAGAAAGGGATCTGCCTAAAACTGACCTTTGACCGAGGGGTAAATGATTTTTCCAGGGGCTGAAAATATTATGGGAGGTAGGGGGGACGTGAGGAACATTGAGGAAGTTTTGTGATGTTTTTAAAATTTTCTAAGGGGATGGGAAAAATACAAATAGGTGACACAGTCCCGTGGATCTGCAGAATGGCAGATTACAAGGGGGGACAAGAAATATGGGAAAAATACTAAACGATGTCCAAATAACACGAAATTTGAATTGGAGGTTAAGGGAGACAGGAAGAATGAACCCTAAAAGTTTGGGCTCAATCTGACAACAAGAGAAATAAATAGAATTTTGGGATTGAGGTTCTGTCCTGATTTGGACAGAGCTCCGGCGATGGCGGTACGAACGGACGGCGGCGGCCGGAAGTCGCATCCAGCAGAGATTGGATATCTTGGATTTACACCAAGATGAGGGCTTCACACCCTAGAATGGGCAGCAATCAGTGCTGCAAGGGGGAGAGGAGAGAGGGGCGCCCAATGGCCAAGAACATTTCTTGAATTTTCTTATTAATTCTCATAAATTGTGAAATACATGGTATTTATATGAAAAGGTAAATGGCCTAAACTAACCTCAGATCTAGGGTTAGGGAGGGGCATACTAGGGATAGAGAATATTTAATTCCCCATGTGATTTGGAACAAAATAAAAAACCTATATATGGGGGGGCACCCCTTTGACAAATGGGTATGGCATCTTGGACATTTTAAGCCCATTGTCCCCTTTGAATGTCAAACCATCTAGAAGCCCACCTAGGACTTTGACCAGCCCCACAGGGGTCCCTAGGGCTTAAGTGGACCAATGGGAAAGAGTATGGGGGCCCCTTGCTGGTCCTACTGAACTTTTGCACAAAAACCCACTGAAACCTAAAGACTCACATTTTGGCTTATAAAGCCTTACAATTGCACATATGTTTTCCCAAGGTTATAAATGCAAACTAAAAGGATATAAATATAAAATAAAAAGTTAGTGCCCGGTGTTGATTTCCATCAATTCTCCCCGGGTGGGAAGAACTCGACCCCATCGAGTAAGGGGTGCGGCTGCTCGTGTGCTTCGGCAGATGCGTCACCGAACTTGGAAGCGCGGAGTATGCTCCACTCCAAGTAATCGGCACCTGATCATCCCGTATAGATTCGATATGCACACGCTGCTGGGGAGGAGGCTAGAGGTGGACACTCCGGGGTGGGGTCACTCTCAAATGAAGGGAGGCGCTCAAAGACTCACTCGGAATCACCGCTGGGTCCCTTATGTGACTAGATCCGATATGTGAGGTAGAACCGATCCCAAAGTCTAACAAGTCTCGCACTCAACAAGGACTAACAACGTGAGCGTACATAAGACCGACACGACTCGATGTATGCACATGCACTTGACAGACAAACGGTATGAAACAAAGACTGACACATGACCCTAAACAAACCTATGGTTAGTCTGACTCATGCATATGCAAAGGTGGATGTGGATTGGGATCTCCTAGCCCTTCCCCACCCACATCCCATAAGCCGCCAATGCATGAGTGGTACATCTTAGGATGTCTAGGAGTCCTCCATTTCATCAACCATCGAGTACATCTAGTGTATGCATGGCACACATTCGGGTGTCCTGGTCCACCTTTGCATATGCATGAGTCGGACTAACCGTAGGTTTGTTTAGGGTCATGTGTCGGTCTTTGTTTCATACCGTTTGTCTGTCGAGTGCATGTGCATACGTCAAGTCGAGTCGGTCTTTGTACGCTCGCGTTGTTAGTCCCTTTCGAGTGCGAGCCTTGTTAGAATTTGGGATCGGTTCTACCTCACATATCAGATCTAGTCACATAAGGGACCCAGCGGTGATTCCTAATGAGTCTTTGAGCCGCCTCCCCTTCGGGTCCATTACCTCATACTCACATTTTGGCTTATAAAGCCGTACAATTGCACATATATTTTCCCAAGGATATAAATGCAAACTAAAAGGACACAAATATAAAATAAAAAGTTAGTGCCCGGTGTTGATTCCCATCAATAATAGAAGAGTTTGAATTGGTTTCAAATTCGGCGCCCAAAATAAAAAATCGTCTATCGCAAGATCGCAAGCCACTGGAAAACGGTCTCCCAAATGACCGCCAGGCTCTGTAGATTCCGTGAGTGGAAGAAAGTGTAAAAAGATTAGATTTTTGGCGTCTAAACTCCTAGAGACCGAAGTATGTAGACTTGTAAGCATGCTTGGGACTCTCAGAGATTGATCTAATACCTAATTAGGACTCTAGAATCATTCTAATCCATGAAACCCTAGCAAAACCTTATAAATAGACCCCAGATCTCTCCTGCGCGACCCTTACTTTTGGCTCGCGTGGAACTAAGGTAAAAAGGTCGAATTAGAGGTAAGTTTCTTCTAGGAATTTGATTATTTTAGTTATATCTAACTTTCCTCAAAATTTCGTTCTAGGAGATCAAGCCTACAAGGAGATAGAAGCCTGCAAAGACGTTGGTTCGGTGCAAACAACCCAGGAAGTAGTGCGACCGACCCAGAAATATCTACAAATTGGAAGCCCTAAATGAGGTAATTAGATAGAGGTTCTTTAGAATAAATTGTTCCTTTTAGTACCATCTTCTTACCCTCAAAATTTCACGTCTTTAGGTCAAGATAATCGGGAGTTAGGAAGGCGTGAAGTTAGCACAGGACGTGCAAAAAACTAGGGTTAACTTCCAGCCCTAAATTCGAAGACTAAAGCCTAGGACAGAAGTAGGTTATCTCATGAAAGGCTTAAACTCAAAGTCAGGGATAAAAGCCCTCTAATTTTAGTCGATTTCTTACATTGTACACCGAGAATTTTAAGATTTATTGGGACTATGCATCTAGTATACTCCTTATGCATATTTCTTAGCCCTAATTAAGTTAAAAGGAGAATTTTCTTGTTTATTACACAAACCCACGCATATTGTTGGCCTATACTCGCTCTATTACATTTTAGAATATATTCATGTTTATTTTCATGTATGATATGCCTTAGATTAGTATTGTATTTTATTATTATTGAGTTTTCTGTTAACACATGAAGAAACGATCTTCCTGTAGACCGCCAGAAACCCTAGCGGTCGTAAGATAGACCGCTAGCCACAAGAGACGGTCACCCACTAGACCGTTTGCATTTTTTGATTTCTGTAATATTGTTAACCCGAAACATATTACAGATTAGCCCTACTTATTGTATATTAAACCTAGTTAAGTAGATTTTACTCCTGTTTCAAGTGTTGTTTTCTTGTACCTAGTTGTGTTAACAGATTACTCTAGAAGATTTCATGTTCTTTATGTACTTGGGATTATTTTTAACTTATGTTATTTTTATGGCCAAAAACTTATACTCTTGTATTTATAGTCACGTTTTCATAGAGTTATGGACTTATTTGATTGCTATTTTATCACGATTCTTTCTCTTTTAAAGTCATTTTCTTAAGTACATGGCACATATCCCGGTATGTTGTCATTAGTTACACCTTTGCACATTAAGTACACAATCTTGGACTTGATAACCTCTCCATTAGATATTCCTTCCAACGGACTAGGAAATCTTATTTCAAGGCCTCCGTAAGACTCCGCGAGCCTGGGATTCTCATTAGGACGCCGACCTGGTTGTACTATTAAAATCCCATTATCTAGAGAGCACTTTTACCGGTGTTTTAATGAAGCTCTGGACCTTAGCGGCCTAATGAATGACCGCTAGTTACACCTAGCGGCCCTGACCTAGACCGCATGGTTCCAACTTCTCTTTTATCAAATCTAATTATGTTTAACCCCTGGTTTACCTTTGGGTTAAGTATCCTAGGATCCTAGATGGTCCATTGATTGCCTGGAACTTATCTTGATTCAAATAAGCAATTAATAAATTATGGAAATAAAGAATGTACCGTTATGCTGCCAAATTTTCTCCATAGCATAACCTAGTTATTAATGCATTTCTTGAATTCTCATGATCAATTATTGGCACGTTCTATACCTTGGTTACCTTATCATGGAAATATTATTGAACTTGTATATTATTGGCCACATTATTGTTATAATCGTAGAAGTAGCTTGATTTATACTTGAAGATATAGTTCGAGCACTGATTATGTTTAAGGGCTCTATGCTAGTCCCCTCGACTGATTGTCGAAAACATACTGTAAACCATGGGGTATGATGCTACTGGCATCGCATTACGCTGGGAGTACTTTCTTTATAAATAAGTGAAAATCCACAGACATGAATAAAGATCCACGTAAATTCACGAAGTACTTGCTATTAAGCGAAAAGTATTTTCTTGCTTGTTACATGACTTTCTAGTGCATAGCCTCCATGGTTATGAAAAGTACATTCTTGTTCATAGAAAGGCCAAATTTACATTCTTGTTATATACTTGATCAATTATATTCTTGTATCTCGTCATGATCGTATCTTGTTATTTTGGTTTTATTCACATGTTTTACCAAATTTGCATGATTTATCTTATTTTCTAGAGCTAAAATGTTAATCACTTAAACTCCCCTTCATGTTGATACGAAGATACCTACTGGGCAAAGTGTGCTCATTACCTATTTTCTCAATGTTTCAGGAAGTACAAGTGAATCGGATTCGGATTATATAAGTAACGGGTCTGAGAGTGATTGAAGGACATATGAACGAGAGAAGCCTTAGTTATCAAGTGTCTAGTCGAGTCATGATGTAATCTTTATTTTATTGAGTCTAGTAAAGAGAGTCAAATATCTTATGTACCTTGAGATTATTTGATAAAGAAATAAAGTTAAAGGTTTGAATGAATTAATGGTGCAATTACTTTTGTGTGATTATCTTGCGCTCTGATTGTATTTGCTTGCTCGAGGCGTACTAGTCGACTGTTCACGTTCCCGATTGTTTCCGTTGCATAATCTCAGGGCGTGACATTAGTGTCCTAGCGGGAATCCCAGGCTCACGGAGTCTTACGGAGGTTTTGAAACAAGATAACCTAGTCCGGCAGAAGGAATATCCGACAGAGAGGCTCTCAAGTCCAAGAAAGGTTTCCTAACATGTGCATGTGAACTAATAGCGCCGTACCGGAGTATGGGCTATGTGTGTAGTAACCAAAATAGAAATAAGATGAGAAGGGAAGTGCCAAAGCAAAAATTGATGTTTAAGAAGTCTCATCACGAGTAACAAAAATCCTTAAATACAATACTATATGGCTTTGGCATAAAATTATCATAAAGTAAAAATAAGCCTTTAAAAACATGCCAACCCCAAGCAAATAGCCATGACATAATCAAAAGGTGCAATTAACGAGATAAGGCATGAATAATAATATACTTTAAATAGGAAATAAACATGGTTTGATCTAGTTGTAGGAACCAGATCGCGGTTGATCGAGGACCTCTACTTGAAGGTAGCGGTCTCTACAGGACCGTCTTCTGTCTGCAACAGACAGAGACGAAAATTCGGCGTGCAGAGCCCATTCTATGGCAGATAACGATGCAAAGCTAATAGAAAACTGAAGCTAAAGCATGATAGCATGACTCTAAAGCACAAGAAGGCATGGATTTAATCAAAGTTATTATCTTTCTAGGTAATATGTTATGCACAGTATGAACTAAAAAGACCTATTGCGCAATCATGGGAAAACATGAAATTCTCAATGTAGAAAGCATGAAAATGATCAAGACCAGAAGGCTTTTATTCTTACTTTGATGTTTTAGCCAGTCATGTGATAAACTACCTCTGGGTTCGCTCCTAATTTGATAATTTCTCGCCGGAAGAGGGCTTTGGTTCCTGCGTGTCTTGCATAGAAACAACAACTTCCGACCGTCCTAGCTCCTTGACCTCTTGATCTCCTATCATGAAATTTGGCAGAGGATTAGAAGATACTAAAGGGAATAATACACCTTAAAGGAAGAACTTGAAACAACATCATCTTACCTCTGCTACGCGTGATCCAAAACTAGGGTTCGCGCAGGTTGACACTGGGTCCTATTTATAGGGATTGGCCTAGGGCTGAGGGATTAGATCAAATTAGGAGTCCTATAGGGTGTCAATTCGATCCCCTAAGAGTCATGGGTAAGTTTCCATGCCAGATCACATCGGATCACGGCAAATTGGGGGATAGAAATCTAAGTTTCCCCATATTTCTGCCTTTCCGTTTACGGAACCTAAACGCGGTTGGGTAAGGACCGCGACTTCCAGAATGCGGTCGCGCGACTGATTGCGACCTAGCTGGGCTGCCAACATTTGAGTTTAATTCAAATTCCAGTCCTGATTATCCCTATTTATCCCTTCTAATTAGGGAAATATTCCTATTACGACTCTAGGGCTGGGCTTGAGCCCAAAAGTCTTAATTAAGGGTTCAAAGCCCATTTCAAATGGGTAATTTTATATATTAATAGTTGGGCCCTTACTAAACCAATAATTTCACCTATTTAAACCGTTTAAGCTTATTAAATGCTTAATTAATTCTATTTAATTTCTAAAAAATCCTAGAAAATTACTAAAAAATTTCCAGGGTTGCTACACAAGGCCCCTGCGGACTGCCTGCCGAACTATAATACCCTGAATTTTGGATTCCCACCTAATAGGCGTCGGATCTTTTTTTCGCGAATATTTTAGGAGCCGCGGATTTTTGAGATATCATTTAAGGAATATTAAAAGGAATTATAGATTTTCTATTAAAATTTTAGAGTTTGGTTGATGAAATTATTTGGAGATTGGGCATTTTTATAATTTTGCTTCTTTGAGGGGTCTTGGGCAATCCCAAACCCCCTTTTTTAAAAAACCCACACACACCCCTCTCCCCCCTCACTTTCACACTCACCCTCTCCCGTTCTTCCCTCTCTCTCACCGGCTCCAGACGGTGGGCAGCGAGGAGGCGTGGCGAGGCTCCGATGGCGGCGTGTGGTGGTTCGTGAGGCGTGGACGTGGAGGCTCGTACGGGTGGGTTGCAGTTTCTGAAGCTTCATCGATTTTTGGCATCGAATGACAACGATGGGCGTGATCTAGGGTGGTAAAGCAGCGTCTCAGGTAGGGGGACCCCTTACACCTCTTCGTGTGTTTTCCCCACCGATCCGAGTAGATTCAGGCGAGAATGAGAGGGTTTTGTTCTTGTTTGGGGATTTCATGTTTTCAGGGTGAGCGGCGATTTTGTTGATTCATAGAGCGATTTTTGGTTCAAATGATGTGTTGGGGGTCGAGGAGCAATACCCCATGTTTCCCGCTCGCAATGGGGCGAGTCGGGCGTGGAATGGGGCCCCGGAGGGGAAACCCCGTTCTGTTATCGTCAGAATCGGTCGACCGACCATTGGGTCGGCTGACCAATTCGCGACAGTGTGTAGGAAAAAGACCCAGTCAGGGTTCCATCGACCGCCACTAGGGGTTGGTCGGCCGACCCAGGGCAGCCCTGGGAGGGCTGGGTGAGCCGATCGACCAACTCCCCTGGCCGGTCGACCGGAGCCCCTTGTTGGTCGACCGACCATCCGGTCCGGTCGACCGACCCTCCCCTGGTTCGGCCTATTCGGCTCAAAAAGGTGAGCTTTCACCCCGGGAAATCAAATTGAAATATTTATGAATAAAATAAACGAGGAATTGGCCGTGTAAAGCGCCGTGAGGGCCATCTCATGGTGAGACGCCCGATGACTCGGCTTAAACATGTAGGTATGTCCCACGGCTGGAAAATGTGATTGGTGTGTGGTTTTCCAAGATAGAAACCTCGGCGGCCTTGTGTCTTGCTGGTTAATCTCGTGGTTCGTGCGACGAGCATGTGTCCGCTGTCGGTGACATGTTGGTGGTTTCATAGCGGGTCCTTACTTAGAGTGACATTTTTTCACAAGTCGTAACTTGCGTGGGCACACGTGTGCCAACCCACTTGGGAGTAGTGGAGAGCATGACCCGAGAGAGATGGTTTTAGGTTAGTTTCCGTAGGGCCTCCCACTATGGTGGCTCGAGTCTAGGCCGGGAAGAAAATCAGCTAGAGGGCCTGACGTAGTGCAGTCAGTCAGTGTGTTCACATGTGGTGGACTTCAGACGTTTGCTGATGAGCACGACCCTGACTAGACCCTTATCTCGTGTTCCGAGTACGGTGTCTCAGTGTCCGCCTGGGGCATGTAGGGAGACACCTGAGACTGTGGACACATCCGGTCTTACTTCTAGTGGGCAGTGCTCCTGTCACTCGAGTGTAATGCCCCTAGTTTCTTACCGTGGTGGTTTAGTGTTTGGGGCGGCCGAGGGTATTTGAATGTGTAACATCGACTTGTGATTTATTACGAATGGCCATGGTACACATGTGATTAAGTTACTTTCCTTTAATTATCAATTGCTGTACTTATGTTATTATTATTGTTCTGAATTGTTGTTTATTGCATCACATGCTTGCCATTATGAGGTGGGGATCCACAGGATCCCTACTGAGCCGATGAGACGAGGCTCACCCCCTTTGTTTTCAAGTGAGGTGCGGCTTGCATGTTGTGCTTCGGAGGCGTCGCGTGGAGCCGATGGTCAATAGTAGCTCCAGTTTGCCAGAAATGGGGTATGCCCCGTAGTCTTGTACCTTTCTAGTTTACTGCACTTATGTATGGACATATGGATTCTTGATTGTATAATTGTTGAATTGCATAATTATTAAATGGCATAATTGTTTATTTCCTACAATTAATCATGTTAATTATTATGGCATTGCAATGATTTAGATTCTTATACACATCCACTCCATCCCTTTACCCTTCCGAGCCCCTAGCTCGTGGGTGCCGGGCCAAGATCCAAGAATATCGGGATATTTCTCGGTGTTCGGATCTTGGGTCGTTACAGATGGTATCAGAGCGTGGTTGTGGGGGCTGTATAGAAATCTAAGTTGATTATAGCCATCCAGAATGTCCATCATGTGCAGTAATGTTGGCAACTGGTATAGGACCCCGCATGTTTTGTTGATTCTGTAGTTTTATTTTCTTGTGTGTTAGAAGATCATGGCGCCTAGGAGGAGGTCCGCTCCCAGAAAGGGTAGTCGGCTGAGGACCAGGAGGGTCAGAGTAGAGCATCGATTGCGGCTGGAGCGGCAACAGTAAAAGCTCAAGGACGTGAGGAATTCATCGAAGGCATGTATCAGTTCTATCTCTAGCAGTATGGTTGGGAGGCCAGAGAGGGTTCTTCATGTGACGATCCAGTCTCCGGATACTGGGTAAACCCGATACCACTTGGATTTTGAGGGGCCTCCCAAGAGCGGGAAAGCTCCGAAGGGATAGAAAGGAGTGTGTAAGTACATTGAACTTCCAGATAAAGTAGTAAGCAATTAAATTTCTATGATCAGGATTGCTAAAATAGTAGAAATAAAATTATATTTTCTATTAAACAAATTAAACTACAGTAGCTAACAAGCTACAACAGAGTCTAGTCCAACCAAAGTACAGTACAACAGGAAAGAGAACGGAGAGGGAGAGAGTGAAAAACATAAGAGAGGAGATAAGAGAGAGGAAGGGTTAAGAAAAAGGAAAAAGGAAAAAGGAAAAAGGAAAAGAAATTATCAATTTTCCTAAAATCTAATTTTTGACACGAAATTTTGTAAACTCAAAAAAATACGAAAAAATAGTCTTCGCGATCCTCGGAACGAGCATAATGCACCTGTAGCGTCCCGGAGTCTCAAAACTCAACGGTTCACTCTCCACGGGATTCCGCAGTTATACAAGGGAAAAATCCGAGTGGATCATAAAACACTATCATGGACCCACGAAAGCACTCCGAAAGCTCTCCGATTCTGATTCGAAGAATCCAGGGTATTACAGCCTCCCCTCCTTTAAGAAATTTAATCCTTGAAATTTAAGGAGTCAATAGGGAAAAGGGAAGAACAACCCCAAACAGCTGGCTACGCTCTCCAAGCACCAGCCAAGCCTCGAACACAAAGCACGACAACACGATTCTTGAAAAAACACAATTCAGAGGGACACTGCCAGACCACAATCACAGGCACATGCTCTAGATCTCAAGGCACATCGCTCTACAGAACGGGCATGGCACACAAGGGAACACAAGTTAGTCACCTCCGAAACATCATGGCATGATCACTATCGTCTCACAGAACAAGGAGACACAACCAATGCCATGAAACAGCTGCCGATAACATCACATACTCGGCAGACACAACAAGCATCAGCTCTCTAGAGGAAAACAATCATCTCAGCTGACTGCTCGAACCATCGGCTTCCGCGCCATGAACAACAATCAAAACTGGCATGTAAAATGCCAATGACAGCACTGGACCACAAACACAATCAAGTTAGTCCTCACTCTGACATTACATCTGATTCGAGTTGCATGCCAACTCTACCATGACAGAAGAGTACAACAAAACCAACCGACAAGACCTCGGTCCACACAATGCCAAACTCAGACTTACAGGGAACTCCCCAACTGACAACAAACACAAACCAACATACAAATTCAAACAACACCTGTAGATCCCGGCTCCGTTCCCAACATAGAACCATGGGACACTACAAGTTGGGTCACATCAAGGCAACATTATAGCTAAACACACGGCTAAAATATACTAGCCACTCGCAGCTCACCAACAAGGACCCACCAACAATCTTGGAGAATGCATCTCTAGGACCACGATCTGTCCCGAGAGCACAACTCCTAAGAAATACAGAAGAAAAAAGGGTACTCAACCAGCATATACGTCGACATATTTCCCTAATTCTCTAACCTGCCAGTGCCCACAACCACAATGCCTCAAGCAACGGCATGACAATCAACAACATCAAGGCACGCATAGCCAAGATGAAGTCACACCGTGGAAACAATCCTCTCGGCCGATCAGAATCTTCCAACCAAAAGATCCTCGACCTGTGGGTTATGAGCCCACAAGCTTCCGCTGCGCACTCAACACCACGCACACAGACATCAGAGACAACTCGGCATCCGCATCTTAGCACACACTCTGCGCCATCGTAATTCATGAAATCGCAATATACCATGCCTCGAGTATCGATCCTGCTAACAGCCGATCACAAGTCGCCATAGTGCAAACCATTATGCCAAGAGCCACATCACAAGCCACAAAGAACACCTGTCTCAGCTTATCCTCACATCCCAAAACAATTATTGAACCTTCACAGCACAATAGCCGCCCAACACGACACGTTGAACACGGTCCACAACGGCCCCCAATCCATAAATTGGGTCCAAAGCCAGGCCACCGCCGAAACAAGAGCAGATCAGTTTCAGAACTAACACAGTCCACACATAAGCCGACAGGCAGGACAAGGCTTCACGAAGACAGCACTTCCAAAGCTCATCTTGAAAAGACACCACAAAACAGGATGAGAAAGATCAAGCTCGACTAGCAGTAGTTCACCCGGAAGGAAATCCTAGGCTTGCCCGAGCACTCTCTCAAACAAGGCATCCAAATGACCACCTCAACATAACCTTAACACCTCAGAGGCTGACCAAACCTCAAGCTGGGATGGCCAAAACAACATTAATCTCCTCAGAGAACATGCACGGCCATCACACCAATGATATCGCCACCAGCCACCTGAACAAGCCATGGAAAAATCTCGAACACCGCACCACAGATTCACACCTACTGGTGAACTCTGCCAAGCGCAACATAATCAAGACCAACACCAAGATAAAAAAGAATGCTCCATCAGATCCTGACAAGAGCAAAACCACCTCGCACAGTGCAAACACAGCGCGCATAAGCTCTCACATGAGAAGCAAGCGGTAAACAATCGCAAAACCTATGCTAGTTGCCGTCTGTACTGGACCTTATGGACTCTGAATACTGCAATATCTCGAATTCCCAGGTACTTTCACAAACACACGCTCAGTGTAACACCCGGGAATTTTAAAATAGAAATGTACGAATAAAAAAACAAATATATATTTAACTATTGAACTCAGATTCTAATTCTATTTGATTAACCATTTAAAACCATTTAATTAATAATTCAAAAACCAATAGATACTTTAGAAGATGCCAAATTATATTTTAGGACATGCCAATTTATATTTCAATCACTTAGGAAATTAATAATACATCTTATTACACTATTCTAAAGAAATAGGAAATAGGTTATATAGATAGGGTTTTAAAGGATAAACATCACAAGATGCCAAATCATATTTTCATAATTTAGAAAATTTCATATTCAAACTTTTACATTATATCATTGTTTTGTAGAAATAAGGGTATATAGATGAAGTGTTAAAGGATAAACATAATTTAAGACGTGAGAAATGGTATATAGACAATTTTGGTTAAATATAGGGTGAATACAAAAATCTCAGTTCAAAACAACGACCGTTGTTAAGTTGTTACTTGTGAAATAACGACATGTAAGATGTCGTTATTCGAGTAAAGTAAATACACAAGGTTTAAAAGGACATATCTATAATTTTGGTCCTTTGAGGGGGATGGGAAAATACTCCAAGTAAGAAACGACCACTACATGGTCGTTATTCATTGAATAACGACACATATTAAGTCGCTATTTCATATAACGTGAATAGTGACATGAATAGTGTCACTTTTTATTTAAAAAAATTTATGTAAAAATAGAGAAAAATGTAAGGATCTCATCCATGAAATTTCATAAACTAACTCCATCAATTTTTAAAGATAAAAAGCATTAAAGTTAAGTGGGAAGTTTAATATATAAAACTCAGGATTAAATCATGGCTGACCCCAAGTCGCCTATTAAAAGAAGATGGCAGAGCCTAAGGCGCCATTTTCCATCCGACAGTTTTTGTGAACATTTTATCAGGACAGCCTGTTTGAGTTGACATCCCACTCAGATCCTATTATTCTGGATCTTGTTTCCCCTCCTATCGACCCTAATGCTATAATATATCCCTATATTTCCCTTTCTATTCCGTTAGCTCTAAGGCTTACCGGGGAAACATTCTCAGAAGAGTTGCAGAGGTTGCAGAGGAAGGAAGAAGCTGTCTTTTCTTCTTCCTGTACCTAGTTATCATCCCAAGAGGTAGGTGATCTCGAGGTTTAACCAAACCATAGCTAATCTAGGTTATATTAACATGTAAAATTAGTGATTAGTCTCATCTCCATGCGATATTTAGTGGTTACACATCATGTTTTAGCAACTTTTCTCATTTTTTAGCTAAAATAGTAAGCTAAGCCAGGGTAATTAGCATGTATTAGCTTCTTATCTAGGGTGATTAACATGTATTAGCTTCATATCTAGGGTAATTAGCATGTATTAGCTTCATATCCAGGGTAATTAGCATGTTTTAGCTTCATATCCAGGGTAATTAGCATGTATTAGCTTCATATCTAGGGCGATTAGCATGTATTAGCTTCATATCCATGCGATATATCTTGTGTAACACAAGTTTTATCGCGTTTTTACATAACCTGTTAGTTAAGCTATTAACTAATCTGTTAGCATACCTAATTAACCTATTAGTTGATATACTAACCAATTAGCATACCTAATTAACATGTTAGTCCACCTAACATATACACTAGATTAGATATAGATAAAGTTCTGCCCTCATGGCGTCATTTGAATCACACAGAAACCCTGTCTCCATTTAGTTCCTGTAAAATGTAAACTAGTATGTTAAGTAATGTTAAAAATTTGATATTTGAGCAACTAAAGTATGAAACGAGTGCATGAATACAGATCTGTAATCCTCACAATTTTCTCTATCTGTCCATGTCATCAATTTTACATAAATTAGCTTAAATTGAGGGGCGCCCCTGACCCGGACGCTATTCAGGAATAGCGACTGTACAATAGGCGTTTTCTACCCAGGAAAAAAAAGGACCCTCTATGAAGGGCGCCCAACCCAAGGGCGCCTATTAAAAATTAGTGGCTGACCCAGGGGCGCCTTCTACTAAGACATGGCAACCCCTGGGGTGCCAATTTCTGAAAGATGGCAGCCTCTTGGGCGCCTCTTAACATGAGCCCGATAGACCTGGTTGATAGGCGCCGGACCCTTGGGCGCCTGTCTGTAAAACATGGCAGCCCCCAGGGCGCCATTTTCTAAGAGATGGCAGCCCCCTGGGCGCCAATTTCTCATAGATGGCAGCCCCCTGGGCGCCTATTAGACCTGACCCTGTAAACCCTGAAAAACGTGGCTGACCCTAGGGCGCCTATCACTTAAGACATGGCAGGGGTCTGGGTGCCAATTTCAAGAAGATGGCAGCCCCCTGGGCGCCAATTTCAAGAAGATGGCAGTGACCTGGGCGCCTATTAAATGGACCCCGAGTTTTGATTTTTTCGAGACCTTGAATCCCTGAATGATGCACCCTGGTTTCAGGACGCCATTCACTGATAAATGGCAGTCTGAGAGGCGCCATTTAACCCTTGACTGGGTTCTCTAAATCCTATATAGTTCACAGGAAGGGCATCCCGCTGTGAGGATGTCATTTCTGAACATGTCAGGTGGCCCATAAGGCACCTATCTTACCCGATTTTTCCGTGTATCAAATGTTACTGGTTTTCACTCCCAGTTCGTCCCTACACAACAATATGCCCTTGGATTCCATTCTATAAAATCCACCTTATATTTCCTACACGGTCAATCCTTGAAAATTCCATATTGGCTATAAATGAGAGTGGATGTCGAAAACATGACCAATACTATGCATATAGGGCCCGGTCTGGTCTTGGGAGGAGCACTCGAAGGTACTTCTGCCCATGGGAGTTTATTGACCACGGTGTTTGGCATTGCACCGGAGTACTTGCTTGCTAGACTTTAGGCATTCCACTCATTCACGTGATATTACTTGATTGATTGACTTGAGGTCCGCAGAAGGGTAAAAGTATTTGCTTGAATGAAATTGATAAATAGCTAATTCCAGTTATACATGCTTGAAATTACGTTGCTTACTATTGCTTGCTTGACATGAGTTCTTACCTTCTTGAAAATTGTTGTTAATTCCAGTTATTACTTGCTTGATATCTCTTGCTATTATTGTATTGAAGTTGGAATCTATATACTCTCACTTGTTATTCCTATACTGATCTTGTCGATTTTACAATCCTTGATATCTACTTGTCTACATGCATAGATTTACCTACATTAATTGAACTTGTAAATCACTTAAAGCATGTTAAATCTTGAGATGTAATTCCTACCGAGCGATTCGCTCATCTAGTTATTTTCTAACTTTTTCAGGTAGTTTGGATATCGGCCAGAACTCGGAAGGGACTGAGTCTGAGTGATGAGTGTAGAAATGGAATCATCAATTGTCATGTTAATTGTGTTGTCAATTATGTTATTGTAACTCCACTATTTTATGTTAATTGTAACCCTACGTATATCAGTTGTATTATCCAGTTATGTCATTTGTATTTCCCTTGATCAAAACTAATAAAGGAGTGAGGACTAGTAGTTAATTCAATGAATTTGACATTTTGGTTAGTTGTAATAATTGATAGCTCGAACTATTTATGTTACTTTCAAGTCTAAGCTTAGTAATTTGCTTAGTCATTTACGCACTCTTTAAATTGTCGAAGGAAGATCTTCACTAATTAGCTAGATTGCTTTGGTTCTATATAAAGAACTGTCGCGCTACGGGTAAGCTTCCGCACTCGGGACGTGACACTCAGACATCTTAGAAAAATTCTGAACAACTCTGAACTCTGCTTTGATACCACCTGTGACGACCTAGTCTCCGGATACCGGGTAAACCCGATACCACTTGGATTCTGAGGGGCCTCCCAAGAGTGGGAAAGCTCCGAAGGGATAGAAAGGAGTGTGTAACTACATTGAACTTCTAGATAAAACAGTAAGCAATTAAATTTCTATGATCAGGATTGCTAAAATAGCAGACATAAAATTACATTTTCTATTAAACAAATTAAACTATAGTAGCTAAAAAGCTACAACAGAGTCTAGTCCAACCAAAGTACAATACAACAGGAAAGAGAATGGAGAGGGAGAGAGTGATAAAGGTGAGAGAGGAGAGAGGAAGGGTTAAGAAAAAAGGAAAATGGAAAAGAAATTAGCATTTTTCTTAAAATTTAATTTTTGGCACAAAATTTTGTAAACTTAGAAAAATACGAAAAATAGTCTTCGCGATCCTTAGAATGAGCACAACGCACCTGTAGCATCCAAGAGTCTCAAAACTCAACGGTTCACTCTCCACATGATTCCACAAGTTATACAAGGGAAAAACCCGAGTGGATCGTAAAACATTATCAGGGACCCACGAAAGCGCTCCAAAAGCTCTCTGATTCCGATCCGAAGAATCCAGGGTATTACACTTCATCTCAAGGAGGCCGTGGGTAAGCATTGAAGTAGTTTTTGCAGTTCCATCCACCTCAATTCGAGAGACAGCCAGTCCCGGATGCAGCAAGAGCTTGGGTTGATGCTATGGAAAGGGTGTTCCACTCCATGGAGTATGCGGAAGATGAGAAGGTATTGCTGGCTAGCTGTCAATTGCAGGGCCCAGCTTTGTCATGGTGGACTACAGAATGGGAGTCGGCGTTTCATTCTCGCCCTCTACGGCAGATCTCATGGCATGAATTTCTTGACGCATTTGAACGTGTTTTCAGCCCTGAGCATGTCAAATCTAAGAACGTCATGCAATGTTCTCTGCATCCGACGGAATTCTCTAGAGTCTCCTTATGCACTACTGCTAAGGAGATGTGGAAAAGACTAGAGGTAATTTATGAAGGTACCTCCGAGGTAAGGGAGACCAAAGCAAATATGCTAATCTCTGAATATGAAATGTTTAAAATGAAAACTGAGGAATCAATTTCAGAGATGTATGCCAGACTGACTCAATTGACCAATAGTTTAAAAAGCCTGGGAAAGAGTTATTCTGAACAGGAACTGGTAAGAAAAATCTTAAGGTCTCTGACACAAGTATGGCATACAAAAGTAATAGTTTTTGAAGACTCGCGCCATCTGTCGACCATGACAGTTGATGAACTCATATGGTGTCTAATGACATATGAGTTAAATCTCAAAAGGAAGGAAGAAGAAGTCAAGAAGAAGAAACCAGTGGCATTGAAGGCAAGCCCTCATGATCAAGGATCATCAAATGACAGTGAGTCCTCTAGCACAAAAGAAGAGACTGGTGAGTTTGCCATGCTTACTAGAAAATTCAGAAAGTTCCTTAGAAGAGAAGGTAAGGGCCTGAATAAAAGAAGGCCATAGGTAAGTAGAACTTCCAAGTTTAAATCAAATCCTGTTAAAAAGTCTGACAAAATTGTGTGTTATAATTGCAGGAAGCCTCGACATGTCAAGTCTGAATGTCCAGAAGCAATTAAGAAAACAAACTCCATTTGGAAGGGAAAAAGACCCAAGGCCATGATTAGCACTTGGAGTGATGAAGAAGAAGAGGAAGAGGAAGCAACATCTGCTGAAGAAAGTGATGGGAAGATCTGTCTCATGGCAGAAGGAAGCCATGAGGGTGATGAGGTAACCTCTCCATTTCCCACCACCATCGTAATCATTAGAACTTGAGATAAACCTTGTTCTTTGATTTTAGATGAGGTTAATCAGTGTCGTTTGATGACTAGGAGAGCTTCAGATCAGTGTTGGTAGAGTTAGGAATCCCATACACGGCTAAATCCTTCAAACGAACTTGAGTTTCTTCAAGTTTCACTACCACGAGCTATTTTTTACTGCTAAAGAGTTATTTGTCACTACTAACGTCTATTTGTTACTGATAACGAGCTATTTGTCACCCTTATCGCTCGCTAGCCGTCGCCTTTGTTTCACTTCTTTACATATCGTGACTGGCGTTGACTCCATGCACCCGTTACATCGAATCTCCTTCAATGTATTTGAAGCGTTAACATCAGTTATCCATTTGTCACCCTTATGAAGACATTTGTCAGCCTTAACGCATATTTGTCACCACTGATGACCTATTTGTCACCACTACGCGGTGTTAGCCGTCGCGCTTGGCTTTGTCTTATTTGTCATGTTGGTTGAAGTAAAAATAACTTCAAAACATGTTCTTCTTATGTATGATGCATTGCATTGACCTGGAACAAGATTCTGCTGGGCTTGAGCTATTGTGGGCATTGACTTTGCCTTCTAAGGGCGTTAACTCTCCATTTTCCTTTTGGCTTGACTCCCAAATAGACTTGAATCAATATTAATAGCCTTGAACGAGTGTTGCTGTTTCCACTTGACTACGTCGACTCCATCAACACATGGCGTCGACTCATCTTCTATGCTTCACACGGTTTCAGCCTTTAAAAAATTATTTGTCTTCCTTAAGAAGTTATTTGTCTGCCTTAGCCAGCTATTTGTCTGCCTTAGCCGGAGCGGGGCAACCTTGATAACTTCAACTCCATTTCCATATGAAGTCTACTCCATAACCTTCATGAGCCTGAATCAAAGCTTCTAATAGGCTTAAGTACTCATTTAGCTCCTGAACGACATAGACTGTTAGATGAATTATACAAATTTAATTCCAATAAAAAGAGACTTAATCACAATGATTTATAGTTAGTCAACATCAAAACAAGGGACATAACAAGAAGATGTACCAATTTATGGAACTGGCTCAAGGAGATATGTCTGTGATGCAGTATCGCTCCAGGTTCATTGAGTTGGGCCGTTATGTGCCCCACATTATGGCGGATGAGAGGATGAAGACTCGACAGCTCATTATAGGCTTGAGGGTTGAGCTCAGGCACGTGGTGGTGGCTACCCGTATGGCTGATATGGAGGCAGCCTATCAAGTAGCTGTAGATTTGGAGGAAGAATTGGCGAGGACTCAAGATCAGGCCAAGATGGGGCAGGTGCAGACAAGCCGAGGTCAGCAAAGTTCTGTCCAACAGCAGGGCACATTTCAGCAGGGCTCGGGCAGGTCAGGGCCATCTCCTTCAGTGGCCTCTACTGGGGGATCCACATCCTTCGGCTCGAAGATTAAGATGATGTTTCGGAAGGTAGGATTTGGCAGGAGATGTTGAGTCTTGTTGAATCTTTACATGTTTTGATGATGACAACACTATAAGTCTTAGTGGTGTTCAAAAATATCTCTGTGAAATAAAAAATAACAAAAATATTTTTTCTGTGAAAGTGAACCAATAATATTTTTCTGAGAAGAATAAACCTTCATTTCACTTTAGGTATTTTCAGGGACTGTCTTCGTGTTGGTTGGTACTTCGTCATGTTCGTGTATAACACCTCGTGTCGCACTGTTTGCCTTCGTGTCGTTTTCGTTTTAGTACTATTTGTGTTTTTAACACGCCGTGTCGTCCTCTCGTACCTCGTGTTGTTTTAAGAGGTGTTCTGTTTGACCTCGTGTCGTTAGCACTTAGTTGCTCATCTCGAGTCAGTCCTCTATGTTTTGCTCTTGTGTCTTCGTGTCAATTATTGTAGTTCCTCGAGTTGTTCTTCTGCTTCCACTGTTTCATCACGTGTTGTTGAAGACGTGTCTATCTCATGTCTTCGTGTCGTGTTTCCTAGACCTCGTGTCTTTGTCGCTTTGTGACTTCACCTCGTGTCGGTTTCAGTTTTCATCTTCGTGTTGTTTTTCTCTTTAGACTTCGTGTCCTTCTTGCCTTGACCACATTCCGTGTCAATTCCTGTGTTTCATCTTCGTGTTGTTTTCAACTATTGTCGGTTTCTGTTTCGTCTTCGTGTTGTTTCAACTCGTGTCGGTTTCTATTTCGTCTTCGTGTTGTTTTCAATTCGTGTCGGTTTCTGTTATTTGTCTTCGTGTCGTGGTCAGCCCGTGTCACCTCGTCTTCGAGTCGTTCTATCGAGTTATTTTGTACTCGAGTCATTTTTCTTATGTTTTTCAAGTGTTGTTTCACTACGTGTCTTCGTGTTACCTTCTTATCTTCGTGTTACCTTCTTATTCGTATCTTCGTGTTACCTTTGTATTCGTGTCTTCGTGTTTCTTTTGAAATTGTATCTCCGTGTTGCTTCCTTCTATTTTCGTACTGGTCTCTTCTGATCGCGTGTCTTTCAATTGCTTCACTCTGTGTTATCTTCTTCTCACCTCATGCTATCTTCATCTGACTTCGTGTCGTCTTCGTTGTTGTGTTAGCTGTGTTCTCGTGTACTTCGTGTCGTTCTCGTGTTATCTCGTGCTAAACTCATCTAACGTACCTCGTGTCTGTCACAGTATAGTGCACCTCGTTTTGTTATCATATATCTCGTGCAGTTCTTTGTTCTTATGGCCAACCAACTTATCTCAGCTACATATAGCGAACCCTGAGCATTAATGTAATTAATCTGCTTGCAGGGATACGAGGAAGATTACTCCTCAGTGTCAGAGCAGCACATGATCCAATGCTAGAGGAACCAACCTGATAAGGACACGTGGCAAGAAGGTTCTGGATCAAGCGTGGGAGGCACACGCATTCTGAACCGGATCTGCTGCTGCTGCTGATATAAATAGAAACCTTCATCTTCAGATGGAGGATAGATAAAAAGAGAAAAAGAAGAGAAGAAAAAGAGGGAGAGATAGTGCTCGTGTGAAGAGAGAAGAAAGAGTGAAGAAGAAGAAGTGCAGCAGAGAGTGAAAGAGGAAGAGAGCAGAGGAGAAAGAAAGAGAGATAGAAAGAGAGAAAGAGAGAGTTCGTGGAGAAGAAGGACGAAGCTACTGAAGATCTGTCTACTGGACCGTGGATCAAATCCAGGCCAGTCAGCTCCGTTGAGAGCCACATCTATGTTTTCATCTTTTACAGCTTTCTGATTGCTGTGTCATTTTCGTTTATTGTTTTTCCTTTATTTTTCTGATTATCTTTGGTCTTCCGATTGCCCTGCTGGGGATCGGGTTCCTCCTATTGGTTTAGGAGAAGGGAGATCTGATCTCCGGGTTGCAAGTGACAGGTTATCACTTGTGGGTTTCCCTCTAGTTAGAGGAAGGGAGGCTAGTCCTCCGGTTCTGGGCTTGTGGTTGCAGGTCAAGGTGTCCCTCCTGGTCTGGAGGAAGAGAGGTCTTCGACCTCTAGTTTTCAAGTGGTTGGGAGTCACTTTGGTGTCCCTCCGGTTGGGAGGAAGAGGGAAGTCTGTTTCCCTGGTCAAGCTGTGTGGCAGCAACTGTTTGCAGACTGAGTCTGCTTGGTTCTAGCATTTGCTAGTGAAGCCTCACTCCGGTTGGGAGTGAGGGGTGGATGTAGGTCTGTGGACCGAACCACCTAAATATCTTGTGCAGTGGCTTGCTTGATTGTTTGATTGCTTCCGCTAGATGCTTGGATAGGCACGCCCATAAGTTTGTATTTGAGTTGAAACGAATTAGTTCTATCCTGTGCCCTTATCTAGCATCCTTATTTTAATTTGGCCATTTTCTGTAGAAGGATACATTCACCCCCCTCTGTATCCGGGCCAAGCACCCTAACAGTTGGTATCAGAGAGGGTGTCTGCATGTAAGGTCCAGCGACCTGCAGATTCGATCTTGCGATCTTAGGTGCTTATTTGCCTTTAGTGCATCAATATTCCTGTTGCATTGAATTTATCTGCTTTTTGGTTCAATGGCTTGTCCACCCGTCTTCAGTGGTTTTGATTTCAACCAGTGTCACAGTGCTTTACGTGATTGTGTTAAATCCGTTGATCCAGACCTGTGGAAAGTGATTTCACATGGTCCTCATAAATTACCAAAGAAAAGGTCCAAATGGACTGACAGTCACGAATCAATGTATGAGGAGAATCAGACAGCTATAAATCTGATGAAAGCAACCACTGACAAAGCTTTTCACTCATGTTTCCTTGATTGCAGATCTGCAAGGGATATGTTGGAAATGATGAAGAGAGCCGGGAAAGGAAATCAAACAAGCTGCATGATGGCCAACAGAAGCGATCAAGGCAGCAATCAAACTGAAGAAGATGATGATGATGAGGTAAATCTCTTCGAGAATTTCTCTCTAGAAGATTGGGAGAATGCTTATGCTGAACTAATTGAATCTCATGAACTGTTAAGAAAACAGTATAAAAAATTGAAGAAGGGTACTGGTTTAGATAGTTCAAGCTTTCCTTGTAGAAATTGTGCTGAACTGAAAAATGCTCTTGATGCTAGTATGTCTGATAATCTGATGCTGAAAGAATTTGAACGCGTTAAATCTGACTTAAACAAGCTGAAAAATGAGAATGACTCTCTCAGAAAGCTCTCTAAAGAAAATGAAGAACAATTAGAGAAACTTAAACGAGAGAATGATTTGCTGATTGAAAAGTTTAATGCCATAAAATCTGTAAACATAGAACTACAGAAAGATTTTGAAAAACAACAAAAGGAATTGAGGGAGTTTGAAGCTAGGAGAGAAAGCATGGTTGACTCAGAAGATCAGCTTCTAATAAATGAGTTAATTCAAAATGACAAGCTTAAAGAAGAAGTTGAAAAATTAAAATTGTTAAACAGTGCCATGTCTGAAAGACTTCTCACATTGGAGAAAGGAAAAGTCATCTGTACAAACGAAACTGATGAAGTAGATGAGCTGAGAAAGGAAATTGAAGAATACAAAACAGCTAATAAGGTTTTGAATGAAACTGTCAATTGTAGTGAACAAGAGATCGCTAGTTATGAAATACACATTGCATCTCTTGATAATGAAATTCACGATCTGAAAAGCTCCTTGTCAAAGTTTGTGAGTGGTCAAGAAAATCTGGACATGTTGTTAGGAATAAAGGTAAATACTCAAAAGGAAGGGTTGGGCTACAACAATGTCAATAAAAAGGTTTTTGAAAACAAGCTGACGCCATCCTTTGTCAAAGCTTCTGATATAGCCACAACCTCAGAAAGTAAACAACCAAATGTTCAGAAGAATCAGAAACAAACTGAAAAGTTGAAAAAGGGTGATGGATCCAAGCTAAGAACTGTTTTCATTAAATCTTCTGAACAGGAAAAGCCTTCCACTTCATCTCCTATTCAGTACAAGGCTAAGAAAATAGGAAAACATGATAAAAATCAGAAAAGGACTGAAAATCAGAAAATAAATGAAAAAGGTCCATCAGCATTTGCTGATCACAGTCCTCACACACACTCACATGCATCTAAAAGGAAGAATATCTGTCACTACTGTCATAAAGTTGGGCATCTGATGCATGAGTGTAAGTTGATGGAGAAGGATGATAAGAATGCTAGGAGATCTTATGATAAAAATCCATCACCTCAGAAAAGAAATGTCACATGCTCTAATTGTGGCAAATTAGGTCACTCTATTGCTCATTGCTGGTTTGCTAGTGGTAAGAAAACCTTTTATTCATATCATGCTAAATTCCCTACAAACCAACATGTTTTTAATAAAAATAAATCTGTTTCGATGAACCAGCATATCATCTATTTTAACTGCAACAAAATGGGTCACAGGGCCTCTGAATGCTGGTCAGGTTCCTTTAGAAGAAATTCTTTCATTTGCTCTCACTGTAGAAAGCATGGCCATACAGTCAAGGACTGTTGGCATATTCAGGGTAGAAATGTGAATCTCAAACATGCTAAATTCCCTGTAAGACAATTTGCAAAACCTTCATGTCATCATTGTGGGAAGCCAGGTCACAGGGCTGCAACCTGTTGGCTGGCAGGATATCAAAACCAAACCAGTTTTGGTAAACAGAATTTTTACCATGTTAATAGAAAATCTCATGTGTATGCACATAGAATTCATGCTAATAAGAATATGCATAAATCAGATCTGAAAACTACTCCTGGAAATGTGCTGAGAAAACCTGCTAGAAATAATAATGTCATGTCAGGACCCAAGACTTCTTGGGTACCTGTTTGTGCAAAATAAACTTTGTCTTGCAGGTGTGCCTTGGGACTGGAATAAAAGGGGTAATGATCCAAGGCACTCAAGAATGAAAACCCCATTCTCACACTGTTCAGGTAATCTCTCTGCATGTCCCATTTTGAAACTTATTGCATATCTGGTTTGATGTATTCTTACATATCCTGCTCTTAGTTTCATCTAGTGCATGCATATTGAATATGTTCTTGCATATTCATTCATCATCTGCAAGTTGCATTATTTTCTGAACATGCACTCTGAAATTTCTGAAAATCTGAACTGAATGTGAATGCTGTTTGAAAACGGTATGTTGCATAATTCATTGAAAATCTGAATTGCTTATAGGCCTGTATGTGCATAACTCACAAACATACATGTTTAATTTTCATGGCAAACACTGCATTCAATAAATAATTAATACTTCCAAGAGTCGTGTGTGAGATGTCCTTGAGTGGGCTGAAAAGGAGCTTGACAGGCCATTTGGTTTCTGAAGAATTTTGTCAGCCGATGCAGTTAATGTGGTGTAAAGATTTGTCATCTCATGAGGTTGCAATTTGTTGCCCAAGAGCTTCTCTGGATGTAAGACAGAGCTTCTTCAAGAATACTATATTTGGATGTGTCCTTGGTGCTTAATGTCTTGAGTGATCTCTCACTTGTTGGCTTGCTGATAGGAATGCTGCTCATCTCATCTCATCTCTCCCCATTCGGTCAGCCACCTTCTTATATCTCTCCTATCACTTTTGGTTCAGAAATTCTCTCAAAGAAATTGTTTTTACAGTCTTCTTGCTCTTATCAGATGTGATCTGTATACCTTAAACCACCCAATATCTAATGTAACAACTCATACCTGTTAATAAAGAACTTCAATGAATGGGGGTTATATTTGGTCCTTGATCCTTCTAAGTTATCATCTCAAGTGTTGGTCAACATATTATAAAACTTCCTGTTAAATGAGAAAAACTTGTTGAGGATCTCGACTTAACTGAAACTTATGTGTAGAGAGCTCTGAGATAAAAAATTATGTTAAGTAAGATATCTGTCTTGTGTCTAAAATCATGAGAAGTGCCACCAGGGAATACGCCATTCTTTGTGGCAGAGCAATGGCTTTTGTGGAGAAATAGACACTCTAGATCTGAGAAGTCCAGAGTTTCTGTCATGATACAACTAGCTATCTCTGTATAGAAATGTTAAAATAAAAAAAAGGGGAAAAGTCAACAAAGAAAAATTTCATCGGCTTTGATTGGCATAAAGGTAGTCCGTCCTGAGTAACCAGGGTTTCTGGTGTCTGATAAACATGTCTCCTTGTGTAAAAAGGGACTATTCTACCTTGTGCTCAACAAAATTGGTTGACCCTGTATGCCTTCTCTTGTTCATTAAATGAAGAAATGAAATCTGCTTAACATCGATATGTTATTTCGTTGCTTGACAAACATAAGGAGTAATTTAATCATGACTCTCTCTAGGTTAAGCAACTTTAACAGCTAATTTTGTGATCATGTTGATTTAACATCTTGAGGTAACTGACCATGGAATTTGGAAGAATATAACTAGTCCATATATTGAAGGGCAAACTTTAACAGGCAGTAGCTGCGCTACATCATGACTGAGGGTAGTTTGGGTATTTCCAGAAAAAGTTTGATAAGAGTAAAAAGCAACCCGACAAAACCCTTCTTGTTTCACACGCCTTCATCCACAAACCCTCATTTCCCCTTGCCGCTTCCTATTCATCTTCGTGCCGCTCCACCTTGAGCGTTCCTTCAAACACATCTCCATCCTTTCCCGCTCACTTCCTTTCCCCACAGAGATCTCTTCCTCTCTTGGGTCTAGCTTCACTTCCAGTAGCAACCAGCAAGAGAGAGCTGATACTCTGGAAGTTACGGCAGATGGATCAGCAAATGTCAGCAGCTCATGGTGAAAGGAAGAGGAAGGGAAAAGAAATAGTTGAAGAGCCTTCATCTAAGCAACAGAGATGTCTTGAGCCAGAACCTGCTGCGGAAGTGTCTTCAGAACAAGGTACCAGGATTTCTCAGTCTACCGTGTTCTTAGAAAGTGGGAAAATCATTCTTCCTAGAATAATAGATTTCGGAGATGAAACCATGGTCTCGAAGTTTTCAGAACTGTTGAAAATCTTTGAGTTTCAGGAGTGGAGAAATTTCTTAGAAAATCACCGTGTCTATTACCCTAGGCCGGTAATGGAATTTTACAATAATTTATCCTTGAGCCGAGACAAGTCTGCCTTGTTATCATCTGTTAAAGGGGTCGAGATAACTGTTACATGTGACTCCCTCCACAAAGCCCTCGGTGTTCCAGATAAAGGGGAGGTAGAGAGAAGCTTTCGATACAGTCTCCATGAAGCTTTCTCAGTCATTACTGGTAAACCCAGTAATATTCATGATAAGGGGCAGTTGAAGCTAAAAGCTTATTAGACATCGTCATTTCCTCCTCTTCACAAGCTCCTTCAGAACGTCATTGCTTCCATTATCACCCCACAGACTGGAGCTAGAGGAAGAATTACAGACACACAGAGATTTCTACTGTTCTGTCTGATAAAGAATGTAAAGATATGTTTGCCAGAGATCATTTTTACTGTCATGAAGGGATGTATTGGATCCAAGAGACACCTTCCCTATGCCGCCCATCTGACAGACATCTTCAAGTATTCAGAGATTTGTTTGGATGGAGAGGCCGTATCTGAGGTTAAGGCCCGAAACATATTCAATATGAATTTTGTTTCAGTGTTTTTGGGCTTGGAGGGCTCTTCCATAGTGGGGCAAGTTAAGGCCCAGAAAGTTAAGGAATCACAAACTCAGGGGGAGCATCTGGAACAATCTCAAGACTTAACCCAAACTAGTGTGCAATTAGTTTCTGAGATTGCTCAACAGGAAACACCAGCTGAACAACCAGAGTCTATTTTGCCAGCTGCACCCACTGAAGTATCTTTTTCCTTTCAGAGGCTGGTTGAAGTTGCATCTGAAGAAATCAGGTTGTCTGAAGAAAGTATTCAGGCTGATCTGGATGCAAACATTGATGGTCTGTTTGATTCCTTTGGGAAGATATCTGAAGAGGAGATGGTGCCCATGGAGCAGCCTGATCAAGAGCAAGTAAGTTATGATCAAGAACTTACTGACTTTGTTAATGTCATTCTAAGAGAATGTCATTCCATCAACACATGGCGTCGACTCATCTTCTATGCTTCACACGGTTTCAGCCTTTAAAAAATTATTTGTCTTCCTTAAGAAGTTATTTGTCTGCCTTAGCCAGCTATTTGTCTGCCTTAGCCGGAGCGGGGCAACCTTGATAACTTCAACTCCATTTCCATATGAAGTCTACTCCATAACCTTCATGAGCCTGAATCAAAGCTTCTGATAGGCTTAAGTACTCATTTAGCTCCTGAACGACATAGACTGTTAGATGAATTATACAAATTTAATTCCAATAAAAAGAGACTTAATCACAATGATTTATAGTTAGTCAACATCAAAACAAGGGACATAACAAGAAGATGTACCAATTTATGGAACTGGCTCAAGGAGATATGTCTGTGATGCAGTATCGCTCCAGGTTCATTGAGTTGGGCCGTTATGTGCCCCACATTATGGCGGATGAGAGGATGAAGACTCGACAGCTCATTATAGGCTTGAGGGTTGAGCTCAGGCACGTGGTGGTGGCTACCCGTATGGCTGATATGGAGGCAGCCTATCAAGTAGCTGTAGATTTGGAGGAAGAATTGGCGAGGACTCAAGATCAGGCCAAGATGGGGCAGGTGCAGACAAGCCGAGGTCAGCAAAGTTCTGTCCAACAGCAGGGCACATTTCAGCAGGGCTCGGGCAGGTCAGGGCCATCTCCTTCAGTGGCCTCTACTGGGGGATCCACATCCTTCGGCTCGAAGATTAAGATGATGTTTCGGAAGGTAGGATTTGGCAGGAGATGTTGAGTCTTGTTGAATCTTTACATGTTTTGATGATGACAACACTATAAGTCTTAGTGGTGTTCAAAAATATCTCTGTGAAATAAAAAATAACAAAAATATTTTTTCTGTGAAAGTGAACCAATAATATTTTTCTGAGAAGAATAAACCTTCATTTCACTTTAGGTATTTTCAGGGACTGTCTTCGTGTTGGTTGGTACTTCGTCATGTTCGTGTATAACACCTCGTGTCGCACTGTTTGCCTTCGTGTCGTTTTCGTTTTAGTACTGTTTGTGTTTTTAACACGCCGTGTCGTCCTCTCGTACCTCGTGTTGTTTTAAGAGGTGTTCTGTTTGACCTCGTGTCGTTAGCACTTAGTTGCTCATCTCGAGTCAGTCCTCTATGTTTTGCTCTTGTGTCTTCGTGTCAATTACTATAGTTCCTCGAGTTGTTCTTCTGCTTCCACTGTTTCATCACGTGTTGTTGAAGACGTGTCTATCTCATGTCTTCGTGTCGTGTTTCCTAGACCTCGTGTCTTTGTCGCTTTGTGACTTCACCTCGTGTCGGTTTCAGTTTTCGTCTTCGTGTTGTTTTTCTCTTTAGACTTCGTGTCCTTCTTGCCTTGACCACATTCCGTGTCAATTCCTGTGTTTCATCTTCGTGTTGTTTTCAACTATTGTCGGTTTCTGTTTCGTCTTCGTGTTGTTTTCAACTCGTGTCGGTTTCTATTTCATCTTCGTGTTGTTTTCAATTCGTGTCGGTTTCTGTTATTTGTCTTCGTGTCGTGGTCAGCCCGTGTCACCTCGTCTTCGAGTCGTTCTATCGAGTTATTTTGTACTCGAGTCATTTTTCTTATGTTTTTCAAGTGTTGTTTCACTACGTGTCTTCGTGTTACCTTCTTATCTTCGTGTTACCTTCTTATTCGTATCTTCGTGTTACCTTTGTATTCGTGTCTTCGTGTTTCTTTTGAAATTGTATCTCCGTGTTGCTTCCTTCTATTTTCGTACTGGTCTCTTCTGATCGCGTGTCTTTCAATTGCTTCACTCTGTGTTATCTTCTTCTCACCTCATGCTGTCTTCATCTGACTTCGTGTCGTCTTCATTGTTGTGTTAGCTGTGTTCTCATGTACTTCGTGTCGTTCTCGTGTTATCTCGTGCTAAACTCATCTAACGTACCTCGTGTCTGTCACAGTATAGTGCACCTCGTTTTGTTATCATATATCTCATGCAGTTCTTTGTTCTTATGGCCAACCAACTTATCTCAGCTACATATAGCGAACCCTGAGCATTAATGTAATTAATCTACTTGCAGGGATACGTGGAAGATTACTCCTCAGTGTCGGAGCAGCACGTGATCCAATGCTAGAGGAACCAACCCGATAAGGACACGTGGCAAGAAGGTTCTGGATCAAGCGTGGGAGGCACACGCATTCTGAACCGGATCTGCTACTGCTGCTGATATAAATAGAAACCTTCGTCTTCAGATGGAGGATAGATAAAAAGAGCAAAAGAAGAGAAGAAAAAGAGGGAGAGATAGTGCTCGTGTGAAGAGAGAAGAAAGAGTGAAGAAGAAGAAGTGCAGTAGAGAGTGAAAGAGGAAGAGAGCAGAGGAGAAAGAAAGAGAGATAGAAAGAGAGAGAGAGAGTTCGTGGAGAAGAAGGATGAAGCTACTGAAGATCTATCTACTGGACCGTGGATCAAATCCAGGCCAGTCAGCTCCGTTGAGAGCCACATCTATGTTTTCATCTTTTACAGCTTTCTGATTGCTGTGTCATTTTCGTTTATTATTTTTCCTTTGTTTTTCTGATTATCTTTGGTCTTCCGATTGCCCTGCTGGGGATCGGGTTCCTCCTGTTGGTTCAGGAGAAGGGAGATCTGATCTCCGGGTTGCAAGTGACAGGTTGTCACTTGTGGGTTTCCCTCTAGTTAGAGGAAGGGAGACTAGTCCTCCGGTTCTGGGCTTGTGGTTGGAGGTCCAGGTGTCCCTCCTGGTCTGGAGGAAGAGAGGTCTTCGACCTCTAGTTTTCAAGTGGCTGGGAGTCACTTTGGTGTTCCTCCGGTTGGGAGGAAGAGGGAAGTCTGTTTCCCTGGTCAAGCTGTGTGGCAGCAATTGTTTGCAGACTGAGTCTGCTTGGTTCTAGCATTTGCTAGTGAAGCCTCACTCCGGTTGGGAGTGAGGGGTGGATGTAGGTCTGTGGACCGAACCACCTAAATATCTTGTGCAGTGGCTTGCTTGATTGTTTGATTGCTTCCGCTAGATGCTTGGATAGGCACGCCCATAAGTTTGTATTTGAGTTGAAACGAATTAGTTCTATCCTGTGCCCTTATCTAGCATCCTTATTTTAATTTGGCCATTTTCTGTAGAAGGATACATTCACCCCCCTCTGTATCCGGGCCAAGCACCCTAACAGGAGACGTCGTGATCGGCAAGACCAGAGGTAGGGTTCAGTGGGCAGTCTGCAGCAGCCAATACCATTTCAGTGCCAGAGTTCTGTGAGTGGACAGTGGGGATCGTGTCCATGGTGTGGTGGCTCTCACGCCGGCAGAGCATGTCAGATGCCTGTGACGTGCTTCCGATGTGATCAGGTGGGGCACATGGCTCGTGATTGTCCTCAGAGGTCACAACAAGCCCATCAATTTCAACAGTAGTTTCAACCTCAGCAGTTTCATCCCCAGCAACAGCTACAACAGCAGATGCAGATTCCACCCTTGCCGCGGTCAGGTAGTGTAGGGAGACAAAGATCTTGAGGGCGCGTGATGCATATGACACGTGCAGAGGCAGAGGCATCCCAGTTGGTGGAAGGTACGGTTATGATTCTTGGTTGTGCAGCCCGAGTTCTATTTGATTCTGGAGCTTCTCATTGTTTCATATCTGAGGATTTTGTCACTTGTGCTGAGGAGTCTACTCTGGAGATGTCTTGTGATCTGGTGGTGGAGTTGCCGACGGGTGATTTTTGTTGTGCCCCTTGTGTTTTGATGATAGTGTGTTGTTTTTTTGATGATAGCAACTCAATGAGTCACCACATAAGAATGATGATGATCTATGCTAACTGCTATGGGGAGTGTTATGGGGAGTGTGTTAGGTTCAGGCCCCTTGTGCATTGTTGATGAAATGATGTTTTAAGTGCATTGTTATGATTAAATGTCCATGCACAGGTTAAGTCAGTATAGAGTTTTGCCTAGACTACATGCTTGGTGCATACTTTCATCCTGAACAAGCTAAGTCCATGCATATGTTTGCTGCATGAACCTTGAGTTCATATAAGGTTGCTCACATGTCGTTAAGCTCGTACATGCATACATAAAGTTGATGCAAGCTCTATTGCAGCACGTAACCGAGCCAGTGCAGGATTAACTGTCTAGGCCTGTGCATATCATATTTGTTGTTCATGGTGGCTTTAAGTCAGTGCATATTCTTCCCTTCACTCATGCCAAGTCGGTGCATGTCTGAGTCTCACTCAGCGTCTTGATTGTGTCTAAGGCATACATATTCGGTGCATGTTTTCTTGCATGAGCGATGTCAGTGCATCTTTTTGATTCCATGCATACACAATGTCACCAAGTCCGTGCAACTCCTGTTGCAGCATGAACTCAAATCGATGCAACTTTTGTTACTGCACGCGACTAAGTCCGTGCATATGTGCATCTTACACAACAAAGTCTGTACATTCTTCGGTGGCATGTCTGTGCATCTTTTGTACCATGCACTCAAAGTTTGTACATTCTTCAGTGGCATATCTGTGCATCGCTTGTACATTGCACGCAAAGTCTGTACATTCTTTGGTGGCATGTCTGTGCAACTTTTGTACCATACATAAGTAAAGTTCGTGCATTTGAATATTAAGTCTACACATGGTTGCCTTGAAGACTTAGCAAGTCTATACATTCTCGAACCAACTCTGTGCATCTTTCTACTATCCTCCTATTGATTTTAACTGATATTAAGTATGACCTTTGCATGATATTTGCTCAAGGAGTTTAAGAAGGGCACGTGATCCAAGAATGGAGGATGTGCCAGGATCGTGACACGTGTAAAGCAGTGAGCTGAAATGCTGCCACGTGGTCAAGGCGCTAGGGCGGGAATTCGTGGAGGACACACGCCCACCTATCTGCTACTGCTATAAAAAGAAGACTTCTCCATCTGGAGAAGATGATCGTGTAGTGTAAGGATCGAAAAATACCTTAGAAGAGCAAAAGCAGAAAGAGCATGCACGATCCAGAGAGAAGAGAAAGAGGAGAGAGAGAGTAGCAGAGAAGAAAAGAAACGAAGAAGAAGAAGAAAGATAGAGAGAGAGATAGAGAGTTAGAGGAGAAGAAGAGAAGCTTCATCAGAAGATCTATCCCTACTGGAATCTGGATCATATTCAATCCAGTCAGCTTCATGGGAGCCACATCTGTGTTGATGTCATTTATAGCTTTCAGTTGCTGTGTTTTCTTGTCTCTTGTTTTTCTTTTGAACCTTTATTCAAGCTGTTAGTCAGCGGAGCAAGCTGTGTTGCTCAGCGGTTGCAGAGGAGGATTCCTCTGGTCGGCTAAGCTGTATTGCCCAGCGGGTCAAGCTGTTAGGCAGCGGATGGCTAAGCTGTACTGCCCAGCGGAAGCAAGCTGTGATGCTCAGCAGTTGTAGGCAAGCTGTGAGGCTCAGCAGTTTAAGCTCTGTATCAGCGGAATCCACACTCTGGTTTGAGTGTGGGGTGGACGTAGGTCTGGAGGACCGAACCACCTAAAAAATCTTCTTTGCAGTGGTTTGTTTGTATATTGTGTTTCGCTAGATGCATGCTTAGGCTCGATGTGTTCTTTCATCTAGTGAGTAGTTTATTCGCACACAACATATTTGATTGAATATGGGTCTGCACACCAGCGCATACATAGTAGATCAAAAGTTCAGTCTATCTGATCTTTCCATTTCATTCGAAGAGAGCACCTGTGTCATACAAGGCACCTATTTGTGTTAATTCCGCATCATTGTTCGGTTACAAGTTTTAATCGGATAAACTTTTAAATAGGGGATTCATTCAACCCCCCTTCTGAATCTAAGCCTTGCACCTATCAATTTTATGATCACTCCTTATTGTCTAGAGACGGTGCCTGTATGGATTGGAGGGAAAAATATGCCGGCCCGACTCTTGCATTGCAGTTGAGAGACTGAAGTGATTCTGAGTATGGATTGGCTTGAGGCCCATGGTGCCGTGGTGTATCATGGTTCGAAGAGGGTAATTTTTCAACAGCCCCAGAGACCCTCCTTTTATTTCCAAGGTATTCAGTCTTCTTCACCCCGCTTCCTCATTTCAGCTATTAGGGCCCGTAGGCTACTTGATGCTAGATGTTAGGGATTCCTTGCTTCAGTAGTGGTAGTTGACCAACAATAGCATGGGGTGGAGGACATTCTTATTGTGTGTGAATTTCATGATGTCTTTCCTGAGGAATTACTGGGACTACCTCTACAGAGGGAGATTGATTTCACTATTGAGATTGTGCCTGGCATGATGCCTTTATCCAAGGCTCCTTATCGCATGGCACCAGCGGAATTGAGGGAGGTGAGAGCTGAGTTGCAGGAATTGCTCGATAAGGGCTATATTCAACCTAACTTTTCCCCATGGGGTGTGCCTGTATTATTTGTAAAGAAGAAAGATGGTAGTTTAAAATTATGCATTGATTATAGGCAGCTGAACTAGGTGACCGTTAAGAACAAGTATCTGTTGCCTCGTACAGATGATTTGTTTGACCAGCTTTAGTCGACCCGAGTATTTTTGAGAATTGATTTACGGTCAAGGTATTATCAGCTACGGATTAGAGAGTCAGATGTAGAGAAGACTGCCTTCAACACCAGATATGGGCATTATGTATTTTTGGTGTTTCCGTTTGGGCTCACGAATGCTCCTGCAGCGTTCATGGATTTGATGCATAGGGTGTTCCATCCTTATCTGGACCGGTTCATGGTGGCATTCATGGATGACATCCTTATTTATTCCCAATCTGAGGAGGAACATGTTCATCACCTGAGGATTGTATTGCAGACATTGAGGGAACACCAACTGTATGCCAAATTCAGCATGTGCGTGTTTTGGCTACGGGAGGTACATTTTCTTGGGCATGTAATATCAGGTGATGGTATTTCTATTGATCTAGCTAAAGTGGAAACAGTGGTCTAGTGGCCAAGACCGAGGTCGGTGATGGAGATCAAAAGCTTTTTGGGCTTGGCAGGCTATTATAGAAGGTTCATTCAAGATTTTGCTCAAATTGTTGCTCCGATGACCAAGTTGACTCAGAAGGACGTGCCTTTCATCTGGACTGATGAGTGTGAGCAAAGCTTTATGGAGTTCAAGAGATTGCTCACCACTGCTCCAGTTCTTGCATTACCTATGGTTCTGGGGGTTTTGTGGTTTGTACTAATGCCTCTAGAGTGGGCTTGGGTGCGGTATTGATGTAAAATGGCAGGGTGTTGGCTTATGTGTCACGCCAGTTGAAGCCCCATGAGGAGAATTATCCCACTCATGACCTCGAGTTGGTAGCAGTGATTTTTACATTGAAGATATGGAGGCATTACTTGTATGAAGAGAAGTTTGAGATTTTCACTGACCACCAGAGCTTGAAATATTTGTTCACTCAGAAGGATCTTAATCTCAGCAAAGGAGATGGATGGAGTATATGAAGGATTATGACTTCACCTTGTCTTATTAGTCGGGCAGAATGAATGTGGTGGCCGACGCACTGAGCATGAAGTTAGCAGCTAGTCACTTAATGTTGAGAGAGTGGAAGCTGTGGCAACAAGTACCACTGGAGACTTTTAGAATTAAGGTTCCTCGGGATCAGGGGTTAGCCATTCTTGCTAGCTTGAATGTCACACCAGCTATCTATCTTCAGGTGATGGAAGCTCAACTTGTGGACCCCGAGCTACCTCATGTCTTGTCAATGGCTGAGGTGGAGTTTAGTGATGATGAAGTGGTGAGATTACGAGACAGATTGTATGTCCCAGTGGAGGAGCAGGTGAGGAAAGCTATTTTGTAGGAAGCACATGGTTCCCATTATGCCGTGCATCCAGAGCGACCACGATGTATTGCAATTTGAAGAGGCAATTCTGGTGGCCAGGTATGAATAAGGATGTTGCTGAGTTCATGGCCAGATGTTTGATATGAAGGCAGAACATCAGCGGCCAGGTGGCACTTTGCAAAGGTTGGAGATTCCTGCATGGAAATGGGACCATGTGACTATAGACTTTGTGGTCGGTTTGCCAAGAACCCAGGGTGGCCATGATGGTATATGGTTGATAGTTGACAGATTGACCAAGTTTTCCAGGCTGTTACCAATTAAGATGAGTCAGGGAGTACATAAATTGGCCAGATTGTATGTGGAATGGATTGTCCCCCTACACGGCATCCTTATTTCTATTGTGTCTTATCGGGATCCCCGTTTCACTTCTGGTTTCTAGAGGAGCTTTCAAAAGGCCTTGGGTACGGAGTTAGCTTTTAGCTCAACTTATCACCCTTAGTCTGATGGGCAGTCGGAGAGAACTATCCAGAACCTAGAAGATATGCTGAGAGCTTGTTGCCTTGAGTGGCAAGGGTCATGGATTCATCAATTGCCATTGGTAGAATTTGCTTACAACAATAGCTATCATTCCAGTCTTGGCATGGCACCTTATGAGGCATTATATGAGAGACTGTGTCGCACTTCACTTGACTGGTTTGAAGTTGGTGAGTGAGTAATGACAAGGCCTGAATTGGTGCAGCAGTGTGTGGAGGTGGTACAGTTGATTAGATAGAAATTACATGCAGCCCAATGCAGACAGAAGAGTTATGCAGATCGGCGAAGGCGAGCTCTTACCTTTGAGGTAGGAGACTGGGTGTTCTTAAAAGTCTCCCTTATGAAAGGTGTGGTGCGATTCGGCAAGTGTGGGAAGCTGAGTCCCTATTATGTTGGGCCTTTTCTCATTGTGGAGCGTGTTGGCCCTGCGACATATCGTTTGCAGCTACCTCCAGAAATGAATACGGTGCTTGATGTGTTCCATGTGTCGATGCTGCAGAAATACATGCCCGATGATTCTCATGTGTTGGAAGGCTCGATGTGACCTGAAGTGACGCTGGATATGTCTATCCCTGAGTACCCCATTCATATTGAAGATCGGCGTGAGCAGTAGTTAAGAAAAAAGGTCATACCTTTAATTAAGGTGGTCTAGCAGTGCCATTCAGGAAATGAGGCAACCTGGGAGCGTGGAGATAAGATGCAACAACGATTCCCATATTTGTTTGGGTAAGATCTCCCCTTAGACTGTTATGATTTGGTGTAAATTTCGAGGATAAAATTTTTATAAGGAGGGGAGGACTGTAATACCCTGAATTTTGGATTCCCACCTAATAGGTGTCGGATCTATTTTCATGAATATTTTAAGAGCCGAGGATTTTCGAGATAGCATTTAAGGAATATTAAAAGGAATTATGAAATTTCTATTAAAATTTTTGAGTTTGATTGATGGAATTATTGGGAGATTGGGCATTTTTTTTAATTTTGCTTTTTTAAGGGGTCTTGGGCAATCCCAAACACCCTTTTTAAAAAAACCCACGCACACCCCTCTCCCCCCTCACTTTCACACTTACCCTCTCCCATTCCCTCTACTGTTCTTCCCTCTCTCCCACCGACTGTAAACGGTGGGTGGCGAGGAGGCGTCGCGAGGCTCTGGTGGTAGTGTGTGGTGGTTCATGAGGCGAGTACGTGGAGGCTCGTGCGGGTGGGTCACAATTTTTGAAGCTTCACCTATTTTCGGAATGGAACAACAACAATCGGCGCGATCTAGGGTGGTAAAGTGGCATCTCGGGTAGGGGGATGGACCCTTCCACCTCTCCATGTGTTTTCCTCACCGATCCGAGTAGATCTGGGTGAGAATGGGAGGGTTTGTTCTTGTTTGGGGAAATTTCATGTTTTCAGGATGAGCGGTGATTTTGTTGATTCAGACAATGATTTTTAGTTCAAATGATGTGTTGGGGGTCGGGGAGCGATACCCTAGGTTTCCCGCTCGTAATGGGGTGAGTCGGGCGTAGAACGGGGCCACGGAGGGGTCACCCCGTTCTACCGTCGTCGGAATCGGTCGACCAGACCATTGGGTCGGTCCACCAATTCTCGACAGTGCGCAGGAAAAAGACCCAGTCAAGGTTCGATCGATCACCACTGGGGTCGGTTGATCGACCCTAGGTGGCCCTCAGAGGTCTGGGTGAGCCAGTCGACCAACTCCCCTGGCTGGTCGACCGGAGCCCCTGTTGGTCGACCGACCATCCAGTCTGGTTGACCGACCCTCCCCTGGTTTGGCCTATTCGGCTTGGAAATGTGAGCTTTCACCCCGAGAAATCAAATTAAAATCTTTATGAATAAAATAAATGAGGAATTGCCCCTGTAAAGTACCGTGAGGGCCATCTCATGGTGAGACGCCCGATGACTCGGCTTAAACATGTGGGTATATCCTACGGCCATAAAATGTGATTGGTGTGTGGTTTTCCGAGATAGCAACCTCGACGGCCTTGTGTCTTGCTGGTTAATCTCATCTTCCGTGCGATGAGCGTATGTTCGCAGTTGGTGACACGTTGACGGTTTCACAACGGGTCCTTACTTAGAGTGACATTTTCCCACTAGTCGTAGCTTACCTAGGCATGCGTGTGGCGACCCACTTGGGAGTAGTGGAGAGCTAGACCCGAGAGAGAAGGTTTTAGGCTGGTTTCCATAGGGCCTCCCACTGTGGCGGCTCGAGTCTGGGCCGGGAGGAAAACCAGTTAGAGGGCCTGACATAGCGCAGTCAGTGTCACGTCCCGAGCGCGGAAGATACTCGGATGCGTGATGCGTCTATATAGATCGTGTCATTAGAGCGATAATTTTTTTGACATACATAATTACGGAGTGCGCAAAAGACTAGTAAAATCTAATAATCCCAATAGTCTAAGTTATGATTATTTGATTAACCAAAGGAATTAAAGATAGTCCATGACAAATCCAAAATTTAAAATCCAACACTAGGCTACATGCCTTAACATAGTTTGGACAACTAAACTGACATACTGGAATATAAGGTAGGACTCAAATAAAATTCAAAGATGCGACTAGCTAATGATAGGTGATTGGCATTCTAGCACTCTTCACTCGGTCTCAATCCCATTCTTGTCGCTATCCGAATCACCTGAAAATGTTAGGAAGTAACAGGATGAGCGAATCGCTCAGTAGGAATTACATCTCAAATTCGAGCAATCTTTAAGTGATTTACAGTTTGCGTGTATTATCAGTATGGCTATGCATGATGTACGCGTAAGAAAATCAGGTATACAAGTAAATCTATGCAAGATGAACAATAAGAGATCAAGAATTGTATAAAGAAGGTATTGCATGATTTTCAAGTATTTGACCAAGCAATATATCAAGAATTTATAGATGTAGATGCCACTTCTCGGGCAAGCAAGAATTCAAGTACTAGCAAGTAGTCATATTCAAGCAGGTAATATTCATATTCTAGCAAGTAATATCAAGTATGTGTCAATAGAATTGACTATTTCAATCAAGCAAGTAGTCTGCCCTTTATCGGGCCACAAGTCAAGTGCTACCCGTTCCGGGCCACGCAAGTCAAGTCAAGCAAGTAAGAAGAGTAAGTGTGGAGTGTCTCCAGTCAAGCAAGTACTTCGGTGCAATGCCAAACACCGTGGTCAATAAACTCCCATGGGCACAAGTACCTTCGGGTGCTCCTCCCAGGACCAGACCGAGCCCTATACGCACAACATTTCATGTATTACTTTTGACATCCACTCTCGTTTATAGCCAATATGGAATTTCAAGAAATTAAGAAACGTAATATTACAGACAACGATTAACTAGTCATTTAGTTATGGGGGACTCTAGAGGTGGCCCCTACAGGCTTAAGAGGTGGCTCCCGTCGTGTAGCACTTTACGCCGTACGGCCTCAAGAGGTGGCTCCCACAATGTAGCACTTTGTCCCGTATGGCACTTAGTTCCCACACTCCCAAATGGTAGTTTAAGAGGTTCAAGGTTTAACAATGTAAGATATACATAAGGTAGATTTTTATTGAATGGAATTCAAGGACTCGTAATATGCAGGAAAATGGATTAGAGTTGTGTCTGTACAAAGCACGAGACAGATCAGAATAAGAGCATGCAATCACTAAATTAGCGCCCTGGGGTTAAGCAGGTTTTCAGTCAATTGGCGACTGGGGGTTACCCAGTCTTTCAGGCAATTGGCGCCCTAGGGTCAGCCCCTCTTTCAGAGAATTGGCGCCCTGGGGTCAGGGGGTTTTTCAGTAAAATGGCGCCTGGGGTATAGGGGGTTTTTCAGTAAAATGGCGCCTAGGGGTTGGCCAATCTTTCAAATTTTAAAATTTCTGAATTTATATATATATACATGGAATTGGCGCCTGCACAGGGAGTCTTCATTTAATTGAAGATGACCTGGCTGTCGCTATTCAAGTAATTGGCGCCCTGGCTTGGGGCGCCAATTACAAAGGTTAATTTTCACCCAGTGCGTACATTCTGTGACTCAAAACACTGTTCATTTCGGAAAAGTTTCTCGAAAATAGAAAGAAATGACATGAACAGGTAGTGTAAATCCTCGGGAGTTCAGAAACATGTTCAGATATAATTATTGGGTTTTGATTTCACAGATATGAATTTTCTAATGTTGTATCTTTAATTTCTCAAAAAAAGTGGAATTGGCGCCCCTGTGAGTAGTCTTCATTTAATTGAAGACTCCTCGGGGTGTCACTAATTGATGTACAGGTTCATCTAATTGACGACACTGCTGAGAGTCACCAATTGAGTTATTTTTCAAGTGGGTTATGCTTCGTATCAGAATGGTACATTTTGTGATAGAAATTACTATTCATTTTTCCAAAGTTTCTCCGAATCAGAATTCGAGGACATGGACAAGTAGAGAAAAATCTCAGGGTCACAGAAGTATATTCAGGCAAAAATTTCATGGTTCAGTTTAATAGTTATGGATTTTTGAATGCGTTGATTTACTAATTACTGGAAATTCCAGAAATGGAATTGACGACATTGCACATGGTCATCAATTAATTGGCGACCATGCGCGAAGTCTTCAATTTGGTAATTGGCGCCCTAGTCAGGGGCGCCATTTACAGGTGGGTGGTTCACTATTCATCAGCATAAAAGTTCTCTGAATCAAGAAGTAAGGGTACATGCAGGTAGAGAAAAATGTCAGGATCACAGAAACATATTCATGCAGAATTTTCATGGTTTAATTCAATAGTTAAGGATTTTTGAATGTGTTGAATTAACAATTACTGGAAATTGTGGAAATGGAAATAACGACACTGTGAAGTGTCTTCATTTAATTGGCGCCCTTGCTGGGGGCCCCCCTTAGGGAATTGGCACCCTGGTCAGGGGCGCTAATCACCTGAGGGCTGGGATTCTCGGGTTTTTAAAATAGGTAAGTATCTTGTGTAACAGAGGTTGTATACTTAGGTTTACAACATGGTTATTAAGAATGTAAAACTAGTGTAATAAGATATGTTCAAAACTCATAAAATCATGATAACAGATTGTGTTTAAAACTCATGAAATCATAGTAACAGATGGTCTATAAAATCATATATGACAGGTGTAACAAGCTATTTAAAATCTGTGTAACATGGCATGTATATGGTAGTTTCTTGATCACGATAAAGCCAGGTAATATAGCATAGATGATGAGTTAGTCTAACTCTAAGCATGCCTGTTTCGTTAGCCTATTTAGCTACTAGTTAGGCAAGGACTTGAGAACACCTACCTTTTGATGTAAATTACAAGGTACAAAATAAAGAAGCCGCAGCAAGATCGCAGCAGGACGTAGACTTCGGGAAGAAGACACTCCTTCAGCACTGATGGCGGCTGTAGCCTCTGCTAGTGCTACGGAGGGGATTAGTTATAGGATGGGTTTAATGCCTTGCGGGTCTGGTTAGGAACAAGATGTGCTTTGCCAGCTAAATGAGGTTGTTCGTGCCTCAATCTTCTAGAAGCATAGATTTAAATGACGCCTCTGTATGGGGATGTCTATTAATCTAGGTGGTACTATTCATGAAAATGACGCCCTTGCAAGAGGGCGTTAACTGTTAGACAAAACTGCCACTTTCACGTGTTGGCCTTCATGGTGTATATATATATAGTAATACTATAATGGAATGGGGCCCCAAGGGAAATGGTGCCTCCTTATATGGTCTTCAATTTGTTGAATGGCGCCCTGGTAAGGGGCGCCAATTCTCTTGGTGGTGGACAAGGTGGAAACCCACTACGTACTACCCATGTGCCCATGTGTTAAAAGTTGTCTTGTACATTTATATGATAACCCTCTTATGGTTTGGTTCTTTCTATAAGACCTTTCATGTAAGATTCTTTAGGAAAGAGTTCATTACGTACTATGCATAAAGTGATGGGTTGTATATTTATATACAAGCCCTCCTAAGGTTTGGTTCTTTACATAAAGCTCTCATGATTCTTTATGGCATAAGGTAAGGTTGGCTTGTATATTTATATTATAGTCCTCATGAGGTTGGGTTCTTTATGTAAGGCCTTCATGTATGATTTCTTTTAGGAAGAGATTTTAAATTTACTCAATAGTTTTTATCAGGGGTGCTACACCCTCCCCCACTTAAAAGAATCTGGTCCCCAAATTCAACTGTACTATGCGAGAATAGGAAGGGTGCAAAATACTTACAATTAGAATAACTCCGAAAATCTCCTCTTCATAGATTCTTCAGTTTCCCATATAGCTTCTTGTTCTAAGCATCGATTCCATTGGATTTTCATCATAGGGATCGTCTTGTTCCTTAGAACTCGAACTTCTCGGTCGAGGATCCTTATTGGCTTCTACTCGTAGGTAAGGTCCTTCTGTACCACTAAGTCATTGTGGTCAATGACATGAAAAGGATTGTGCCCGCATTTCTTCAACATAGAAACATGAAATACGTTGTGCACTTCTGATAGTTGCGGAGGTAGGGCGATGCGATAAGCCACTTCGCCTACTCTTTCCAGCACTTCGAATGGACCAATAAACCTTGGTGTTAGTTTACCCTTAACACCTTATCTTCTAATACCTTGGCCGGAAGATACTTTGAGGAAAACATGATCTCCGACTTGAAATTCCAGGTCTCGTCTTCTGTTATCCGCATAAGATTTCTGCCTAGAGTGTGCTATCTTTAACCTTTCTCTAATGAGGTGTATCTTCTCGGTAGAATCTCGTACCATGTCTGAGCCTAGAATTTGTCTTTTGTTGGGTTCGGTGCGTTGGATTCAGAGGGGGGGTGAATGAATCGCCCCTTAAAAATTTTGCTCAATTAAAATATACTGCTCAGAACTACGGAATTAAAGCCTAAAGGAATGTAAACCTAAGCAAGTCTAAGCCATAGACATAATCAAATCAAAGGAGCTTGTGCCTTAAAGCATTAAGACAGAGTACACAATTGAAGCGCTCCTAGCTATTAATCTAGCGGAATCAGATAAGAAATCAAACTAAGGCACATAGGATTTTTAAGTGGTTCGGTCCTCCAGACCTACGTCCACCCCACACTCAAACCCGAGTGTGGATGCCGCTGACTAACAGCTTGAACCGCTGGACCTCACAGCTTGCCTACAACCGCTGAGCATCACAGCTTACTTCCGCTGGGGACTACAGCTTAATCCGACCGCTGGGGACTACAGCTTAACCCGACCAGTGGAATCCTCCACTACAAACGCTGAGCAACACAGCTTGCTATGCTGACAAACAGCTTGAAGAAAGGTTTAAAAGGAAAACAAAAACAAGAGACAACAGCAACGGAAAGCTGGAAATGAAATGCATAATGTAGCTCTCGCAGGAGCAAGTCTGGTTTGGATCTGATCCAATTTCCAGACAACAACTATCTCTCTCTCTCTTTCTCTGCTCGAGCTTTCTATCTCTCTCTTTTTTCTTCTCTACTCTTCTCTTCTCTCTCTTTTTCTTCTTCTTCTTCTCTTCACACTGGATCATGCAGGCTCTCTATTCTTTCTCTCTGCTTCTGCTCTTCTGCTTCGATCTTCTGATCACGACCGATCTTCTTCTGAGGAAGAAGGCTTCCTTTTATAGCAGCAGCAGAAGATAGGGCGTGTGTCTTCCACATTTCCCGCCTAGAAGCCTCAGTCCACGTGGCAGCATTTCAGCACAGTGGTTCCACGTGTCACGATCAGGGCACTTTTATTATCCTTGGATCACGTGCCTTCATTGCGCTTCATGAAGAGTACCTGTCAGTCAGTCAGATAGAGTTATCAGTTTAAGACTAACAGCTTGTACAGACTTCATTCATGCAAGCAAGACAGTGCATGGCTGTACAGACTTGGTCGAGTGAACCAATGGAGGTTGTACAGACTTAGTGTATGCGTAAAGCACAGAATGCGTTAACTAAGCTTATGAGTGTATAGACTTGATAGCACATGCTGCAGTATGCATATGGTGAAGTATGTACATTGACGTTGAATGCTCAGGCATGCCAAACGAATGTGTAGACTCTGCGTGCAACAATGTACAGACTTGCTCAGATGATGCATGAACACAACTGCATGTAATGTGTAGACTATGCTTGCATGCAACCAGACAATGTGCAGTCTTGCTACCAAGGAGTGTGTAGACTTGCGAGTGTATGGACTTAGTGAGCATGCAACAACCAATGTATAGACTTGGCGTTATGAAGCACACAGGCTGTACAGACTTGCCTGCACACGATGTATAGACTTGTTAAAGAAGAGATGCATGTGCAGACTTTGATGAGAGACATGCACATATGCACAAGGAAATGTATTGACTTTATGTGTAGACTTAGTGTGTGTGCGAGAAGGATGTACAGACTTGAGTGTGTGCGACCAGACAATGAATAGACTTGAAGTGAAGAGATGCACTGGCTGTACATAATTGTGCTAATGCTGCAAGTGGACAATGTACAGACTTCAAGTGCGTGCAACAAGAGAATGTGTAGACTTCAGCTCGTGCAATGCAGTGTACAGACTTTGAATGGCAGTCTATGCAACCAATGCAGTGTACAGACATGAGTTCGTGCATTGCTATAATGCAATGTATAGACTTGCTGGTGTGAACGATGCACTGACTTGTGACGCAATGTATGGACTTTGAGTTCGTGCATGCTACAGTGCAATGTATAGACTTTGACGATGTGGTATGCACAATAGACTTTAAATGTGTGAAACACACAGACTGTACAGACTTGGTCCGATGTACAGACTTGACCGATGTGCAAACTTTGCATGATACGCTAAGTGAGACGGACACTGTGCACAAGTATGAAGAACATAGGCTGTACAGACTTCATATGATGCATGCACAAGACACAACGAATGTGGATGCACTGACAATGTACAGACTTTGTGTTGCGAACACAAGCTGTACAGACTTTAAATGTGCATGCACAAAGACGCTAAGTGAGACGCTGGCTGTATAGACCTGAATGATGCATGCACAAAGACGCTAAGTGAGACGGTGAATGCACTCGAGAACAATGTACAGACTTGCTGTGCCTGCGACAAATGTAATGTACAGACTTGGCATATGCATGAAGCATACGATGCAGCAAGACCCTGTACAGACTTAAGACATGTATGGACTTAACTACTCGCACCAGCAATGGAATGTATAGACATTGAATACATGATGGTGAGTGTATAGACTTCATCTATCAAGATTCAGGCATGCTGTCAAAGAGTGTGCAGACTATGCTGAGAGATGCACACATGCAAACTGAACATGGATGAACAGACTTGGCCACAAGCTGAGCTAACGAATGTATAGACTCTATGTGCAAGCAACATGACGATGTTTAGACTCTGTTAATGCACTGATGCATAGTATGCATATGACAGAAATTGAACCGATGCAGTGTATGCAGGAAAACAACAATGGAATCTATATACCAGAACATTCAAACAGAATAATGCATTCAAAACATCATTTCATCATCATTCTTATGTGGAGACTCAATGTGTTGTTCTTAGCAATACAATATGGTGACTCATTCATGTTGCTATCATTAAAACACCACATTATCATCAAAACACAAGGGGCACAACAATCTCCCCCTTTTTGATGATGGCAACATAATGAGTCACACTGACTCGTCAAACTATTCTCCCCCTTTGACATAATCAAAAAGAATGGAAATGGTTTGAGAGACAAAATTCAGCACACAGACTATTTTCCCACAAATTTAGAGTACAGAGAAAGAAACATAGTTCACTGAGATAGAGTTCCCCCTTATGACAAGAAAATATCTCTCCCCCTATCAATATGCATGCAGAACTACTCTCCTCTTAAATGCAGATAATCCATAACTCCCCCTGAAGCGCAGGAATGAACTCTGGTTATTCAATGAATCAATCTGAAATCTGCCATTACAAACAATCTGAACTCTGGTTGTGGCACCTCAAATATGCATGAACAGAATGAAACAAGTGGAAAGTCCACAGAACCAGAACTGGTTGCAAAACAAGATGGAAGATTCCAACAGTGTGGAGAGGAAAGTGATTGATGATATGAAGGTAAAAGTGGACAACAATAATCACAAGATGTCTCAATGAATAATCAATAGCAAGATTTATGTTGATCAGGCTGACTGGAATGAATCTGATCATGAGGGATTTTAATGCTTGCACCACTACAATAAGTCTTAAGAAGAATAGACTCTTCTATCATAAAGGGTTATGAAGTGGCAACTTAACCAATCTGATTTAATTATGATGTATACCAAATTTGTCAAGTTAAACTCAATACTCATATCTAAATCCAAGTTTTAATAAAGGTGAACCAAATAGTCAGATAGCACTCAAAATCAATCATCTTTATCTTACACACATGATCTCAATAGCTCCTTTGAAAGTTACACAGATTAGTACTGAGGTTAAACACTTTTACAAGAACATGAGTTGACAGAATTTTCAATATATTTTCATTTGAAGCACATTATATTTTTCCTGAGCAATTTAGGTTGATCAACACCTTTTTATATGAGGCACAACACGTCTCGGGTGAAGTGACCCAGTTACTCAGTGTGATAACTGTCATTGCCTCTCAACTTCGAGAACAGAGTTAGCAATATAAGTGTCTTTTTACATGAGAAGACACCTTGATCAGAGGCCAGACTTCCCAGTTACTCAACATAGAAATGCCATTTCTCTGTCTGGTTCTCAATGAATTTTCATTTTAAGTGACTATGACACTTCATGAGTTGGGTTCACTCCATTTCTTTGATAGAAAACCCAGTTTCTCAGTGAGCAAAGTCATTTCATTACTCACTGATTTTATTTCCTGTCAAAATTTTCAAAGTTAATGTTTAACAACAATACTCACTCTATGTATCTTAACCAAAGTAGACCTGATTTCAAATTTTCAGATATTTAATGAGTGAGTCTAAGGTTTTTATGACACAGATGGTTAAGATTTATTAAAGCTTATTATTCAGATATTTTTAATTCATTTAATTAAAAATATGAGAATACATTAATCTTATATCAGTCTGATTCAGTGGTAATTCTTAAACCTATATGATAGGAATGTCTACAAAGTTCTCAGACTGAATTGCATGACATGCAGCTTAAGTTCCTCAGACCGAATACAGACACAGCTGATCAACAAACACCACTAGACACAATCATTCAAACCAGCTAAGAAGAATGTGAAGAATGAGTGTAAGCTGGTGTAAGAGTCAATCACCAATAGAGAAGAGCATTAGAAGAGAGTTTATCAACAAACAGTAGCTGAGTCTGGAATACAAACTGATCAGCTATTTTAGTGAAGACAGCAGAGAATTCAATTGAATAGTAGACAAGCTCCCCCTGACAAAATGCATGATATGCAATGAAGGCACAACAATATGCACTGTGAACATGAGATGCACCGACTATATGCAAGACATGCAGCTACCTATATTCGGTGCAATACATGCATCGACTATGTGCACGATATGAACCACTCAAACTCGGTACAGAGAAGATTTTTCAATTGATTTGACTGATTTTTCATGAGGAACATGAGTTCTGAAGATGAGACATAATATGTAGATATGTCAATGAATCAGATGGGTAGACAGGAAGAGTTCAGACAATTGACATCACTAAAGAATTTAGAAAGGCTCCCCCTGTCTATATGCAGTGAATCACTTCTTTTTGAAATTTTTAATATGATGATATGTAATGCAGTCACTACATGTATGCTTATGCAATGACTCTCATTCAGATATGATTCATGCAAATCAGACAGAAGAGAATTACCATAAGCATGATTGTGCAATTCACATTTCAGAAAGTTTCAGTTTAACATCAACAAATCAACATGATATGCAATCATTTCAAGTTCACAATTTCATATGATGGAATTTAAGATGAGTATTCAGAACAAACCTGAAAAGTAGAACCCTGGGGTCTTCCTGTTGAGTGCCTTGGTTTATTTACCCCTCTTTTTCATTCCAAGGCACACCTGTAACATGTTAATCAATTTGATCCTGTAGGGACCCAAATAGCCTTGGGTCCCGAGTTAACTCTGACAGGTGTTCTGAACAATTTTTTAGCAACATCATTATCATACTCCATCAGGTAACAATTATTCATGAAATGACCAAACTTTCCACAATATCTACATGATGTAACAACCCTTGAATTCTTTTTGTGAACATTATTATAATCATGGAACCTATGTGAGTTAGCATGAAAATTTCTATTACTTGCATGAAATTTTGACTTACCATTACCTGCCCACTAGCATTCAAAAGCTCGGTGGCCAGGTTTTCCACATTCAAAACATACAAGAATCTTTTCTTCAAAATCAGTTTTATTTCTACAAAAAAATTTCTATTTGCAGGGAATTTTACAAATTTGGAATTAAAACGATTTCCCTGAGCATACCAGCAATCCTTGACTGTATGCCCATACTTACCACATTCAAAGCACCTAAGGTGCTTGCCGTTTGAGTTATTATTGCCCCAATAATTTTCAGTCCAGCACTCATTTGCCTTGTGCCCTGGCTTGTTGCAGGTGAAACAAATAGTATGCTGGCTTGAAATAGATCTATATCTATGTGGGCCATGAGCATGTGTGAAAAATCTAGAATTCACATTGTTGTCTTCTTTCATTGTAAAACATGCATTCATTAGATGACCACGCCTATCACAGTAATAACAAGATGCATCAGATTTCTTAGTGGCATGGTTTCTATCAGATGAATTCCTAGAATACATTGCTTCACTAGCATGCTCATCTTCAAGCAACAGTCTGTAATCATCCATTACATGCCCCATCTTGCCACAATAATGACATGACACTTGTGATTTCCTGGCAACATGATTACTAACAGACTGACTAGATGCATGCGAATGAGTACATGAGGCATGAGCATTGTGCATTGACCCATCAAATTCAACAGAGTTGGCATATCTTAGGGTGTAACCAGAAATATTCTTTACCTTCTTTGTTTGACCCTTCCTTTTCAATTTCTGATTATTCTCAATAATTTTTGTTTGCTTTTCATTTTTCTGGGCTTTGAACTAAAATACAGATGTTGAAGGTGATTTCTGATTTTTATTTTATTTTGGGGATTGATTTGAGGTACCAGCTACATCAGAGCTTTGCACAAAAGTGGTGTATAGCTAGTTTTTAGTGATTTCTTTAACATCAGAACTGTAACTTATTCCCTCTCTTGAATTATCATCCTTACCTTTCATGACAACTTTCATTTTTCTTTCATTCTTAGCAGAATTGGATGCTGAGTTTTCCAGATCATGAATTTTATCTTCCAAAGATGCTATATGAAGCTCATAACTGGCTATCTCCTGTTCACTGCAATTGACACATTCACTTAAGACTTTATTTGTAGTTCTATACTTCTCAACTTCTTGTTCCAGATTGCTCAAGATTTTTGATTCTTTATCACAGACAGCTTTTCCCTTTTCTGTGGTGAGAAGTCTTTCAGACAAGCCAGTGTTTAACCATTTCAACTTTTCAACTTCAGCTTTCAGTTCAGTATTTTCTTCCTCAAAATTTTTAGCCTGAATTTCATTACCAGCACATCTTTCTCTTCCAGACATCATGTCACGCCCCGAACCGATAGCAGCGGAACGTGTCGTTTATCCTTTTCTTAGTAACGGTGAACCTTTCAGAGTCATATGTTCGATCCTTCCCTTCAACTCTTTCTTTTTCTTCCACCATTTTCTCTAGCTCTTGAACTCTCTTGACAAGGTCCGCGTAAGCTTGGATATCTACTAAGATCATCTCATGAACAAAGCTTGGCTTAGATGCATCCATTTTATCTAGGTTCCTGCAAAGATGAGTGGGGAGATAATTTATTGACTCAAGATTTAATGTTAACGAAATGTAAATACTTTATCTTTCTTTTATAACTTTAACCCCAAGTTCTACCCCATCTCTCACGGAATTCCTATAGGATGACCGGCAATGATACTCAACCTATCACTTGGACTTAACAATCTAAGGATTTTGAAAACCGAAACTCTAATATGACTGACAAGGATACTTGACCTATCGTGGAACCAAATAACTTGAGGATGTGAAAGCCGAAGCTCTGATATGACTGACAAGGATGACCTATCCTTGGGACTTAATAACTAACAGATATAACAACTGGAGGATGTGAAAGCCGAAGCTCTGATATGACTGACAAGGATGACCTATCCTTGGGACTTAATAACTAACAGATATAACAACTGGAGGATGTGAAAGCCGAAGCTCTGATACCACCTCTGTCACGCCCTGAATCGATAGCAGCGGAACGTGTCGTTTGCTCGGAACGTGGCAGTTAAACAGTCGTGAATGATCAAGAGCAATCGCATAAGACTAAAATAATTTTGAACAACAATAGAAATTTTATTTCTAATATAAATCTCTTACAAGAACTTGTTTTCCAACTTAGAGACTCCAACACAATGGAAAGGAAGAAAACGACATACTAACAGACTTAGACAAGATAACTAAATGAGATACGATAAGCTAACTTTGCTAGACAATACTATCTAGACTCAAGAAAGATAAAAGACTCGGGTTCACTAGTTTCCGAAGCTCGCTTGCACACTTGTCCCGCCCGTGTGAGTCTCGGTCTGGCTAGCCACCTGATTACCTGAAAATGTTGGAATAAAACGGAGTGAGCGAACGCTCAGTAGGAAATTATATCTCAAGAACTAGCAATGGGTTTAAGTGATTACAAGTTCTCACATGTTTATGCAATAGGGCTATGCATGTATAAATAACTGAGCAAGTGAAATAAACTGATCAATAGAATAACACGTCGTGCAAAACATCCAAGCGAGTATTAATCAAGAAGTATTCCTGAGAGGCTTTATAGATTATTGGCTATTTCACGCAAGAACTTTGCCCGTGTCGGGCCACGCTAGTCAAGTCACGCAAGTCAAGTCACGCACGCAAGAAAGAGAGAGTGTGGAATGCCAATAGATCAAGAGAAAGAGTACTTCGGTGCAATGCTAGACACCGGTATCATTACAACTCCCATGGGCACTAGTACTTTCGGGTGCTCCTCCCAGGACCAGATCGGGCCCTATATGCACAGCATTCACGATAGATCTAGACATCCACGATAGTTTATAGCCAATAAAGAGTTTCAAGAACAAGCTTTAATAGAATGCTAAGATAAGATTTTTCATGAAATTCAAGGGCAAGGCCCTTGAGTAAGGACATACTGGTGATAAAATCCACGCAAAGCATATAAACCATGACATGTCGTTAAACTGGGTGGAATTGGTTCCCTACCCGGGTACCATGACAAATAAGTGCCCATATGTAGATGGTCACTCTTTTTATATAGAATTGAGATCCACAAGAACAGCATGTTAATAGCATGATGTTCTCATCTCATTAAGAATATTCTCATGATATCCACTTAGCATAACATGAGGGCCGGTATACCATGTTTCTATAGAGTGACATGGCAAAATAGTGTAATAGGTTTTTAGGGTACAACCCGCTCAATCGGCCTTGAGGGAATCCAAGGCTACGAGGAGACTTACGGAGATCTCTATGACTAACTTGCTAGTCCAAAGGAACGGAATGTCCAATGAGAGCTTGTATGTCAATGAGAATTGAGTGTGTAATGCGATAAATCATCGTAGAAAACGTGGGACTATACTCACGGAATGGAGTAATAGTGCCTATAGATATATATATATATATGTATAGTGAAACCCTCGGTTAACAGTAATCAGGAAAATCAGTAAGCAGTAAAAATAGCGACTTTCGTAAAGTCATTTTCCATGAAATTAACGCCTTAATCAGGGGCATTTCTATTTAATTTGACGACATATGTAAAAGTCATCCTTTCAATAGTTCTAATTTTACAGAATAATGATAATCTGTGATTTTGTTAAAAACGCGCCCTGGACAGGGGCGTTACTATTCAATATGCGCCCTGGTCTGGGGCGTTAGTTAAGCAAGAGACGACATGGACAAGGTCGTGATTCCAACAATTTATCAATTTTCCAGACAATAATGTTTCAGGAAATAAGGACGTGGTCTTGACAGGAAAATTAGCGGGATTTCACAGGTATACTCATGCAGCATGTTAGAATCATGATTTCATATATATTAAATTTTTAAACGTGGGTGTTTATTAACTACAGGAATTTTCACGAAATTGACGTCCATGTGCAGGGCGTCACATATGGATTTGACGACCTAGGCATGGTCGTGTCTTTCAAATTAGCGCCCTTTCTGGGGGCGTTTCTTAAAACAAAAACACTTTAGAAACTGAATCAGAACGCATGAAATCTATATGCATGTATTAACTAATTTTGTTATAAATATTAAGATGCTAGTTGGGCTACAATCCCTGAGAAAACCTACCTTTTTGGAAGATTTCACGGTGTACTGGATGAAGAACGATACTCTGTTTCGAATAGAGTATCCTGATCGCTTGTGGATGAAGATGGATGAGGCTTGCTTCTTGATTGCAGATGCAGCAACCGTAGGAGGAAGAAGAAACCTCTGACAGACTGGAAGAAGGAAGAAGAGGATGACGATTCCCCCTTCACACGTCTGCAACTGGATGAAGAAGAATTTCCTCACGATGCAGCCAACAGGAAGAAGAGGAAAAAGAACATAATTGTTCTTTTAATATACTTGATCATAGGCAAAAGGGAGGAAGAGGAAGAACGTTACCTGTTCTTCGCGATTAACAATAGCAGTAGAGCAAAACCTCCTTCGACCAAACAGCGATTATGGTTCGATGAGGGGGTATTTATAGGGTTTACAAAACCCGATAGGATTAAAGTTTGATTAGAACCTAACCTTCCTTGATAGAGTCCTTTCTCCGATCGATTGAACACGTATTAATCTAGAAACCTTCCCTGGATAAGCATAAACTTCCCTGGATAAGCTCCGTGTTCGAATGAAACTACAACTGAATTAACGCCTTATTATAGGGCGTGAATTTTAAATTAACGCCTTGCATTTAGTCATTTTTAAAGAAATAACGTCCTTCCGTAGGGCGTTACTCACGATTTCACGTTAACTTATGCTAGTTACTATATTTGAGGATTTTTATCTTTTTTATTTGATTAGGTTTAGTTATGAAATTTTATGAGTAATAGTTTTCCATTTTTCTTGATGTTTCCATGTAATTAGTTTTTAAAAATTCCTTGAAATCAAAAAGTGGCACTATTCACTTTATTTTGAATTCACGACTTAATTTAAGTCATGTTTTATGAAACACACGCCCAATGCCATGGTCGTCACTTTCCTTTTGACATTTCTTGGAAGAAATAAAATTGTGTTTATATCCTTCCTTATGCTATTTATACTTTATTTGATTTTTTCTGATTTAGAAATAACGACTTGCTCAAAGTCGTTTCTTATAGAATGGACGCCCATCAACGTTGGCGTCAATTCAATTTCTACTTTTTTTGTTAGCCTCCAAAAGACCGATATCGTATATATATATACATGTTATTTCTATAACTATATAATGCACAAGTCCATACATTCCATTACACAAGTCTATACATTGTCAAAGTCTTTACACTCACAAAGTCTATACATTCCTGAAGTCTATACATTCTACCCACTCAAGTCTATACATTCATTCCTTCATTCAAAGTCTATACGTTCATCTCCAAGTCTATACATTCATAAGTCCATAAGTCTATACACTCACAAGTCCACACATTCATCTCCAAGTCTATACATTCATAAGTCCATAAGTCTATACACTCACAAGTCCACACATTCCTTTATCCTAAGTCTGTACATTCCTTCATCCCAAGTCCACACATTCCCTAAGTCTATACACTCACAAGTCCACACATTCCCTAAGTCTATACACTCACAAAGTCTATACACTCACAAGTCCATACATTCTCCAAGTCTATACATTTATAAGTCCATAAGTCTATACACTCACAAAGTCTATACACTCACAAGTCCATACATTCTCTAAGTCTATACACTCACAAAGTCTACACACTCACAAGTCCATACATTCTCCAAGTCTATACATTTATAAGTCCATAAGTCTATACACTCACAAAGTCTATACACTCACAAGTCCATACATTCTCTAAGTCTATACACTCAACCATTCATCCTTTAGAGTCTACACATTCCCTCATCTATAAAGTCTGTACATTCATTCCCTCATCCAAAGTCTGTACATCAGTCCAAAGTCTATACATCCATCTAATCCAAGTCTATACACTCCACAAGCCTAAGCATCTAAGTCTACACAATGCAAGTCTACACAATGCAAGGTCTATACATTCCTCCCAAGTCTACACGTAAATATATATATATATATATATATATATATATATATATATATATCCTCCCTTTATAATGTAATAAATGTGGAATATTAAATTTACTAAATTAGTAAAAAATATAAATTAACATTTTCTTCAAGATTTAATGATTCTCAATTCAAATAAAATGGTATTATGCATTAAATGCCTTGCTTAAAAATAACATGTTATTCTTGAATTTATTATAATATAAGGGTAAGGTCATTAGGATGTCGGGGGTCGTGTACCGAGTCTGGCCTTGATTATTTACGTTGTATTATATTTATTTATATTGTATTATATATTCATAAACATATTTGTTATTTTCTAACCCTCATATACCTATTAATAATTTGTATGTATATAGGGATTTTATTCCTCATAATTTGTTTAACTTTTATTAGTCCTTGTCCTAGGTATCAGAGGCAGGTTCGATCTGAGCAACCCTATAGGAATATCACTTGACCATTTATTCAAAATTTTATTTATTAAACATTATATACTTATAAGAGTATGTATTTGTTATTATGTATATTTTTTTATTCTTATTCCAAATTTACCGGGCGTTACACATCAGCTCCAGTTTTTCAATTAGTTCCTCTTCCCTTTCTTCCACTTTAATTTTCTCAGCAAGCAGATTTCTGTGATCCTCTTTAAACACGGCAATTTGTTTCTTCATCCATTCATTTTCATTATAGAGATCTTCATTACGTTCTCTTAGAGCCGAGCACATATTACAGCTTGACTCTACAGAAGAGATATGCATTGTTTCCTTGCTGATTTTATTCAGACTAGCCTTGAGATCTTCATTTTCTTTTTGAACTTCAGCATGTTCAAGCTTTAGTTTGTCCATTACAGAATTAATTTCAGTCAGCTCTTGCATGCTTTTTAGATGCTCATTTTTCTTCTTATTCAGCTGATTATCAAGTTCTGACATCTTGTCCAAGCATGTTTGATTTTCAATTTTTAGAGAACCATTTTGTTCCTTAAAATTCTGAGCATCTATTAGGCATGTATCATAAGACTGTTTCAATGTAGGATAAATATCACAAGTAAGTTCAGATTTGCATTGTTCAATTCTTTTCTTTAGCCTTTTATTTTCAGATTTTAATTTTGTACATCTATCAGTAAGCTCTTCATTTATATTCCATAAATCATCAATCAAAACTTCTTCGGATCCAGAGCTTACCTGAGATGATGATTCTTCATTATCATTTCTCCGATCAGCCATCAAGCATCTGTTTTGATTCCTGGTAAGCTTTAGTTTTTCCTAAATTTCTTTGGCAGTCCTGAAGGAAGAAATACATGAGATTAGAGCTCTGTCAATTGATTCTTTCATTAAAACTAATGCTCTAGTGTTGACAGAGTCTTTCAATTTACCCTTCTCAGTCCATCTAGATTTATCTTTTGATAAATTGTGTGGACCATGAGTTATTACCTTCCAGAGATTAGGATCAGTTGATTTTACATACCGATGAAAATTTTCTAACCAAGAATCAAAATCATTACCTCTGAATATCGGAGGATTAGCCATCGAGATATGATGAGTTCACCGAAATCAGATGAGCAAATCAAGACACTAAACCGGTGAAACAAAACACAGAACACAAGAAACCCACTCTGAAATGCACCAAAAACTAGCAGGATCCTCTGCAGATTGTTAGATCTGTTAGGTCAGAGACCCGCTTTGATACCAAGTGTTGGGTTCGGTGCGTTGGATTCAGAGGGGGGTGAATGAATCGCCCCTTAAAAATTTCGCTCAATTAAAATCTACTGCTCAGAACTACAGAATTAAAGCCTAAAGGAATTAAAACCTAAGCAAGTCTAAGCCGTAGACAGAATCAAATCAAAGGAGCTTGTGCCTTTAAGCATTCAGACAGAGTACACAATTGAAGCGCTCCTAGCTATTCATCTAGTGGAATCAGATAAGAAATCAAACCAATGCACAGAGGATTTTTAGGTGGTTCGGTCCTCCAGACCTACGTCCACCCCACACTCAAACCTGAGTGTGGATTCTGCTGACTAACAGCTTGAACCGCTGGGCCTCACAGCTTACCTACAACCGCTGAGCATCACAGCTTGCTTCTGCTGGGGACTACAGCTTAACCCGACCGCTGGGGACTACAGCTTAACCCGACCAGTGGAATCCTCCACTACAAACGCTGAGCAACATAGCTTGCTCTGCTGACAAACAGCTTGAAGAAAGGTTTAAAAGGAAAAAAAAAAACAAGAGACAACAACAACGGAAAGTTGGAAATGAAATGCATAATGTAGCTCTCGCAGGAGCAAGTCTGGTTTGGATCTGATCTAATTTCCAGACAACCACTATCTCTCTCTCTCTCTCTTTCTCTGCTCGAGCTTTCTATCTCTCTATTTTTTCTTCTCTGCTCTTCTCTTCTCTCTCTTTTTCATCTTCTTCTTCTCTTCACAATGGATCGTGCAGGCTCTCTATTCTTTCTCTCTGCTTCTGCTCTTCTGCTTCGATCTTCTGATCACGACCGGTCTTCTTCTGAGGAAGAAGGCTTCCTTTTATAGCAACAGCAGGAGATAGGGCGTGTGTCTTCCACATTTCCCGCCCAGAAGCCTCAGTCCACGTGGCAGCATTTCAGCACAGTAGTTCCACGTGTCACGATCAGGGCACTTTTATTATCCTTGGATCACGTGCCTTCATTGTGCTTCACGAAGAGTACCTGTCAGTCAGTCAGATAGAATTATCAGTTTAAGACTAACAGCTTGTACAAACTTCATTCATGCAAGCAAGACAGTGCATGGCTGTACAGACTTGGTCGAGTGAACCAATGGAGGTTGTACAGACTTAGTGTATGCGTGAAGCACAGAATGCGTTAACTAAGCTTATGAGTGTATAGACTTGATAGCACATGCTACAGTATGCATATGGTAAAGTATGTACATTGACGTTGAATGCTCAGGCATGCCAAACGAATGTGTAGACTCTGCGTGCAACAATGTACAGACTTGCTCAGATGATGCATAAACACAACTGCAGATAATGTGTAGACTATGCTTGCATGCAACCAGACAATGTGCAGTCTTGCTTCCAAGGAGTATGCAGACTTGCGAGTGTATGGACTTAGTGAGCATGCAGCAGCCAATGTATAGACTTGGCTTTATGAAGCACACATGCTGTACAGACTTGCCAGCACACGATGTATAGACTTGTTAAAGAAGAGATGCATGTGCAGACTTTGATGAGAGACATGCACATATGCACAAGGAAATGTATTGACTTTGTGTGCAGACTTAGTGTGTGTGCGAGAAGGATGTACAGACTTGAGTGTGTGCGACCAGACAATGTATAGATTTGCAGTCAAGAGATGCACTGGCTGTACAGACTTGTGCTAATGCTGCAAGTGGACAATGTACAGACTTCAAGTGCGTGCAACAAGAGAATGTGTAGACTTCAGCTCGTGCAATGTAGTGTACAGACTTTGAATGGCAGTATATGCAACCAATGTAGTGTATAGACATGAGTTCGTGCATTGCTACAATGCAATGTATAGACTTGCTGGTGTGAACGATGCACTGACTTGTGACGCAATGTATGGACTTTGAGTTCGTGCATGCTACAGTGCAATGTATAGGCTTTGATGATGTGGTATGCACAGTAGACTTTAAATGTGTGAAACACACAGACTGTACAGACTTGGTCCGATGTACAAACTTGACCGATGTACAAACTTTGCATGAGACGCTAAGTGAGACGGACACTGTGCACAAGTATGAAGAACATAGGCTGTACATACTTCATATGATGCATGCACAAGACACAACGAATGTGGATGCACTGACAATGTACAGACTTTGTGTTGTGAACACAAGCTGTACAGACTTTAAATGTGCATGCACAAAGATGCTAAGTGAGACGCTCGCTGTATATACCTGAATGATGCATGCACAAAGACGCTATGTGAGACGGTGAATGCACTCGGGAACAATGTATAGACTTGTTGTGCCAGCGACAAATGCAATGTACAGACTTGGCATATGCATGAAGCATACGATGCAGCAAGACCCTGTACAGACTTAAGATATGTATGGACTTAATTACTCGCACCAGCAATGGAATGTATAGACATTGAATACATGATGGCGAGTTTATAGACTTCATCTATCAAGATTCGAGCATGCTGTCAAAGAGTATGCAGACTATGCTGAGAGATGCACACATGCAAACTGAACATGGATGAACAGACTTGGCCACAAGCTGAGCTAACGAATATATAGACTCTATGTGCAAGCAACATGACGATGTTTAGACTCTGTTAATGCACTGATGCATAGTATGCATATGACAAAAATTTAACCGATGCAGTGTATGCAGGAAAACAACAATGCAATCTATATACCAGAACATTCAAACAGAATAATGCATTCAAAACATCATTTCATCATCATTCTTATGTGGAGACTCAATGTGTTGTTCTTAGCAAAAAAATATGGTGACTCATTCATGTTGCTATCATTAAAACACTACATTATCATCAAAACACAAGGGACACAACATCTTTCACCAACTTCATCCCAGCATATTGGAGATCGGCAACTCCTGCCATACACCACCTCAAAATGTGCCATTTGTATACTGGCTTGATAGCTGTTGTTATATGTAAATTCGGCTAATGGTGAGTGGTCATGCCAGCTTCCGCCGACGTCTATAATGCATGCTCTCAACATATCTTCCACAACTTGATTTGTCCTTTCGGTCTGTCGATCTGTTTGGGGATGGAAAGCAGTGCTGTAGTTGAGTTTCGTCCCTAGAGAGTGTTGCTGACTCTTCCAGAAATGAGAGGTAAAGCGTGGGTCTCGGTCGGATATGATCAAGACGGGAACTCCATGCAATCTAACCATCTCCTTAATATACAGGGCAGTAAGTACATCGACTGACCATCGACTTTTCATGGGTAAGAAATGGGCCGATTTAGTTAGCCGGTCGATAATTACCCAAATTCCATCATATCCGCGCCTAGACTTGGGCAAACCCATGATAAAGTCCATGCCAATGTCTTCCCACTTCCACTTGGGAATATCTAGCGGATGTAGCTTTCCGACGGGTTTTTGATGTTCTGCCTTCACTTGTTGGCATGTGAGACAATGAGATACAAAATCTGCTACCTCCCTTTTCATGTTTGGCCACCAGAAAGTTCTTTTCAAATCTTGGTACATCTTAGTGGCTCTGGGGTGGACCGTGTACCTCGATTGATGAGCTTCTTCAAGAATCTTCTTCTTCAACTGGAGACAGTCGGGCACACATGTCCATTCATGAAATAGTAATTTGCCATCGGGTGCCAGCTTGAAATCAAGTCTCTCGTCCAGCTTACTTTTTATCTCCACTAGTGCGGGATCTTCTTCTTGCAGCTTCTTGATTTCAGGTAGCAAATCTGGATGTAGACTCATATGAGATAGAATAATACACTTATTCTTATCATCTGTGCTGATATCAAGCTCAGAAAATTTCTCCAGTAGCTTCCATTCTTGTATCATACAGTTGGCCAATATTGCTCTCGGCTTTCGACTAAGGGCATCAGCTACAGAATTACCCTTACCGGGATGGTACTGTATAGTGAAGTCGAAATCCTTGAGATACTCAAGCCAACACCTTTGTCGCATGTTGAGCTCCTTTTGAGAGAATAAATACTTGAGGCTTTTATGATCGGAGTATACAGTGAATTATTCTCCGTAGAGATAGTGCCTCCAGATCTTCAAGGCAAACACTACCGCGGCCAGTTCTAAGTCATGCACCGGGTAGTTCTCCTCATGTTTCTTCAATTGTCGGGAAGAGTATGCAATGACTCTTCCATTCTGCATCAATACACATCCGATGCTAATACCAGAAGCATCGGTATATACCTCGTATTTTTCTCCTTCAATTGGTAATGATAAGACTAGAGCAGTGGTCAAGAGATCCTTCAAAGTTTGAAAACTCTTTTCACATTCTTTATTCCACTCATAAGGCACTTCCTTGCGGGTTAACCTGGTTAGAGGAACATAAATCTTGGAGAAGTCCTTGATAAAATGCCGGTAGTAACCAGCTAGACCCAAGAAGCTCCGAATCTCCATTGCATTTGTGGGTCGTTCCTAGTTCTTCACGGCTTCGACCTTTGATGGGTCAACAGTAATTCTGTTCTTTGAAATGATATGGCCTAAGAAGGATACTTCCTCGAGCCAGAACTCGCATTTGCTGAATTTGGCATATAACTTGTTTTCTTTCAATACTTGCAATGCCTTCTTCAGATGTTTGTCATGGTCTTCCTCAGACTTTGAGTAAATCAAAATATCATCGATAAAGACCACAATAAATTTGTCTAAGTAAGGCCTAAATATGCTGTTCATTAACTGCATAAAAGCTGCAGGGGGCATTCGTTAGTCCGAAAGGCATAATAATAAATTCGTAATGCCCATACCTGCTCCAGAATGCAGTTTTATGAATGTCTTCTTCTTTGATCTTCAGTTGGTGGTAACCAGAATGAAGATCAATCTTGGAGAAATATGAAGCTCCAGATAACTGATCGAACAGCTCGTCAATTCTCGACAGCGGGTACTTGTTCTTGATTGTATGGTGATTTAACTGCCGATAATCAATGAATAGTCTCATCGATCCATCCTTCTTTTTGACGAACAGCATGGGTGATCCCCATGGGGAAGTACTTGGCCTGATAAAACCCCTTTTCAATAACTCCATTAGCTGCTCTTTTAGCTCTTTCAGTTCAGCAAGGGACATTCTGTACGGTGCCTTGGAAACAGGACCATCACCAGGGACATGGTTGATTGTGAACGACACTTCCCTTTCTGGGGGTAAGCCGTTCAATTCTTCTGGAAAAACAACGGGAAAATCCTGAATTACACAGATGTCTTCAAGTTTAACCTCCTCGACTTCCGTGGCAGTCACGAATGCTATGAAAGCCATACATCCCTTATTCATAAGCTTTCTAGCTCAGAGTGCTGATATAAGAAGTGATTTACTCCGAGGGCTATTGTAAACTAGCTCTGGGAAATCCACGAAAGTTACCTTACCATGCCGGGAATCTACAATTGCTTGGTATGTGGATAACCAGTCGGCACCTAATATGACATCATAACCTTTCATATCTAGGCATATCAGGTCAGCAGGTAAATTGCTTCCCTTAATCATCACTTCACAATTTGGATAGTGATAAGTGACATCGGACTCGTTCCCAAGAGGTCTAAATATGACCAAATCTAATAGTTCATGTTTCTTAGAAAATGAAGCAGCAAATTTCTTGGAAACGAATGAATGAGTTGCTCCGGTATCAAATAAAACTTGGGCAGTTTTAGAACAAATAGTGAGAGTACCTTCCACAATTCCACCTTCTGTGGGTTCTGTCTCGTGGAGAGCTTGCAGACGACCTTGCTTCTTTACTGGACGCTTCTCATCTTGGGCAGCTTGCTCCTTCATCAATGGGCAGTCTGGGATTCGATGCTCTTTGCTCCCACATCGAAGACAAGCTCCTAACTTCCTCTAGCATTCCTCGGTCTTATGGCTAGCTTTATCACAATACTTGCAAATATCCTTAGAGTGTGTGGCGGTGGGGAATGGCCTATCGTTCTTCTAGAATCTCTTTGCCTTGGAGGGCTCCCCTCTCATGAAGAACTGCTTCTTATTGAATGATTGTTTGAATTTTCCTGGGCTTGTGAGGGGTTCCTTCTTGTCCCTTCCTCGAATCCTTTCAGATAATTTGGTGGCGTCTTCTAGCAATTGAGCACGCCGAACCATCTCCGAGTAGACTTGGATGTCCATCGGTGAAAGTTGTGTAATATAGTGGGGCCGAAGCCCGTCGAGGAATCTTCTCGCCTTCATCTTTTCCGTACACACCAAGTGGGGTGCATACTTTGACAATCTTGAAAACTAGGCCTCATACTCGGCCACTTTCAAGCCTTGTTGTTTTAGAACGGTGAATTCCGCGGCCTTCTTCTCCTGGATATGGTCGGAGAAGTACTTCTTGTTGAAATGCTCCGCAAAGTCATCCCATGTGACATGGTCTTCTATAAGTGTTGCTTCTATGGATTCCCACCAACATCAAGCGTCCCGCTCCAATTGGAATACGGCCAGTAAAACCTTCTTCTCATCTGTGCATTGCATCACACAGAAGATTCATTCCATCTCCTTTAACCAATTCTCGGCATCCTCGGGGTCAGACGAACCCGTGAACCTTGGTGGGTTCATGTTACGGAAACTGCTGTGGAGATCACCAGCTCCACGGTTGGCATCGCCTTGCGCCACTTACTGTAGCGCCTGTGTAAGGCCTTGCGCGGTGCGCTGCATCTCGCGCCATTGTGCTCTTTCAGCGGCCATGATCCTACAAAAGGGTTGAAGAATAATAAAGATCAGGTTTATGTACAAGGTCAAAAGTCATTATAGATCTTAACCCATGGCTCTATCCATCTCACCGGGTAAGGTATATCTATCCTTGGACTCGGGTTTTACCTATCCTTGGACTCAGGTTTTACCTAGGAAACTAAAATCCTAGGCTCTGATACCACGAAGACTGTCACGTCCCGAGAGCGGAAGACACTCAGATGCGTGACATGTCTATATAGATCGTGTCATTAGAGCGATAAATTTTTTGACATACATAATTATGGAGTGCACAAAAGACTAGTAAAATCTAATAATCCCAATAGTCCAAGTGATGATTATTTGATTAACCAAAGGAATTAAAGATAATCCATGACAAATTTAAAATTTAAAATCCAACACTAGGCTACATGCCTTAACATGGTTTGGACAACTAAACTGACATACTGGAATACAAGGTAGGACTCAAATAAAGTTTAAAGACGCGACTAGCTAATGATAGGTGATTGGCGTTCTAGCACTCTTAACTCGGTCTCAATCCCATTCTTGTCGCTATCCGAATCACCTGAAAATATTAGGAAGCAACAGGATGAGCGAATCACTCAGTAGGAATTACATCTCAAATTCGAGCAATCTTTAAGTGATTCACATTTTGCGTGTATTATCAGTATGGCTATGCATGATGTACGCATAAGAAAATCAGGTATACAGGTAAATCTATGCAAGATGAACAATAAGAGATCAAGAATTGTATAAAGAAGGTATTGCATGATTTTCAAGTATTTGACCAAGCAGTATATCAAGAATTTATAGATGTAGATGCCACTTCTCCGGCAAGCAAGAATTCAAGTACTAGCAAGTAGTCATGTTCAAGCAAGTAATGTTCATATTCTAGCAAGTAATATCAAGTACGTGTCAATAGAATTGGTTATTTCAATCAAGCAAGTAGTCTGCCCTTTATAGGGCCACAAGTCAAGTGTTGCCTGTTCTGGGCCACGCAAGTCAAGTCAAGCAAGTAAGAAGAGTAAGTGTGGAGTGTCTCTAGTCAAGCAAGTACTTTGGTGCAATGTCAAACACCGTGGTTAATAAACTCCCATGGACACAAGTACCTTCGGGTGCTCCTCTGATAAGTGCTATAATTTACATCGTAATTTACATTACATCCATCATCTTTGAGCATTAAATGGATAAAGTTGTGCAACATGAGCATTAATTACATTCTCACACATTATTTGAGTCTTCATGCATTTTATCATCTTTTTGATCTTAAAAGACCATGTGAGAAATATTTAAATATTTGCACAATTATTTTGGAATTAAATAGATTGATATTTTAATTTTCAGGAAACAACGACCTAGATCAGGGCGCTATTTAATTAACGACATCTTCAAGGGCGCGTGTTCAGTAAGAAGCGACAGCTCCAAGGGCGTCAATTCATTTGAAAGAAGAAAGTGGAAAAAGGAAAAAAAGAATTAGCGCCCGAGATGCAGTCGCTAATTATTGAAAGAACGCCAATATGAACAGTCGTCAATTCTTATTTTACGAAAGATGAGAAAAATAGCAAATAAGGAAATAAGAAAGGACGCCCGAGTGAAGAGGCGCTACTTCAGGAAAGGACGTCCCAGTCTAGGCCGCTATTTTAGTGGAACCAAAAACAGAAACTGAGTTTCCTTATCGAAGCTATCTTCTATGTTTGAGTTTATCCAAGCCATATTCAAGGAAGGAAGACTCTAATGATGGAAAGGAGTCTAAATGGATCAAGTTGCATTGTTGGAAACTGGTTTTTGGATCAAACTGGGAACCCACGACTGTGGAAGGATTCTAAATCCTATAAATAGGTGTTGTGTGCATAGGGAGGGGAATTCACCTTTCTTCTAACCTCTTTTTCATGCACTTCTAGTTCTCGTTTTAAATTTCTTTCTTCTGCAAAGTTGTTCATTTTTAAATCTTCTACAAATTCTTCTTCTTCATCTTCTTCTAATTCTCCACCGTTTTTAATCTATTCTCAGTTTTTCAAGCATCTATCTCTGCATTTTTACTGTTCATCTGATTTTTATAAACTCTGTTCTTTCTCATTTTTCTCCCCCTTATGATCCTCATCTCTCTCTGTGTTCTTCACAAAAGTTGTTCATTTTTTTAAGTTCTTCAACTTCATCTTCTACCACTTCTTCCACGACTTCACCATTTTCAAGTTACAATCAGTTTTTCAAAGTTCAGATTTTTAGGGCTTGCACTATTCATCCGTGACCTATCTCTGTTCATCTTCATTTTTCTCCATCTTCCTCTCGTTTTTAAACTCTAAGGTCTTCATCAATCTTCTTTCCATTTTCATCCTCTATAATTTTGCTGTTTACCATTTTTCCTAATTCTCTTCGATCTTAAAGTTATTCTTCCTCCAAATCACTCTCTGTTTTTAATTTAGTTTTTTTTCACTGTTTCTTCTCAAAACACACCAACGCACACACACCCTTTTGCACTATTTTCAAATTTCCTCCATCTATTTCTTTCTTCCTCTATTTTCTTCTCATATCCCAAGGCGGATTCTCTTCCAATTGATCCTCTCACGGCGTCGGCATCCAAGGCGAGGCGATCTTCATCCAAGGCTTGGCAAGGAGTTGACGGCATTCTTCATCCTATTGGCTTGCAATTTCTTTTCTCTTCTTTTATTTTGCAAGTTGTAATTTTAGTTTTCATATACATTGTACTTGCCACCTCTCATAGCAATAAAGTTGATCTTTGTGAAATTGTGTTTATCTTTCTATCTCCTCCAAATTTCTCTACTTAAACCCTCTCATATTCTTTAAATAATTTTCATGCAATTTATCTTTCCTTAGATTAATCACACTCAAAAATTCAGTTTTCAAAGCATAATGTGTTTTTCCAACTTGTTCTATAAAGATTATTCCTCCTCGTGGGATCGACTCCGCTTACCACTATATATTTGATTTTTCCAATCTTTTAAAGTGAGTGAGTGTGAATATTTTAAAATTGTGACATGACTTTCTTAACGACACTAGTCGGTGCGCATCAATTTTTTGGCGCCGTTGCCGGGGAAGGAAATTAAATTTTATGTTGAGAAATTCCTTGTGTTTGATTTGTATATAGTTTTACTTATTTTTCTATTTTATTTTGCAGGAAAAATCAAAAAAATCAGAAAATCTAAAAATTCAAAGAAATTCGGACCTGAAATTTCAAGAAAAAAAGCTGTCACAGAAAGCGTCGCTAAAGCCCAGATATGTCACAGAAAGCAGAAATTCAGAAAAATCCAGGAAAATCAAGCGTCGCTGAAAGGTCAGAAACGTAGGTAAAAGTCCTACTTTGCTAATTTCTGAAAAATTTCAAAAAAAATTGAAAAAAATTAAAAAATTTCAAAAAAAATCAGAAATCCAGAAAACACCAAAATCATGATTTTAGATTTTATTTTGCAGTAGTTTTACTTATTATTTGCTATTTTTAGTTTATAGTTCTTTTTATTCATATCTCTATTTGAAAATTGAAAATTTCTGAAAAAAAAATTCTCTAAAAATAAAAATCAGAAAATAAAAAAAAATGCATCATGCTAGCATATCTCCATCTTAGTTGCATTACTTTCATACATTTGTGCACTTAGTTGTTCTTTTTATTTTTCATTCTTTATTTACAACATCTTTTGAATTTTTTTTCTCCTTTTCTCATCTATTTCCCCTTCTTAAGGGCATTAGGATTTTTACACCCTTCCTGGATTTGGAAGGACACTCCATTGAGCATTCCGTCTCTTTGGACTTGAAATTTCTTTTCCAAGACCTCCATAAGTCCCCGCACCCGTGGATTCTCTCACGGACGCCGGGCCGGTTGTACCACGAAGCACCTTGGAGTTAGAGTGCCCTTAGAAGGTTTTCCATAAAAAAAATCATCATTCTTGCATTCATATAGTTAATCCTTGCATTTGCATAACCCATTCATATAAGGATTCATTACATTTTGAAAAAAAAATTATCATTACCTTTTGGGCCCTTTGCATTGCATGCAAGGTAGGAGATCCCTCCACCCACATTTGATAGGACCCATTAGTAAAATTGAAAGGTTAGTGCATTCTAGACCACAACTTCAACCTAACCTCATGGAGAATCAAAATCAAAACCAACAAGTGTAACAAATTCCTAAGCAAATGAAGGACTACTTCATTCCTAATCAATATCAATCGTCCTTCTATATTCAAGCACCTCAGAACCAGGCGGTTCATTATGAAATCAAATCAAGTACCATCCAGATGTTGTCATCCTTCTATGGCAATACTAATGAAGATCCATATAAACATCTAGATGAGTTTCTCCAGATATGTTCAACTGTCAAAATTCAAAACTTCTCGGATGATGCCCTTAAGCTTACTCTCTTCCCATTCTCCCTTTAGGACAAAGCTAAATATTAGTTGAGAGCCTTGGGTAGAACAATTGACACATGGGGAGAGATGCAAAAAGAGTTCTTGAAGAAATTCTACTCCATTGGTAGGACTAATACCATGAGAAGGGCCATCACTGGATTTACGCAAAATTCTGAGGAACAAATTCATGAGGCCTGGGACAGGTTGAAATATTTATTGAGAAAATATCCCCATCATGGCCTATCTAGATGGCAAATCGTGCAAGCATTTTATGAGGGATTAACGGAAAACTATAGACAAATGGTAGATGCCTCATGTGGGGGGGCTTTCATGAGTAAAAGTGAGGATGAAGCCTATGATTTGTTTGAGATGTTAAGTGAAAATTTTATTAGTCATGCTTCACTTTCCTCCTATGAAAGGATGATTTGACCTTCCAAGAAGGGTGGGCTATATGAAGTCAAAAGTCAAGGAGAGTTGGAGAATAGGATGGATATTAATGCGCTTGCTCAAAAGTTGAATAAAGTGGACTTGATGGCGCAAAAGATAGAGAAGGTAGATTTAGTGGCTCAAAAGTTAGATCAATTATTATCCATGAATAAACAAGAACCTTCTTTTCCTTCTATCCAACAAAATCAACCTTTCTCAGATTCCAACCTTCAAGAACTTTGTGCTTTATGTTCTAGCCCAAATCATGCTGTCATTGTTTGCCCTACAACGGCCCAACTTCCCCTGTTCATTCAAGAACAAGTATTTGCTACTCAGGGAGTCTCCAAGCCTAATTATAATCCATATTCCTATACTTACAACCCGGGTTGGAGAAATCATCCAAATTTTTCTTGGAAATCGCAACAAGGACCACCTACTCAAGTCAATCCCTCAATTCCTAAACAATCTTTTCAAGTTCCGAATCAGTCTGACCAACATCTTCAAACCCCTTTTCAACATAATCAACAACAACAACTTCCATTTCAGCAACCATCGTTCCATCATGCTCAAGCCCTATATCAACAAGCTCCATCATTCCAGGGACAATATAATCAATTTCCATCACATTGTTATCAACCTCAAGCCCCATTTCAAGCTCCTCATCAACCGCCTCCTCAACCCCCTGAGCCTCATTTTGAAGATAAATTTGACCAACTTCAGCAACTTATTCTCTCTCAGTAACAATCAATTGCTAAGTTAGAAGGTCAAATAGGTCAGCTGGCGGCTAGTAATATGAGGAGAGATGTTGGGCAGTTACCTAGTCAACCCATAGCTAATCCCCGCAATCAACAACCTCTGGATTTTCAGCAAAGAGCTCCTATTCTTCCCCCTCCAAATCAGCCCAATCAACCTCAGCCACCCCTTCCTATCGTTCCTCAATTCGAGAATGCCAAAGCGATCTCTACCCTTAGGAGCGGGAAAGTTCTTAATGATCCATATCAGGCTAAGGATGTGGGTGGTAGTTCGGGCCAAGATGCCCAAGAGGAAAGTGAAAATGAGGAAGAAGAGCCGATAATTATTCAAGAGAAAAAGAAGCTGGATGGGGGGGAGAAGACAATGGACAAAGGAAAGATCAAGGTTGATGAAGGTTTTCAAGGATATGTTCCTAAGGTCCCTTTTCCGGATGCATTAAAGCCAAAAGCTCAAAAGAAACCCGTCCAACAAGAAGAGATGTTAGAATTATTTAAGCAAGTCAATATCAATATTCCACTCTTGGATACTATTAAACATGTGCCGGCATATGCCAAGTTCTTAAAAGAGCTTTGTACACCAAGAAGGGAGCCGAAGGCAGCAACACAGAAGATCAGTCTATCTGAAGATGTTAGTGCTGTTTTAATGAATTCTTTACCCAAGAAGTTGAAGGACCCTGGTGCTCCATTAATTTCATGTGATATAGGTGGTGTGACATTTGATAAAACTTTGCTAGATCTTGGAGCTAGTGTTAATTTGTTACCCACCTGCATTTATGAGTAATTTGATTTAGGGGAATTAAAGCCCACTTCTATTATCCTTCAACTAGCGGATCGGTCTGTTAAGACACCAAAGGGTTTGTTGGAGGATGTGATAGTGAAAATTCATGAATGCTATTTCCCAGTGGACTTTTTAATCTTAGATATGGCCTCATCCCAAGAGTTAAAGCATACACCAATCATTTTGGGACGCCCATTTTTGGCTACGGCGAAGGCCAATATTAATTGTGCCACAGGGATGATGGATATTACCTTTGGAGGAGAGAAGGTCTCATTGAATGTTTTTAAAACTTCACAATACCCGGATCATGAGGGAGAATGTAATGTCATTGATATTTTTGAGGAAATAATTGAAGAAAATGCGGATATGAATGAGAATGTGATTGAAGAGGGTAGTTTACTTCAGGATTCACCTCTTTCTTATTCTAGTGTGGAGCCTCTTCCTCCCATAAGATCTGAACCAATTCTTCCATCTCTAGATCAGCCGCCCGTTTTGGAACTTAAGCCTCTGCCGGATTCATTGAAATATACTTATCTAGGCCCAGATCATACTCTGCATGTTATCATTGCTTCTGATCTTACCTCTGCTCAGGAATGTCAACTCTTAGAAGTTCTTAAGGAGCATAGGGGGGCGATAGGATGGTCTGTGTCAGATTTGAAGGGTATAAGTCCAGATGTTTGCATGCATTATATTTACTTAGAGACAATGCCAAGCCGAGCAAAGAGATGCAGCGTCGACTGAATCTAAATATGAAAGAAGTTGTGAAGAAGGAAGTTGTTAAGTGGTTAGATGCTGGGATAATTTATCCCATTTCCGATAGTAAATGGGTCAGTCCAACGCAAGTGGTGCCTAAGAAGTCGGGACTGACTGTGGTCACAAATGAGAAGGGAGAAGAGGTACCCATGCGCTTGCAAACTGGGTGGAGGGTTTGTATTGATTATCGAAAATTAAATGCAGTTACAAAGAAAGATCATTTCCCACTCCCATTTGTTGATCAAATTTTGGAAATGCTGGCCGGGTAAAACTTTTTTTGTTTCTTGGATAGTTATTCCGGATACAATCAAGTTGCTATCTATCCGGAGGAGCAAGAAAAAATCACTTTTACGTGCCCCTTTGGCACATTTGCTTTCAAAGAATGCCGTTTGGACTTTGCAATGCCCTGCTACTTTTCAAAGATGTATGATGTCTATATTTTCTGACATGGTGGGGGAAACTTTGGAAGTATTTATGGATGAATTTTCTATTTTTGGTTCTTCATTTGAGGGGTGTTTGGAAAATTTAACACAAGTTTTGAAGAGGTGCATTGATGCTAATCTTGTTCTGAGTTGGGAGAAGAGCCACTTTATGGTGAGGGAAGGCATAGTTTTAGGCCATGTGATTTCGGAAAGGGGAATAGAGGTCGATAAAGCCAAAGTATATTTGATTTCTAATCTTCCTCTCTCTACATCTGTCAAGCAAATCAGATCCTTTCTTGGCCACGCTGGATTTTATAGAAGATTCATTCACAACTTCTCCACCATTGCTCGTCCCCTCACACAATTGCTTGCTAAAGATACTCCATTCCATTTCGATGATTCTTGTCTCAAAGCTTTTAATTCTTTGAAAGAGGCTCTTACTCAAGCTCCGATTCTTCAATCTCCAGATTGGTCGCTTCCTTTCGAGATTATGTGTGATGCCTAGGACTATGTTGTCGGAGCTGTCTTAGGTCAAAGGATAGATAAGAAGCCCGTGGTAATCTGCTACGCGAGTCGCACCCTCACTAATGCTCAGTTGAATTACACCACCACGGAGAAGGAGCTGCTAGCTGTTGTGTTTGCCCTAGAAAAATTTTGATCATATCTTTTAGGGGCTAAGGTTATTATTTACTCCGATCATTCTGCCTTAAAATACTTACTTTCCAAGAAGGATGCTAAGCCCCGTCTCATTAGATGGATTCTATTGTTACAAAAGTTTGATCTAGAAATTAGAGACAAGAAGGGTTTAGCCAATGTGGTTGCTGATCATTTATCCAAGATAGTGTTACCAAAAGATGCTCCAATGTTTGATTCTTTTCCCGATGAGCAAATTCTTTCCCTCTCTCATTCTTCAACTCCTTGGTATGCTAATATTGTCAACTACCTGGCGGTAGGTCAGATCCCGGGAGGGTGGACTAGGCAGGAGAAGGATCACTTTTTTTCTAAGGTAAAACACTATTTCTGGGAGGACCCTGAGCTGTTTCATATGGGTCCCGATCAGATCATTAGAAGATGTGTCCCTGAGGAAGAACAACAATCAGTATTGACTTTTTGTCATAATTTAGCTTGTGGGGGACACTTCTCTGGAAAGAAGACAGCGGCAAAAGTGCTACAAAGTGGATTTTATTGGCTCACGTTATTTAAGGATGCTTATGAATTTTCTAAAACTTGTTTGAGATGTCAAGCCGTGGGCAATAATTCGAAGAGAGATATGATGCCGCTAAATCCCATTCTGGTGGTTGAAATTTTTGATGTTTGGGGAATAGATTTTATGGGACCGTTTCCATCTTCATTTGGTAATGAATATATCTTGGTGGCGGTCGATTATGTTTCCAAATGGATTGAAGCCATTGCTACTGGGATAAATGACCATAAGGTGGTTATGAAGTTTGTGAAGTAGAATATCTTTTCTAAGTTTGGTTGTCCTAAGGCTCTGATTAGTGATGGGGGTTCTCATTTCACTCATTTTCAATTCCGAGCTTTGCTTCGTAAGTATGGTATCACTCACAAGCTTGCTACCCCCTATCATCCCCAAAACTAGTGGCCAGGTTGAAGTTTCTAATAGGGAGATTAAGAATATCTTGCATAAGACGGTTACGCCGGATAGGAAAGACTGGTCTGAAAGACTAGATGATGTATTATGGGCCTATAGAACTGCATACAAAACTCCCATTGGTATGTCACCATACCGCTTGATCTTTGGTAAAGCCTGCCACTTGCCCGTAGAATTGGAACATAGAGCTTATTGGGCCATTAAGCAAGTTAATTTTGATTTAACTCAAGCTGGATCCCAACGAGCTCTATAAATTAATGAACTAGAGGAATTAAGGAACGAAGCCTATGAAAATGCGAAGATTTACAAAGCTAAAATCAAAGTATTTCATGATAAACACATTCACAGAAAGAGTTTTCAAGAAAATCAAAAGGTTTGGCTATTTAATTCAAGGCTGCATTTGTTCCCCGGTAAGCTAAAGTCCAGATGGGATGGACCGTTCATTATAGTTAAAGTTTTTGACCATGGTGCTGTTAAGATTTTGGATCCTAAAAATGGTCACATTTTCACTGTCAACGATCAACGATTAAAACCTTACGTGGAAAGTGAGCAGTTGTTAAAAGAATCAATTGCTTTGAGTGATCCGGAGTAAGATTTTTCTTGCGTCTGGCTGAAGATGGAAAACTTAACGCTTCTGGGAGACAACCCAAGGTTTTTGTTATTTAATGCTTTTGTTTCAGTATGTTTCAGTAGTCAGGATAAGGTCGAAGGAGAAGAAGCTGTTGCCGTCTATTGATGGAGTTCTGCCCCGCACACCAGGTTGTCTCTTTCCTACTCAGCAAACTTCATTGTTACATTGTTCTTTCATTTCAACTTTACATGTCATTGAGGACAATGTCATTCAAGTTGGGGGGAGGCAGAAAATCTACATCATTGCATCTAGTACAACATGATAGGAATTCTTGCATAAATGACTTGCATTGATAATAAGGTTTTGCATATCATACAAATTGAAAGATGAAATCCTCATTCTGAGTTTTATTGATTCGTGCTTTTTATTGAAAGTGATTCTGAATTAGAAAAGACTAGGAAAATGTTGAAGGAAAATTAAGTTTGATTTAGCCATGGAAAACTGATATAAGAATCTCTTTAAAGTTTATGCGCACTATTAGGAAAAAATATTCACTATGCACTCTGATGAAGCAAAATAAGACAAGCCCTCTGTTGCTTTGGGAACTGTATCTGATACTCTGCATTTCTTAAGGAGGAGATCTATTTCAAGAAATAGCTTTCTGCCAAGTTTTATAGAAAAGAAAATGCAAAGGCATATTGTTGAAAAAAAGAGAAATGATGAAATAGAAAGATCGCGCCATGAAAAATGTCCCTGATCTGAGTAACCGGGCCTACTTCACCTAAGACGTGTTGAGGTTCGCGCAAAAAGGTGAAGGGTAGTGTAGCATTATGGTTGTGTAAATAAAAAAAGAGAGAGAGAAAGTTCCAAAGGGACAAAAGAAAAAGACAGACAAAAGCTAGTATGCTTAAATGCTCTGATCTAAGAGGTGCAGGGTTGAAAGGTACTTACTTAGAATAACAAATGGGGGATATAATTATCTTAACTGTAGATTTGGAATTACACATGCACAAGTGTTATTGAACTTTGATTTGTATTCTTAAGTCATGTGCTTTAATTTCCAATCTAAGGTTAGTATGGGCATTAATGATTCTGGATTCCTAATCTTTAGTTGATTCTATGAAGGGAGAGCTAGATATAAGAGTACGATCTTTCAAAACTCTTGTTGGTCCTTAATTTTAATTTAATTGCATTGCTAAGGGACTAGCAATGAGTAAGTTGGGGGGTGTGATAAGTGATATATTTTAAATCATAATTTACATTACATCCATCATCTTTGAGCATTAAATGGATAAAGTTGTGCAACATGAGCATTAATTACATTCTCACACATTATTTGAGTCTTCATGCATTTTATCATCTTTTTGATCTTAAAAGACCATGTGAGAAATATTTAAATATTTGCACAATTATTTTGGAATTAAATAGATTGATATTTTAATTTTCAGGAAACAACGACCTAGATCAGGGCGCTATTTAATTAACGACATCTTCAAGGGCGCGTGTTCAGTAAGAAGCGACAACTCCAAGGGCGTCAATTCATTTGAAAGAAGAAAGTGGAAAAAGAAAAAAAAGAATTAGCGCTCGAGATGCAATCGCTAATTATTGAAAGAACGCCCATATGAACAATCGTCAATTCTTATTTTACGAAAGATGAGGAAAATAGCAAATAATGAAATAAGAAAGGATGCTCGAGTGAAGAGGCGCTACTTCAGGAAAGGACGCCCCAGTCTAGGTCGCTATTTTAGTGGAACCAGAAACGGAAACTGAGTTTCCTTATCAAAGCTATCTTCTATGTTTGAGTTTATCCAAGACATATTCAAGGAAGGAGGACTCTAATGATGGAAATGAGTCTAAATGGATCAAGTTGCATTGTTGGAAACTGGTTTTTGGATCAAACTGGGAACCCACGACTGTGAAAGGATTCTAAACCCTATAAATAGGTGCTGTGTGCATAGGGAGGGGAATTCACCTTTCTTCTAGCCTCTTTTTCATGCACTTCTAGTTCTCGTTTTAAATTTCTTTCTTCTGCAAAGTTGTTCGTTTTTAAATCTTCTACAAATTCTTCTTCTTCATCTTCTTCTAATTCTCCACCGTTTTTAATCTATTCTCAATTTTTCAAACATCTATCTCTCCATTTTTACTATTCATCCGATTTTTATAAACTCTGTTCTTTCTCATTTTTCTCCCCCTTCTGATTCTCATCTCTCTATGTGTTCTTCACAAAAGTTGTTCGTTTTGTAAAGTTCTTCAACTTCTTCTTCTTCCAAATCTTCACTGTTTTCAAGTTACAATCAGTTTTTCAAAGTTCAGATTTTTAGGGCTTGCATTGTTCATCCGTGACCTATCTCTGTTCATCCTCACTTTTCTCCATCTTCCTCTCGTTTTTAAACTCTAAAGTCTTCATCAATCTTCTTCCCCTTTTCATCCTCTACAACTTTTCTGTTTACCATTTTTCCTAATTCTCTTCGATCTTAAAGTTATTCTTCCTCCAAATCACTCTCTGTTTTCAATTTAGTTTTTTTTCACTATTTCTTCTCAAAACACACCAATGCACACACACCCTTTTGCACTATTTTCAAATTTCCTCCATCTATTTCTTCTTCCTCTATTTTCTTCTCATATCCCAAGGTGGATTCTCTTCCAATTGATCCTCTCACGGCGTCGGCATCCAAGGCGAGGCGATCTTCATCAAGGCTTGGCAAGGAGTTGACGGCATTCTTCATCCTATTGGCTTACAATTTCTTTTCTCTTCTTTTATTTTGCAAGTTGGAATTTTAGTTTTCATATACATTGTACTTGCCACCTCTCATAGCAATAAAGTTGATCTTTGTAAAATTATGTTTATCTTTCTATGTCCTCCAAATTTCTCTACTTAAACCCTCTCATATTCTTTAAATAGTTTTCATGCAATTTATCTTTCCTTAGATTAATCACACTCAAAAATTTAGTTTTCAAAGCATAAGGTGTTTTTCCAATTTGTTCTATAAAGATTATTCCTCCTCGTGGGATCGACTCCGCTTACCACTATATATTTGATTTTTCCAATCTTTTAAAGTGAGTGAGTGTGAATATTTTGAAATTGTGGCACGGCTTTCTTAACAACACTAGTCGGTGCGCATCATCCTCCCAGGACTAGACCGAGCCCTATACGCACAACATTTCAGGTATTACTTTTGACATCCACTCTCGTTTATAGCCAATATGAAATTTTAAGAAATTAAGAAACGTAATATTACAGACAAATATTAACTCATCATTTAGTTATGGGGGACTCTAGAGGTGGCCCCTACAGGCTCAAGAGGTGGCTCCCGTCGTGTAGCACTTTACGCCGTACGGCCTCAAGAGGTGGCTCCCACAGCGTAGCACTTTGCCCCGTATGACACTTAGCTCCCACACTCCCAAATGGTAGTTTAAGAGGTTCAAGGTTTAACCATGTAGGATATACATAAGCTAGATTTTTATTGAATTGAATTCAAGGACTCATAATATGCAGGAAAATGGATTAGAGTTGTGTCTGTACAAAGCATGAGACAGATCAGAATCAGAACATGCAATCACTAAATTGGCGCTCTGGGGTTGAGTAGGTTTTCAGTTAATTGGCGACTGGGGGTTACCCAGTCTTTCAGAGAATTGGCGCCCTGGGGTCAGGGGGTTTTTCAGTAAAATGGCGCCTGGGGTATAGGGGGTTTTTCAATAAAATGGCGCCTGGGGTATAGGGGGTTTTTCAATAGAATGGCACTTGGGGGTTGGCCAATCTTTCAAATTTTAAAATTTCTGAATTTATATATATATACATGGAATTGGTGCCTGCACAGGGAGTCTTCATTTAATTGAAGACGACCTGGCCATCGCTATTCAAGTAATTGGCGCCCTAGCTTGGGGCGCCAATTACACAGGGTGATTTTCACCCAGTGCGTACGTTCTGTGACTCAAAACACTGTTCATTTTGGAAAATTTTCTCAAAAATAGAAAGTAATGACATGAATAGGTAGTGTAAATCCTCGGGAGTTCAGAAACATGTTCAGGTATAATTATTGGGTTTTGGTTTCACAGATATGAATTTTCTAATGTTGTATCTTTAATTTCTCAAAAAAAATGGAATTGGCACCCCTGTGAGTAGTCTTCATTTAATTGAAGACTCCTCGAGGTGTCACTAATTGATGTACATGTTCATCTAATTGACGACACTATTGAAAGTCACCAATTGAGTTATTTTTCAAGTGGGTTATGCTTCGTATCAGAATGGTACATTCTGTGATACAAATTACTATTCGTTTTTCCAAAGTTTCTCCGAATCAGAATTCGAGGACATGGACAGGTAGAGAAAAATATCAGGGTCACAGATTTATATTCAGGCAAAATTTTCATGGTTCAGTTTAATAGTTATGGATTTTTGAATGTGTTGATTTACTAATTACTGAAAATTCTAGAAATGGAATTGACGACATTACACATGGTCTTCAATTAATTGGCGACCATGCGCGAAGTCTTCAATTTGGTAATTGGCGCCCTAGTCAGGGGCGCCATTTACAGTTGGGTGGTTCACTATTCATCAGTATAAAAGTGCTCTGAATCAGGAAGTAAGGGTACAGGCAGGTAGAGAAAAATGTCAGGATCACAGAAACATATTCATGCAGAATTTTCATAGTTTAATTCAATAGTTATGGATTTTTGAATGTGTTGAATTAACAATTACTGAAAATTGTTGAAATAGAAATGACGACACTGTGAAGTGTCTTCATTTAATTGGTGGCCTGGCTGGGGGCGCCCCTTAGGGAATTGACGCCCTGGTCAGGGGCGCTAATCACCTGAGGGCTGGGATTCTCGGGTTTTTAAAACAGGTAAGTACCTTGTGTAACAGAGGTTGTATACTAAGGTTTAAAACATGGCTATTAAGACTGTAAAACTAGTGTAATAAGGTATGTTCAAAACTCATAAAATCATGATAACAGATTGTGTTTAAAACTCATGAAATCATAGTAACAGATGGTCTATAAAATCATATATGACAGGTGTAACAGGTTATTTAAAATCTGTGTAACATGGTATATATATGGTAGTTTCTTGATCACGATAAAGTCAGTTAATATAGCATGGATGATGAGTTAGTCTAACTCTAAGCATGCCTGTTTCATTAGCCTATTTAGCTACTAGTTAGGCAAGGACTTGAGAACACCTACCTTTTGACGTGAATTACGAGGTACAGAATAAAGAAGCCGTAGTAGGATCACAGCAGGACGTACACTTCGGGAAGAAGATGCTCCTTCAGCACTGATGGTGGCAGTAGCCTCTGCCAGTGCTACGGAGGGGATTAGTTATAGGATGGGTTTAATGCCTTACGGGTCCGGTTAGGAACAAGATGTTCTTTGCCAGCTAAATGAGGTTGTTTGTGCCTCAATCTTCTAGAAGCATAGATTTAAATGACGTCTTTGTAAGGGGACGTCTATTAATCTAGGCGGTACTATTCATGAAAATGACGCCCTTGCAAGAGGGCGTTAACTGTTAGACAAAACTGCCACTTTCACATGTTGGCCTTCATGGTATATATATATATAGTAATACTATAATGGGATGGGGCCCCAAGGGAAATGTCGCCTCCTTATATGGTCTTCAATTTGTTGAATGGCACCCTGGTAAGGGGCGCCAATTCTCTTGGTGGTGGACAAGGTGGAAACCCACTACGTACTACCCATGTGCCCATGTGTCAAAAGTTGTCTTATACAATTATATGATGACCCTCTTATGGTTTGGTTCTTTCTATAAGACCTTTCATGTAAGATTCTTTAGGAAAGAGTTCATTACGTACTATGGATAAAATGATGGGTTGTATATTTATATACTAGCCCTCCTAAGGTTTGGTTCTTCACATAAAGCCCTCATGATTCTTTATGGCATAAGGTAAGGTTGGCTTGTATATTTATATTATAGTCCTCATTAGGTTGGGTTCTTTATGTAAGGCCTTCATGTATGATTTCTTTTAAAAATAAGTTTTAAATTTACTCAACGGTTTTTATCGGGGGTGCTACAGTCAGTCAGTGTGTGCACATGTGGTCGGGCACTTCGGACGCGTGCTGATGAGCACGACCCCGACTAGACCCTTGTCTTGTGCTCCGTGTACGGTGTCTCAGTGTCCGCCTAGGGAGTGTAGGGAGACACCTGAGGCTGTGGACTAAGTCGTTAGTGGATGCATCCGGCCTTGCTTCTAGTGGGCAGTGCTCCTGTCACTCGAGTGTAGCGACCCTAGTTTTTTACCGTGGCGATTTAGTGTTTGGGGCGGCCGAGGGTATTTGAATGTGTAACATCGACTTGTGATTTATTACGAATGGCCATGGTACACGTGTGATTAAGTTACTTTCCTTTAATTATCAATTGCTGTACTTATGTTATTATTATTATTTTGAATTGTTGTTTATTACATCGCATGCTTGCCGTTGTGAGGTGGGGATCCACGGGACCCCTATTGAGCCGATGAGACGAGGCTCACCCCTCTATTTTCAGGTGAGACCCGGCTTGAACATTGTGCTTCGGTGGTCAGTAGTAGCTCCAGTTTGCCAGAAATGGGGTATGCCCCGTAGTTTTGTACCTTTCTAGTTTACTGCACTTATGTATGGACTTATGGATTCTGGACTGTATAATTATTGAATTGTATAATTATTAAATGATGTAATTATTTATTTCCTGCAATTAATCATGTTAATTATTATGGCATTGTAATGATTTTGATTCTTATACACATACACTCCATCCCTTTTACCCTTCCGAGCCCCCGACTCGTGGGTGGCGGGCCAAGATCCAAAAATATCAGGGTATTTCTCGGTGTTTGGATCTTGGGTTGTTACACAAACTCTGCCACTGAAGTGGTGAGGGCTACTGCACATTGCCCACTAATGATTTCCTCTGCTCTTGGCGGTCCTGATGCCTCCTGCTAAAACCTCTCCTGAACATCCACTTGAGCTTCGAACCAAAAGATGAAGAACTAGCATTCGATGGTGCTGAAGGTGACGGTCCAGACCTGTCCGACGACTACTGGAAGGCACTCTGCTACTGCACAAATCTCTACTGCTCATGAGCTGATTGAGACTGACTAGCACAGGCCTGCTCCTACGTCCTCTACAAATCCTCCTCCAAGTCCACAACTACTTGATAAGCTGACACGGGTCCCGACCACTACATGCCTAAGCTCTGCCCTCAGTCCTCTAATAAACTGTCGAGTCTTCATTCGCTCATCTGCCATGATGTGAGGCGCATAACGACCTAACTCTATGAACTTGGACCAATACTACTTCACCGACATATCTCCCTGAGCCAACTCCATAAACTAATACATCCTCTTCGATTTGACATGCTCTGGGCTGAAGACACGCTTAAAAGCTGTAAGAAACTCCTACCATGAAATCTGTCGGAGGGGGCAGGAATGGAATGCCAACTCCCACTCAAACGTCCACCATGCCAAAGCTGAACCCTGCAACTGATAAGTGGCCAATAACACCCTCTCGTCCTCAACACACTCCATGGAGCAGAACATCCTCTCCCTGGCATCAATCCACTCTCTCACCGCATCAGGATCGGGCTGCCCCTCGAACTGAGGTGGGTGAAATGGCAAGAATTCCTTCAACACACACCTACGGCTCCCTTGCGATGACGAGACCTCGCTGACATCTCTGCCCTACTACTAAAGATGGGCATGATACATCCCCTCAAAGAATTCCGCCCATCCCTGTGCTCCTACTCCTGCACTCGCTGCTGCCGAAGAAGATGAATCTCTGCTCTGCTCCTCCTGAGCTGCGGCTGACAGCTCTTGCATGGAATGGGTCCTCCTCTTAGGTGCCATGGATCTTCTAGCACTGCAAGAAGGAAAAAAACAAAGTTGATAAAACATGGTGCCCTACGCCAGTTGCTGACTGTACTGAATACTTTGGACTTTATGGACCTCTGCTATTGTTTTAGGTTCCATACACCTCCACAGCCATGCTCTGATACCAATTGTAACGATCCATAATTCGAGTATCGGGAAAGACCCGATACCATTCGAATCCTGGCCTACCACCAATGAGCCGAGATGCTCGGAAGGGTTAAGGGTTGGTGTGGTGGTGTACAATAATCTAAAATAAATGTAGGAATACAAGATGCATAATTAAAATAATATAAGAAATAACGACTACTGAATTAAACAGTTATATAGTCCAGAACTCCAAGTCCATAACAAGTATAGTCAACAGAAAGAAAAGTACGAGACCACGGGTCATACCCCGTCTCTGTCAAACTGACAGCTAAACTGGACCACGGGCACCACGAGGAGCCTCAGATGCGGAACGCTTAAGCCTCACCTCACCTAAAAACAAAGGGGGTGAGCCTCATCTCATCGGCTCAGTAGGGGTCCCGCGGATCACCACCACACAATGATAAATACAACAGTGTAGTAAATGACTAACAAGAACAATAAATAAATAACAGAGGAGGTAGAGAACAATCAACCAAATAACTCTACATAGGATCGCTACATTTGCCATAAAACCATGCCCCGATCACATAGAATTGAACGCACTGAGCCGCTAGAATGGTAAACCACATCCAAAGGAAACCAGAGCCGCTGCCTCTCAAGTGATAGGAGTACTACCCACTAGATACAAGACTGGATGCATCCACCGATGACTTAGTCCGCAGCTTCAGGTGTCTCCCTACTTGCCCCAGGTGAAAATTGAGACACCGTACACAGTACCACAAAATAAGGACTAGGTAGGGTCGCGCTCATTAGTGCGTGTCCAACACCCCCAACCAAGTGTGCACACACAGACTATCTGCTCTAAGTCGGGTCCTCTAGTTGATTTTCCCATCCAATCGGACTCAAGTTACAAAGGCAAGGGGCCCTACGGTAACCAACCTAAAAATCATCTACTTGGGTCTAGCCTCCACCACTCTCAGGTAGGTTGGCAGCTACGTGCCCAGATCAGCTACATCTAGTGGGAGGATCACTGAAAGTGAGAGCTCGCTATAACAAGGAAACCACCAGAGTACCACTAATTTGTACTAATCCATCATACACATGTAACGCATCATGGGGCGGCTAGGGATGTCAATGGATCGGGTTCGGCTCGGGTAGACCAATACCATACCCTATCCGTGAAAATTTTACTAATACCATACCCGGATAGTACCCTATTATTTTCACGGGTATGGATACGGGTATATCCGTCACGGGTATGGATATATCTGCGGATATTCATATCCGTCCATAAAGCATGAGTCCACATTCACATCCAAAGAAATGTGAGATTTATGAGAATTAGAAAAAAAGAAATCCAGTCAATTCTTTCCTTTCTAAAGTAATTGTTATATTTTATAAAAATGTCCTTATAATTTTAGCAAGAAGTCTAAACTCACAAACTCAACAAGACGGGCAACGGATTGGGTTCATGTCAAAATCATAGGCCTAACATGCACAATAAGTTATTAAGAGCGGGTTCGGATCGGATACGGATTTGGGTGCACTAAATCCATACCCTATCCGAATATGAAACGGGTATTTTAAACGTATCCGAACCCGAATCTATATCCGTTTATTCGGGTATTACCCGACCCATCACGGGTCGGGTAATGCAGGTAATCGGGTTTGCGGGTATTTTTGACATCCCTAGGGGCGGCTAAGGCTATCAAGTCAGAAACCATAAACTACTCCCATTGGATGTGAGATACGTGCCTCAGGACTGGGTCATCGGGCGTCAATTCACAAGACAACCCTCGTAGAGATAGCACAACCAAATTATCATTTATTTTATCATTAAATACCCCAATTTACCTTTTCGAGGCAAAAACTAGATTTTTCAGGCCGAAACGGCCATTGCAGTAGTGGGTCGGTCGACCTACCACAGGGCTCAGTCTACCGATCCACCCCAGTGCCCCGGCCTGTGTAGGGGTCGGTCGACCAAACACAGGGGTTGGTCGACCGGCTACTCTAGTCAGTCGACAAAACACCTAGGGTTGGTCGGTCGAACCACCCTACATGCCTTGTCGACCACACTGCCGAGAAATAGTCGACCGATGTTTCACATTGGACGGCCGATTTCGACGACGGCAGAATAGGATGACTCTCTAAGGGTCTTGATCCACACCCGACTTGCCCCATTGCGAGCAGGAAGCATGGGGAATCAATCCCTGACCCAATGCACATCCATTCAACCCAAAAATGCATAAACCAACCTCCGAATCAATGAATCCACCCCTCACCCCAAAACATGCTCATAACCAGTAACATGAAGGAAACCCGCTCAATCTTGCCCGGAATCACATCTAAACGGTGGGAAAACACACGGAGAGGTAGAAGGGTCTCTCCCCCTACCTGGTACGACACTTTTACTGCTTAAAACCACTCCGATTGTTGTTGATCCACGCCGAAACCCAGGGAAAACTCAAGAACCATGACCTGCACTTGCCACCGCCTTGATCACGCCCTCACGATCATCCTCCTATCACTACCGTGGCCCAACCGAGCCTCCTCGCTACCCGCCGTCTGTAGCCGGAGGGAGAGAGGGATGGAATGGAGGTGGAACGAGAGAGGAGAGTGAAACAGTGAGGGAAGAGGGGAGAGCGATGAGGGGTTTGAGATAGGATTTTGGGTTGCCCAAAACCCCCAATAAAACCAAAATCACATATATGCCCTTTCTTTTATCAATGTTGGCTAAACAATTATGGGAATTCTGAAAAACACAATAATTCTAATAGGGTCCGAACTGGATGCAAAATAATTTTTAATTTACACCCAGAAATAGACCTGAAACTCATGAAAATAGAATCCAAAATCCGGAGGTATTACAATCCTCCCCCCTTACAAAAATTTCATCCTCAAAATTTATGCTAAAACATGACCAAACAAGGAGGAAACTCACTTGAACAAGACGCTCCTAGGTCACTGCACCTCCTGAGTGACGCTGCCAGATCACTTTAACCAAGAGGATAACCTTATTCCCAAACTGCTGCTCACGCCTGTCCTTAATGCGGATGGGATACTCAGGAACAGACAGATCTGGCATCACCTCCGGCCACACAGTAACCTCCAAGACATGAGAAACATCTGGCATGTACTTCTACAACATCGAAACATGGAATACATCATGCACAACATCCAAATCGGAGGATAACTACAATCTGTATGCCACCTCCCCAATATGCTACACAATAGGAAATGACCCAATGTAGTAGGGACTTAACTTCCCATGCCTGCCAAAACGCATCACTCCCATCATTGGGGAGACCCTGAAAAACACCCAGTCTCCCACCTCAAAGCTAAGAGGCCACCTCCGCCGATCTGCATAACTCTTCTGCCTGCTCTGAGCTGACTTCAATCTTTGCCTGACAAGCTGGACAACCTTAACACAATGCTGCACAAGCTCCAACCCTATCATCAACCGCTCATCGACCTCGAACCAATCAAGTGGAGTCCGACATGGTCTCCCATACAATGCCTCATAAGACGCCATACTAATGCTCGAATGATAGCTATTATTGTAAGCAAACTCAACAAATGCAAATGGTTACTCCAGGAACCCTGCCACTCTAGGCAATAAGATATTAACATATCTGCTAAGGTCTGAATAGTCCTCTTTGACTGACCGTCAGACCATGAATGATAGACTGAACTGAAAGCCAACTCTACCTCTAGAGCCTTCTAAAAACTCCGCCAAAAACCAGAAGTGAAGCTGGGATCTCAATCTGAGACAGTAGAAATAGGGATCCCATGCAAAAGCACGATCCGCTCCACATACAAACGGGCACAACTCTAGACACTCCAACTAACTCTAATCAGCAATAATCAGGTTGTCTTTGTCAATTTATCAACCAACAACCAAATACAATCGTGGCCACTCGGAGTCCTCGGCAAACCAACTACAAAATCTGTAGTCACATGGTCCCACTTCCAAGTAGGAATCTCCAAAGGCAGCAATATACCACCAGGTCGCTGATGTTCTGCTTTCACCTACTGGCAAGTCAAACACCTAGCCACAAGTTTTGTCACATCTCTCTTCATACCAGGCCACTAGAACTGCCTCTTCAAATTCTGATACATCTTGGTCGCCCTTGGATGAACAGTGTACCAAGTGCCATATGCCTCTTGCAAAATAGCTCTCCTCACCTGCTCCTCAGTAGGAACATACAATCTACCTCTAAACCTGGCTCCCTCATCCTCACCAAACTCCACATCGGGCATCAACAGTATGCGAGGTAGCTAGGGGTCCACACACTAATCCTCCATCACCTGGCGACGAATGGCTACGTGTGACCATCAAACTTGCAAGAATGGCTGACCCCTGGTCCCGAGGAACCTTAAGCCTGAACATTATAACTGGCACCTGCTCCAATAGACTCTATTTTATCAACATTATATGATTGACCACCACCTTCCTGCTCAAAGGATCTGCCACTACATTCATTCTGTAATATCCTGGATTCTTCGGATCGGGATCGGAGAGCTATCAGATCTCTTTCGTGGGTCTTGATACGTGTTTTACGATCCACACGGGTTTTCCCCTTGTATAACTTGTGAAACCTTGTGGAGAGTTGACCATTGAGTTTTGCTACTCAAGGATGCTACAGGTGCGTTGTGCTCGTTCCGAGGATCGTGAAGACTATTTTTTCGTATTTTTTTTGAATTTATAGATTTTCGTGCAGAATATCAAATTTTACAGAAATTGTAAAATTTCATATTTTTCCTTTTTCTTTTTAACCCCTCTCTCTCCTTCCTCTCTCCCCACCGTCGTTCTCACTCTCTCCCTCCATTCTCTCTCCTCACTTCCTTTCTTCTGCGGGGTGTGCGACCGTGGCGAGATGGACAAGGCAAGGACATCGTAGAGGTATCATGGAGCGTGCTGGTGCGAGGAATGGAGCGTGGCGTTTGCGCGATCCCTCAGTGGATTCAAAGCCGGTGTTGGCGGGTTCGTGTGATGGTTTTCGGCGTATCGTGGCCATTTCGGCGTGTGAGATCTTCGGTGGAGGTAGGGGGACATATGCCCTACTCTTTTTTTGCGTTCTCACGCGATTTGGAGCCGAACGGTGTGAGTTTGAGCGGGTTTTGCCTTGTTTCAGGCGAAAACATGTTCGGGGGGTGTGAGCCATGTTCACCATTTTAGGTGACAGTTTGTAGTCTAAATGGTTTCATTTGAACCCTTGGCATGTTGGGATTCATTTCCCGCCAGTTTTACTACATTTGGTTGAGAATCGGAGCTGGTATGAGCCCAATTGTCCATGTGAGTCGTTTTGGGTCGATTCGTGAGAATCGCTCGTTTGATCGTTGTTTTGTGGTTTGTTGGCCCCTTCCGGCTTGTGGAAGGTCGGCAATGTCATTGTGGGTGTTTCCCCATTGTTCTGGCGACGATTAGGGCATGGAAAATGGGTTTTCGTGAGGATTTTCCAGTTTTCGCTCCGTGACGAGAGCGCGCTGGTTGTGTACGTCGCGTTCTCAGTGGAACGCGCTATCACGATGCACCGGGTCTCGTGTTAGAGATGAACAGTAGGGCGGTTAAGAATGTGACCTAGGTGATGGGTGAGATCGTCTGCGAACGCGCTCGAGGCATTGGTCGCGATTACGAGAACGCGCTTGAGGTGTTGGCCGCGTTTCTATATTGTCGCGCTTAAGGTTCAGGCCGTGTCTACTAAGGCGACTCAGGTAAGTGTCGCGTTAATGTGATATCGTGACCCAGGTGATAGGCATGTTATGATGTCATCGCGACCCTCTGTGCGGGCACATTAATCATCGCGATGCAGGGTATAGGGGCGTTAATGTTTTCTATTTTTCGTGTCTTATTTGAGCTATTTCAGGCTCCGGTGAACCCAAGATTCAATGCCTTCTTGGCCTTTGACTCAACGGATGTCTTGGGTGTCTCGTGAGAGAGTCATATGCGTGTATCAAGGGATTCTGGAGGAGTGACTTTATCCCAAACAGTGTGTAGTACTATGTCTTTTCAGTTGTTGTGGCTTCGACCCCTTGGTTAGCCCAATGTTCCGTGGATGTCTTGGACGTCCTATGAGGGATGTGACCGTGTTATAGGGTGTCTGAGAGGGCCATTGTATCGAGTAGTGTTTTGTATATTTCAAGGGTCATTATGGTTTCTGGTCAACCCGGTTGTGACCCAGTGGTTGACACGTGACCTCGTGAGTGTCTCGTCTATCCTGTGAGGATCAAGACATGGCTTGGGCACTTGGAGGTATTGTCTTATCTCGATTTGCATGCCATATGGTTTGAGGGCCTTTCGATAATCCCTCGTGTTCTGTGTTTTGTGTTATACGGAATTGTGAGTCCGACGAGCGGCTTGGAGGCCGAGGACTCATTGTCGATGTGTGGATCTGGCTAGTGTGTGCTGTCTTCCTTAATGTGTTTTACTGTAGTTTTTGGCTTAGGGACTAGGCTAATTAACAACATGTTACTGTGATGTGAGACGATCTTGACCCGAGTCTTGTGACTCAAGGATCATTGTCAGCAGGTCTAATTGACTGTCCTGAGTCTGGTAGCAATTGTATACTACATTGTGCTCCATAGTACGTGTGACAGTGTGTGCTTACACTATCTGTATACTACATTGAGCTTCCACTAGTCATAGCCTGATGACACTTTCCTGTATGTCGGCCCACCTAGGAGTGGTGGCAGGGCAGTTCCCGACTGACGATTTTTAGGCTAGTTTCTGTGGGCCCCCTTGCTTTGCGGTAGCGTCCTACTGGGGGGAAAAACTAGCTAGAGGCCTGGCTCAAGGCATTAGGCTTGTGTGTGTACACGTGGTCAGGGGCGGATGGACGAGCGCCGATAGGTGTGACCCTGACTAGTCACTCGTTACTGTGGTACTGTTGGACTTGGTACTATAGTTCCTTGGTTCTTTGTGAGTGTCTCAGTTACCGCCGTTCCAGGCGTGTGTGAGATACTTGTGGCGCAGTGTAAGACGTTAGTGGATGCATCTGGATGTTCTTCTGGTAAGGAGGTGCTTCTGTCACATGACACGATGACTTGTGTTTTCGTGACTTTTTCCAAGTAGCATGTGCTTGGCTTCACTCGAGGTTACGAGTTTTATAGCGTACACGACGGTGAGCTCGTGTATGTCTTGCACCTTCGACCATGTAGGTCTTTGGTAGGCTCTTGCCTATTTTTGTAGGCTCTTGCCTGTTTTGGTAGGCTTTTCACGATAGGGTTTCGTGATTTGACAATGGATCGGTAACTCCCGACTTTGTGAGATCGGGGTTCACCTTTCTGTTACTGTTTGGAGTAGTTTAAAGGGCCGAGGTTCCTTCGGCTGCCGTGTTCCGTAGTACGGCTGTTTTCCTCTTTACTATTTCTCCTGCTCCTGCTTTGCTTTAGTGTAGCATTGCTGTTACTGCGTGTTTTGCGGTAGGGTTCTACGGGATCCCTACTGAGCCAGTGACACGAGGCTCACCTCTAACTTTTTAGGTGTAGTTGTTCTGCCTCATGGCTGGAGGTTCCACTAGTCATAGCCTGACGACACTTTCCGTGTGTATGCCCACCTAGGAGTGGTGGCGAGGCGAGTCCCTGTTGAGATGGTTTGTAGGTTGGTTGCCGTGGGCCCCTTTGTCTTGCCGTGAGAGTCCTACGGGAGGGGAAAACCAGCTAGAGGCATGGCTCAAGATATTGAGCTTGTGTGTGCACACGTGGTCAGGGGCGTTTGGATGAGCGCCGTCGGGTGTGACCCTGACTAGTCACTCATTACTTGGTACTTGGTTCCTATTGAGTGTCTCAATTACCGCCATTCCAGGTGAGTAGGAGAAACTTGAGGTGCAATGTAAGACGTTAGTGGATGCATCTGGCTGTTCTTCTTGTGAGGAGGTGCTTCTGTCACTTGACACATGGCTTGTGCTTTTGTGACTTGCCGGGTAGCCTGTGTTTGGCTTCACCTGAGGTGAGTGTAGCATACACGACGGTGAGATCATGTGTGTCTTGTGCCTTTGACCGTGTAGGTCTTTTGTGAGGCTTTTGCCTGTTTCTGTAGGCTTTCATGATAGGGTTTCGTGGTTTATCAATGGATCGGTAACGGCCGACTTTCTGAGATTGGGGTTCGCCTTTCTGTTTCTATTTGGAGTAGTTTGGAGGGCCGAGGTTCCTTCGACTGTCATGTTTCAGTGGTACGACTATTTTCCTCTTTACTGTTTTTCCTGCACTTGCTGTTATTGCTTTGCTATAGTTGTTAGCACTACTATTTACCGCTTTTGTTTCGTGGTAAGGTTCTGCGGGATCTCTACGGAGCCAATGACACGAGGCTCACCCCTGACTTTTCACGTGTAGCTGTGCTTCCTTGTGCTGAGAGGTCCTGCTGCGTGGTTCTTAGTTGCCAGCGTTACCAGTGTCGGGTTTTCCCCTACTTAAGAGTACGCTCTCTTTCCTGGTGGACTGTACTTGTCTTTCTTTGGACTAGACTATGTTAGTTTTAATTGTTATAGAAAATGTAATTTTATTTCTGCTACTTTAGTAATCCTGATCATTGAAATTTAATTGCTTACTACTTTATCTGGAAGTTCAATGTACTATCACACTCCTTTCTATCCCTTCGGAGCTTTACCGCTCTTGGGAGGCCTCGCAGGTGTTGACATGTTTTTCCCTTTCCCCTTTTCGATTATCCTTCCAAATCCCTTCTTTGCGGTGTTAATGCAAAGACCCAAATAATACGTAAACAACAGGGGGAAGGATGTGGAGTGTGTGTGTAATCGCCACCAAGATACCGAATGTAAGCAAGTATACCGTACCTTGGAAAGAAGGGGAGCCACTCGCCTAGAACAGCACTGCAGAAAGACGTGGTTCGGGGTGAACCGCCCAGTGGACGCGCGGTCTCTCGACAGGCCGCCCAACGACGCTGGGATGAACGCGGGACGAAGAGTAGCTGGATGACGGGACGGTTCAGGATCGACCGCTAGAAGAATGTAAACGGCCCAGATGAAGCGGCCATATTCTTCGCACGGACGGATGAAGACCGCTCTGTGCCACCAACTCCCAAAGCGTGGGACCTCTACCTCCACCCTTTCCGGCCGGCCAGAAAGAATGGGCCTCGTGTTAGGGTGCCGCTGACCTGCAAAACAACGTGGAGAACATAAAAAGGGACCCGATATTAGAACTAAAATGTGTAGTAAATGCCGAACGAGAAGGAAACGAACATAACTAAATGAAATGGGGAATACCTGGAGGTTTTTAAACCCTTAGGGGCGTCAAAAACATAGGAGGATGTGTGTAGTGTGATGAAAGAATGAAGAGAAGTAGATGGAAGAAGGAAGAATGATGCATGCAATGAGAGAACAGACGGTGGAACTAGTGAACTAATGACTCAAACAAACGGTGTAATCCCTGAACCGGAGGCCTATGCGGACGTCGAAGGCCTCCTTCCCTGTCTTGGGTCGCTCAACAGTCCAGCAGGGCTTCGCCGTCGACCAAAAATCTCCCCCCCTTCAAAACTTGGCCTTAGGGTCCTATTTATAGAGCCTTGAAAGCCAACCTCGAAATTAGGGTTTTCAATGAAAATCAACTCAAGATATCAACACAAAATCCGTAGACAATAGAGTTATCTTCCAACCAGTTCAAACGGCACCCCATTTGGTTGAGAAACCGCGGAGAAATAGTTGGAACAAATTAAGGATAAAACCATGGATAGAGAGAGAAAAACCCTTAGTTTTTCAGCAATCGTAGTTTTTCAGCAATCGAACCATTGTGCGGTCGTGCAATAGATCGCCCGTCCATTGCGCGGTCGGTCATCAGGCCGTCCAACTTGTCGGTGAAAATTAAGTAAATAAGCAATATTATCCAAATATCCATCGAACTGACCGATGATTTCACCGTTGGACTCTCATTAATTGGGCGGTTACAAATGGACCACCCAGACCATGGAACGGCCATAGGTCAACCGCCCAATACCTATCGGTGATAAATCAAAGTTCTTTAGATAATTAGATAATTATCTGAACAACCAACGAATCTGGGACTTATGAGATATGGACGGTCAAATGCCTGCCGTTCCATTAAATTGGACGGTCACATGTGAACCGTGCAAAAGCTTGTCAGTGGAAATTCATAAAAATCACCTAAATATCCAGTAAATAGACGCACAGTTCATAACCAACCGCTCAGAAACGGAATGGTCAATCGATAGACCGCGCAATGGCTGGACACTTGAAAATCAAAGAAATGTGATAAATCAAGCAAAATCAAGGCCCATTAAACCCCGATTTGAAGCAAACCTAGTTAGGGAGGGAGGTACCCATAAAAAAAGGCCCAATAAGCTGCCTGAAAATAGCCCAATGAGTAATGGACAACTCGAGGCATCAATAAATGATGGTAAGAGAAATGACTTAACTTATTGGCAAAAAGTAGGTGTCAACAGATGCCCCTCCTTAACGTTTTCTTTGCAGGGGAGCGAGCGGATATGAAGCGAAAGCGAAGTGGAACATGGAGATGAAGCGGAAGTGAAGCGGAGTGGACTGAAAAGCGGGAGTTAAGGTAAAACGACACCCGTTTTGCCAACGAGTGATATGAATCTTCCAAAAAACTCTGAATCACTCACAAGGAATAACTGGACCAAAATCGACACCAATCTGGAGGAACTAACTTGATGCGGGACGGACACGCGGCCTTGGACTCTAGCTCACGATCGTCCCTAAGCGAGGGAAGACATAGGACTATGCGCGGTTGAGAAACCGGCAGTGAGTCTCGGGTATCGAGCTTTCCGCGTTAACTCGGGTTGAGTTACGGGACAGATCACTCACTCTCTCTCGCAGTGGTGATAACAATATATATCGGGCTAGATACCTGACACTCACAGCGGCATTCAAAAATATATGAGTAAAGCAAATGCGATAAGAGAGAGGGGCGAGTTTACCTCCACGCTCCGGGTGAGGGGAAGACGATCCCGACCAAGTACGGTAACTCTCGGTAACAACGGTAAAAACTTAGTTACAACAGTGAATTTTATTGCCCACTCCACGCAGGGAGGTAAAGGGTTACAAGTGGGGCCCGGGAGGACCAACCCTGGGTTGACGGGCAACAATCCGGAGGTGCGTTCAGGGTGAACTCGGCCTGCTGGTCTGACTCGGTCCTGCACCGACTCGGTACTGTGCCGACTCGGTTCTGACTCGCTGGACAATAAGGCACGGATTCCAAAGGAACGTCACCCTCCTGAGGTCTTCTGAAGGCGCCGCTTGGCTGGGACGATGACGGGGCGTCTCCGATTGACTCCCTGAAGTGGCGGTTCCAGAAGTTGACTTTTGATATTTTTGCACGAATTATTCATGGACTAATTTTTCTGATCTGCACAGGGAATAGATCTGCACGTCTCGGCTGCAAGAATTATGGTGCTCAGATCTGGAGGCTGATCAAAGCGTGGCTGGTACCGTTGGAAAGAGCACTCACAGAACTACAACATATATTTTTTTCCCGTCGATCCAGAGAAGAGATTAGAAATGAAATACTCTTCAACCTACGGGTTTTTCTATGGACCAGGTTACTGACACTTAGGACAGAAAGGGATCTGTCTGAAACTGACCTTTGACCGAGGTGTAATGATTTTTCCAAGGACTACAAAAATTATGGGAGGTAGTGGGGAATGTGAGAAATACTGAGTAATTTTTGTGGAGTTTCTAGAAATTTCTAAGGGGGTGGGAAAAATACGATAGGTGACACTATCTCGCAGATCTGCAAAAGGGCAGATTACTGAGATGACAAACAAAAATATAGGAAAAATATCAAACTAAGGACAAATGGCACGAAACTTGAACTGAAGATTAGGGGAGATAGGGGGAACAAACCCTCCAAATTAAGGCTCGAATAGACGACAATAAAAAAAGATAAAATTTCGGAGATGAGGTTCTATCCTGATTTGGACAGAACTCCGGTGTTGATGGCGGCGACACGACGGCGATGCGATGGCGGCGGCGGCAGAAGTTGAACTCAGAGGATGAGAGGGGGAGGTAGAAAGGGTCTCACACCCTGGATTTCTGGAGAACGAAGAAGAACTAGAGGGGAAGAGGGGAGACGGGCGCACCCTCCTTGGGGAATTCCAACCAAAATTCTGATTTTTCACTTCATTAATTCTAGTAAAATGGAAATACAAGCCATTTATAATAATTGTAAAAAGACACTAAATGACCCTAGATCTAGATTTAGGGATAGAACTAATTAGTTCTAACATGTTTTTTTCAAAAATCAAAAATAACCCATAAAAGGTGGGGCGCCCCTTGACCAAGTTGGCATGGTAGGTGACATCTTGGACTTTTTAGTCCATTTGTCACCCTTTGAAAGTCCAAGCATCTAGAAGGCCACCTAGGACTTTGACCAGCCCCACATGGACCCAAATGGTGCCACTTGGACCAATGAGGAAGGAGTGAGGGCCCCCTTGCTGGACCTACTGATATTTTGCACAAAAACCCAAACAATCCTAGGGAATGACACATGGGCTTATAAAGCCTTACAATTGTAAACATACTTTCTCAAGGATATAAAAATAAACTAAAGGACACAAATGTAAATAAAAAATGTCAGTGCTCTTGCTCAGATGTCCCCATCATAACTAAATAAAAGGAAACACACGATCAACCTCATGGGGGACACAATCTCGCAGTCCAATGAGGAGACCAAAGCAAGTAGCACAAAAGTAAAGGAAACATACTAAAACTCCAGACGGGGACCTCTCAATCAACCAAACCAAATGAACAAACCAGAGAAAACCTTCCAACTCAGAGTGGAATTGTTCCTCTTACTCAAACACTGAACACACAGCCATCCATCACTGATGGGACATTGGCAGGGAAATCACGGGTCATGAATGCTCAAAAGATGCGTATGATGCATGCTGGGTCAAAATAAAAAAAGAAACCGTTAAAACGAATGCAAAGAAAGCCACAAAATCGAAAATACTCGAGAATAATATTGCTAGATTGGGGGAAATAGAGTCAAGACACTATCCGCAACTACGGCGTGCAGGACAGAACCATCCTCCCCAGACCTTCCCAACCTAACGGCCTATCTGGAGGTTAAACGCGTGCACCTGGATCATCACCTATTTTTGTTAAAGGGGAACATCAGATCTTGGAACACGCGAATAACCAACTGGTTCTTGAGATAATATAGCATAGTACCATATAGTAATGTAATAAGGGATATAGGGACAGAAAGCCATACCTGACTTACCTATGCAGGTGAAACGGCAAATGAAAGTGATGCTGCAAAAAGAATTATGAGCATGATTGTCAACATATATCATCGAAATCAAATTTATAGAGTGCAGCATTAAAGGGGTCAAACCACATCATTCAAGCACACTAGCGGTCAAAAATAGACTGCTCAAACCACATAACGGCTCACACGAGACTGTTAAATCATCAGCAATTTGAACCTGAATGTGAAGCCACACGGCCCAAGGTAGGCCGTTCAATTAATGAAACGGCCAAATTATAGCCGCTCAATACAAAGTACCGTTGGTTTATAAACGGTCAGATGTGGACCGCTCAATGTTGGGACGGTTTGGCGATAGACCGCGGAATATTGGCGACATTTAAATAAAAAAAACCTTTCATCTCCCTCCCTCCCCACCATAACCGACGGTGGGAGGGAGAACGGCATCGTGCCCCACTCCTCTCTTCCACTCATTCCCTCTCTGAACCTCATCCCCCCCTCAATCTTCCCACCTCCCCGTTCATGCGCCATAACCACCAAGCCCGACGTCCATCCATGGCCGGAGAGGGTGAAGAGACGCTGCCACCGATGACTACCACGATCGCGAGAACCGACGCACCACTGTCGGAAGAGGTGCCGGTATCGCCAATGGCCAAGGGGGAGGCTCCCCCGCCACCGCCCGAAGCCAGAGAGGACCCCGAGCCGATGGTGCTCGGGGACGGAGATGCCAGGGAGGAAGCACCGGCGGAGAGGCCGGCCAAGAGGCCACGGGACCCCAAGGTAGGTGCACTAAACCCCCCCCCCCCCATTTTCATTTTTATTTCATGCATGTTAGTTTTAGGGGATGATAGGGGCACAGGACCCCTCCTAAACACTATGTGAGGCCATTTGGGCCATGAACAAAAGAGGGGAGAGGTTCTCCCGTAGTCAGAGACGATGGTGATAGCACGGTTCAACAGTAACCGCTTCCCAAAACAACGCGGTTCCCATAGGACCGCTCAAATAACACACGGCCCGTGGGTGGCCGTTCAAAGGATACGAACCGACATCACATAATGGTTTTATGTAAACTGTCTAAACATAGGGCGGTCCATGTTGGTCCACCTAGAATATGAGACGTTGAAAAATGGAACGGTGTCCATCAGACCGTGAAATGTAGGACGGACCTACCTGGTCCGCTCAGAACCTGGAACACCTAGAGATAGAACGGCTGGACTCAAACCGCTGAAACTCAGACGGTCGGTCGACAAACCGTGCAACCCCAAACGATTAACCACTTGAAAGGGAAGGGACGCGGTCAGGTGGGGACTGTGTAATGACCGAGCGGCCAAGTGTGGTCCATTCCAAGGCAATCCCCCAGATAGTGAAATGGTCCTCCAAGGGCCACCCATCTTGCAGAACGGTTCATGGGGAACCGTGGGATTTATTGAAGCGGTTGGGAGACAACCGTTGGATAGGAAATGGTCCATGGGTGACCGTTTAGAGGGTAGAGAGTAAATTATTGAACTAAATGCAAAAGTCTAAATTTAAATGCAATTAATCTAAATGTATGCAGGGAAAGCGTAGGACCCGGATCTCATGGCTGCAGGTTCGGGCAGTGTACCTCGCGCTGCCCGACTTCCAGCGTGAGAGCCTGAGAGTCAAGGGATTCTCAGAGTTCCTGAGTGTGGAGGTTAGCCGGTTTGACACATCGCTACTTTACACTCTGCACGACCGTTGGGACCCAGTGAGTCGCACGTTTCTCTTTCCGTGGGGACACATGGTCCCCACGCTTGAGGACGTGGCCCGGCTTACTGGCCTACGCATGCATGGGTCTCCGATCAGTGGGAGCACATATCCTGACTACCGGCCGATGGCCCAGGAGCTCCTTGGACTGGACTTGCTGCACCCCGAGCGGCAGTCCACCACCCTGACTCGGGCGGCGCTTCAGGACAGCCTGGGGCTTTGGTGGGCAGGCATCGCGACAGGAGAGCAGCCCGAGCAGCATCTTGAGAGACTCGTGGAGCGAGCCAGACCACGGGTTACAGCGAAGGCGAGACCGGGTACTGCGGCGGTTCTTAACGTTGCTATTTGGCCGACTTCTTTTCACGACGCGAGGGGACGTCATTAGTTGCTGCTTCTTACCGTTGCTCCAGGACCTCAATCATGTGGGCGACTACGCATGGGGAGCTACTGTCCTTGTGTTTCTGTTCGACACTCTGAGCTCGACGTCCCGACGGATGATGCTTGGGGGCTTCTCCCCTCTACTCGAGGTACGACTCTAACTCCTACCATGCATTTAGCTATAGGACTCCTACAACTACTATATGCTGACTCTTAGTGAAATGCAATGTAGGTGTGGGCCTACATGTACCTACGCGGGCTCGGGCGAGGTGAGGAGACCCACCCGGACCGACTACCCATTGCCAGGAGGTGGACCGCACCTCGGGCGAGCGGAGGTCTCTAGAGATAGGTCCGGGAGCTCCAAGATGACATGGACACTCTACTGTACACCTCGGTACAACTCTAAACTCAGACTCTTCAATTAAATGCAATTCTATATGGTTATGATGCTGATGTGACTTCTTATCTTGACAGGTACGGTGGACTCCTTTTGCAGGGGAGGGGTACGAGGGTCAGCCCTGGGTGGCAGGGGCCCTTGCCTTGTTTGGACGTGATGTATGGCTGCACTGCATGAACGTAGTGGAGTCACTACACTACAGATTGGTGATGAGGATGACCGGCGTCCCACAGCCAGTGGTGGAGCTTCCAGCGCCAGGGGAGCGCGTCAGTCGGCACCCGCGGGGAGCAGTGATGGTGGTGGACTGGAGAGAGCGAGCTGCGGAGCAGATTATAGATTGGATAGCACGCGGGCGAGTGGTGACCGCCCGGGCAGAGAGCGACGCGGCATACTACACAGCGTACGCCAGGCACTACCGAGACTAGGTGTTCCGTGGTGCCCACCGACCGGTACGACTTCTAAACCCTAAATGCTCTTCCTATTATGCTTCCTATATGCCTATGCACTGATGTTTGAACTTTCTAAATACAGATCGACCCTGAGGGATGGATCACGGAGCTACAAGGGCTCCTCCATGCGACGATCCGCGAGCGTGACGAGGCCCGCCAGGCCCTGGCCCTACTGGTGAGTTTTCTAAACCCTAAACTCTTTAAATTATGCAAATGCTTATGATTATGATTATGCTTGTGACTGACCTAGAGTTGTTGATGCAGCAAGCCAAGGGGACCCAGCGCCAGGGGACAGACGCTCCTTCTTCTTCTTCCGCCCAGACTCCCACAGACTGAGCCGAGCGGGATGCCGACTTCTCACGGATGGTGGCGCGGGCCAAGGTAGTTGAGGTGGCGCTCACCGAGAGGGTACACAACTACTGCACTTTTCCTATTAATTATGCTTATGATTATAAAATGTATGAAATGCTATTGACTAACCATGACGATGCATATGCAGATGACCGAGCTGACCCGACTGAGGGCCGAGCTTGAGCAGAGCCGAGTAGCGGCTCAGCAGGAGGAGGCCCGCTTACGAGAGGAGGTAGCGCAGAGCCGGCCGACGGATGCACTGGAGACGGTGCTTCTTTAGGCCGAGCTGGAGCGACTCTGGGCTAGAGCGGAGGAGTTGGTGCGGGTCCGAGCGGAGCGGGACTGGGCTCTGATCGAGGCATCCGGGTTGAGTGGGGAGCTGCGAGCCTAGATGAGCCGGCGGTCAGCGTACAGCGGGACTCCGAGCGGCAGCCACGGTACTCATGGCTCTGTGAGGAGTTACTTCATGGGTTCCTCCAGTCACCGGAGGAACGAGGAGGACGAGCAGCGTCGGCGACGTCAGCGTGACGAGGCGACTTCAGCGATGCCTCCACCAAAGAGGCACGAGTGTATTGATGATAGCGACGGGGGCCAGGGAGAGGGACAGGCCTGACTTTTGTACTCGGGGCCTGACTTTGTACATGATATGATAGTGACATGATATGCCTTTTGTTTTGGTTTTGTGGATGTATGAATGTATGAATGAATGTAAATGACTGACACTAACTAACTAACTACGACTCCTAACTCGAGTGAGACGGACACGTATGAGAGAGAGACGGCACGGGTGAGTGAGAGAGAAACGAGTGAGAGACGCCGACTCCGCGTGTGGGAGAGAGAGACGTCAAAAATGAGTGAGGGAGAGACGCCAAAATGAGTAAGAGAGAGTCGCCAAACTGAGAGAGAGAGGGATGCCAAACTGAGAGAGAGAGACGCCAAAATGAGTGAGAGAGACGCCAAACTGAGTGAGAGAGAGATGCCAAAATGAGTGAGAGAGAGAGACGCCAAACTGAGAGAGAGAGAGGGACGCCAAATTGAGAGAGAGAGATGCCAAAATGAGTGAGAGAGACGCCAAACTGAGTGAGAGAGAGAAGCCAAACTGAGTGAGAGAGGGCGCCAAACTGAGTGAGAGAGGGCGCGGACAGGTTAAAAGAAGGCTTTAGATAACCAGATGGTTGACATGGGACCGCTCAACAGGCTACACGGTCTTTTCTTAGACCGTTCATAGCCACTAGACCGAGATTCATAGATGTGAGAAAACGGTTTAATGTTAGCCGCTCTAAGAATAGGACGGCTCTTGCGTGACCGTGTGATTGACAGAACGGTCTATTCTAGGCCGCTCTACCTCCAGGATTTGAATCGTGTAGAAGCTTTGGAACGGTCTCAAGGAGACCGTCCAAGTATTAAGGCGGTCTATCGATAGACCGCTCAATGGCACGACCTGAGAGCACGAGCGGGACTCTCTTGGAGAGTCCCAACCCGAAGATAGACGTCCTAAACTGAGCTAATCCTTATCCCAACTTGATCTAGGCCTATCTTACATCACTTCTAGTGGGTTTAGGCCTCTACCCAAGCCCCATAAGTAGGAGGGGGTTTTAAATTCGCAACTCACACCACACCACTCTTCCTAGGCCTCAAACCTCTATTATTCTTCATGAAATCATCATGAAAAGGTCCTTTGAGGGGAGTTCCATGGAGGGGGCAACTTATGAAGGGCCAAAGCCGACCAAGAAGGAGCGAGAAGTGATCCAACGGCTGACCATGATCCCCCGTCATCTTAGCTCGAGCCCTTTGAGAGAGGTATGTTAGTATGATTTTACTCAAATAAGTTTGTTCATTTACTTACACAAATTTCCTCTCTTTCTCCTTTTCTCTTTTCCAGATCAGCTTCTTCCTGGCTCCAGACGCTATTCCACTTTAAAGTGGATGGCTCCCATGATCCGCGCATTGCCCCTAGGAGTGATATCCATCCTGAAGTCCTGGCACCTACACCCACTCTTGGTATTGGGCCAAAATTACCCAAAGCTCTCCCTTGACTGGCACAGTATCTCAGCCTTGGTAGAAATCTGGCACCCTCAGACCCATACATTCATGTTTCCATCTTTCGAGGCCACTATCCTACTGGAGGAGGTAGAGACCTATCTTTCCTTTCCTAGGTCTAAGGTGGGTGAGGAAGACTTAGTGTGTCATACAGTGGCACATGTGGACCTTAGGCTCATTTTGGGAGGGTTTATACCAGATAGCAGGGATATCCATACCTTCATAGGCCCACGCCAGATCCATCTTTTTCCTCTTAGCCAATGGGTAGTTGAACATTGTAGGAATAGGGGCGGGTGGGATGAGGCCATAGCCAAGGCCGCGTCTATTTGTTTGTGCGGGGTGATCTTGTTCCCGTCAGTTGACCATGTGCTAGAGACTCCCCTCCTTAGTACCATCAGTGGCCTAGGGTAGGGTCTTTCTATCTCCCAGGCCGTCCTTGCCTACTTGTACGAGGGTCTTACCTCAGTATCCCTAGGAGGTCCTCTCTTTGGTTCTATGATGCTTTTAGAGTGTTGGATGGGTGTCATGATGAAATTCATTCATAAGGAGGATGTCACTTCAGCCAGCAAGATCTTCGGGAGCCACCCCCTCTTCTTCATAGGTGGCGCATTTGGGTTCTCTCCACAGGTAGAGTGCAGGACATCAGAGAAGAAGACCAGGGACGAGTGGCGATTGCACATCAACAGGCTGCCCCTGGATTGGTTCGTGATGCGACCTGATTTCCTCCACGACACCACTATTAGGGTACCTAGGAGGCCAGGCTTGGACCTGAGGCTCGTGAGCGACACTACACTGGCGATGTACAGCCCGCACCGGTGCTACCTGTAGACACGCCAAAATTGATGCTATGTTGATCAAAGCTCATGTCACCATGTAATGCCCCAAAGTGAACTTCAATATTTCCATAATACGAAGTTTTTCTAATTTTTGCATGTTTTTACGAATTTTCTTGGCTTTTTTATAATTAACGACTTTATCTGGGACGTGCTTTAATTAACAGCCTGATCTTAGGCGCGTTTTAAAGAAAGGACGGCTGGTGTCGAGGGCGTCAATTTTTGGTATTTACCGAGCCCCACCCAAATTGGAAAATAAGAATTAACGTCCTTCCTTAGGGCGTGTTTTTGATTAATACCTTTCTCTCATGCGTTATTTTACAATTTTCAAATGAGGAAGGTTTTTATTACTAAAATTGAATCCAGGAATTGACGCCTTTGTCTCAGTCGTGTTTTGAATTAATGCCTTGAATTGGGTCGTCAATTTTAATTAACATCCTTCTGGGGGACGTCTCTCACCCTTCCGTATCCGGTTTGAACATAGCTTTCCTGGAGAGTTCCCTACCTTGATTAATCACCTTGCTCGACTGGGGAACTAGAGTCCTTGCCATTAATGATCATTGCTTGTTCTTATCCCATTAGAATACGGTTTTGCACCCTATAATTAGCCCTCTGGATTGAGCTCGCAAAAGGTTGGATGCAGGAAGGAGGTGTTGGAGGGAAAAAGAGAAGCAGAGCAAGCAGAGCAGAGAGTTAGAATTAGCAAAACTATTGGTTCGTTAGCGTTACTCGTGTAGAGAGGAGAAAACCATAGTTTCTCTCCTTCCTTGTGAAGTCTTCTGCTCTCCCTACGGTCATCCTCTTCCTCCTGCTACCAACATCCGTGTGGTTCCCTTTACTGTTGTCAGGAACAGCAGGGAGTTCATCTTATTGTCATCTCATATTTTTACTTGCATTAGCTTTACATCTTCTCCCTTCCCTAAATTCTATTAGGGGTTTTAAAATAACTAAAAGGTGCACACTTTATGCTTCACTTTCATCATCCGATTGTTCTTTTGAATTGATACTACACTCACGTTTGGCTAATCCCTTCTTCTTTTGTTTGTTCTTTGTTTAAGGGTAATCAAGAGGAAAACCCCCTTCATCGGCCGGCCGGTAGAAGGAGGAGGAAGAAATCTACATCCATCCCGTATCTTCATCTTCACCAGGTATTCACGATCATCTTCTTTCTTCTTGAGGTAACCCCTCTGGCGATCACACTCCTTATTAGCACCACGTGCTCCCTCACACTCCCTTTTTATCATTGTCTCCATTCTTCATCTTATTATTATTTTTTTTCTTAAAAGTGGATTTTCCATAATCTACAAATTGGTGATCACGGTGGGACAACCACTGTTTTTCTGTTGATTACCCCTTTCCTATCGGCACCCACGTGTGCCCTTTCCCCTTTGGCACCCACGTGTGCCCTTTCCCTTTGGTACCCACGGTACCCCTCCCTTGTGCCCTACGGGCACCCTCCACTGTGCACACTGCACACTCCGGGATCAGCCAGTCCAGTGATTTTCCTAAATTAACGCCTTCTATAAAGGCGCTTTTTGAGTTAACGCCTTGATCCAGGGCGTCTTTTTTCTGTTTAACGCCTTCTGCCAAGGCGTCTTTCATCGCGTCTCTTGGTTTTTTACACTGTCTGTGAATTCACGCCCTTCTTTCGGGGCGTCCTTTTATTGATTAGCGCCTTACATCAAGGCATGCTTTTATTTTGATCGTGTGCACCACTCACATTTGACGCCCTCTGTCAGAGGCATCCTTTTCACATATAGCGCCTCACACTAAGGCACGGTTTTGCACTGTCTGTGCGCACCTCACAGTGATTCACGACAACCGCGCTGTCATCTCTTCCATTAGTAGCGACTGCTTCAGAGTCATCTCTTTCCTCTGCGTTCACAGAGACTTGCTTCCTGTGTTTATTCATGCGGGATTGATTCTTACATTCATCATTTGATTATATTGGTGTGATCTGCTTATATTATTCTGCATTTTGTGGCATTGGGTTGAGAGACCTCCTCTCTCAACACTAGGATTCCACACACCTCTCTTGGAATCGGGGTAACCCTCCATTGAGCATTCCGTCTCTTTGGACCGGAAATCCCTTTTCCAAGACCTCCGTAAGTCCCCGCACCCGTGGATTCCCTCACGGACGCTGGGCAGGTTGTACCTTTGAAGTCCCGGGTTTAGTTCGCCTATGCACGGTGAGAGAGTGTTCCTAGTTGGCACCGGAGAAAACCACATTTGAAACTAGGTTCATCCCTTGAGTGATCACGTCAATTTGTTAAAAATCATTAATTCACAAAGGTTCAAATAAACAAAAAAAATCAACGGTAACCATTCCAAATTGTGTGCTTCTTTGCAAATTATTTTGCTTGAACTTTGATTGCATAATGGCTTACCTTGATAGACAAAATAACATGTTTAACCTTAATGAGGATGCACAACCTAGCACATCTTATATTCCTCAATCTCAACATCATAATTCTCATCATATTTTCAAGGGACCACACCCTCATTCTTATGGCGTTGCCCGACCCATGGGCAATGTCCAATCTCATGGTCCCCCGATTCAATCGCGAGCCACTACTCCTACGGGACCGTCTCCTCCCGACGATGAGAAGGTCTCCCAGATCTTGCATGCATTAGATCATCTCACCCCTCAACAAATCCAAGCCCTTAAGGCCGTTGTTGAGGGTGCATCTCATTCCTCTCATCCTCCTTCCAATCCTATGCGGGTGGCCCATCACCCACTTCCCTCCTCTATTCATACTCCTATTCGGGTGGCCCATCACCCGCCTCTTTCTATTCCTCCCTATTCACGGCCCCAAGGCCCATCTGTTCCTTCCAACCCGGCCCGGCCGGGTCCTCATTTGGGTCAGCTCATCACGCCCCCTCCACGGCCTTTTTATGCGGCCCCTCCTTCAAGGCCCTGTCAACCCTCTGTTGCTCAAGTCACGCCCCTCCAACAAACGCTTCTCGACAAAGTCACTTCGTTGGAGGAACAATTAAAGAGGGTTACGAGCCCACGGCCCGCTCCTTCTACTCCAGTCAATCCCCTCCATGCCGCTCTGAATGACATTACAAAGATGGAGAAAGATTGGAAGGATAGGAGAGACGGCTACGGCGTCGACAGTATGAGCAAGCAAGAGCCGGCGGGTTTCAACGTTCAAGTGGACGCCGTCCATTCTCCACCCATTCACCCAATTCACGCATATGGCCCTCCACCTCCACATACACAATACCATTACATTCCACCACCCACATACACGCCTTCACTACGGTGTCCACTTGAACCTGCTAATGAAGAATCGGCAATTGAAGAATTTGAGGCGGCATACGACGAAGCTCTGCAAGCACCCCTTCCGAGTTTCCTTCGCTTCCCTCTCCTTTCGCTACCACTTGATGAACCCCTTGCTCAGGACGAAGCCACCATCCCCAATCCAACCCCCCTTTCTAAGACTTACTGGTGTTACGATGATGGGTCGATACTTCGATCACCCACAACGACACATCATGAGTCACCTTCTATCTCTAACACCATTCGCCACATGCGGCATTTCCTCCACACTAAACCCCCTTCATTTATACCTCCCACTATGCCATCAACCTTCATAACACCAACCTCCGTCGAGCCTTCCACCAAACTTCTGTCAACTCCACCATCAACCTCCACAACACCGGCCTCCAGCAAACCCACCACCGAACCTTCCTCAATTAACCTCCCATTACCGCCACTTCAGCCCTCCATTATACCTTTAACCCATGACCTAGCCACTCCTATTCCACTACTTAACCCTTCACCCTCACCCATGGCTAATCCTGAGTAGGATCCACCCCTTTTTGCACTCAAGCCAACCCCGACTGCTTCCGAGCAAAGGGGGAAGCTTGACGTGTTTGAACCTCCATTTCCACTCATCCTTTCTCCAACACCTTCTATTGTACCTCCACCATCCATGGAACATTCCGCCTCTGCTTCACCCCCCTTTACTACTCGAAATGGGAGTGCTTCTGCAAGTATTTGTACCGAAGATGACCAAGAGACGGGCAAGAAGGATTTGGCTACGGCTGAGCTATTCAAGATGCAAGAGTTTATATGCCGGATGCCAATCCGTGTTGTCGTGCCGAGCATGGTTGAAGAGGCCAAGTCCCCGCCACTGCTCACTAAGAGAGAATGTCAAACTTTAATGCCGTGTAAGTTTGTGCCCAAGGGCCGGGCAGGGCACCCCTTGTTCCAACTTTCAAACCTCAAACCTTTTCTTCCATACAAGGGGCGAATGCCTATCCTATTCAACATTCTTTATATGCCACGACCCCTGGGCAACACAATGCTTCTTATCCCGACTTTCCAACTCTCTCACACTATTACTTTTCACTCTTCAAGGGAGTTGTCATTTACCATTGAAGCTTTGTCATGGGCTCTTGCTTTATCCATTGGGCCGATTGGCTATACACTTTCACTGCCATGGAGGGGCAGTTATCTTGGTGCCAAAGGGCTTTCCACTATTCTACCCACCTTCTATTCAATATCATCCACATTCTTGTCCGTCACATTTTCTTCATGGGCCACTCCAAGGGTAAGGAGGGGGATCTCATCTTCTCGCCCTTCATGTTCTTCGTATTCTTTGCATCTCATGTATTCTGTTGCATCCATGCATTCATCGCATCTGTTGCATTGCATTCGCATACATTTGCACTTCTTCTTTCCCGGGTTTCCAAACCCGTACCTTCCCCTCCTTCCGGAACCTCCGGATCCCCCACGTTTCCTATGTCTTCCGCCTCTATCTTCGGGATCTCCAGGTCCCCTTACGCTCACCGGGCATTGTGCCCCCTCCAATCTTCCCTCAGGGCATCGCGCCCCTTTCCAGCTCTTGCATCCGCACTCCCCGGATTTCTCTCCCATCCTCCTTGGGCATCGCGTCCCATGGCATCTTCCCCCTCTGGAACCTCCGGATCTTGCTCATTGGGCATCATGCCCCTCTGCACCATCACGTCCGAATCCTTCGGGCATCTCACTAATTTTTCTTGGGCGTCGCGCCCTTTTCTACCTTCTTCCTCCGGAACCTCCGGATTCTCTTTCCTTCTTCTTAAGGTATCGCGTCCCCTCCCATCTCATTCCTCCGGAACATCCGGATCCTTCATCCCTCTCTTTATCCCTTGGGCATCATGCCCCATGGTGTCTTCCTCCTCCGGATCCTCTGGATTTCTTATCTCCCCTCCTAGGACATCACATCCCTTCTTTCACTATCCCTCCGGACCCTCCGGACCCTCCTGACCCTTTTCATCCACTCTTCCTGGGGCACCGCGTCCCTCGGCATTTTCTTCCTCCGGAACCTCTGGACCCTCCATCTTTCTTCCGATTCATCTTTCTGCTCCTCCGGGACATCACATCTTTCATTTCCTTCTTCCTTTTCCATCATCTTTTTCCCTATTTTTTCCCAGGGCACCGCGTCCCTCGTTATTTTATCCCTCCAGAGCCTCCGGATTCTTCCTCCTATCATGATTCTCCTCCTCTGCCTCCGGACCCTCTGGATCCGCCTCTTTCCATCTATCAATTTCTTCTTCTAATTCCTCCTGATCATGGGTCCGACCTAACTTCTTCCACATCCACTGCCTTGGGCATCTGCCCTTTCTCTCACTGCTTCCGAGGCTTTAGTCCTCACCTCTCTTCTTGATATTTCACTTCTTCTGTAGACTGTTCTATGTGATCAGGGTCTCTGCGCCTTAGTGAGGAGTTCTAGCCCTCGCCTCTCTTCCTTTTCTCCTTATTCGTCTGAGTCTGGTCTGAGCACCACTCCTTCTTGTTAAGCCACTTCCAAATCCTTTGTTTCCAATCCTTTTATTCGCTAAAAGAGGACTATCCCACGATGATCAACCCCGCCTCTCGCGGCAACTATTTCAAGAAAGGTCGCAAGGTAATATGTTGGCATAAGTACGTATTTTATGATATCATTACCTCATTGCTTCACGCCTGATTTTTAAAATGAAGTGCTTCTTAACAAGATTAAGAGTAGTAGTTAAGACCTTTATCCTAGGTCATATCTTTATCTTTACTAAATCATTGTCAAAAAAAGTCTTTAGGCTTGCTTCTGCAGCACCTTTGGTTAATAACAACCCCACGCTGGGGATTCAACATTCTCTCCCCGCTTGTTAAGAGCAACCCTTAGCTGGGCATTCCACACACTTCACGGCGTCCTTAGCCGGCTCCTTTAGTTAAACACCGTTGCTACTTTGGCCATGCCATGAGTATATCTGAAAGTCTTTTCTCCTCTTTACTCGGCCGAATGCAAGGGAAAAAGGTTGACGGATGAGATGACCAACCTCGGTACTCCCCAATACGAGAGGAGTCTCAAATAGGGGCAGTCTTGACCCAAAATCAATATGAGTTTTCATATGAATTTCATGATATACATCTCACCAAAAGGGCTATTATGAAAATCAAGTCAAAATTTTGAAAAAAAAAATTCAAAAGTATGAATTGTGGCATGACAAGAGTGGCAAAGTCCCCGCTGGGAAAACCCTGGTCGTATGCATGTCAAGGGTCTAAAAATCAAAGGCACAAAGCCCCGGCGTAACAGACCACCTCTTTGAGGGTTAATACCTTGGAAGGAATTCAAGTCTCGACATCTCCCATCTTGCATAAAGCTTATCTCCAATTATTCTTCTCTCCTCCCTCCAAGACCGAATGTTTCTCGGGTATGGCCTTGGTAGGGGCATCGTTATACAAGGGTAGCCGATCGTAGGGCGCCACCTTCAATGCACGTTCAGCTTTGGACAGTTTTTAGCGAAAGGGGAAGGAACAAGGACCCCTACCCAGTGGTTTAAAAACACCCTTTGATGCTGCATTAATGAAGTCTAAACCAAAATCCAAAAAAAAATTGAATATTTCCTGATCCAAATCGAACTTTTTTTTTGAATATTCTCTGATCAAAAATCCAAAAAATTTGAATATTTCCTAAACCAAGTTCCCAAAAAATTGAATATTTTTAAAAAAAATCCATAAAAAATTCACATATTTTCTAAAATCCATAAAAATTGAATATCTTTTTCAAAACCCACAAAAACTTGCATATTTCAAAATCCAAAAATTTGCATTGTATTTTCTGATGGTATTTTTTTGCAGGAACAAGAATTTTGTAAGGACCAAGAGCACGGGATGAGTCCTCTCCATTCACCGCTATCAATCTCCTGATTCTTCCCAATGTCATCATGATTCGTCACTATGGACACTCCTGATTATCATCTCTCTATTGATCATTCATTTCCAAAATCTTTTAGTAAACTCCTACTGATTTCACTTGATCACTTTGCCACTGGGCATTACTTGATTCTGATCATCCAATCTCAATCTCACATGCCAAGATTGTCATCCTCATGACAAAATAACAAACAATGATGCTTTGCAATGCTATGATTTAACTCATGCTATTCATGCTAAACATGCTTCGCCTTGCTAATACATGCTTGAATGCTATCCACACCAAGCTTTGGTTACTTTGATGACTATGTTGTGATTGCTATTAATGCTATGTTTCATTCTATGCTTGCTATGCTTAAATGCCATATTCATTGCTTGTTATCTTCCTTATATTTTGGCTAATGAAGTTTTGAGCGCAGGAAAGAAGCTCTTGGTCCCACCGACTGGGCATCATCATCCAAGTCCCACGATGTTTGCATCTCATCTCCCAGTTCCCTCATGCTCATTGCTATCACCATCTTCCTGTATGCATTCTTACTATATGTTACATACGCTATTAGATTATATCAAGGACCTTGTGGCTTTGGTAAATCTGGAATTTGAGTTCCCCTCCATCAAAAATAATGATGATTCCAGAGGAGTCTTAGTCATACGGATAGGCCGTTGAGCCGTCCGAGACTGTGGACGATGGATCCCTTTTACGAGTTGATGCGTAGATAAACAGGCTTCGGCTTAGTATCAGCTCGCGAAATCAGTTTCTTGACCCAGTCTGGACAGCTTAACAATATTATCCTTCATTATCTTATATTTTCATTTGTTTCAATTTTTCCTTTTAAACCCAGCATGCATCATGTAGGACTTTGAGCTTCGTGCTGAAAATCTTCATATTATGGTAATAATGAAGGTCACTCGCTCTCGATTGAGTTGACATGAGATATTCCACTCCAAATTGAGTACTTTATTCTCTCTGAAGCCGCTCAGGCTAGTTCTTCGAAAAATGTCCCGTTGCTGGGTCTTCATCTCAATTCTCTTTATTTTTCTACAAATCCACCTAGGTTGTAGCACGTCCACATTGGTTGGTAAACGCTCTCCAATGGTGCCTCCCTGACGTGCCCACGCGCACATTTTATTTTTAGTATAGTCTCCTTCATCCAGCAAATCGATGTTTTCTTGGAATCACCCGGAGTTGTCTCACTCAGAATCTCGAAAAAATTTATAATGCTTAGTGTCTGAGGCGTGTCACATCACACCTTGGCATCTACTTATCAGTTCGTTCCACGTCATTCCACTTCATTGCACTTTTGCTTCATTTCGTCTCACTCCCTTGCAAAGCAGACGTCAAGGCGGGGCAGCTGTAGACACGCCAAAATTGATGCTATGTTGATCAAAGCTCATGTCACCATGTAATGCCCCAAAGTGAACTTCAATATTTCCATAATACGAAGTTTTTCTAATTTTTGCATGTTTTTACGAATTTTCTTGGCTTTTTTATAATTAACGACTTTATCTCGGACGTGCTTTAATTAACAGCCTGATCTTAGGCGCGTTTTAAAGAAAGGACGGCTGGTGTCGAGGGCGTCAATTTCTGGTATTTTACGAGCCGCACCCAAATTGGAAAATAAGAATTAACGTCCTTCCTTAGGGCGTGTTTTTGATTAACGCCATTCTCTCAGGCGTTATTTTACAATTTTTAAATGAGGAAGGTTTTTATTACTAAAATTGAATCCATGAATTGACGCCTTTGTCCTAGTCGTGTTTTGAATTAACGCCTTGAATTGGGTCGTCAATTTTAATTAACGTCCTTCTGGGGGACGTCTCTCACCCTTCCGTATCCGGTTTGAACACAGCTTTCCTGGAGAGTTCCCTACCTTGATTAATCACCTTGCTCGATTGGGGAACTAGAGTCCTTGCCATTAATGATCATTGCTTGTTCTTATCCCATTAGAATACGGTTTTGCACCCTATAATTAGCCCTCTGGATTGAGCTCGCAAAAGGTTGGATGCAGGAAGGAGGTGTTAGAGGGAAAAAGAGAAGCAGAGCAAGCAGAGCAGAGAGTTATAATTAGCAGAACTATTGGTTCGTTAGCGTTACTCGTGTAGAGAGGAGAAAACCATAGTTTCTCTCCTTCCTTGTGAAGTCTTCTGCTCTCCCTACGGTCATCCTCTTCCTCTTGCTACCAACATCCATGTGGTTCCCTTTACTATTGTCAGGAACAGCAGGGAGTTCATCTTATTGTCATCTCATATTTTTACTTGCATTAGCTTTGCATCTTCTCCCTTCCCTAAATTCTATTAGGGGTTTTAAAATAACTAAAAGGTGCACACTTTATGCTTCACTTTCATCATTCGATTGTTCTTTTGAATTGATACTACACTCACGTTTGGCTAATCCTTCTTCTTTTGTTTGTTCTTTGTTTAAGGGTAATCAAGAGGAAAACCCCCTTCATTGGCCAGTCGGTAGAAGGAGGAGGAAGGAATCTACATCCATCCCGCATCTTCATCTTCACCAGGTATTCGCGATCATCTTCTTTCTTCTTGAGGTAACCCCTCTAGCGATCACACTCATTATTAGCACCACGTGCTCCCTCACACTCCCTTTTTATCATTGTCTCCATTCTTCATCTTATTATCATTTGTTTTAACTTTTTTCCTTTAAACCCAGCATGCATTCATATAGGACTTTGAAACAACATTGAAAAATCATTCTGATAAGCTGATTGGAGAGTCAAATTGATCTTAATCTTTCCAGATATGAGATATTCATTGCTGAATGGAATCCTGAGTTCATTTTGTCGCTGTTTTGGGTCATTTTCTCGAAAGCTCATTGTTTGGATTTTTATCCTCTTATTTTAGTCCTTTCCCTTGATCCACCTTGGCTGCAGTACGTCCACACTGGCTGGTAACCGCTCCCCAATGGTGAAACCTACAGGTTTGTGACCTGGGGTACTTCCACCGCGCTGGAAGTTGATCATTCTCCTTTGTGCCCTCGTGCACACTCCCTCTTTTATCCAAACATCGCTGATTTCATTAAATTTCCTGAGATTGTTTTATCTCTAGTTTTTAATTTCATTCTCATCAAGTGATGTTGATTGCGTGTCTCATCACACCTTGGCATCTACTTTTCAGTTCGCTCTGCTCCCTTGCAAAGCAGACACCAAGGCGGGACAGCTGTAGACACGCCAAAATTGACGTTACTATGAGTGCATCTTATATTACTTTGTAATGCCCCAATTTGACCCTCAAATTAACTTTGTTTGAGTGGTTTTTCTCACTTTTCTTGGGTTTCTCCCTTTTTTCTCAATTTTCTTATTTTTCCCTATTTTTCTGAATTTTCTGGGTATTTTTCTCTATTTTTATGAATTTTTCAGAATTAACGACTTGACGTGGGGCGTCTTTTAAATAACGGCTTAGCCTTGGGCGTTTCTTAAAGAATTTACCCCACTTCCATTAGGCGTCAATTCCTTTCATTTTCCCATTTTTTTAGATTTTTCTAGGAATTTTTTGGATTTTTTTATGAATTAACGACTTAACAAGGGACGTTATTTTTATTTGTAATAAAATAAAAATTAAGAAAATGGAAATAACGACGTGCTTGAAGGCGTCAATTTCAAATTGATTTTTTTAATATTATTTTTAACCCTCTTCCAGGGGTGATTTGGTGGCCTTCCGTGTGTCAGAAAAATACGAAAAAATAGTAATTGGAATCAGCACATTGAGATGCACCTCCACCTAAAAAATGAAAAAATAATATTGAGAAATAAAAAATGGCCCTATTTTGAATATTTTGAATTAACGACCTTGAATCGGACGTCAATTAAATTGACGCCCGAATCCCCGGTCGTCCATTCTTTTTGACTTTTTATCATTTTGATTAACGCCCCTGTGCAAGGCGTTATTTTCAATTAACACCCCCAAGCCGGTCGTCTTTTTCATTGCTATATTTTGAGAGTTTGGGTCCGACCGGGATTTGTGTTAAATTATCAATAATGCCCCTTTGCGAGTCGTCAATTTTTAAAATGACGTTTCCTCCGGGGGCGTCATTTTAAGAAGCGACCGGCTCCAAGTCGTCATTTTTTGTTGAATTCCGAATTTTCCCAGAACTGCCTTCTTTCCTCGTTTTGGGCCCCTTTTAACTTCGGAATGGCTTTCCATGGTAGGAGAGACTCCTTCCAATGTTTATCTCTTGCTAAACCAAGCTATCCTAATTGTTGTGGGACTTAAACCCCTCCAATCTTCCCTATAAATAGAGCCCCTGCGGCTCTGTCGAAAGGGATCTTCCTTTTTTTTTACAGGGTGATGCTGCTGCTGCTGCTGCTTGGAATAGGAGGGAGCTCCCTGCGTCCACTGCTTCATCCTATTGGAAGGGCCTCTCTCCCGAACGCTTAACAAAGTCATACGCAGAGAGCAGTTCTTCATATCACAGGCTTTTCAGTTTTCTTTTTTTCTTTTTTTTTTCCTTTTTTTGTTTATACATTAGTTCATATGCACGTATGTTCATCCCCTGTTTAATCACACTACTCAACCACATTGAGTCTTTCCTTACAGTGCAACACTTGCACTTGCTTTGCCATATTCCCACAGTGCAACACTTGCACTCCTTTTGCTTTATACATATATTTTGCATTCATCATACCTCCCACCCTTTGCATAGGGGTTTAAGGGCCAACACCCAACATGTGTGTTCTTATACATGCTTTTCATGTTTATCTCTATTATGAATTTGATGCTACACTCACCTTGGTTCTAATCTATATTCTTTTATTGGTGTTTGTTAATCTTGCAAGGGTAATCAATCAAGAAGAACTCTCTTCATCGGCCGGCCGATTGAAAGAGAAGGATACACTCACAATTCCCCGCATTTGAGGTATTTATATTCGCGATCCCTCCCTTGATTATTATTGTTTATATCCTTTGAGGCCCTCGCGTCTCTGGCGATCACTCTCCTTATTAGCACCTCGTGCATGCTTATTTTTATTCTTTTAATTGTTCTAAGTGGATTTCTTAGAATCTACACTACCTATAGGTTGGACTACCCAGGACCATACTACCAGCACTACCCCACCTTCCCGCACTACAGATGAGGAGGATCGGTACAGAGGAGGACGAGTAGGCGGTCCGGAGTGCCCTGATCATGTGGGAGGTGAGCAGGGTGCTTACCTTTCCATCGGAGGTTGCAGAGATTCCGATGACATGCCAGGCCTACGTTAGAGAGCTGAGAGAGATACGTCCCCACGGGGATGCCCGACGGAGGACTGAGTGATTTTTCTTTTTCTTTCATGATATTGATGTAGAGACTTATGCTTTGGAAAGTTTGATATATGAATGAATAAAGTTGATGATTTGGATTGGTTTGAGTTTGGGCTTTTCCTGTATGATTGATGAGTTGGGATATGACTTCGAAATGCCCACGGTCACGGACTGACTGAACCTTCAACTTCGACCTGCCCCTGCACACACACAAATAAAGAAAACAGATTATGTCTGTTTTAGGCTTAACCCCTTGCCTGTAACAAGTTAGGAAATGACCAGCTCTTGATTTTTGGTCAAGGGGGTAAGCCTTATTAAATGGGCAAATGACAAATGAAAACGAATGCTATGGATGTTATGAATGTAAATCATGAAAATCTTTTTGAAAATATTTGATTTTTTTGGATTTTAAAATATTTGATTTTTTTAGATTTTGAAATATTTGATTTTTATAGATTTTAAAATATTTAATTTTTTTAGATTTTGAAATATTTGATTTTTTTGATTTTGAAATATTTGATTTTTTTAGATTTTGAAATACATGAGTTTTTTTTTGGATTTTGAAATATTTGATTTTTTGGATTTTGAAATATGTGATTTTTTTTTTGGATTTTGAAACCAGCTCAAACTTGACGACGGGGAACCTCATATCTCACTAGGGGTCTCCTGGGTTCAACATGCGTTATAAAGGACCGCCTGTGGTCGGGGCCGATTTCACTTAACGGTGCCTCTACCGCGGCCATACCCGGGGTGGGATCCATTCCTTGGAAAATAAAAGAGAATTTGATAGAAAAGCTGGCAATATGTATAGAGGTTTTTAGGGCTTGAGTTCTTCTCACGACACCCCTTTTCAAAGAATTTGGTCTGTTGCACCGGGGCTTTGTGTCTATCATCGAACCTACATCCGCTCTAGGCACGCATACGACCGGGCTCATAACGTCTCACGGGGAAACTGTACTGCCACTCTTGCCATGCCTAGTTTCATTATTTTGGGGACTTTTAGATTTCTCAAGCTTCGAGCTTGTGGACGAGCCTTTAGCTTTTGATTTTGACTTTGCCCCTTGTCTCCGTATATTTTTCTTCTTCTTTCTTTTTCTCTCTTTTTTTGCTCTTACAATTGCGGAATAAGGTCATAAAGGGCTGCCCCTATTTGAGATCTCTTTTATTGGGGTATCTAGATCAGTCCTCGCCCCCTTATTCACCACTTGCCCCTATTTTCAGCCGAGAGAGGAAAAAAGTAAGGATTTTCACTTTCTCCTAAGCATGGCCAAGGGAGAGACGGTGTTGTGCAAAAGAAGAGAACCGAACAACAGGGGGTCGTGTAGTGTGTGTATGTTGAACCGGGGGTGTTCCTTCATGATCAAGTAGAGGCATACCCCGCCGCTAGGCCACTGCTGGCTTGACTCTATGGATAAAAACATTTTAAATACAACCCATTCGACGGATTTGGCAATTCTTCACCCTCAGCGTTAGTTAAACGGTACGCGTTACCCGGATAGACTTCCTTAATTACAAATGGCCCTTCCCAATTCGGTTGCAGCTTAGACCTGGGACCTGCTGATCTGATAACTTTGCGTTTCAAAACCATATTATCCACCTGAAATTTTCTTTCAATAACCTTCTTTTGAAAATACCGCGAGACACGTTTTTGATAAACCGAGACGTGATTGGCCGCATTTAGCCTCTTCTCGTCTAAGAGTTCCAGTTGGACTAGCAACGCCTCTCGACGCTCGTCGAGATTAAGTTCTTTATCTAGCTAAACTCTTAGGGAAGGGATCAAGATCTCGTATGGGAGTACCGCATCCATCCCATAGGTGAGAGCAAAAGGAGTTTGCCCCATGGGAGTACAGACGGAGGTGCGATAAGCCCATAGAGCTTCTATCAGTTTGTCGGCCCAAACAGCAAATTTGTGTGATTTGCATGTTTTCTTAATGATTTTAAGAAGGGTTTTATTTGTGGCCTCAGCTTGGCCATTACCTTGAGGGTAGTATGGTGATGAATGATGCAATGCAATATTAAATTTCTTATAGAGGTCCCGAAGTTCTTGAGAAACAAATTGAGGCCCATTGTCGGTGACGATATCACTTGGCACTCCAAACCGCGAGATGATATTCTTGAGGATGAAGCGGCATACTGTGGTGGCTTTGATTTCTGCATAAGCTTCAGCTTCCGCCCACTTGGTGAAGTACTCTATAGCCGTCAGAATGAAGGATTTCTGTTTAACCTGAGCATTAGGGTCACCAAGTGGTCAATGATATCAAAGGCCCACATTGAGAATGGCCAGGGAGCAGAAAGAGGATGGAGAGAAGAAGCCGGAGCGTGGATTTTATCAACATGAATCTGGCATTGAAGACACCTATGGACATAGGTGGAACAGTCTTCTTCTAGGGTTGGCCAGTAATAGCCCTGCCTAAGAATCTTCTTCGCCAACGCCTGTCCATTCACGTGCCCTCCACACTCACTGGAGTGAGCGGCTTCTACTACCTCCCAAGTCTCGTCATCATCCAAACACCTCATTAGAACTCCATTGAGAGCCCGCCTATACAATTCTCTAGTAATAATCGTGTATCTGGAGGCGACCCTTCTAATGGCCTTGCGCTGCTCGGCATTCGCTGTCTCGAAAAAGAACCATCCCTGCAGTATTGCTCTATCTCATGGTACCACGACAACTCCTCTTCTTCTATGATCTCCTTGAGCTCAATCAATGAAACATCTTTCAAATCTTCCCTCTCCGCTCTCCTTTCTACAGACTTCCTAAGATTATCGAATTAGGGATCCTGAAGGGAAGGAGCATCTAGCCGCTGGACCATAATGGTCTCAGTGGCGCGACGGAGGGGGAAGGAAAGGGAAGAAGCAAGCGATGCAATTGCATCGGCCAGAATGTTCTGAGAACGAGGAGTATGAATGTAGATGAGCTTCCGGAATTGCCTACCAAGAGCGTGACCAAATCTTGATAAGGCTTGAGTTTGGGGTCACGGGTGCGGTAAGTTGACAAAACTTGATGCAGCAACAATTGAGAGTCTCCTATGATGTTTAGGTATCGCGAGCCCATGAGGTAGGCGCTGTAATACCCCGATTTATTAACAAATAAAAATTTCTAGAAAATTTATAAGAAATTAATTAGAAAATCCTTAATAAATAAAATAAGTTAAATTTCAACTATTTTGTAAAAATTTGGAAAATTTAGAATCTTGAAGAAGATAAAATGTTTAATAATAGTGTCTTCTGTGACCAGCCCAAATAAAATCCATAATTAGGCCGAATTAACTGATTAAGGCCCAAATCCACACTTAATCTAATTGGACCTTAAAACGTGAAATTTGAGCCGAATACCCGATCATTTAGGCTGAGACCGGATCCAAATGAAAGGTTAGGATGAGAGGATCATTTTTCCTCTTAGTTCTACCGGAAACCCTAACCCTAGAGAGTGAATTTTTGGATAGAAGGCGGCTGAAAAACCCTATCTGCGTCGTTCACGCACTACCCTATTGTTTGGACTCTATCTCCACGAATAGAAGACTCTAGACCTCATATGACCTATAAAAATGACCCTTGTCAACCCTAGTTTTGTTTGGGTGCTGTGGCGGCCGACGAGGATTGTGGACGAGGGAGAATTCCGGTGATCACCGACGGGGTGTTCTTAGCGGGTCGTCGTCGTCCCTTCTTCTTCCTTCTTCCTCCAATTAAGGTAGGTTATAACAAGCCAAACCTTAAGTATCATATATGGTTAGAACCAGCATCAAGTGCTCTTTCTATTGAATGCAAAAGCCCTAAAAGTTGCTTAGTATCCTGCGAGAATTTTAGGGTTTAGTAGAAGCATGTCACATCTAGGGTTTTACTTGTTTCATCTCATTTAAGTAGGGATTTCAGGCATTAAAGATTAAATTGAACATGCTATATTCTAAAACTTTTTGTGATTTTTATTTTGAATCCAAAAGCCCTAATTATTATGCTCCATGCTGTGCGTATTAGTAATTTATTGTAACCTTAGCCAACTCGCCGGAGGCGGGCAGGGCGAAAGGGGGCTTGACTGTTTCTGACTTGTGCGGCCTCGCGATAGACCGCCCAACCTGGTTAGGTGGCATATTATTGACCGTTTATGTGTTTATGATTTGTAATATGTTCTGGGAAGCGCGACATGACCTCGACCTCCCTTCTATCAGGCGGCCAGTGATTGACCGTTCGTCTCCCCCAGTGGCTCATTACCGACCGCTCATCTCCAGCAGGCCTTCGGACCTGAGGGGGATAAACGGCCTGTCGTGCGACCTTCGAGGAGGATGAAAGATCCCTACTGGACCGTCCATCTTTACAGAATTGATTAAATTATCTTTCTTGCATGATTTATGATAGTAGATTAGTGGTTAAATGTAAGTTAGTAACATGCATAAAAACCCTGGAAAATTATAACGGTAAATGATCATAAACTCTTGCTGATTTATTCATCTTGACCTTGGATCATCTTCTTCATTAATCATGATTCATTATTAATTGAAAATTATATTAGGATTGTTTGACAGTCGTTCTACTCCGATAGAATTGACTGACCGCATTACTGGTTTCCGCTGATTTACTAGCCCCATTTCCTTGTAATGGTTGGGACTCTCCACCGGATATTCCTTCCGTCGGACTAGGACCTCCATTACGGGACCTCCGTAAGTCCCCGTGAGCCTGGGATTCCCACTAGGACGCCGGGCAGGTTGTACCACCAAGACCTGAACCTATTAACACGATCAGACCACTTGAATTTATCATGTTGTGAGCCACAGATCACTTTGGACCGACTGAGTCTTGCGCGACCAGAAACGGACTGTTCAACTCAGTGTGCGGCCCAGTATGAACCGTTCATCCCTAGCCCAGTGCCAATTTCGTTGGCCGATTAACCTTGTTCTATCTTCGACCAAAGCTTATTTTCATCGGCCCAATAAGCGCTAGGCTGACCAGTGGAGAGTGGGCTGGACCTTGGTTCAGTTCTGCCCCACCTATGGCAGCCCGAAGCCCAAATTGGGTGGATTCTAGTTATTTAAGTCAAGCCCAGTTGAGCGGACTGGATCAGACCATCCGTGATCTTGAGCGGACCCTATTGGACCGTTTGTCCCTGAAGCGGCCCAATACTGCCCATTTATCTTGTTCATGGGCTTCATGTTCTTCTGGCCCTGCACGGCCCATCCTTGACCGTCCATTATAGTTAAAAGGCCCATTTAGGACGGTTCTTCTTTGAGCGGCCCACAATGGTCAGTTTATTCCTTGAACTCGTGGTGGCTGATTCTCAGCCCAGATTCTCTATGTGCGGCCCATATATGACCGTACAATTGCTTGAGCAGCCCAGTGAGATCCGCGTATCATCCAGAACCAATTTTTCCCGTGGTTTATGATATTGAATCCAAGAACCTATTGGTTCTTGATAATTTGAACTTTCTGGGTAAAGTATTGCTTCAACTTATCCTTAGGTCTTTTTGAGGAAAGTTCTATCTTGATTAATTATCCATTTGACTTGATTAATGTCTAGACATAACTTTGGATCTTGGATCCTTTAAATCAATGCCAACGCATCATAAGGGCCCGGTCTGGTCCTGGGAGGAGCTCCCGAAAAGTACTTGTGCCCCGGGGAGTTTGAATGACATGGTGAGGCATTGCACCGAGTGCATGACTAGCGTTATGTCTATGACAATAATCTCTTACTTGAAATTATCTTGACTTGGTTAAATCTTGCTTGTTGGCCAATTTCCAGTTTCATTATATTCATGATCTTGTACCTCTTCTACTTATGTCATTTCTTTTCGCACATTTAATGCAATCAATTGGTTAATTACTTAAACTTGCCTGTTATTACCTACTGAGCGTTCGCTCACCTAGTTGTTTCCCCCCTTTTCAGGTAGCTCAGGTGAGGACTCACAATCCGATGGGAACGGGCAAGAGTGTTGATCATGGAGCGAGCCAACTAGATGCCGTGGAGACAGAAATAATTGTCTATGTTTAGTTGTGTTTTAGAATGTGGTTCAAAGAGTTGTAATGTGAAGTCAGTCAATGTAATATGGTCTAGTGGATGTTATGATGGAAATTTCATTAAGGTTGTTCAAGTTGGTTATGTAAATGGGATCATGGATTATGAAATTTTTATTTAATTAATGAAGTCATTTTATGTTCGTGGTTAATCCTTATGTTTTAGTGTAGCATGTCTGGAATGAGCATAATACAGTTAAATATTTATACTGCCAGTCCCAATATTCCGCATCGGGGCGTGACAGTTAGGTGGTATCAGAGCCTAGGTTTCTAATATCCCTAGGTTATCTAAGTTCTAGGATTCTAAGTGTTTATCGTAGAACCTATACCTTTGTTATGAGTCTAAGGACCAAACCTAGTGAGATTTGGGTAGAGACTTGGGTTGAGTTAATAATCAAACTCTAAACTTTTTCTCCTAAGTGAACTTAAGATGAATTATTTTCGTGTAGGACGTTCCGATGGCAGCCGAGCACGTGCAGTGGCGAGACATGCAGCGAACTGTCGAAGGGCTTACGCGGGCCTTGCTGCAAGTGGCCCAAGGTGGAGCGGCAAATCATGGTGCTAGCGATCTTCATAGAAATTTTCGTGGGATGAATCCCCTACGTTTTGGAGGCTCGACCGATCCTGATGAGGCCGAGCATTGGCTTAAAGAGATGGAGAGGATTTTCGAGGTGATGCAATGCAGCGACCATGAGCGTGTGCTTTTAACAACTTTCAAGTTGGAACGTGATGCTAGGACTTGGTGGGAAGCAGTAAAGGCGACCCTCGGTGATAGGCAAATCTCGTGGAAGGAGTTTGAGGAATTCTTTAGCAGTAAATACTTTTCCGACAGAGTCCAAGAAAAGAAAGCCACTGAGTTTGCTGCTCTGAAGCAGCGGAGTTTATCTGTGGCGGAGTATGAAGCTCAATTCTCTAGACTTTCTCGTTACGCCACTCACTTGATTTCCACAGAAAAGATGAAGGCAAAGCGTTTTCTCAATGGCTGAAATTGCATTACATCAACTAGTTGGCGCCGATGGAGATTTAGACCTATGCAGAGATGGTGAGGAAAGCCAGGTTTTTGAAGATACTTTGGAAATGACGAAGAAAATTTGTGGGAAGAATGTCAAGAAAGAACAACCTACTGGTTCCGGGAGTGCTAAGCCCGGTTATAGCAAGAAGAGGCCCAATGGCGGGTCTGGTTCGTGGAAGGGGAAATTGCCAAAGAATGAAGATAAGAAGCCTGGCCCTATTGTTACATTTAAGGGCATATGCAAGTATTGTGACCGTCCCGGTCACAAGATGGAAGAGTGTTGGCGCAAGTTGGGCGCCTGTTTGCGTTGTGGAAGTAGGGACCACCGCATCCCGGAGTGTCCTCTTTTATCTGAGCAAGCTACCCCGACCAAACCTCAAGGCAGCAAGAAACAACAGGGCAAGCTCCAGGCCCTACAGGAAGATGATGCAGGCACCACCGAGGAGGGTGGACTCGTTGAAGGTACCCTTATTATTCACGACAAGCCAGCTTTTGTTCTTTTTGATACCGGTGCCACTCATTCATTTGTTTCTCAGAAATTTGCTAAGGCATTAGCTGTGAAGCCAGTTTTGATGAATTCCCCATTAGAGATATCAACTCCTATTGGTTCTAGTTCAGCGATTAAGTATTTTTATCATTCTAGCAACGTCATGGTTAATGAACAGAATTTGCCGGCTGATTTAGTATGCATGGATATGAAAGACTATGATGTTATTCTAGGAGTATATTGGTTGGCTAAGCATGAGGCTAATGTTCATTATAGTTTCAGTTCCGTGTCTTTTTCTAGACACCCGGAACTTTCTTTTATAGGGGTTAGGCACCATAAGTCTATGCCACTTATTTCGGCCCTCCGAGTTGATAAGTTGATGAGGAGAGGATGTTAGGCTTTCCTAGCCTTTGTTTATGTGACCCCTGAGAAGAAGATTGAGATTTAGAACATTCCTATTGTTCGAGATTTTCCAGATGTTTTTCCTGAGGAATTGCCAGGACTTCCACCGGAGAGGGAAGTTATCTTTTCTATTGATTTAATTCCTGGTGCGACCCCTATTTCTAAGGCTCCTTATCTTATGTCTCTTGCGGAGCTGAGGGAATTAAAGCAGCAGTTAATCGAATTACTTAAGAAGGGATTCATTCGTCCAAGTACATCCCCATGGGGAGCTCCAGTATTATTTGTCCGGAAGAAAGATGGCTCGATGAGATTGTGTATTGATTATCGACAATTGAATCAACTGACTATCAAGAACAAATATCCGTTGTCGAGGATTGATGAGTTATTTGATCAGATAGCAGGAGCTCAGTATTTTTCTAAGATTGATCTTCGATCAGGTTACCACCAGTTGCAGATTAAGGAAGAGGATATTTATAAGACGGCTTTTCGTAGCAGGTATGGGCATTTTGAATTTGTTGTAATCCCTTTTGGACTAACGAATGCACCTACAGCTTTTATGCAGTTGATGAACAATGTGTTCCGCCCCAATCTTGATCAATGGGTCATGGTGTTTATTGATGATATTCTGATTTATTCCAAGAGTGAGGAAGAACATGCTGAATATTTGAGGATGGCGTTGCAAATATTGAGAGACCATCAGTTATACGCCAAGTTTAGCAAGTATGAATTCTGGCTGCAGGAGGTGTCCTTTCTAGGGCATATCATTACGAAAGAAGGTATTTCTGTTGATCTGTCTAAGGTAGAGGCAGTGAAGAATTGGGATAGGCCTACTAGTGTAACAGAAGTTAGAAGCTTTCTAGGCCTAGCAGGATATTACCGAAGGTTTATTAAGGATTTCTGCAAGATTGTGGTACCCTTAACAAGATTAACTAGCAAGGAGAACAAGTTTGATTGGTCGGAAGATCGTGAGAGAAGCTTCTAGACTTTGAAGGAGTGTTTAACTACTGCCCCTGTTCTAGCTTTACCCTCTGGAGAAGGAGGCTTTGTGGTATACACTGATGCTTCGGGAATTGGTCTGGGTTCTGTGCTTATGCAGCACGGGAGAGTGATAGCTTATTCTTCTAGGCAGTTGAGGAAGCAAGAAGAGAACTATCCCGTTCATGATTTGGAACTAGCAGCAGTGGTGTTTGCCTTGAAGATATGGAGGCACTACTTGTATGGCGAGGCATTTACGGTATTTTCAGATCACAAGAGTTTGAAATATTTATTCTCCCAGAAAGAACTTCATATGAGGCAGAGAAGATGGTTGGAGTATCTAAAGGACTTTGAATTCTCCATAGAGTATCATCCCGGGAAGGGTAATGTGGTGGCGGATGCTTTAAGTCGCAAGCCAATAGCTAAATTGTCAAGCCTCATGTTACAAGAATGGAAATTGTTGGAGCAATTAGCTAGTTTGGATCTTAATGTTGACAAGGACCGAGTCATGATTGCTGAGATTCATCTTAAACTAGAATTATTGACGGAAATCAAGTCCTTGCAAGATAATGACCCAGAGTTGGTAGAAATCAAGGAGAGCTTGAGTAGCAGACCTGAATTCATGGTAGCTGATGATGGCAGATTGTTGTTTCAGGGAAGGACTTGTGTACCTGATGTGGCCAAAGTTAAGAACAAGATCCTCGAGGAAGCTCATAGATCCAGATATACCATTCATCCTGGAGGTACGAAGATGTTTAAGGATTTGAAAAGATCTTTCTGGTGGCCGAATATGAAAAAGGAAATTGCAGAATTTGTGAGTAGATGCTTGGTGTGCCAACAAGTTAAGGCTGAGCATTTCAGACCTGTAGAGAAGTTGAAACCACTGGACATACCTCAATGTAAGTGGGAGAGTATTGGCATGGATTTCATTATGGGCCTACCTAGGACTCGTAGCGGATTTGATGCAATTTGGGTTATCATTGACAGATTGACAAAGTCTGCTCATTTATTATCTATTAAATCTAAGTGGACTATTGATGTTTTAGCAGCTTTGTATATGAAGGAAGTATTGAGACTCCATGGTATTCCGGATAGTATTGTGTCTGATAGAGACCCCATATTTATTTCACATTTTTGGAAAGGATTGCAAGAATATTTGGGAACCCATCTGAACTTCAGTACTGCTTTTCATCCACAAACAGACGGACAGACGAAAAGAACCAACCAGATAGTGGAGGATATGCTTAGAGCTTGCATGATTGATTTTGGAGGCAGTTGGAGTGATCACTTGGCCTTGATTGAGTTTGCATACAACAACAGTTATCGGTCTAGCATTCAGATGGCTCCGTTTGAAGCTTTGCATGGAAGAAGCTGTCGGTCTCCATTATGTTGGAACGAGGTAGGTGAGAAGCAATGGTTGGGACCAGATCTTATTTCTGAATCATCCAAGAATATTCGTATTATCAGAGACCGGTTTCAAGTAGCACAATCAAGATAAAAGAGTTATGCCGACAACAGAAGAAGAGCTTTGGAATTCCAGGTTGGTGAACATGTGTTTCTGAAGGTTTCTCCCATGAGAGGGATTTGAAGATTTGGCATTCAAGGCAAGCTAAGTCCAAGATATGTTGGTCCATTCGAGATTTTGGAAAGAGTGGGGGAGGTTGCATACCGTTTGGCACTACCACCTCAGTTATCTGGAGTACACAATGTCTTCCATGTGTCAATGTTGAGAAAATATGTGTATGACCCCACTCATGTCATTCAGCATGCGGATCTTGAGTTAAAACAAGATCTGACTTACGAAGAAAGACCTGTTAAGATTCTGGATTGCAAGCAGTAGCAACTCAGGAACCGATCCATACCTATGGTCAAAGTGCAATGGAGTCGGCGTGGAACCGAAGAAGCTACTTGGGAGTCAGAAGATACTATGCGGAAGCAGTATCCCGACTTGTTCTAGGTGAGTTGTTCCACTCCCCATTATGTTAAGTGCAGTGAATTTGGAGGACCAAATTCTTTGAAGCGGGAGAGGGTGTAATACCCCGATTTAGTAACAAATAAAAATTTCTAGAAAATTTATAAGAAATTAATTGGAAAATCCTTAATAAATAGAATAAGTTAAATTTTGACCATTTTTTAAAAATATGGAAAATTTATAATCTTGAAGAGGATACAATGTTTAATAATAGTGTCTTCTGTGACCAGCCCAAATAAAACCCATAATTAGGCTGAATTAACCGATTAAGGCCCAAATCCACTCTTAATCTAATTGGACCTTAAAATGTGAAATTTGAGCCCAATACCCAATCATTTAGGCTGAGACCGGATCCAAATGAAAGGTTTGGATGAGAGGATCGTTTCCCCTCTTAGTTCTCCCCGAAACCCTAACCCTAGAGAGCAAATTTTTGGATAGAAGGCGGCTGAAAAACCCTATCAGCGCCGTTCGTGCACTACCCTATTTTTTGGACTCTATCTCAATGAATAGAAGACTCTAGACCTCATATGACCTATAAAAATGACCCTTGTCAACCCTAGTTTCGTTTGGGTGCTGTGGCGGCCGACAAGGATCGTGGACGAGGGAGAATTCCGGCGATCACCGGCGGGGTGTTCTTAGCGCGTCGTCGTCGTCCCTTCTTCTTCCTTCTTCCTCCAATTAAGGTAGGTTATAACAAGCCAAACCTTAAGTATCATTTATGGTTAGAACCAACATCGAGTGGTCTTTCTATTGAATGCAAAAGCCCTAAAAGTTGCTTAGTATCCTGTGAGAATTTTAGGGTTTAGTAGAAGCATGTCACATCTAGGGTTAAACTTGTCTCATCTCATTTTAAGTAGGGATTTCAGGCACTAAAGATTAAATTGACCATGCTATATTGTAAAACCTTTTGTGCTCTTTCTTTTGAATCCAAAAGCCCTAATTATTATGCTCCATGCTGTGCATATTAGTAATTTATTGTAACCCTAGCCAACTCGTCGGAGGCGGGCAGGGCGAAAGGGGGCTTGACTGTTTCTGACTTGTGCGGCCTCACGATAGACCACCCAACCTGGTTAGGCGGCATATTATTGACCGTTTATGTGTTTGTGATTCGTAATATGTTCTGGGAAGCGCGGCATGACCTCGACCTCCCTTCTATCAGGCGGCCAGTGATTGACCGTTCGTCTCCCCCAGCGGCTCATTACCGACCGCTCATCTCCAGTAGGCCTTCGGACCTGAGGGGGATAAACGGCCTGTCGTGCGACCTTCGAGGAGGATGAAAGATCCCTACTGGACCGTCCATCTTTACAGAATTGATTAAATTATCTTTCTTGCATGATTTATGATAGTAGATTAGTGGTTAAATGTAAGTTAGCAACATGCATAAAAACCCTGGAAAATTATAACGGTAAATGATCATAAACTCTTGCTGATTTATTCATCTTGACCTTGGATCATCTTCTTCATTAATCATGATTCATTATTAATTGAAAATTATATTGGGATTGTTTGACAGTCGTTCTACTCCGGTAGAATTGACTGACCGCATTACTGGTTTCCGCTGATTTACTAGCCCCATTTCCTTGTAATGGTTGGGACTCTCCGCCGGATATTCCTTCCGTCGGACTAGGACCTCCATTACGGGACCTCCGTAAGTATCCGTGAGCCTAGGATTCCCACTAGGATGCCGGGCAGGTTGTACCACCAAGACCTGAACCTGTTAACACGATCAGACCACTTGAATTTATCATGTTGTGAGCCACAGATCACTTTGGACCGACTGAGTCTTGCGCGACCAGAAACGGACTGTTCAACTCAGTGTGCGGCCCAGTATGAACCGTTCATCCCTGGCCCAGTGCCAATTTCGTTGGTCGATTAACCTTGTTCTATCTTCGACCAAAGCTTATTTTCATCGGCCCAATAAGCGCTAGGCTGACCAGTGGAGAGTGGGCTGGACCTTGGTTCAATTCTGCCCCACCTATGGCAACCCGAAGCCCAAATTGGGTGGATTCTAGTTATTTAAGTCAAGCCCAGTTGAGCGGACTGGATCAGACCGTCCGTGATCTTGAGCGGACCCTATTGCACCGTTTATCCCTGAAGCGGCCCAATACTGCCCATTTATCTTGTTCATGTCCTTCTGGCCCTGTACGGCCCATCCTTGACCGTCCATTATAGTTAAAAGGCCCATTTAGGACGGTTCTTCTTTGAGCGGCCCACAATGGTCCGTTTATTCCTTGAACTCGTGGTGGCTGATTCTCAGCCCAGATTCTCTATGTGCGGCCCATATATGACTGTACAATTGCTTGAGCAGCCCAGTGAGATCCGCGTATCATTCAGAACCAATTTTTCCCGTGGTTTATGATATTGAATCCAAGAACCTATTGGTTCTTGATAATTTGAACTTTCTGGGTAAAGTATTGCTTCAACTTATCCTTAGGTCTTTCTGAGGAAAGTTCTATCTTGATTAATTGTCCATTTGACTTGATTAATGTGTAGACATAACTTTGGATCTTGGATCCTTTAAATCAATGCCAACGCATCATAAGGGCCTGGTCTGGTCCTGGGAGGAGCTCCCGAAAAGTACTTGTGCCCCCGGGAGTTTGAATGACATGGTGAGGCATTGCATCGAGTGCATGACTAGCGTGATGTCTATGACAATAATCTCTTACTTGAAATTATCTTGACTTGGTTAAATCTTGCTTGTTGGCCAATTTCCAGTTTCATTATATTCATGATCTTGTACCTCTTCTACTTATGTCATTTCTTTTCACACATTTAATGCAATTAATTGGTTAATTACTTAAATGTGCTTATTATTACCTACTTAGCGTTTGCTCACCTGGTTGTTTCCCCCCTTTTCAGGTAGCTCAGGTGAGGACTCACAATCCGATGGGAACGGGCAAGAGTGTTGATCATGGAGCGAGCCAACTAGAAGCCGTGGAGCCAGAAATAATTGTCTATGTTTAGTTGTGTTTTAGAATGTGGTTCAAAGAGTTGTAATGTGAAGTCAGTCAATGTAATATGGTCTAGTGGATGTTATGATGGAAATTTCATTAAGGTTGTTCAAGTTGGTTATGTAAATGGGATCGTGGATTATGAAATTGTTATTTAATTAATGAAGTCATTTTATGTTCGTGGTTAATCCTTATGTTTTAGTGTAGCATGTCTGGAATGAGCATAATATAGTTAAATATTTCTACTGCCAGTCCCGATATTCCGCATCGGGGCATGACAGGCGTGCTTCAGACCGGCAAGTAGAGCCTCATATTCGGCTATATTATTAGTGGCAGGAAAAGAGAGTTGATAAGTGATAGGGATGGTCACCCCTTCCGGAGTGAGGAGAATGGCGCCGATTCCACGGCCCTGAGAGTTGAGAGCACCGTTGAAGTGAAGAGACCGAAAAGGAAGATGGGTGATTACAGCCAAGTGTTCATAAGGAAACTCATCTTGAATTGATTCAGTGCGGGGGATAGGAGAATGAGCAAGGTGTTCAGCAATCGCGTATCCCTTGATTGCTTTCTGAACAACGAAGGTGATATCAAATTAGGAAAGGAAGCTCTGCCAGCGAGCTAATCAGCTAGAAAGGATATGTTTTTCAAAGAGGTAACGAATGGGGTCCATTCTAGAGATCAGTTTAACCTCATGGGCAAGAAAATAGTGTTTGAGCTTATGAGCTACCATACTAAGGCTGCACAGGTCTTCTCCATGGCAGTATACTTAGATTCAGCAAGGTTGAATAACCTTGAAAGGTAGTATGCTGCCCTTTCCCTTCCTTCATCATCCACCTGAGCTAGAATAGCTCCTAGGGAGTCCTCAATAACAGAAATGTATAGGATCAGGGGTTTCCCAGGGACGGGTGGTTGCAGAACCGGAGGATTAGAAAGGTAAACCTTAAGATCCTCATAGGCTTTCTGACATTGTTCGTTCCATTCGAACTTAGCTCCCGCCTTCAACAATTCATAAAATGGGTGGCACATTTGCGAATGTTGAGATATAGATCTTCTAATGAATTGCAAGCGCCCAATCAGACCTCTGAGTTCAGTGATGTTCTTAGGCGGCGACATCTCTATAACGGCCTTCGCTTTGTTCGGATCAATCTGAATCCCCCGTTTACTAACTATAAACCCAAGCAATTTCCCTGATGCGACTCCGAACACACATTTCTTTGGATTCATCTTCAATTTGTACTCGCTAGCCCTTTGCAACACCTTGGCTAAAATGGCGAGGTGCTCTTCTTTGGACCTCGACTTTACCTGGATATCATCCACGTAAGCTTCTAACTACACATGCATCATGTCGTGGAAGATAGCCATCATTGCCCGTTGATATGTGGCACCTGCATTCTTTAATCCGAATGGCATAACGACATAGCAGTACGTGCCCCAGGGCATGGTGAAAGAGTTCTTTATTTGGTCCTCAGGAGCAAGGCGGATTTGATTGTAACCAGAATACACATCCATAAATGAAAGGGCCTCATACCTAGCCGTGTTGTCCACCAGTACATCAATGTGAGGAAGCGGGAAATCATCCTTCAGACATGTCTTATTTAAGTCCCTGAAATCGATACAAATCCAAATTTTTCCATCTTTCTTCATTACCGAGACTATGTTCGCCACCCATTACGGATATAAAACTACTCTGATAAACCTGGCCTTATGTAATTTATCGACTTCTTCCTTGATTCTCAAGGCCATTGGCAGGTGGAACCTTCTGGCCTTTTGCTTAACGGGTGTTGCCCCTGGTTTAAGAATGAGTCGGTGTTCAACCAACGTGGGGTCAAGACCCGGCATGTCCTCATAGGACCAGGCAAACGAATCGATGTACTCCCTCAAAACCTTGATTAGCTCCTCTTCAACTTGAGGAGGGAAATTAACAAAAATAATTATGGGCCTGGGGTCCTCTTCCGTTCCAAGATTAATTTCTTTGGTGGGTTCATCCACCGCCGACGATGGTTCATCAAACCTCTTCAAACCTTGTGCGTACAGATCGACAGTGTCATCCACATCACTTTCCTCATCATCGGCTGGGTCCTTCTCATCTACGATCTCATATACACCTAATCCGTCATTGCTCCACACCCCTTCTACTTCCTCATCATCTTCTAAAACTATCACGGTCTCCACAAATTCAGGGCATTTAAGAAGGGCATGACATCTTTGAGCTAAGTCTTGGAGGAACCTATCTGGAACGGATTTAGGATGACGCATCACAGGGTGCGCCGCAGACGTGGATGGGCTGACCACACTAGAACTAGACTCTACCCCAACTGACTCTACCAACCTAGGAGACTCTGCAGAATGTACATCTACCCTAGGAGACATGGAGTCTACAAGGAAAGGAGCAGGGGTCTCATGCCCCCGGGAAGACGAGTAGAACACAACGTAATCCTCCATTGACACCTCCATTTTAAAATTGGCATTTTTTTTGGAGGTCGGAGGTGATCATGCAATAGGAAGAAGAAGACGGTGGTGGAGAGAGTTGCATGGGAAACAGATCGGGGAAGATGCAATCGAAGAACGGGTTGGAGGATGAAAACCACATTTCGTGGAGTTGGGCAGTGGGGGAAGGAGGAGTAAACATGGTTGATAAATTAATGGGTGGGCAGTGCCCATATGCACATAGCACAAACAGGATTTCAGGCTGACTTTCCGTGAAGTACGGGTCGACCATGATCGGAGGGGAATGGGGAACAAACCCCAGTTGTTGAAACAAGGAGGCAAGATAGGATGGGGACAAAGAAAAGGTAGTAATGGAGCTCCCCACTTCCCGCGGCCTCCGTTGCACTAGCTCAGTCGGAGAACGCTTCACCAGCTGCATCTCCATCTTCTGCAGGCGGTCTTCTTCGTAAAACAGCTTCCCAAAACAACTGCAGAAATCGTCCATATCACCCACCAGCCCCTTCAGCGACGGCGGTGGGTCAGCAACATCATGGGCGGCATCAGTCTTTACATCAGAACATGGTGGCGGCTTCTTCAAGGTACCGGGCTGCAATGGACCTTTCACAAAATGCTGACGGTAATCCCATGTCAGTGGCCCGGAGTCTCCCAGTATGGACAGTGTCGACTCTCGGTAGCCGAGGCCTCTTCGGCCCATCTTTCTACCTTTAGGGACGGGCTTAGTTCGCCCCTGCAATTACGTGCCAAGGCCCAGGCCTGGCTGATAACCTAACTTTAAAATAATGTGCCACCCTTTCGAATCTCTAATCTTGGACTTAAATTTCACATTTACTGGTGCAGTGGCGGGCTTGCATGATGCATATGCCCATGAATAATTTAAGTCCATCACGGAAAGAACTGGCATGTTGCTCGGCCACAAGGTGGGAAGAATCTTATCTACAATCACATCAACGGACTGGACTGTAGAGATACTCTTAACCTTAACCACCCGACCTTGAAATGGGAACTTAAGGCATTGGTGGGCGGTTGAAGGCACATCATTCAAACTATCTATACATGGACGACCCAGAGTTGCTTTAAACATCGGGTCTATGTCCAGAACGTAAAACTCCACATCCATTACCAAAGGCCCTAGCTCGGCCTGGACCGTCACGACCCCGTGGCATGATCGTCTGGAGTTATCATATGCCGCAATCGTGGTTGGCGTTGGTCTAAGCATATCTTATGAAATATTGCAGGCACACAGTGTACTTAGTGGACACACATTTATCGATGCTCCTGTGTCCACCAGGGCTGACTCAACTGCCACTTTGTTTAGGGAAATGGTAATGCAGAGTGGCATCTGTCGTGCATCCGAGGGTGCCAGTTCTGACTCAGAGAATGAAATAGAAGGCCCCCTTGTAATTGTTGCCAACACTTATGGCAAACTATCTACCGCCACGTCCTCGCTGACCATAACCTTCTGCAGAAAAGCCCTGAGGGCGTCTTGATGCAGAGTGGATCTTTTGATCAACTCCAAAACTGATATCTTGGCCGGCATCCGGTCTAAGTGCTGTAGCAAGTCATATTTCATGCCTGGCACGGGGTCTACTTCTTCTGCTTCGACTGTAGAGAAGGGGACTTGAGGGTTGGGTGAAGAAGCACCAGAGGAAGGGTAAACTCGGTGGAAGGGACGCCCGCTCCGGAGGGCGCATTGTCGTGCCGGCACGGCATCGGATGGACTTCTGACTGGCCCGATAGGGTAAGGGGAAGGGGTAGAAATGGGGGTGAGGATGGCGGAGGCTGGCCTGACGGGCCCTGGTGGGATGATGATTGGTGAAGGGTTAAATGGAGGGGTGATGATGGAGGGCATGGCGGGTAATGGTGGAAGGGTTGGCGGAACGGTGGGGAACGTGGGGGGTGCAATAGGTGATTGGGAGAGGACAGGGGGTGGAGCGGTGGCCAAGGTGGTGGGCCGGAGAATGGAAGGAACAGGAGGTGCGGGGAAGTTGGTGTGGTGGAAGGCCAAAAGGTGAGCGGGGGTCTCATCATCAAAAGACCACCCAGCATTAGGGGCTGGGTGGTGGATTGCATTCACTTGAGCCAGTGCCGACGGCTGTTGTTGTTGTTGAGGAGCGGGCGGATGTTCTGGCATGGGATTCTGATGATTCCCGAGGTCTTGGTGCTGCTGCTGCTACTGTGGAGGTTGTTGTTGTTGGGGAGGTTGCTGAAATTACTGCTGCTGAGGCGCCGCCTGCTGTGGCCTGGCTTGTCTTCTTCTTTCCTTGATATCTTCAATCAACTTATGCATTTGGGCCCAATCAATCCTCTGGCCCTCATGCAAATCATAAACCAAATATCTGAACTGATAACATCTCTCGATCGTGTGCCCGGGCTACCAATGGTATATGCAATACCTTGACTGATAGGCTACCGGATTCCAGTTCTAGCATTCCGGAGGCAATTGAATGTCACCAGTGTACATTAAGGCCGAAAAGATGTCGGGGAGTGTTTCTAGAAGTGGCGAGTAATTAACTCTCTTGGGTCCCGATCGAGCAGGCCCATAACCAGCAGGAGGAGGAACGTTGTGGTACTGGGGTGGCTGGTGTGGCTGTTGTGGTGGTGGTGGTTGTTGTGGGTGCTGAGAAGCTTGGAAGGTGGGTCGTGGAGCTTGTGGAGCGGAGAACTGGGGGTTGCGTTGAGGTTGTTGGAAACGGGGTGAAGCGTGCTGGTTAGGGAATTGAACAGCCTAGACCTGCTCATTAATTTGTACTCCCTCGGTAACTGGGCCTTGGGACTTTCAGGTGATTTAGATTTCTGGGCCTCGAAAAGAGAATGGATGGGGGAGTCTTTGAATTGGGTCTGGATGAACCGGGCCTGACTGTACAACTGGTGCATGTTAGAAATGTCGTTTATTGCCAGGATATTGCGGAATGTCGGAGTAGCATTAGAAATTAACAACTTGACCTTTTCTTCTTCCGAGATCTGCCTGGGCACACGCGAGGCCATCTGCCTCCATCGATCTGCATATGCGGCAAAGTCCTCATCTGGCTTCATTTTTTCTGCAACTAAGTCTGTAAAAGAATACTCGGGACCAACCCGATCCTGGAATCTCTGAATAAACTTCTCCTTCACAGTCTTGAAACTTTCTGCCTCCTCCAGAGGCAAGGTGTAGAACCATTCAAGGGCGACCCCGTCCAAAGATCGGCGGAACAAATACGCCATCAGGCGGTCGTCGTGTTGGAACTACACTGACTCATAAAGGAACTCCCTGACATGAATAAACGGGTTGCCATTCCCGTCGTATTTCTGGTATACGGGGAGCTCAGACTGGGGAGGAAAGTGAATGTCCCTGAAATTAGGAATGGGGACATCATCTAGAGACTGCGGGCCGACCCGCTTATGGAGGAGGTCAATCTGCTGCTGCATGGCGGCCCATTTGTCCAGAAGTTCCCATTCTCGGGAAGGAGGAGATATGGCCGGAAGGACCGAACCGGAGTATGGAGCCGAAGGGCAGACTGACTGAGGGGGCAGCCCATAAGATGGATAATGGGCCAAGGAAGGGCCCACATCCGCATGAGCCAACTGGGCGGCCCCTAGTTGGAGACAGACGAAATCATCCGGGGCTACGAGGGCCTGCGGCGCTGAAGAGAAGGTGGTGTAAGGATCAACGTAATAATTGGAGGGGATCTGGGTCTTCCCCTTATCAAGCGGCTGATGGGCCGAGGTAGAAGCCTGGCCCGCTTCAATGGCGGAGAATCGAAGAACCTGAGGATGAACGGGGATAAGATCAATGGGGGCCGCAGATGTGGCCCTTAATCCAATAATCGGTGATATGGAAGTGGCGATAGCAGTCACGCCAGAAGAGAACGCAGAAGGCGGGGCATCCGCCCCTTGCAAAGCCTATTTCAGAAGGTGGAGTTGGGTTGGATCAAGTTGGGCCATCATGTTGAGAACCTGACTGGCCGAATTTTGTGAAGAGGAACTAGAAAGGGAGGGCTGAGGACCCTCGATGACAATGGTCGGGAGAGGAGGGGCAGTCCCCTCTCCCCCCTGCACATGGGCGACCCTAGGCGGGTCCTCGAGAAGTCCCTGAGGGAGAGAATCCTCATGGGAATGGGAGAAGTTGTAGGATGGCATGGTGGGTGATGAGTCGAACAGGGGATTAAGATAGGAATGGAAATGCGAGCTGCCCCTAGGAGATGATCCTGAGGGTGTGAGGCAACTCCACATACACTAGAGCACCTGGGAAAAAGAAGCAAACAATCCTAACCAAGATCTAAACAACAATCAGGTAATGCACACAAGAGAGGGAAGGGATGAGAAGAGAGACAACCAAGTGAAACACCCCAAATTATGGATGATGCGCGGCAGATTTTATGAATCTTTCCTTTTAGGACCTTAGTGGATTGATTAAGATGTGAGTTCACTCAACCATAAGGTACCTAACCAAGGTGAGAATGGGGAACTGACTGACTCTAAGGGACTCTCTCTCTCTCACGGATGCAAACCCTAGGCTGGGGGGTGATACGGTACAACTTGCCCAGCGTCCGTGTGGGAATCAACGGCTCACGGGGACTTACGGAGGCCCTCGGCAAGGTCCCCTAGTCGGCTCCAAGGAATATGGAGATGATAGGAAACCCTATCTCGGTAGGAATGCAACTACTAATGAAAAGTATGTATGCCCCTATGCGCACCGGAGTGCATGCAAAGTCTAGCCTAGATCTAGCAGACAAAGATCAAGCAAGTATGAGAAAAGGACATGAACCCGATCATGCAACAATATAACAACAGCAGGGGGAGATCCAAACAACACCAAATATATATATGTAATGATATAGATCAATGAGCAAAATGTAGCCTCGGGCGTACTATAGCAGTGAAGAACGGTCTGAGGAAGACCGCTTAGGATATGTAGACGGTCTGGAATGGACCGTCCAGGGAGAGAAAACGGTCTAGAATGGACCGTGCATCAACAAGGAGTAATGAAACAATCAAACAAAACCTAAAATGGATGAAAGGGATGGTAACAGAAGCGTACCTGTCTGGGCGGTCTTTCGATAGACCGCTCAGAGTCTGGAACGGACCTGAAACAACCGCGGAATATCAACAAAAATCACAAATGTAAGCACAACAGTGTACCTGAGTCAGCAATGATGAACGGTCTATATCAGACCGCGGGAGGAAGTGGATGGTTTATACAGAATCGCTGGGTGTAACGGGTTGGCACGAGAGGAGTTCTTCGATGATCACAGGACGGTCAATCTCCAGCCGTTCAAGAACATAGGCGGCTCACAAAGGACCGCGTCAACTCCAGAGGACAGAAATGCAAGATGGGCCAAAGATCAACTTCAAATACTCAAAGAATGAAACTAACGAAACACACAAACGGGTCAGCAAAACACTAACACGATGGGCACAAGGTGTCCCACCGTGATCACCAAAAAGAGGGTGTTGACATGTTTTTCCCTTTCCCCTTTTCGATTATCCTTCCAAATCCCTTCTTTGCGGTGTTAATGCAAAGACCCAAACAATACGTAAATAGTAGGGGGAAGGATGTGGAGTGTGTGTGTGATCGCCACCAAGATACCGAATGTAAGCAAGTACACTGTACCTTAGAAAGAAGGGGAGCCACTCGCCTAGAATAGCACTGTAGAAAGACGCGGTTCGGGGTGAACTGCCCAGTGGACGCGCGGTCTCTTGACAGGCCGTCCAACAGCGCTGGGATGAACGCGGGACGAAGAGTAGCTGGATGACGGGACGGTTCAGGATCGCCCGCTGGAAGAATGTAAACGGCCCAGATGAAGCGGCCTTATTCTTCACATGGACGGATGAAGACCGCTCTGTGCCACCAACTCCCAAAGCGTGGGACCTCTACCTCCACCCTTTCCGGCCGGCCAGAAAGAATGGGCCTCGTGTTAGGGTGCTGCTGACCTGCAAAATAACGTGGAGAACATAAAAAGGGACCCGATATTAGAACTAAAATGTGTAGTAAATGCCGAACGAGAAGGAAACGAACATAACTAAATGAAATGGGGAATACATGGAGGTTTTTAAACCCCTAGGGGCGTCAAAAACATAGGAGGATGTGTATAGTGTGATGAAAGAATGAAGAGAAGTAGATGGAAGAAGGAAGAACGATGCATGCAATGAGAGAACAAACGGTGGAACTAGTGAACTAATGACTCAAACAAATGGTGTACTCCCTGAACCGGAGGCCTATGCGGACGTAGAAGGCCTCCCTCCCTGTCTTGGGTCACTCAACAGTCCAGCAGGGCTTCACCGTCGATCAAAAATCTCCCCCCCTTCAAAACTTGGCCTTCGGGTCCTATTTATAGAGCCTTGAAAGCCAACCTCGAAATTAGGGTTTTCAATGAAAATCAACTTGAGATATCAACACAAAATCCGTAGATACTAGAATTATCTTCCAACCTGTTCAAACGGCACCCCATTTGGTTGAGAAACTACGGAGAAATAGTTGGAACAAATTAAGGATAAAACCACTGATAGAGAGAGAAAAAGCCTTAGTTTTTCAGCAATCGAACCATTGCGCGGTCGTGCGATAGACCGCCCAGTCCATTTCACGGTCGGTCATCAGACCGTCCAACCTGTCGGTGGAAATTAAGTAAATAAGCAATATTATCCAAATATCCATCGAACTGACTGATGATTTCACCGTTGGACTCTCATTAATTGGGCGGTTACAAATGGACCACCCAGACCATGGAACGGCCATAGGTCAACCGCCCAATGCTTGTCGATGATAAATCAAAGTTCTTTAGATAATTAGATAATTATCTGAACAACCAAAAAATCTGGGACTTATGAGATATGGACGGTCAAATGCCTACCGTTCCATTAAATTGGACGGTCACATGTGAACCTGCAAAAGCTTGTCAGTGGAAATTCAGAAAAATCACCTAAATATCCAGTAAATAGACGCACGGTTCATAACCAACCGCTCAGAAACGGAATGGTCAAGCGATAGACCGCGCAATGGCTGGACACTTGAAAATCAAAGAAATGTGATAGATCAAGCAAAATCAAGGCCCATTAAGCCCCGATTTGAAGCAAACCTAGTCAGGGAGGGAGGTACCCATAAAAAAGGCCCAATAAGCTGCCTGAAAAAAGCCCAATGAGTAATGGACAACTCGAGGCATCAATAAATGATGGTAAGAGAAATGACTCAACTTATCGGTAAAAAATGGGTGTCAACAGTAGGTTCCAAGTGGTATCGGGTTTACCCGGTATCCGGAGTCTAAGTCGCCATAGGTGGTATCAGAGCGAGAGTTCAGAGTTGTTCGGAATTTTTCTGAGCTAGCTGAGCTTTTGTTTGTGAAGTACATGGGAATTCGAGATATTGCAGTACTCAGAGTCCTTAAGGTCTAGTACAGTCGGCAGTTGGCATAGGTTTTGCGATTGTTTATCGCTTTGCTTTCGCATGTGGTCTTGTGCGTGCTGTGTTGGCACTGTGCGAGATGGTTTTTACTCTCGTCAGGATGTGACGGAGTGTTCTTCTTTTGTCGTGGTGTTTGTCTCGGTTATGCTATACTTGGAAGTGTTCACCGGTAGACGTGAATCTATGGTGCGGTGTTCAAGATTTTTTCGTGATTTTTTCAGGTGGCTGGTGACAATATCATTGGTGATGGCCGTGCACATTCTTAGGTTGTTTTGGCCGTCCCAGCTTGAGTTTGTTTAGCCCCTGAGGTGTTAAGGTTGTGTTGTGCTGGTAGATTGGATGCCTTGATTGAGAGAATGCTCGGGCGAACCTAGGATTTTCCTTCCTGGTGAGTTACTGTTAGTCGAGCTTGATTCTTCTCATCTTGTTTGGTGGCATCTTTTCGAGGTAAGCTTTGGAAGTGTTGTCTCTGTGAAGCCTTTGTCCCGTGTCTGCTTAAGTGTGGACTGTGTTAGTTCTGAACCTGATTTGCCTTTGTTCGATGGTTGCTTGGCTTTGGACCCAGTTTGTGTTTGGGAGCCGTTGTGCACCGTGTCTGGCGTGCTGTGTTTGGTGGCTATTGTGCTGTAAAGGTTCAGTAATCATTTTAGGATGTGAGGATAAACTGAGACAGGTGTTCTTTGTGCTTTGTGCTGAAGCTGGTGCTCTTCCTGGTTTGCACTATGGCGACTTGTGATCAGCCGTTTGTAGGATCGGTACTCAAGGTGTGGTATATTGCATTTTCATGAATTGCGATGGCACCGAGTGTGTACTGAGATGCGTATGCCGAGTTATTTGTGATGCCTGTGTGCGTTGTGTTGAGTGAGCAGTGGAAGCGTGTGGGCTTATAACCCATAGGTCAAGGATCGTTGGTTGGAAGATTCTGGTCGGCCGAGAGGTTTGTTTCCTCGGTGTGATTATCGTCTTGGCTATGTGTGCCTTGATGTTGTTGGTTGCCGTAAGAGTGCTTGAGGCTTTGTAATGGTTGGCATTGGCATGCATGAGGATTGGCGAAATATGTCGACGTATATGCTGGTCGAGTACCCTTTCTTCTCTATGTTTTTCTTGGGAGTTATGCTCTCAGGACAGATCGTGGTTCTTGAGGTGCGTTCCCTGAGATTGTTGTTGTTGTTGTGGGTCCTTGTAGCTGAGATGTTCGCAGTGTAGCTTGTATGTGTTCTCCGTGTGTTCAGTTGTAATTGTGCATTGATGTGACCCAGCTTGCAGTGGTGTCCCGTGGTTCTGTGTGAGAACGGAGTCGGGATTCTGCAGGTGTTGTTGCTGATGGTTGGTGGTTGTGTTCAGCTTGGGAGGAATTCCCTGTGAGTCTGATTTGGCATTGAGTGGACCGAGGTCTTGTCGGTTGGTTTTGATGTACTCTTCTGTTGTGGTAGAGTTGGCATGCGACTCGAATCATATGTAATATCTGAGTGAGGACTGACTTGATTGTGCTCGTTGTCCAGTGTTGTCGTTGGCGTTCTGCGTGCCAATTTCGTTGTTATTTTTAGCGCGGAAGCCGATGTTGTGGAGCAGTCAGCTAAGAGGAATGTGTTTCCTTGTTTAAGCAGATGCTTGTTGTGTCTGCCGAGTGTGTTATCGATAGCTATTGTCGTGGCATGGGTCGTGTCTCCTTTCCCTGTGAGACGTAAGCGATGTTACCCTGTTTCGGAGGTGTCAGACTTGTGTTCATTTGTGTGCCATGCTCGTTCTGTGGATCGGTGTGCCTTGAGATCCGGAGCCTGTGCCAATGATTGTGGTCTTGCAGTATCCCTCTGAATTGTGTTTTTTGAGAATTACGTTATCGTGCTTTGTGTTTGAGGTTTGGCTGATGCTTGGAGAGCGTAGCCAGTGTTTTGAGTTTGGTCTTCCCTTGTTCACTTATTGGCTCCTTAAATTTTTAGGATGAAATTCCTTTAAGGGGGGAGGACTGTAATATCCTGGATTCTTCGTGTTGTGCCCCGACGTATTTTGACGAAGACAAACTGCTCTATTTTGTGTAAATTGCATTGCATATCTTTTTGCTGAATTTGAGTCAATTGGATAGGTCCCATGAATGGTTTTCTATGAGCTAAGCATGAAATTTATTATTGATGGATGGCTTTCAATTGGCTCTCATTATCTGTATAAGGAGATAGAGTTCAACTTGCTTTGGACTGAACTTGGAAATCATAAGTAGTTTGGTTGAACTCAATTTGGAAAGGGATTACTTGAATCATATTGGATATGTGAGCTTATGAAGAATATGGTTTGAACAACTTTGAATCACTCAAATGTGAAGTTGGATTACAGATTACTAACTTGCAGGTTAAAGGAGGCAGTCTTGTGGAGAAATGCAGTGAAGTTGGTTCTTTATGTGCATTTATTTAAGATTGACATGAAGTTGAGTTTCTAAAAAAATGCAGGTTCAATTATACCCACAAATCTTTGAAGTCATGGTAAGATTTAATGTTTGAATGCATTTCAATGTGGATAGATTGGACTTGATGCTTTTTTTAATGTTTTTGGGTTGGTTTTATTGCATAAGGCCTTATTCGGCTCTAAGGATGTCAGTATCGGTTTCACACTCGGTTTCGGCCGAGTCCGAAACCGAAACCACTCAGTTTCGGTTTCGGTTTCGTCTGAAACCGGCCAAAACCCATTGAAAAGCTTCAAAAAAAATCAAAACAAGTCTAAAAAATCAGAAATAATTCAAAAAAATATGAATAATCACATAAAATTCATAAAATTCATTAAACATGCATTTGATTGTAAAGAACTTAGATTAAGTGTAATAAACATGAAGTAGGCATTGAAGTTCAACCATTGAACATGTTAAATTAGTATTCTTGAGTACATACTAAACATGAATTAGGTTCAAGCACAGTGGAATAAACATGAAATAGGATTAAGTGCATTACACAAGAAGACTAATGGGTTCAAGCATTGAAGTTATTAAACAAATATTGAGTACATATTAAACATGAAATAGGTTCAAACTGTACAATAAACGTGATCCTTACCTAAATGATGATGCACTAATATGGATAATAACTAGAAGAACCTTCTCCCTCATCGTCTGGATTTTCATGTTCATACCCATAAGAAGGTTGCATGTATGGTCTATATTCACTATAACCAAACAATGGGGTAGCCAAGTCCTGCATCCCTCTTTGGATCCCTCCTGGAGTATTTGGTTGGCATGATTGGAATCCAATATCAGCATAAGAATCTTGAGGAAGAGAAGAGAAATTGGTCGGATATGGATGGAACTGGAATGTTGGTTCATGACCCCACCCATAAATGGCTGCCTCATGTTGGCCACCTCCATAATCTGATGGATGCCCATATTGACTCTGTGAATCATGTCCTCGCTCACCCTGACTGTATCCTCTGCTTGTGTCTGCGTGGAAGGAGGAAGGACCACCAACACTGCAAGTAGTAGCACCTGCAGCACCTGTAGCACCTGCAGCTGCACTAGGATCATCATCATCATCATCATCACCAGCATCATCGTCACCATCAGAAACCAGTTGCCTTTTGGCCTTTAAGGATGCTTTTTTTTATTTTGGTGTGATTTATTTAGCCACCCTTGACATGAATCCTCCTGCCCTTGGCATGTGTCTCACATAAATCTACTTCAATTGCTCAATTGTCGGGTCCTCTCGAGCAGCAACACTTGTCCTCTCAGTTAGCCCATGCACTGATGTACTTCTTAACTGCATAGGTGGCTTGCCCATTCTAGGAGTGACTGGCCTGCTATCTGAGTCTGAGTGTCTAGCTGGCTGAAAATCATGTTGCTCCTCGGTGTCATCAACAACCCCAGGTGGGTCCCTTCTCTGGTGCGCATGAGTATCTCTGGCTCTCTTTGTTTTTCTTCTGAGTTCTGGATCTCTTGCCTCATCTTCATCTAGTATGCCCTCTGCCCATGTTGTATCATCAATATCAAAATGGGCTCATCAACCTGCACTCCTGTCTCCACCCAAGACTGCAAGGGATTATCGTCATCAAATAAGGCATCCACATCAATTTCTGCAGTGGCACCTTCAGCGACGCATTTGTCCCACAGTTATTGTCTCAACTTCATATTTTTTATTCTCAACCTCATATTGTAGTGGCAGTAAACTAATTTTGTCTAACCGTTCAGCCTTTAGCCGATTGCGAACCTTTGAGTGTATAAGGCTGAATGTGCTCCAATTTCTTTCACATTGGCTTGCTAATGGGTTTTACTCAACACCCTGATTGCAATGAAAGCCAATACAGAACTGCCCAAATCTCTATTATTCACCATTACCCACCAGTCAGCTGTTCCACCAACCATAAACAAATAAATATAAGTTGTAAATAAAAATCAATTCTATGTGATGTAACTGCAAAGAAATCACAAAGATAACCTCATACCTAGGCTCACTCTTCCCACTGCGTATTACAATTGGGAGTCAGAATACATCCCAGTTCTCATTCTATAGTAGTTCATCTACAAAAATAAAGTAATAGATTAACATAATTACTTAAGTAAATTCTATACCTATTATTCATGAAATCAAAAAGGCCAACCTCTACTTCCACCTGAAGCCTCTTTTCTGGTGTCCTCGATAAACGACCAATGACTTTCAAAGTCCCTTGGAGCACCTCGCCATCAATATGTGCATTGGCATCATACATAAATCAAGGGCTGAGGAAATAACATGCAATTGACCATAATTTTCTAAATGTTACATATAAAATAACCTAAACAATAATGTATCAATACAAATAATCACTCACCAGCTGCATGCAAGTCGTGGTGTAAGGTGGTGTCCCATCTATGATCAATAATTTTTCACCACTTTGCATATTCTTTAGGAAGGGATTCCTACAACTCCATTTTGGCACGGTCCATGGACTCATACAGATATCCCATATCATTCTTCTCATCGCCATCCACCATTCTTAGGACCTTCACGAGGGGGGTGACTACTTTCATGTATCGTGAGACTCTGCCCCAGAATTTGTTGTCGCCCACGATGTGGGAGACATCCAAATATTCCATCTGAGCATCAACATTAGACTTGTCGATGTATTCCCGTAGGGCATTGTGGTACATGAAAGCTTTCAGCTCAGTCTTATACATGTGCAAAGAAATGAAATTTGAATCAAATACGGATCACAACTATAAGGATAAAGAAGTAAGAATTGAGTTCAATCTTATACTTGTGCAAAGAGTCCAAAGAAATGAAATTTGAAGCAAATCTGGTTGACCCTGCACGGATGATATCTCGTCCCCCACTTGCATGCTCCCTGAACATGTTCAATATCCTAGGATGGCCATAAATATACTGGATAATCCTTTGTGCCCTTTCAACTGTCTTCTTCACATGATTATCCTTCCCAATGTCTTCCAGAATCAAATATAAACAATGTGGAGCACATGGGAGCCAATATAAGTGGCTACGCTTTTGCATCAATTTCTTCCCTGCAGCCATCATTATCAGTCACTACTTGGACAACATTGTCCTCTCCAATTTGGTTTACCATGTTATCCATCAAATGAAACAAATAATTGGCATTTTTTTCATAGTTTGATGCATCTACAGATTTTACAAATAATGTACCTTCGATGCAATAGACCAACAAATTAATCATGGACTTCTTTATGGTACCAGTCCAGTCATCACACATAATAGTACATCCTCTCTCCATCCATATATGCTTGAAGCTTTCAACCCAGTCAGAAAGTTCCTCAACCTCTCCCTTAAGGCCACGCCCGTAAATGTCTTGACATGATGGGGCCTTCAAGCCAGGGCCAACATCTGCTATGGCATCTAGCATAGGTTGGAAATATTCACTTTCAGCTGCATGTGCAGGGACACCTGCATGAAAAAACTATTTATAGATACTTTTAATTGCATGGCCTGCAACTTCTGCTGATTTTTTTACCCCTCTAAATGTAGACTTGATTTTAGGTTGTGTAGCATGGGGCCTTTTGTAGAGATAGCTGTCCATGGGGCCTGTTCTCTACATCTTTGGGGCAGCACCAATGTCAGGACGTCGTGCAGCTGTACTTTCGTAGGTCCCTGAACCCATGGGTGCCTTCCTTTCCTTCGAGCGGCTTGTTCACGCTCCCCTGCTTCAGTCAACTCCGGATCTGAATCATCAGTGCCTTTCTCATCATCATCCCTCCTAACCCTTCTGCGATAAATCTCCTCAGCAATTTCAGCCTCATCCTCGGCCCTTTGTTGCATCCTCTCCTTTTTGCCCAGAAGGCACTGGCACATCTCTTCTCGCACCTCTCGGGGACAGTGGTCACATTGTCTCACCTCTCCTCTAACCCCTGCCAAATGTTGCTTTCCTCTAGTAATTCCGTCATGTATCTCCCTACCACAACAATTGCATTTCACCTTTCTTCTCTTAGCATCAACTAAGGACAGGTGGGTGTTGGCACTCAAAATATACTCAATGGCGATCAAGCCTCAAAGACAAATGATGCGGCCCACCGAAGTAGAGAAGCCAAAGAAGATCAACACATTGAAGCCCTCTCAAGCTGCCAGAGCCTCAGGTCACCCAGTATGAATGCCGGGGAATTCACCTCAGGAGGATCGAGAATGAACCGGTATCGACTCAGTCGTACCGCGTGGACAATATCTGTCGTCCAACCAAGGGCGACGATATACCCGTCGTCCGACCAAGGACGGGCATATATCCGTCGTCCGCCCAAGGATGAGGATATACCTGTCGTCCGACCAAGGACGAGCATATATCCATCGTCCGACCAAGGATAAGGATGTACCCGTTATCTGACCAAGGACGAGAATGTATCTGTTGTCTGACCAAGGACATGGGTATACCTGGCGGCACGCCACCTGAATGAAAGATCCTCCCCAGGGGAGAGAATGCCCTTGTCCCTTCAGAATAAGGGACCGAAGGCTCTAATAGTAGAAGACCCCGATTACCCAGCATGGGCACAACTTCTCAGCATATTAGGTCCGTTAGTGGCCAGATGATCACCCAATCGAAGCGAAAGCGCCCCGAGCAGCATACCACTCCTCGCAAAAGCTTCCAATCCAAGCTGAGCCGAGCCAACAGCACGAACCACTATGTCGAAAGTCGTGTTAGTGGAAAACCTGCGTGTCCGAGGTGAGGGTGCACGAGTTCCGAAAGTAGCCGTTCAGTGGCCTGGGAACTTCGTCCATATCTCCCTTTACGATTTGGCAAGATCACAGAGGTGTGAAGAATCACAGAGACTCTCAGAGTCAGTCCGGGCCCCGCTATCAGATTCGTGTCAAGCAAACGCGTCAGGATGACCCGAAACCGGCGCGCCCCCCTTTATCCGGCGCGCCCCCCCTTATCCTCTAATCTGGCGCGTGAAAGAAGCATGTGCCTAGCGTGCTAAACCCGCGCCCGATGAAGCTTGGTCAAGGGTTGGCTATATATACGCGCCCCTTGGCATCGAAGAAGGAAGGGGGGAGGAAGATAGAAAAGAAAAAGAAGAGAACAGATAGAGAGAGGGACATACACAGAAAGAAGCTTGGAGAGGAAGAAGGGGAGCGGAGAGCCCGTCCGATTCCGATACCTTGTTTCTCTACTGCGAAGATCTGAGGTGGGTTGGCGGAAGGCGTCCGTGCTTCTTCTATTATTTTCTTTCCCCCTTCTGCTAGAATGGCTCCGCGGAGCGATGTATCGAAAGGGGCGATGATATGAGCCCGGGTGTTCTTCGAGCTCCTCCCCTCTAATCCCCTATGTTTTTCCTTTTTATTTCCACGATAGGAAGCCGGCTTCGTGCGACAACGCCGAACCGCAGTCACGTGTAATGCTCTCTATAATGCCTCCCCTGTGGGTTTGAATGAATGAATAGATGCATGTTTGGGGCTTCCTTTCTTATCTGATTACAATTTATCTCCTCTATACTCCGTGTGTGATTTTTTTCAGTTTTTCCACCGAACACGCCCCATTGTTTCTCGGGGCAACATCAATCACCCCCTCCCCGGGGTCCTTTCATCGCATAGATCGTATCGAATGGACACCATGCCCATGTGTTCTCCTCAGGACAAAGGCGTGCACATAAATGCATTTTCATTCGGCCCCAGAGATGACTTCTTGATATCTCCCTGTTCGTGATTCTGGGCTGGGAGAAGAGAGCATTTCTGAAATCTGTGTGCCGTATTTGTTCGTGCTGCCGAAGCTATTGAACTGTTTGACTATTTGCCCCTTCCAGAGTCTCAGTCCTCTGGCTAACCTTCGAGTCTTCAGACTAGCCTGTCAACTCCCTTGTTAGCCTTTTTCCTCGATGCATATATATATATATATATATATATATATATATATATATATATATATATATATATATATATATATATATATGATCATTTGCTTCACTCATCGATCGAGTGCATTCTGTGTGTAATCGCATCTGATGATCCGTTCCCTCGATGAACCTACTGCCCGGGGAGGGGAATATTCCCCGTCAGTATTCTTAATCACCATTGGACCATAGGGTCATATCTCTTAATGCACACGTGTAGCTGGCGCCAAGGGGCTTGGGAGCCCTGTCGATCCTGCAACTCCCCTCACCGCCACTCAGCTTCCTGCAGGCCCATCGTCTGCCCCCCCCGACTTTCACTCAAGCTGTTGGTGTCGAAGGTTTACAGGCGCCCTCCTTCGGCTTAGACCTTGCAGGTGGCCCATCCTCATCCACGGTGGTTCTCCGTCCTGTGGCTGATTTTGGTCCGGGCTTAGAAGCGGGTGGGCCTCCATGTCGTCTGGGCTCACCCCTTTCAACCTCTAGTGGCCATGCCTCCGTGGGGACCAGTTCGCTTCATGCCACTCCTTCTGCGCATCCGCCAGCGGGGTCTCACCCCCTGCTACTCAGGCTTCTGTCTGTGGGGAGGATGCTCCACCTCCGTGCACTGCCTCGTTGGAGGCTATCCTCCTGCCGATCGCCTCGTCTGCGACTACGGTGGTCCTTGACCTCCGGGCATCGGATGCTCAGCCCCAAGGCGGGCCCTCTTTACCTCCTCCTGGTCTCAATGCCGCTGCTGTGGCTTGGTCCCCAGGGCCGCAGCACCCCACCATGGCGGGTGGGGCTGCTGAGCCGGTGCCACCTTCCTCTACTCCAATGCCATCCCCCCGTCTCTCCTTTGCCCAAGCTCTGAGGAAGAAAATCAACCGGGAGCCACCTGGTCCGATTGTTGACTCTACTCCGCCCCCAGTTCCGTTGCATCCCGTGGATGCCGCGCCACCTAAGGTTCTTGGTTCTGGTATCAAGCTCCCTCAGCTCGTACAGGTTCTCTCCTTCCCCGGGCTTGAGCCGGCGTCGGGGTTTAGTGACTTTGCGGCGGCTCATGCGGCTTTCGTGGGCAACCCTGTCATGGACCGTTCGCGGGTGGGGTCGAGGACAGAGGCCGGTCCGTCCCGGCGTTCCTACCGGCGCTCCAACTCCACTTCCTCTTCCTGCGATGGGCAGTGCATTTTTGATGAGGCTCCTCCTCCTACCCGTCGCTCTCTTCGGCTCCAGTCGGCCTTGGCGGCGCCCCCCCCCCGCCGGTCCACTCTTCCATCTCCGAGGACCCCGATCACGATGGTTCGGATCTTGACCCTCTTGATTGGCCAGGATCTCCGGACCGTTGGCGCGGTATCCGTTCTTCGTCCTCATCCGACTCTGAAGGGGCTTCCGATGAAGATTCTATCTTGTTGGGGATTTGAACTTTACTTGTGCTTTGGGTCCCTGGGTTCTGCGCCTAGCGCACGTTTTGGCCTTTTCTGGTCTCTTTCTTTTGTGGGCCTTTCTGCCTTGTACTCGTCCTGCCCCCTTCGGGCGACGTCCCCCCCCTCCCCTTGTACCCCTTCTCTTTTACTGCTTTCCTTAATGAAAACGCTTGCCTGGCGGCCGGGGTAGTGTGTTCATCTTCTTCCGAAATGAAGGGATGAACCCCCTCCCCCCTCTACCACCTTGCAAGTATTTACTTGAGAAAAAAAAATATGAGCCCTATGAACCATCAGGTGAAAATCAACAGGGCCTTAGCCTGACATTAAATCCACCTTCTCTTGGGAGTGGTGGTGGCTGTGGGAAGGTAACCTCTCGTAGGCTGGCCCTCGAGGTACTTTCTCGTCTTAGCCACCCCTTAATGATATTTTGACTTGTAGAGATGGATGCCCCTGGCAGGCTAGTCCTCAGTGTAGACACGCCAAAATTGATGCTATGTTGATCAAATCTCATGTCACTATGTTGACGCCCCAAAGTGAACTTCAATACATTCATAATGTGAAGTTTTTCTATTTTGTGTGTTTTTTTGATTTGTTCTTGCATTTTTGTGATTCACGACCTGAAGAGGGCGTGTTTTTAATCGCGACCGTATCTAGGGCGTGTTCAAAAGAAAGGACGACCAAATGTCAGGGCGTCAATTCCTGGTATTATCCGGTTTCAAAATAAATTCAATTATTTATTAACGTCCTTCCTCAGGGCGTGTTTTCAAGTAACGCCTTCATCTCAGGCGTTTTATCATAATTTTCAAATAAAGTAAGTTTCATTGCCAAAATTAAATCCAAGAAGTGACGCCCTTGATCATGGTCGTGTTTTTGAGTAACGTCTTGATATAGGTCGTCAATTTGGGATTTGACGCCCTTATGAAGGTCGTGTCTCCCCTTTTCGGTGTCCTGCTTAAACTCGTCTTTCCTGGAGAGTTCCCCGCCTTCTTTGGTCTCCTTGCTCGAATTGAACTAGACTCCTGCCTTCTTTAAACCATTGCCTGTTCTTATCTTCCTAAATTTGAGCTTATCTTCAGTTGAAACCTTATAAAAGAACTCCTTGATCGATCTCGCACGAGGTTGGCAGGGTTAGGTTGGCAGGTTACGAGATCAGACGAGATCAGAGTTTATTGAGGTCGGAGGTTACCTGGTTTACAGAGGCTCTTCATCTTCTTCCTGTGCGATCTTTTTAGAAGAGCCCTGCTTCCGCTTCTTCCTGTCAACAGCATCGACTTTGGTTCCCCCTTTACTGTCGTCAGGGACAGCATGGGTCTTTGTTTATTTTGTTTGTGTTGTTTTGTTTCCATCGATCATCATCACGTCCACTGTGTTTTTTTTCCCTTTTTACGTTAGCTTCATCATATCTCCTCCTTCCCTAATTCTTTAGGGGTTTTAAAAAAACAAAAAAAAAGGTGCGCATGTTTTGTTCTTATTTCATCATCATATCATCTTTGGGATTGATACTACGTTCACTCGGCTGATCCACTTCTTTTGCTTGTTTGTTTTGTCTCTTTTGCAAGGTAATTAATAAAGGAAAACCCCCTTCATCGGCCGGCCGATTGAAGGAGGAGGAGGAATTCACAATCCAGCCCGCGTTCTATTTTCCACTAGGTATTCGCGATCTTCTTTGTTTCTTCTTGAGGTAACCCCTCTGGCGATCACCCTCCTTAGTAGCACCACGTGCTTCTTTTCCTTATTATATCATCTCCCCTTATTTTTATTATGCTTTCTCATATTTAAATTCTTCTTCATGTGTGGATTTATCACGATCTACAAATTGGCGATCACGGTGGGACCCCCACTATTTTTCTTTTGATTACCATCTCTTTTTGGCACCCACGTGTGCCCTTTCCCCTTCGGCACCCACGTGTGCCCTTTCCCCTCGATACCCACGGTACCTCTCTTTTTGTGCCCCACGGGCACCCTCCACCGTGCACACTGCACACTCCCGGGATCAGCCAGTTTGTGATTGTTTGATATATTTCCTTAATTAACACCTCAACCAGAGGCGCTTTTTCTCTTAACGCCTTCATCTAGGGCGTTTTCTTTCTATGTCACGTCTTCTGCCAAGGCGTCTTTTATTATTCTACTGCTTTTATCACACTGCCTGTGAATTCACGCCCTGCCCCAGGGTGCCCTTTTACTGCATAGCGTCTCGCATCCAGGCGCGGTTTCAGATTTGACGCCCTCGCACAGAGGCGTCCTTTTCGATCATAGCGCCTCACCCAGAGGCGTGTTTCATTTTCTCACTGCTGGCTCGTGGGCTTTCGCAGTGATTCACGACAGTGACTCTGTCGTCTCTTTGGTTGATAGCAACCTGCCCCAGGTCGTCTCTTTCCTGCGTTTTTACAGAAACCTGCTTCCTGTTGCTGTCTGTGATTGTTGGATTGATTATTACATTGCTTGCCTATATTGCTGTGATCTGATCATATTATTTTGCATCTTGTGGCATTTGGTTGAGAGACCTCCTCTCTCTACACTAGGATTCCACACACCTCTCTTGGAATCGGGACAACCCTCCATTGAGCACTCCGTCTCTTTGGACCGGAAATCCCTTTTCCAAGACCTCCGTAAGTCCCCGCACCCGTGGATTCCCTCACGGACGCCGGGCTGGTTGTACCCTTGAAGTACCCGGAGTATAGAGAACCTATCGTTGGTAAAGAGAGAGAAAGAATCTAGTTCACCCGGAGATCACACTTGGATAAACTAGGTTTCACTTTGCAAAAGAGGGAATTATTCTGTAATTTAATCCACTCTAATCTCAAGCGGAACACTAAAATCTTGCGTTCATCTCAACTTGGTTGCATAAACTTGCTTGGGTTGATTTGGTTTGTTTGGATTGAGTGGGTTTTGTTTGATAGTTCCTTTATAAGGCCGTCTATCCTCTTAAACATGCAACTCCGTTCAGGTAAAATCATCAACATGGCAAGCTACGGATATTCTTATGATGATGAGGATGAGAATGTTTTTGGTCAATATGAAAGTCCCCTCCAAGATTCCATCTATCATGAGGGAAATTACCCTCCTCCTCAGTCTCCTTATCCTCAAGTCCATGTGGTTGATACCACTCCTCAAGAGGTTGTGCCCTCTTCTCAAACTTTACCCTCCAACACTTCGGGGAACCCTTCCCCATCCTTCAATGTCATGGATTTAATTAATGCACTATCTCAGTTGGATGATTCCCAGCGGCAGGCAGTTCAGGCCGCTTTGAAAGGGAAGTCCGTTCCTTCTTCATCCTCTAATCCCCCTCCGGCCGAGAGTGGCCATCACCCCGTTAATGACCAGGCAGTCCTGCATAAACCTCCTTCGCGTCCACCAACGTCCGGTACGGCCATGCCGGCCCAACAGGCGAGCCACTCTGTGGTTAGGCCCCAATTTCCCCAACCTCCCCGAATTCTACGCACGCCTATACCGCATTCTTTTATTCAAAATCCGGCCCCAGTCGAGTCCGACACTAATGTTCTACTGCTTCAGAAGTTGGCAAGCATGGAAGAGCAACTTAAGAAGGTCACTATGGCTAAAAATGCCCCGGAGATATCGCTCCCTACATTGCCAGTCTTCCACTTACCACCATCTGAGATGCCGAATTTTTGGAGATATAACGGGACTGGTAACCCTTTTATTCATTTGAAGGATTTTATATACGAGACCTCCTTTTGGCAAGACAACAAGGCCTCTTTGGCTTACTTATTCAGGAGATCTCTGGAGGGGCCAGCCCTTGAATGGTTCTATTCATTGGATCCTGCTGATGCCGGTGACTTTGACATCGTTCAGAGGAAGTTCTTGCAGAAGTACAGAGACCGGGTCGGACCCTCCCTCTCACTCACGAACCTGGTTGCGAAAAAAATGAAGCCCGAGGAAGATTTCATAATGTTTGCTGATAGATGGTGGTTGATGGCTGAGAAGTTGAAAGATACACTGTCAGAACAAGAACAAATCAAGATGATAATTTCCAACGCAACTCCTCAGTTCCGGCATATCTTGGCCATGAATAGGTTAACCACCATGGAGGAGCTCTATGAAAGGGCTCGTTATATCCAGATGCAGATGAAGGATTCGCCCATTATGGGCATGTTTGAGCCGAAGCCACGGCTATTCAAGAAAACCACAACTATTAACAACAGCGGACCCACGACGGAGGGCACTATTGCAAATGAGCAGGTTGGCGTAGTTGGCCACCCCCACCAAGCTAACCCACGTCCTAACCTTCCTCCACCACAAAGCCCCCATTTCAACTCCACTCCACAATGCCAATTCGCACCCCAACATTCCTTTGCTTCACCGCCAAACCAAGCGCCCCGCGCTAACCTTCCAGCTCCGCAACAGTACCAACAGGTACCACCACCTACCAACTATGGCCAACAACAACGGAGACCACCACTTGGCCCCAAAAGGGACCACTACCCTCCACTGCCAGAAAGTCTCCCGGATATTTTCAATGCTTTAATGGCTGCCAATTTGCTCATGTTACCAAGGGAAAGAACAGCGTGGCCCGCTAATGTTGACACATCCCGTTACTGCGCTTTCCATCGTGCACCTGGTCATAACCTTGATCGTTGCTTCCACTTCAGAGATTACATTTATGACCTAAATGGCCAGGGGACATCAATTGGGATGAGATGAGACAATTCATCGCCACCATGAAAGAAAGAAGGTCCCCTCGGCAGCAACAAGCTCAGCAGCCACAGCAACCAGCTCCACAGCAGCAACAACAAGCTCCAGCGCCTCAGCACGATATGGGGATCATCCATAATCCACTGTCGGAGCACCCGCCAAACCAGCACGTAAACCCTGTCACGTCTCTCTATGAGGTGGAGAGAGGGCAGGGATGGCATGAAGAAAACGCCTCTGTCAGGGCACTGCATCGCAATCAAAATCAACCTCCGCACCTCTTGCGCACCCCGTCTTCTTCTTCTACCCCTCAATTGGGTCGATCCCTTCTGCGCCCCGTTAATCCACCTACCTCCGCCTATTCTCCGACCTTGCCGGTTCCCACCCTTCTTACACGCTTACGACCTCCACAGCCTACGCCACAACAAAACCCATCCACCACCAACCCTCCGCCATTGCCATCTAGGCCACCCCTCATCCGCCCATCGCCAACGCCCACTGCACCCGCCACCACTACTCCTTCACCGGCAAGTATCCCCCCACCATCGGTTCCACCACCTTTTGTACCGTGAACTCTTCTCATTCCACCCCCCACCAATTCCCCCCGCATTCGGGTATCCCTTGCTACTCCTACGCCTCCTACCAGGGCACCAACACCCCCTACGGGGATTCCCTCTGCGGGAACCCCCACTCCACCACTTCTTAACACCAACACACCTTCTTCCTCTGCTAATCCTCCTCCCACACTTGCCTCGACAGAGGCACGTCAAGGCGTGGCGCCACTCCACAGTGGACGGATGTTCCACCATATTTTTCCACAGAGAGAGTTAGAGCCCGTGCAAGGGCCGCAAGAGCAAGAACAAGAACAAGAGTCAGTGCCAGGGACTCAGTATGATTTGCTAAAGCACTTGGACCTAACACCAGCAAGGATTTCAATCCTGGAATTAATTAAAAGGTCCACCACTCATCAGCTAGCTTTGAAAGAATATCTGCAAAAGGTGATGGTCAATGAGGACATTCCAGTTGAGCAAATAGTCACGATTTTAACGCCCGCTAGCAGTCAGCCGGTAATTACTTTCCATGAACATGAACTGGCGCCACTCCCAGCAAGAAAGTACGCTCTATGCATCACAGTTGACATCAATAAGGTGGCTGTTAAGCAATGTCTGGTGGACACTGGGGCATCCATCAATGTCTTGCCACCTAGCACCTTGAAGTTGTGTGGCATTTCGGAAAGCCAAATTCGGCCGTCTACTATCACAGTCACTGCATATGATAACACGAAGAAACCTCCTATAGACATGATTACGTTAAAAGTAAGTTTGGGTCTTGCCGCCATCACAGCAGATTTTCACATTCTGGATATGGACCCGACATTTAATGGCATTCTGGGACGCCCCTACATTCAGCAACTCGATGCGGTGCCCTCCACAAATCACCAATGCCTTAAATTCCCACACAAGGGCCGCATTATTAAAGTTACCAGTATGCCAATTCTGCCAGAGGAGGATATTCACGTGGCTTCATCAGTTCCATCCATGTGGCCGGCCAACAAGCCACTATTATCTGTGCTGGATGTCCCTTGTCCACGACCAATGTCAGAAAAAGTCACAACAGTTGCTATGACACCCCTGCCTGCCAAGGGGAAGAAGAAGAAAAGCATGATGAACACCTCTGGTTGGAACATCTTAATGAAAATGGGGTATCAAAATGGCAAAGGTCTGGGTGCCAACTGTCAAGGCAGGATTAGGCCTGTTAAACCTCAGAAGCTGATTACACGAGTGGCCTAGGTTACAAAGGGCCAGGCAAAAACAAAGATGAACCATGGGCATTCATGACATCCACATTAAAAACAGATCGCCAGCCGCTCACTTGGACATTGAAAACACATTTTGTCACGGGTGGCTTTCAAAATAATGAGCAAACTACCATAATTACTTCCATATTAGACTGTCAGGATGTTCATGCTAGACAGTTTGCTCGTCATATTGCCCCGTTGGCCACATACAAAGCCCTAGAGTCCTTAAGGCCTGACAAGCGAAGGAAAATGGATGATCCAGAATGTGACTGGTACAGGTGGTTCGATATGCAGGATATTACTATTTCTTTGAGCCGCCTCTTCATGCCGACTGATCCGGAATGGCCGCCACTTATTCATGAATTAATTGAGAAGCCGGCCGCAATTACAGATAAGAGGCAGCTGCTGAGTGACTACACTGATACTGGAGAGCCAGATGTTCCGTTTGAAGAAGGATTCACTATGGAGAGGCTGTGGGCCGGCCTCTTTTCTCTCACTTCCATGCATCCATCTGTGCTTGCTTCTCTATATTCTCATCGGTTTGGTCGCGTGCCAAGACCGCCTCCGATTATAATCAACTTGTCTCCAGATTCAATCTAAATTTCTCTCACAATTCCTTCTTTGCTCCTCGAGCGATTTTCTAAACTCTCCATCACGCCCCCGCGCGGGCCATCACTGATTCAATCTTTCTCTGATCTAGCAATTTCCACTCCTCCTGCTATCCTCCCTGCACACTGCTTTCTTCTAGAAACAGAAAATAAAAATGAAGGAAAAGACAAAAACGAAAAAAAAATGTCAAATTCCCAACTTTCCAAACCTCCATTTCTGTTGAGGAGACCTCCTATTTCTCTTCTGAGTGCGTCCCGACCCAGGGGCCGCTCCTTCAAGATTCATTGCTAAATCTTTTCTCCCCCTCTGATGAGGGGACTTCCTCTGTATTACCTCATGTATCCGCTTTTTCACCTCCTTCCCTTCCTTTTTCTGATCAAGCTAGTTGTTCTTTTTCTTCTAACACTAAAATTCAAGGGGTAGATTCACATAAGAAATCCAAGGGTAAGCAGATTCCCCATAGGTTTCTGTTGGAGTTAGCTATCAGATGCCAGGCTTGTTTAGCTCTTCCTGAATTTATAGAGAATCCAATCATCCTGCCAGAGTCAGAATATGAGGATGTTGTTGTTTCTTATGAGGGTTTGGGTGTCTATGAAATTATGAATGACGAAGACCCTATTGAAGAGGGGGATGAAAGTTATGAAGAATATGAGGACGAGGCTAATGCTTTTGTTAGTGGCATTGGACGATTTGATGAACCATCAGCCTCTGTAGAAGAGCCTACCAAAGAAATTAATTTGGGTACCGAGGAAGACCCTAGGATTGTCCTCATAAGTAAGAATTTACCGCCCTCCGAAGAGGAGGCGCTCATTTTGGTCCTGCAAGAATACAAGGACACGTTCGCATGGAGTTATGAAGATATGCCTGGTTTAGACCCTGCGCTCGTAGAACACTGCCTTACACTTAAGCCAGGGTCTGTGCCGGTCAAGCAACGGTTGAGGCGTTTCCACCCTAATATGGCTTTAAAGATGAAAGAAGAGGTCGACAAGCTCCATAAGGCTAGATTTGTTAGAGTTGTCCTCTACCCCAATTGGGTGGCTAACATCGTCCCGGTTATGAAGAAAGATGGAAAAGTTTGGATTTATATAGACTTCCGGGATCTCAACCGCGCGTGTCCTAAGGATGACTTCCCCCTCCCTCATATTGATGTTTTGATCGATAATACGGCAGGATATGAGACTCTCTCGTTCATGGATGGCTTCTCAGGTTACAATCAAATTCGTCTGGCTGAAGAAGATCAAGAGAAGACATCATTCACTATACCATGGGGTACTTATTGTTATGTGGTCATGCCTTTTGGACTCAAGAATGCTGGAGCCACCTATTAGAGGGCTATGATGGCGATTTTTCATGATATGATTCATATTTATATTGAGGTGTATGTGGATGACCTGGTTGTGAAATCAAGGACAAGGATTGAGCATCCTGGGGTTCTAGCCAAGGTCTTGCAAAGATCACGAGAGTATCAATTGAAGATGAACCCCAAGAAATGTGTATTTGGTGTTTCATCAGGGAAGTTGCTTGGTTTCATTGTTAGCAAAAGGGGAATTGAAGTTGATCCCAACAAGGCAAGGGCCATTAGAGATATGCCTCCTCCCAAGAATTTGAAGAAAGTTCGAGGATTAATCGGGAGGTTGCAATTTATTCGCCGCTTCGTCTCCCAGCATTCACAAAGATGTAGGCCGTTTTACGAGCTTACCAAGCCGGGAGTCAAGTTTAATTGGGATGACAAGTGTCAGACAGCCTTTGAAGGATTGAAGGATTATTTGGCCAATCCTCTGTCCTGAGGTCGCCGATTCCAGGCAAACCACTTATTCTCTATGTCTTAGTCCTGGATGACTCTGTAGGTGCAGTCTTAGCTCAAGTAGATGAAGAAGGTAAAGAGAGGGCAGCATACTATTTGTCTAAACTTCTTAACCCCTGTGAGCAGAGGTACTCAGCCATGGAGAAAACTTGCACTGCTTTAGTCTGGGTAGTTCAGAAGTTAAAGCATTATTTCCTAGCTCACGAGGTTCACCTCATTGCTCGCATGAACCCGATTAAATTCCTCCTTGAGAAATCTGTCCTCACTGATCGATTAGCACGCTGGCAAAGCTTCCTCTCTCAGTTTGATACGAGGTGGCACAGAAAGCAACACGAGGTGCTGTAATGTTCTGCACGCAGTGGAACAAAACGACACGAAGTGGCACAGAAAGCAACACGAGGTGCTGCAATGTTCTGCACGCAGTGGAACAAAAATGACACGAAGACACAACAAGGAGAACGACACGAAGTCACTGTAACAAAACAAACACTACGAAGAGAACGACACGAAGTATAAAATGACATGGGCTGACCACGACACGAAGACAAATAACAGAAACCGTCACGAGTTGAAAACAACACGAAGACGAAAACAGAAATTGACACGGAGTGTGGCCAAGGCGAGAAGGACACAAAGTCTAAAGAGAAAAACAGCACGAAGACACAAATACTAAAACAACACGAAGACGAAGATAGACACGGCTATCACGACACGTGATGAAGCAGTGAAACCAGAGACAAAGGAAACGACTCGAGGAACAACAGTAAGTGACACGAAGACACAATAAAGGGAACGACACGAAGTAAAAAGCAACTCGACATAACGAATATCAAAGAGAACGACACGAGGACAAAAATAGAAACCAACACGAAGTGTGGTTTCAACACACGAAAGACACGAGGTCTAGGAAGAACAACACGAAGACGGAAATAACAAAGAACCGACTCGAACTAAGGATGACATGGAGACAGCACAGACATGGAGACAATGAACACTAAAACAACACGAAGACGATGGATGCTACAGTGCAATGTCTAGACATGAAATCCAATGCAAGCGACTGTACAGACTTGAAGAATAACCCAGTGTATAGACTTGAAGATTGAAGGCGATGTACAGACTTTGATGCCCAAAGGCGATGAACAGTGAATCAGTGTATAGACTTCAAGGTTCATTGAAGAATGTACATACATCAAGAGATGCTTCATGCCAATGTATAGACTTAGACACAACATGCTATGCAATGTACACACTTCACTGAACAGGATGTGCAGACTTTGTGAGCGCCAAGTGATGTACAGACTTTGATGACCAACGCCAATGTATAGACTTCCAACGTGGGTGATGCGCTGTACAGACTTTGTCTTAGATGCTAAATGAGACTGACAGTGTATACACTTAGCCAATGCAATGCACTGTATGGACTTCTAAGAGACGCTCAATGTACAGACTTACTGCCAATCAATGTATAGACTCTGTAAATGCATATGAATGCTTTATGCAGCAGATAACAGTCTGAAACTTCAATTGCAATGATTCACAGTGTAAGCAGATAAACTGACTGAACATATGAAAGCCTGAATGAACATTTCAGCAAGATGACTCACAGTGACTCACATCAAACACCAATCATCAAAACCAAATCAATCATCAAAATAGAACATCAATGCATGGTGACTCACAGTGATTAAGTCACATTAAAACCAATCATCGCAAACCCCTAAAGCCAATCATCAAAACCACAAACCACAGGGGCCAGGGGCACAACAATCTCCCCCTTTTTGATGATGGCAACAATACACAGTGAGTCATTCTGATGATGCAGTACATTCTTATGAAAGTCATTCTGATGACTCAAACTATTCTCCCCCTTTGACTTCATCAAAAAGAAAATAGTTTGAGAAGTGAAAGTAAACTATCATGCAACGATTGAATAAAATTCTCCCCCTTTGGCAAAAATCTCCCCCTTTGATATGAAATTGATGCAAGACATGGAATCTCCCCCTCAATAAGTGGAATCTTATGAGATGAATGAGAAGGAGACCACAGGGGCAAACAAGGAGAAGTTCAGTTCAGTGAACCAATAACATGAGCAGAAGAATTTTAATTAACAGATTTTTCAAGGATGCTCCAAACACAAGGAATTTAGTCAGATTTTCAAAGAGATATCAATCTCATAAATCTAAAGCATAAGTTTTCAAAGTCTTCTATCATAAGGGCTTATGAATGCCATTTATTGAACAGCATGGTTTAAACATGATGTATGCAGAGTTTATCAATAAAATTCTGTATTGATATCTAAAACCTTATTTTAATAAAAATGAACCAGGCCCTCATATTTATCTTGATTATCCTCCCTTTGTCTTACACAATCAAATCTATTGACTTCTTTCAGAATTACATGCACTAGTATTGAAATTAAGCAATTATGAAGTCATATTATTTTGTCTAGGGTTGTAGCAATTTGATTTTTGCATCAATATTCAGATATTTCACTCTGATCAATAATTTTCTTGCTACAAATTTTACGAGCACTCAAGTTCAGTGCACACATTGTAACTAGGGGATATACCTTGATTAGAGGCCAATATCCCCAAGCCCTTAGTGTGACTAACTGTCATGCTATATATGAACAGAGATAGCATTTACACATCATGATGCACTCCAAATCATTTCTTGATGAGTGAGTTGTATTTCTCAGTGTGCATGCCATTGCTCTGCCTAAATTTTCAATAAAATTTATTCTGCAGAGTTAACTAAGGCATCTCATGACACAGTCCTTTGGACATGTGTTTCTCAGTGACCAATGTCATTGCTCTGACATATATTACCTTTTAAACAATTCAGACAAATTCCTTTGCTTCAAATCAATAATAGTTTCATGTACTTAACCAATTAAAGTCATGTATTCAAAAGTGCAGATTTCAGAATTTTTCACAAGACATAGCATGAAACACATGGTTAAAGTTTATTAAACATGCTTCAGATATTTTTAAGAGATTTTAAAGTCAAACTCCATGAACATTAAACTTAAACCACATGAGTTATTTCAGACATTCATAAAACTGTATAATGGAAGATTTCTAGTTCAAAATTTTCAGATTTATGATCGAGATAGCCCATTGAAATCTTCATGAAGGACTGATAGAATTCTGAAGCCAAGTGATACCAATTGATAGGAGAAATACCAATTGTTAAGAGAGATTGTGAAGCACAAAGTTTTTTTTTTCAGAATATGATCAAGGTTTGTCAACAAAATCACTAAGAGAGGATATGCTATGAATTCTGACAAATGTATGCATTTGACAACCTATATGCAATGCATTGACTCCCCCTCACAATATGCATTCAAACTCTCTTTTTGGCATTTTCAATATAGGGAGATGCAATGCACTATATGCATGCAGGGACATGCAAAGACTCAACATTGAATTGCTATGCAAGGATATGCAAGTGACTCCCCCTGAAAACATGCAATGCTTGCACTGAAAACTGAACATATGATACCAAATGATATCGTGACTTGTGCACAATCAGACTGTCCTATCAGCAAAGTGACCTATGGTACTAGGCGGAGCACTTGGTCTAAAAGACCACCTCACACATAGTAAGAACCTCCAGACAGACTTCCCTACATTTTGGTACCTTACCATTTATATACCATTGAGGTCATGCATGATAATTCAACATGCAGTCCTATATGCAATTCAGAATGCTTAGTGAGCTATTGCAACACACAAGTTTCAAGTCACACTCATAGGCAGTTCAGATTTTTTCAGAAAATTCGAAATACAATTTGTTTTCAGAGTCTATGCATAACATAATTATCAAGCAATTGCAATTAGCCTATGTATGCATCAGATGCAGACAACCCTTCTTAATCTGATATTTGCACAGAACTCTCAGCAAATGCATGATCAGAAAATAATGCACATGGCAAATGATGAATGCAAATGCAAAAACAGATTTAACTTGCTATGCATTAAAGCTAAAAACAAGAAGAACAGGAAGTTTACCTGAAGGGTTCAGTATGGGGTTTTCTTTTTGAGTGCCTTGGATCATTACCCTTTTTTATTTCAGTTCCAAGGCACACCTGCATAGCAATGTTATTTTGCACAAACAGGTACCCAAGAAGTCTTGGGTCTTGACATGACATTATTACTTCTAGCAGGTTTTCTCAACAGATTTTTAACTTGATAGCAAGGAGCAGCAGTTTTCAGATCTAATTTATGCACATTCTTGTTAGCATGACTTCTATGTGCATACACATGAGATTTTCTGTTAACAGAATAAAAATTCTGTTTACCAAAACCGGTTTGGTTTTCATATCCTGCCAGCCAACAGGTTTCAGCCCTGTGACCTGGCTTCCCACAATGATGACATGTAAATTTCGCAACATGGAGTTTAGCAGGGTTATTTTGAACATGCCAACAATTTCCAGCTCTGTGGCCTGGCTTTCCACAGTTATAACATGAAGGTTTTACAAATTATCTTACAGGGAATTTAGCATGTTTGAGATTCACACTTCTACCCTGAATATGCCAACAGTCCTTGACTGTATGGCCATGCTTTCTACAGTGAGAGCAATAAAAGGCATTCTTTTTAAAATTGAGTTCATTATTGCCATATCCCCCTTGGGCATGCCAACAGTCCTTGACTGTGTGGCCATACTTCCCACAGTGATAGCATGCAGAAGACTTTCTATTAATGGCAGGGAATTTAACAATTTTAGAATTGAATTTTCTACCCTGAGCATGCCAACAATCAATGGCCCTGTGGCCATGCTTTCCACATTCAAAGCATGAAATAGAATTTCTTTTAAAAGAACCTGACCAGCATTCAGAGGCCTTGTGACCAATTTTGTTGCAATTAAAACATATAATGTGCTGGTTCTTGTTAAAGACATGCTGATTTGCAAGGTGTTTTGTATGATATGAACATGATTTTTCCTTACTACTTGCAAACCAACAATGAGCAGTAGTGTGTCCTACTTTATCATAATTAGAACATGTGACATTCTTTTTCTGACCAGACACAGATTTTCTAGCATGCTTGTTGTCATCTTTTTCCATCACAAAACAGTTACTCATAAGATGTCCATACTTACCACAATAATGACATGAGCCATTTGATTTCTTTAAAACATGGCATTTATCTGATGAGTTTTTAGCATGCAGATTGTTCCTTTGAATTTTTGATATCTTATGATTTTTATTTTGTTTTTCTATTTTCTTAGCCTTGTACTGAGGTGGAGATGAGATAGAAGGCTTTTCCTGTTCAGAAGATTTGACAAAGACAGTTTTCAGGTTGGCTCCATCAACCTTCCTCATGACTGGACTGTAACCCAGTCCTTCCTTGTTAAACTTAATCTTTGTTCCCAGTATTTTCTGAACAATGGGCTGTTTGTCTTTTGATGTAGTGGCTACATTTGAAGTATTTACAAAGGATGTCATTACTTTGTTCTGCAAAGCCTTCTTATTTAGATTATTGTAGCCCAAACCTTCCTTTTTGACATTGACTTTTACACCTAGCAGCTTGTCTAGGTTTTTCTGCCCATCAACAAATTTAGACAAGGAAACTTTCAAATCCTGAATTTCATTTTCAAGAGATGCAATGTGTATTTCATAACTAGCGATCTCTTGTTCACTACAATTGACAGCTTCATTCAAAACCTTGTTAGCTGTTTTGTATTCTTCAATTTCCTTTCTCAGCTCATCTACCTCTTCAGTCTCGTTTGTACAGATAGCTTTTCCTTTTTCCAATGTGAGAAGTCTTTCAGACATGGCACTGTTTAACAGTTTTAATTTTTCAACTTCTTCTTTAAGCTTATCATTTTGAATTAACTCATTTATTAGAAGCTGATCTTCTGAGTTAACCATGCTTTCTCTCCTAGCTTCAAACTCCCTCAATTCCTTTTGTTGTTTTTCAAAATCTTTCTGTAAATCTATGTTTACAGATTTTATGGCATTAAATTTTTTAATCAGCAAATCATTCTCTCGTTTAAGTTTCTCTAATTGTTCTTCATTTTCTTTAGAGAACTTTCTGAGAGAGTCATCTTCAGATTTTAGATTGTTCAGTTCAGAGTAAACACATTCAAGTTCCTTCTTCAGTTCTGCATTCTGGTTTTTATACATATGATTATCAGACAGACATGCATCATGAGATTGCTTCGTACTTGAACAATTTTTACATGGAGAGCTAGAACTATCTACCCGAGTACTCTTCTTCAACTTTTTATACTGTTTTCTTAACAGTTCATGAGATTCAAATAATTCAGCATATGCATTCTCCCAATCTTCTAGAGAGAAATTCTCGAAGAGATTTACCTCATCATCATCATCTTCTTCAGTTTGATTGCTGCCTTGATCGCTGGCACTTTGATTTCTTCTGTTGGCCATCATGCAGCTGTCCACATCTATCTCCTGAGTTCGCTTTAGTATATCCAGAATATCTTTAGCAGAACTGCAGTCAAAGAAACATGAATGAAAAGCTCTATCAGTAGCTGCCTTCATTAGATTTATTGCTATCTGATTTTCTTCATGCATGGATTTGTGACTGTCAGTCCATTTGGACTTTTTCCTTGGTAGTTCATGAGGACCATGTGAAATTACTTTCCACAGGTCTGGATTCACAGATTTAACATAATTCTTCAAACCAGCGAACCATGCATCAAAATGCGTACCACTGAAGATCGGTGGATGGGCCATGAGAACACACAAATTAACGCAACAAGAATATTGATGCACTAAAAACAAATTAGCACCTAAGATTGCAAGATCGATCTGCAGGTCGCTAGACCTTGTAAGCAGACACCTGCTCTGATACCAACTGTTAGGGTGCTAGGCCCGGATACAGAGGGGGGTGAATGTATCCCTCTAAAAATTATGGCCTAAATTGAAGACTCTAAAGCTCGGATATGCGGAATAGGGACAATGAGCTTTCCGAGATAAGATAATAATCAACCAATTGATCAAACAGTTGGACTGCAACAATGCAGCCACCTGATCAAACTAGAAATGCAGACAGAACAGTGCAACCCAAACACACCCAGCAAAGTGCAATGCTCAAGGTTACTGCTGATAGGAACAATATAAACAATCCAAGATAACACAGCTAACCAGCATGCATAACCTGTGAATGGGAGGTAGGAGGCAAGGAGCGAACGCACAAAACAAACCACTGCACAGTAGATTTTTAGGTGGTTCGGTCCTGCAGACCTACATCCACCCCACACTCAACCCGAGTGTGGCTTCCACTAGCTCACGCTAGAAACAGCAGACTCAGTCTTCAACAGGTGCTGCCACACAGCTTGACCAGGGGAACAACCTCCCCTCTTCCTCCCAACCGGAGGGAACCACTAGTGACACTAGTCACTAGCAAACCAGAGACGCAAGTCTCTCTTCCTCCATACCGGAGGGAACACCTAGTCTTGCAACCCACAAGACTAGAATCGGAGGACCAATCCTCCCTTCCTCCAAAACCGGAGGGAACCAACTGGTGACTTCCAGTCACCAGCAAACCAGAAAACAAAGGAAAACAATAAACGAAAATAACTTCAGCAACCAGAAAGCTGAAAGATGAAATGCACAATGTGGCTCTCAATGGAGCTGACTGGCCTGGATCTGATCCACAGTCCAGTGAAGACAGATCTTCAAGCAACTTCTTCCTTCTTCTCCACGAGCTCTCTCGCTCACTCTCTATCTCTCTTTCTTTCTCTTCTGCTCTCTTCCTCTTTCACTCTCTGCTGCACTTCTTCTTCTTCACTCTTTCTTCTCCCTTCACTCGAGCACTATCTCTCTCTCTTTTTCTTCTTCTGCTCTCACTCTCACTCTCTTCTCTGCTCTCTTCTTTTCTTTCTTTTCTTCCTTTTTCTGGATCGAAGGCCTTTCTGCACTACAGGCTTCTTCTTCGATCACCTTCATCTGAGGACGAAGGGTTCTATTTATAGCAGCAACAGCAGGTGGATAGGGCACAAAACGCGTGTGCCTCCCACGCTCGATCCAGAATCTTCCTGCCACGTGTCCTTATCAGATTGGTTCCTCTTGTCTCGGATCACGTGCAGCCCAGGGGTGTGGAATGTTCTTCCTCGGACCTGTAATGAGATTAAAACTATTAATACGCTGTATGGCCATTAACAATAGAGCTGCATGAGGTATATAGAAACAACAAGAGGTGCACTGCACTGAGGACGACACGAGATATAGTGGTGACAAAACAAGTACTACACAGAGAATGACACGAGGTCATAAACACAAGAATAACACGAAGACACGAATACAAAGAACACACGAAAACACGAATACGAAAGAGACACGAAGACACGAATACGAAAGAGACACGAAGACACGAATACAAAGACGACACGAAGACACAAACAGAAACCGACACGAGGTGAGGTCACAAGGCGACAAAGACACGAGGTGTAGGAAACACGACACGAAGACATGAGATAGACACGTCTTCAACAACACGTGATGAAACGGTGGAAGCAGAAGAACAACTCGAGGAACTACAGTAATTGACACGAAGATACAAGAGCAAACATAGAGGACTGACTCGAGATGAGCAACAAGATACTGAAGAAACGACACGAGGTGGCACAGAAAGCAACACGAGGTGCTGTAATGTTCTGCACGCAGTGGAACAAAACGACACGAAGTGGCACAGAAAGCAACACGAGGTGCTGCAATGTTCTGCACGCAGTGGAACAAAAATGACACGAAGACACAACAAGGAGAACGACACGAAGTCACTGTAACAAAACAAACACTACGAAGAGAACGACACGAAGTATAAAATGACATGGGCTGACCACGACACGAAGACAAATAACAGAAACCGTCACGAGTTGAAAACAACACGAAGACGAAAACAGAAATTGACACGGAGTGTGGCCAAGGCGAGAAGGACACAAAGTCTAAAGAGAAAAATAGCACGAAGACACAAATACTAAAACAACACGAAGACGAAGACAGACACGGCTATCACGACACGTGATGAAGCAGTGAAACCAGAGACAAAGGAAACGACTCGAGGAACAACAGTAAGTGACACGAAGACACAATAAAGGGAACGACACGAAGTAAAAAGCAACTCGACATAACGAATATCAAAGAGAACGACACGAGGACAAAAATAGAAACCAACACGAAGTGTGGTTTCAATACACGAAAGACACGAGGTCTAGGAAGAACAACACGAAGACGGAAATAACAAAGAATCGACTCGAACTAAGGACGACATAAAGACAGCACAGACACGGAGACAATGAACACTAAAACAACACGAAGACGATGGATGCTACAGTACAATGTCTAAACATGAAATCCAATGCAAGCGGCTGTACAGACTTGAAGAATAACCCAGTGTATAGACTTGAAGATTGAAGGCGATGTACAGACTTTGATGCCCAAAGGCGATGAACAGTGAATCAGTGTATAGACTTCAAGGTTCATTGAAGAATGTACATACATCAAGAGATGCTTCATGCCAATGTATAGACTTAGACGCAACATGCTATGCAATGTACACACTTCACTGAACAGGATGTGTAGACTTTGTGAGCGCCAAGTGATGTACAGACTTGGATGACCAACGCCAATGTATAGACTTCCAACGTGAGTGATGCGCTGTACAGACTTTGTCTTAGACGCTAAATGAGACTGACAGTGTATACACTTAGCCAATGCAATGCACTGTATGGACTTCTAAGAGACGCTCAATGTACAGACTTACTGCCAATCAATGTATAGACTCTGTAAATGCATATGAATGCTTTATGCAGTAGATAACAGTCTGAAACTTCAATTGCAATGATTCACAGTGTAAGCAGATAAACTGACTGAACATATGAAAGCCTGAATGAACATTTCAGCAAGATGACTCACAGTGACTCACATCAAACACCAATCATCAAAACCAAATCAATCATCAAAACAGAACATCAATGCATGGTGACTCATAGTGATTAAGTCACATTAAAACCAATCATCGCAAACCCCTAAAGCCAATCATCAAAACCACAAACCACAGGGGCCAGGGGCACAACACATTAATCAACCTCTTGATCCTATGTGGACATTACATTTTGATGGAGCCCTAAATTCCCAAGGAAGAGGGATCGGCATGGTTCTTTTAACACCAGAAGGGGTCACCATCCCATTTGCTGCTCGGCTCACTTTTCCCGCCACCAATAATATAGCTGAGTATGAAGCTCTTTTGGCCGGTCTTCAAACCGCTCATCGATATGGTGTCACCCATTTGAGGATTATGGGTGATAGTCAGCTCATTCTGTGCCAGGTGTTGGTCAAGTGCCGCACTATCAATCCTAAGCTCAAACCCTACCAGGAACTTGCTTCAGCTTATGCCAAACTCTTCACCAAATTGATCTTCGTCCATGTTCCTCGTAGCTAGAACATCCTAGCTGACGCTCTTGCTTCTTTGGCCTCTGCTTTAGTCTTCCCTCCTGAGCGTGATTTTCATGTTCCTCTAATTCATCAGCGTGACACGCCAGCTATTAAGGATCGTGCATTCCTCGATATTAGGGATAAGGTGCTTGAGAAGGACAAGCAGAAGGAATATCTTAAAGGCAGAGGTCATGCTTTTAGACTGGGAAGAAGAATTGGCTGACAAAGAGAAGCCTTGGTATTATGAGATTGCCAGATATTGCAATGATCAGTCCTATCCTGAAGAAGCCACTGCGGAAGAAAAGAAAGCAATTAGAAGAGTGGCTCAGCGTTATGTTTTGGTTGGAGGTGTGCTCTATAGGAGAGGGCTCACCGGTGTTTTACTAAGATGCCTCGACGATGATGAATCATGGAAAGTTGTGGAAGAGGCACATTCTGGAGTGTGTGGTGGTCATGTGAACAGCCAGATGTTAGCTAAGAAGATTCTTAGGCTAGGTTTCTATTGGCCAACTCTAGAAGAGGATTGTTCCATCTATGTTCGAAGGTGTGTTAAGTGCCAACTGCACGCCGATAAGATTCATTCTCCTGCTTCTTCACTCCATCCTACGTCCTCCCCATGGCCTTTCGAAATGTGGGCTTTTGATATCATTGGACCTCTTGGTGATTCGAATCTCCTGACCAAGCAAAAATCGTTCATCCTCACGGCAACGGAGTACTTCACTAAGTGGGCAGAAGCGGAAGCTTACGTGGAGATCAAAGCGTCAACCGTCTGTAAGTTTATAATGAAGAACATCATCGCGAGGTTCGGCATCCCGAGCACCATCATCACCGACAATGGACCTCAATTTATCTCTCAAGAAATCAAGGATCCCTGCAATAGGTATAACATTGCATTGCATCATTCTTCTCCCTATTAACCGCAGGGCAATGGCCAAGCAGAGGCAACTAATAAAACTTTGATAAAAATTGTCAAAAATACGTGTGAGGCTAATAAATTTTCGGACTGGCCAGACAAGCTAGTTGAAGCTCTCTGGGCCTATCGAACTTCCATTCGTATCCCTACTGGGCAAACCCCTTTCGCCCTTACTTATGGAATGGAGACGGTAGTCCCTTATGAGATTCTCATTCCCTCTCTACGAGTACAATTGGATAAGGAATTTTCTATTGATGAACGTCGTGATTCACTCCTCGCCCAATTGGAACTCCTAGATGAGAAGCGTCTGGTCGCCGCTGAGCAGGCGCGCGTTTATCAAAACAGCCTCTCACGTTTTTATCAAAAGAAAGTAATTGAGAGAAAATTTAAAATCGGTGAGATGGTAATTAAAAGAATTTTTGTAAAGTCGGGTGGCCCCCGCTCAAAACTCCAACCTAATTGGGAAGGACCGTTTGTTATAAAAGACGTTTTTCCTGGCAATGCTTATAAATTGATTAACGCTGAAGGAGAAGAGTTAACTCACCCTTGGAATGGTTTGTATCTTAAGAAATACTACCCTTGATTCAAAAATCCAAATATATATATATATAGAGTAATTTTCAAAATCCAAACAAAATGAAAATTGTTTCGAAAATCCAAAACACAGTGGAATATTTCCAAAAACCAAAAAAATATATAGAAATACCAAAAAAACAAAAAAAATAGAAATTCTTCAAAATCAAAAGAGATCAAAATTGGTGCCATGGCACACGAAGGATCAAGGTCCGAAAGGTCAAAATTCAGAATTCATTCATCAGTCTTGCTAACTTAAAAGGGGGTTGACTCCCACACACATTACACGCTTTATTCCTGAACTCAAGCAGTGCAAAATCCGATGGAAAGTCAAAAACCTGACTAAAAGTGAAAGATAATACCCGTTCTTTTCTTCTTCGGCCCATAAGGGAGGAAGGGAGGCCTCGGGGTAGACACGCCAAGCCTATCCACCGCCCTAGTAGGTGGAAGTCAGGGCCCAAAAGGGAGCAAATGCCACGAAAGCCCAAGTATAATTAGGTTTATTTTCATCAATGCAAATCAATTCCAAAGTGAAAGTCAAATTGTGAAAAGAAAAGCATGTCAAGAGGACAAAGTCCCCGCAAGGAAAATCTTGGGCGTATGCGTGCAATATAAAAGAGGCAAAAAGGCAACAAATTTCCCTACGCCAAAGACCGAACCCCAACAGGCATAGGGTAGGGGAGGTAACTTTACCTTTAGCATCTCAGAATCCCTTATGGGCTTCCCTTATATTTTCTTCCATCCTTTCTATGTGGCAAGTCACGAACTGGCAGGATGGTCAAGACCGACCAGGGAAATTGCACTGTGCGAAATCTCGAATACAAGTCAACTATGATCACATCACCCCCTTTTAATTACTCAAGAAAGGTTAATGAATTTTAGATGGTGACCGTGTAGGACCCGTGGTCTTGATAGCCTTGTCAACCTTTTTTTTTTGCAGAATAATTCAATTAACGCCTTTGGCTAAGGCGCTTTTTATAGAATTAACGTCCTAGATTAGGTCGTCTCTTTCTGAATAACGTCTCTGAGCAGGTCATTACTTTTTCAAAAATCAGATTTCCTTTTCAAATTCACGCCGTCTTCTAAGGCGTCTTTATGCGAACCACGACCTACTCTAAGGTGCGTTTTTCAAAAAAATAACAAAAAAAATATAAATGAGTGAAAAAAGAAAAAAATGCATTTCTTCACGATGTATGCTTGCATTCTTTTGCATGGGCATCTTTTATTTATGGTTTGCATATGCGTGTTTGCATGATGCATCTCCCCGCTATCAGTTATTTTATTTACCTTGTTTGATTAAAGGCTTGGCCCCTTGACCCGCTATTAAGGTCAGAAAGAAAAGGCACCCCTTGCTTATTGAGCAAGGGGCCAAGTCGAACAGATGAATTAACCTGTTTATTCAAGTATGAATCACAGCTACAGAAACAGGGCAAAGCAAAGCAAAAATGAAGAACGTGGAAAGAGGAAAGTACACAAACACAAGGCCACAACCACACAAAGTGCTCAGGTAACAAAGAAATCTCGATCTCATATATATATATACATCATGAATGTCTGAGTACAGGTGTGAGGGTGGAGGAGTACAAGTAAGTCTCTCAGCTCTCGCCTCCACCCTCCTCTCTCCTACTCTCAACCTCCTCCTCGCCGTCCCGAGCTGGCGCTGGTGGAGGAGGCATGGGCCCCCGTGAAGAAGCTGGAACCCGAACCTGACCCCCTGCCTAGCTTCTCTCTCGGAGGGAAGAGCCCGCCACAAAGATGGAGCTGGTGAAGGAGTACCCGGCAGCCCGTGCTCGCTCACGCCCTCGCTGGAGACGCTCCTCAGACACTCGTAGCCGCTCCTGAGAAAGGATCAGCTGGGTCCTTGAGTCTACCAGCTCTCGCTCACGTGCTGCTACCTGCTCAAGGTGCCGGGCACGCTCCGCCTGGTACTCCTCCCGCTCACGAGCACGCTCCTCGCGCTCACGGGCACGCTCCCGTCTCTCCAGCTCAAGGGCCACCCGCAGCTCGGCCACATCCTGAGGCAGCTCCTCTCGACGCCTCAGGGACCTCTCTAGCTCTGAGATCCTCTGATCGTGAATCGCCAACTCGGTACGTACCGCCTGAAGCTGAGTCACCTGCAAACAGGTAAGCAAATCATCAATTCCACAATTAATGCAATGATTCAGTAATCTAGCAATTCAAGCAATACATGATTGAACCACTCGCCTGTGTGCTCGTCGCACAGAAGCCCTCATCAACGCAGGTAAGAGCGGCTCGAAGCTCCTCAGTCTGTAAAATGAATTTTCATCAGTGCACAATTATATAATCAATATTTGAATGGATTTGTGTTTTGGAATTTACCCGTGAAGCGAGATCGCGCTCTGCTGCCTCAGCTCGTGCGGTCGCTCCGGCTAGCTGCTCTGTCAGTGCAGTCACCTCTGCACTGGGCCCTCTCGAGCTGGAGGCCTCCCCTGGGTCTCTCCTCACTGCTCCCTGCTGGGCACGCTGCATTCATTGAGATCGTCAGTGGCTAATCATCAATAATTCAACAAAAGATATACATTTGCATATAGAAATAATTTAAACACTCACTAGGGTCTCTAGGTCAGCCCGTGTGGCGGCCAGCTGGTCCTCCAGGCTGTGTAGGTGGGCCTGGGCATCCATCGCCGCTATGTCCCGCGCATCCTGCATTCATTACATATTAGTCACATGATAGAAACATAAGCATTTGCATTTAATTTAGAAACAATTGCATTCATACATACCCCTAAGACCCTCATCTGGGGTCGGCCGGCGTATACCTCCCAGTAGCGTCGGAGGTACTCGGAGCTGTCTGTCGCGCGAGAGGTGGCTCTGGTCCCGCCTCGCTGCCAGTCGGCGTACTACTCCTCGAACCGCACCCTCCAGTCGGTCGCCTTCGTACGACTGCGCGTCTTCTTCCCAATGCCGCGTGGCTCGCCTACCTCTACCCACTCCTGGTGGAGGCCCAACGTCCTCATCACCAACCTAAGTCGTAACGGCTCGATCTCGCTCAAGCAGTAAACCCAAAGCTCACGCTCAAAACGAGGTCGGCCCGCTACGACCCACGGCTGGTCCTCGTCTGTCATCCCCTCATAGGGTCTCCACTGAACCTGCATTCATAAACATACATGTCATCATTTCATCATCATCATAACAAATTCAAAATAAATGCAAAAAAAATGCATAACATTCATACATACCAGCGAGGGAGGGAAGTCGCGGAACTCTCTCCGCAGCACCCACAACTCGTAGCCCAGTGGGGCTCCAAACACAACCGACAGCCAGCGCCGCGCTAAGGGAAAAGCTCCCTCACCTCCAGGCCGTGGGTCAACGCGCCCCATCGGCATGTATAGGTGGCTCCAAACCTGCACCCATGCATTGCATTAGTAAGGCACTCACATGCATAATAAAAATAAAAGAAAAGAAAAAAGAGAAAAATGCATACCTGAAGAAAAGGTGAGAAGCCACTGACGGTCGTCTCTCATCCTGTCCCCGTGGACAGGTCGGCCATCATATGCGCCAGCAGTGCCGCTCCCCAGGCGTAGCTGCCAACTGCCTCCAAGTCCTCGAGAATCCCCAGGAATCGGCAGTTGATGACGTCGCCCTTCGTCCCGAGCAATAGCCTCCCGAGCAGCAGTAGTAGAAACCTCCTCAGGTCTCGGTCTGCTCTCTCTCTGTTGGCCGGATCCTGGCAATAGACCGCCCTAGCTCCGTCTATCAACCTCTGTGAGAACTGCTCTAGGGTCTCCCCGGACCTGTGCCTAGCATTCCCTAAACCCATCACTGTAGTAAGGTCGGTGCGGAAGATAGTCCTACACTCGCTGGGTGTCTCGTAGACCATCTCTAGACCGAGCAACCTCTGGGCAAACTCAGTGTAGTCAGGGTAGGTGATCCCGCTCACAGCCTCACCGTCTACCCTCAGTCCCGTGATCCTAGCTACATCCTCTAGGGTAGGAACCATATGCCCCCATGGCATCAGGAATGCCCGGCTAGTCCTGTCCCATCTCTCCTGTAGAACCTGGATAAGTGGTAGGTCGGGTCTGACTGGCTCTATGCTAAGGAAGGCCCCGAACCCCATAGCATCTACCCTGGCTCTCTGAAACTCGGGGAGGCCGTAGTATGCTGCCCGGATCATGACCCAGGAGATGCGCGTCCTCATCAATCCCTGCATGTAAAGAAAAGAATTTTCACTTAATTATTTTGATTATTCATGCTGAATCTCATTTTGATTGCCTTGGGTTATATTGGTGTTTGATTTTAATTAACGACCATCCTCAGGTCGTGGTTTGTTGAATTAGCGCCCCTGAGGAGGGCGTGGTTCTAAGTGTGCTTTGAATTTACGACCTATCCTAGGTCGCTGTTATCTAAGAAACGCCTCCATATTGGGCGTGATTCTATGGTTAATATCTAAAATTCCTAAAAAATATTTCATGTCACGCCCTTGGGTGGGGCGTTTTCCAAAATGGGTCCGTTAATTAATCAGGAATTAATGAATGGACGACCGCTGGTTTGGTCGTCTATTGTTGAATTAACGCCTTGGCAGGTGGGCGTTGTTTTCAAGTTTTTCAGAAAATAAAATAAAAATAACAGCATGCGAATAATTCATGAAAAATAATTAAAGCATGGAATTAATAGAAATTAACAGCATGATATGAATTTAAATGGGCGACATGCTTTAGGGCGTGTTCTCATGGGGTTAATTATTTTTCAGGGAAATAATTTAATTAACGCCCTTGGATTGGGCGTTTCATTTATAAAACGTGAGCCCCTGAGGGCGTCTTCTTTCTGGGTTGCAGGGTTTATACCCCGAGAGCTATGGAAATTACAGGAATAATAATAAAAATAAAAAAAATGGGAATAGGGTTTGGGGGCCTACCTTCTTGTGCTTTGGCTCTGCTGGTTGGGGGCGTGGATGACGTGGCCGCCGGAGTTGGCCGGGGCGTGGGACGATGGCCCTCGGTTGTTCTTCTTCATTTCTTTCTTCCTCATCTTGTCCTTCTTCATTGCCTTCATCTTCTTCACCCCCTTCGTGGGCCTCTTGGCCTCCTTCGGTCTCGTCGCCGGCCGCCACGGCCTGTTCTTCCTCGGCCGCCATTGGAGTTTCCTCCATGGTGTTATCTTCGCCGGCATGGGCGGGCTCGTCCTCGCCCAAGTCAACAACCTCCGGAGCCGAGACTCGCTGCCGTTTGGGTGCGCCGCCGGCCATAGCTTAGGGCTAGGATGAGAGAGGAGAGAATGAGAGAGATTGGGGGAGGGGGTTCTCGGTTAGGGTTGCAGAAGAAAAATGAAAGAGGGGAAGAGAACGGAGGAACAAGAAGGAAGGAGGGAAAGTTAAGTTGAACGGTCAAAAAGAATTCACGACTTAAGGAAGGCCACGTCTTGTGGAATCAACGACTGAAACAAGGACATTTCTTGATAATTGACGACATTACTTAAGGCGTTATATTTTTGTTTGCATGGGGAATGATAACCGTCGTCAGACGCATTCAATGGGGATTGATTGATGTGATGGAAGTAATAATTGCTGTTTATGATTAACGTCTGAGCTCGAGGCGTTATTTTGATTAAACGTGGCTGTCCTGAAGGCGTTACTTTTGGAATTTCAACGAATATTTTTTTGGAATATGAATCGAATTAACGCCTTGCCCTAGGACGTTTTTCAATTAACGCCCATTGTTGAAGGCGTCATTTGTGAGCTGGAACATTGGAAGACGACATTGGCTGAGGCGTCCTTTTATGAATTCACGACATTGGCTGAGGCATCCTTTTATGAATTCACGGCATTGCTTGAGGCGTTATTTGCAACAGAATCGCAGAACGTTGGAAGAGTTATTCAGAAACACAGTAATATGGCTCAATAAAGGAATATCATTGATTATATGAAAGAAAGATTACAATGCTTAATGAGTCATTTTGGGCCTCAATTTTCTCAGAGCTATTACATAAGATTTCTAGTCATCTCTGTCTTCTTCCAAGCTTTCTACAGGTTGATGAGCTTTATTGATTTTCCACAGAGCATGAATGGTTGTGCATTCTTCACCATCTTCATTACTGCCAAGGTCCCGTATCTTGATGGGAGGAAGGTGAGACGGGTCCTCGAATACTCGCCGTAGAAGCCCGAGTTGAGGAAGGCACCGGTGTGAATTGTACAAGACGAATTCTGAAGCGCCTATGAGTCTAAGGTCTGTCCCGGGAGAGAATCTCGCACGAAGTTCTTGAGTCTTGAGTATTCCCGGAGATTCTTTGGCATTACTTTGAGGTGCTCTCTCCATTTCGCTCTCTTCTTGATTTGAGGAATCCAGTTCGTTACTCTATTACTTATCCCAAGTGAACCGGTCATATAAGAGAGTGGGCTTTTTGAGAAGATTCTTGAGGATTGTTGGGCTTCGTCACATGGATCGAATTTGAAGTGAAGATCTACCCAACTAGAGAGTGCTAGCATGCATCCGTAGATGGGCCTTCCCATCGCCGCCGAGGTAAGCCCGCTATAGAGATAGGCTAGAATCGCCGGTCCCACTCTATCTCCTTCCCATAAGCTCACTATAGCGCTTAATTGGGCCTCTTCTAGAAAGTCCTCCGTGGATGGGAATAAGATTGCTCCTGTCAAGCACACCACGAAGGCCTTTGCTACCCGCTCTATCTCTTCATCTTGTTTGGCTTGATCTGCTCTCTTGTACACCCATGAGACGAGCTTTAGAAGATTGATTCCTTCAGTAGCTTTGATTTGATTCACTAAGTTGGGGCTAGATATCAAGCTTGTTAATAGCTCATGAGAGGAAATTGGTTTTGGCATGATGGCCATCTTTTCCTCATCCCCTTGCTTCATTCTCTTCAAGCCCAAGATCATCTCTAGTTCTTCCAATAGGACGGTGGCTTCAAAAGTAGAGAAGAGAAAGGTATAAGTAGAAGGATGCCATATCTCTACAAGAGCCCCTATAGTTGCCCAGTCAAGATGAATTTGATCGTAATGTTTGGCATGGGTAACTAGACTCAGAAGGTGCCATCTTGTTAAGTACACCCTCATATCTGAAGAAAATTTGGAGAGTATGAGAGGTAGCCATTTAATTTTTGTAAATCTCCTTGCTCCTGGGATATTCGGGAAATCCTGTGGAAGGAAGAAAGGAAGAACAATACAGAAAGAAGGATAAATGAGCATGCAGAAGAGAAGAACATTTAAGACAAAAGTGGACAAGAATAGAAGGATTTTATCTTTACCTGGTTCATGGAGATTCTACTGCTGATGTGCTCGTTGATCTCGGTTAGCCTGGGAGTTGAGGACTTGGACCTCTTAATCGCCCTCTCCATCTTCGGTTTGCAGGAAGAAGCTCGGACGGTTGCGGTGCCTGCAGAAGAACAGACAGAAGAAGTAGCAGAAGAACAGAGCTCCGAAGGTTGCTTTGATTGATTTGAGGAATTGACTTCCCTTTATAGGAGTCCGGGGAGTCTTAAGGCTGTTCGGAGTTAGCAAGTTTATGGCTATTAGGACTGGGTTTAGTTCGCGAATCGGAAACGGAAGTTCGTGCTTAATTAACGCCTTCTGTTAGGGCGTCAATTGTTGAGTTGACGACCTGACCGAGGTCGTGTTTTGTTTAACGCCCTTTTCAGGGTCATTTTCTTCTTGAACTCTTGGTGCATTTAACACCTTAGTGAAGGGCATGTTTCTATTTTTGACGCCCTCATTATAAGGCGCCTTTCATGTTTTGACGTCGTTCAGTCCAGGCGTGAATTTGTGAGCTTATGAATTTCCTTCCCTACATGCTCTGATGAACTTAAGTGCTATTATTTCGTTGGAATTCTATTTTATTTAGCACTTATGATCATGTTATGCGTTGAATTGAGGATTATTTATATTGAAATTCTGAGAGAACTAATGAACTCTCAAAGTGCAGAAGATTGCAGGTTTCGAGATGTCCGGATCATTGTTGGAGGTAACATCATGTTGTTCCTTGTAAGCATTATTACTATATGGTATTCTACGCTATTATAGCATATCAAGGACCTTGTGATTCTGATGAACCTGAAATTTGAGTTCTCCTTCACCAAAAATAGTGATAGTTCCAGGAGAGTCTTGATCACACAGATAGGCCGTTGAGTCGTTGAAGGTCTGGGACGATGGTTCCACTTTCTGAGTTGATGCGCGGACAAACGGGCTTCGGCTTAGTGTTAGCTCAGAGATCTGGATTCTTGACCAAATCTAGATGGCTTAGCAATATTATCCTTGATTATTTTCTATTTTTAGTTTGTTTTAATTTTCCTTTTAGTCCAGCATGCATCATGTAGGACTTTGAGCTTCATGCTGAAAATCTTCATATTATGGCAGTAATGAAGGTCGCTCGCTCTTGATTGAGTTGACATGAGATATTCCATTCCAAATTGAGTACTTTATTCTCTTTGAAGCCGCTTAGGCTGATTACTTAAAAATGTCCCTTTGCTGGATCTTCATCTCAATTCCCTTTATTTTTCCCGTAAATCCACCTTGGTTGTAGCACGTCCACATTGGCTGGTAACCGCTCTCCAATGGTGTCTCCTTATCGTGCCATGCGCACATTTTTACTTGTTTAGTTTAATCTCCTTTATCCAGCAAATCGATGCTTCCTTGGAATCACTCGGAGTTGTTTCGCTCAGAATCTTGGAAAGATTTCCAATGCTTAGTGTCTGAGGCGTGTCACATCACACCTTGGCATCTACTTATCAGTTCATTCCACTTCGTTCCGTTTGTTGCACTTTCGCTCCATTTCATCTCACTCCCTTGCAAAGCAGACGCCAAGGCGGGGCAGCTGTAGACACGCCAAAATTGACGCTATGTTGATCAAATCTCATGTCACTATGTTGACACCCCAAAGTGAACTTCAATACATTCATAATATGAAGTTTTTCTATTTTGTGTATTTTTTTGATTTGTTCTTGCATTTTTGTGATTCACGGCCTGAAGAGGGGCGTGTTTTTAATCGCGACCGTATCTAGGGCGTGTTCAAAAGAAAGGACGACCAAATGTCAGGGCATCAATTCCTGGTATTATTCGGTTTCAAAATAAATTCAATTATTTATTAACGTCCTTCCTCAGGGCGTGTTTTCAAGTAACGCCTTCATCTCAGGCGTTTTATCATAATTTTCAAATAAAGTAAGTTTTATTGTCAAAATTAAATCCAAGAAGTGACGCCCTTGATCATGGTCGTGTTTTTGAGTAACGTCTTGATATAGGTCGTCAATTTGGGATTTGACGCCCTTATGAAGGTCGTGTCTCCCCTTTTCGGTGTCCTGCTTAAACTCATCTTTCCTGGAGAGTTCCCCGCTGTTGACACCTTGAAAATGAACAGAGGTGGAAGCAGAATTGAAAGGGAAGTCAGACCTACAGTGAAAGATCACTGATGAAGCTCGTCAACCATCTACTCGGCCGAAGTCTTTTCAGACTGAAGCTGATGTCCGGTCTTGTCACCGTTCGGCTGACAACGCTGATGAAACATACCCGGTTTTGTCATCATTCAGATGGCAATACTGATTAAACCCCAGCTTGTTCATTGATAGAACCTCAAGAAGATCTCAATAAAGTCATGTTGCTACTGAAGAGGCCTTATTCGGTCTTGATGGAAATCGATTCAAATAAGAAAGAGAATCCTAAGGCACGTGTGAGGCCTAAAGGCACCAGATGGGCCGGCCGTTTGGGCTTCTGAGATTGGCGTCGGGAACTCCCCCACCAAAGCTGGCGCGCCGGGAACTTCTCCCATGGATGCAAGGCGCCGAGAGCTACTTGCAATGCAGGGTTCTATATAACCCGTTTCTCCTCCCACAAGAAGGGGAATGGAGGTGGAATAGAAGGGGATCGAAAAGAGAAGAAACCTACAGAGAGAGAGAGCCTCCTCCGCTGAAAAAAAGGAAAGAGAGAAGAGATCAATCCCAAGGGAAGAAGCTCCAGGTGGGCATCCGGGGAGGGAGAGGAGTCAATGCTCCGCCCTCCCCCATGTTTTCTTTTCTTCTGCTTCATGTAATCGTTCAAGTTTTGTCTTGATTCCTTGAATGTAGCCGAGATATCTCGGCATCTGTTTACCCCCTTTCCCTCACTCTCTCCATGTAATCGGTTTGAGTATTGGAACGATGTATCACCTGGGTTTTCTCACCAGGTGTCTTCCCTGATAGATATCGTCAAACGAATATATATATATATATGGGCTATAGTTCAAGCCTGATTTCGATTCCTCTGAAGCTCTATCGTCTTTCTTAGTGTTATCTGTCTTCTCTCAGACTAGTAGCATGCTGATCCCCTTCCCCAGTGGATTAATGATCCGCCGATTCGTCTGTTTTCTTTTCGTCGCAGCACTGTCCGTGCTTATCTCAGAGCCCGGGACAGACCATCCCTTGGCTTCCGGGATGATGCCGTGCTATGCAATGATCGAAGATTGTGAGACTCCGGAGTTCTAAGTGCTTATACTTTGTCCGTTGGCATCGTCGAAATCGCCTCTGGGTCCAGAGACAGTCATCTCTTGGCTCCCAGGGCGATGAATGACCATATCAAGGTTGTCCCCAGGGTCCTGCGTGATAATGGTGATAGACAGGGGTCTCCAGACCTCGGCCTCCCCAAATCCCTCCTGAACCCTGATGCCTCTATGAAGCCCAAACCTAATCCAGCTCAGATTTGATAACCTGATCAGTTTCGATTCCATAAAGCCTATTTGCTTCGGCCTCAATCATCATTAAATCCAAAACAGAGTGTCGTAAAACCCTAAACCCATCTCGGTGCCCTCATCCATCTCGGCCCCGTAAATAGTAAAGCAGGTGAATAGCCCTCGGCGCGAGTCTTCCCGCGCCGATAACCCCACCTCGCCTGCGCCGAAAGCTCCCCTTGCCAGTTCCCGGCGCCCAAACAAGCCCCCACAAAGCGGCCTTCCCGGCGTGAAGCTTCATGCGCCGAGAACCCCCGCTTGTGTTTGCTTCCCGGCGCGCCAAATAGTATCCTTTGAAGGACCCTTCCCGGCGCGATGGTTTTGGCGCCGGGAACCACCCTTTTTCAAGCCCATGGCCTCCTTAAGCCGTGAGCCCTCCATCTCTTGAACCCTGAAAGAAAACCCCTGCTATCATTGAAGAAACCCCACAGATACCCTTGTGAACTACTCAGTATACCCTACATTCTATCAAGGATGCCTTGAGTCATCACGTGCACTTCAGGGGCGACAATTAGTGGGAACGACTCCCCTTTTTCCACGTGGTTTCCCGAACTCGATCGGCTTTTATAACCTTAAGGACCAAGGAGGCTCTGCCACTGCATAAGCTTCTACGGTCTCAAAAGGAATATCAAGATAGCGCTGCAAGCACATACAGGCGTCAGGGGCCCTATACCCCTCTGTTTTTTTGGCTTTCACCCCGGCATTCCGTGGGTGATCGTCTATCATTCTCTGGCAAACATCAAGTCCAGGGGAGGTGCTGTCAAAATTCTTCCAGATGACAGAGATGACATGAAACCTATCCCCGGGACCTTATCTATCAATGGTGACAGAGACTCCCTATACTTCATTGTTCCCCTCCCGAACTTTTCTATGTTCCTGGCCTTCCTTGGGAACCTATACCGAAACAGGTTGAAGTCCAGTGAATTGAGCCATTTCGACTCCTCAGGGTCCATTTGCTTCAACCCGATCATCATGAAACCCAAAACAGAGTACCGTAAGCTCTGTTCTTATCCCGGTGCCCTCACCTATCTCGGCCCGACAAACAGTAAAACATATGAACAGCCCTCGGCGCAAGCTTTCCCATGCCGAGAACCCCACCTCTTAACCTGCGCCGAGAACCCCTCGCCGGGAGCCTTTCCTTGGCCTTCTTCCCTGTGGCGCCGGGAACCTCCCTGTGGCCTTCTCCCCTGCGCGCTGAGAACCCCTCTTGGCTTTCTTCCCTGTGGCGCCGGGAACCCTTCCGTGGCCTTCTCCCCTGCGCGCCGAGAGCCTCTCCATGGCCTCTTCCCTTTGGCGCCGGGAACCCCTCCTTGGCTCCCTTGTCTCGGCGCCGAGAACTCAGACACATGCTTGAAGTACGCGAGAACTTGCTCTGCCATCCGATTGAACCCCTGGCACCTTGACCGAGCCAATCCAGGGACGCCCATGAGTCATCGGAACTGCCCCGAGGATAAAATTGAAGGGAGTCAAAATCCCTATGTTCCACCTAACTGCATCGGATTTACGAATAACCCCTTTTGCTCGGAGGGATTCTGCCACTGCATGAGTTCCGCTAGCTTTCCAAAGGGAAAATCATACATGGCCCTGTGGCCCATACATGTGGGTTGGGAGGTTTTGACCTCTCTCTTTTTCTCGGCTTTCATCCCGGCACTCCGTGGGTGATAGCCTATTTCCCTCTGGGCATAATCCAGATTAAGGGGAAATGCTGTCGAAATATTGATCGATGCTTTAAACCTACATCATGGTCATGGTTCAGCCCATCCGTGATTGTCATCTTCTACCCCCCCTTTTCCCCCCTAAGCATGACTGTTTTGCACCGCCGATTCAACGTTATAGTCTATTTCTGTGGCTGATGTTTTTATCTTACCCGCCTTCCTGGCCCTGGTATGAAGTTTAAAATTAAGCATATGAACATCTGTTCGCCTTATGAGGCCTCCCATTCTGGCGTTTAATCAAGGGTTGTCCTTCCTTGGGGGGACGTAATTAACGTCATAGCCTTTATGGTATGACGGACTTCTGGTCCAGACACGATCACTCACAATCGACTGACCAAGTCAGATCGAGCGCACAATAAAATCGTCACTCCGGTGACTGGCACGCCAATAAATCAACAAATAATAAACAATAATTAAATAAAGAAATAAATAAAAATCCCGCGTCCACAAGTCTGGCACGCCCGGTGGGACTGAGTCTCCCTTCATCTCTACGCCAAAATAGGAGGCCCAGCGGGCCCCCCTCAAAATTCTGATTCTGTGTACTTTCCTTATTTTCAGGAATCTACAATGACAGCCGGAATCATGTCCGTTTGCTTCGACCAGCAGCCGATTGACATGCATGTGCGAGAAGGCTACCTGGCGGTACCTCTCGCGTTCGGATCGATGCCGCCTGCCGTTGGGCTGCCCAACTGCTTGGGCGTCGTCTTCACTGACCTTCTGCAGGTCGATGACAATGAGCAAGGCACTGCTGCAAGTGCCCCGGTGAAGATCACTGACCAGAAGAATATCTTACCAGAGAAAACGGTCCCCACGGCCGTCGCCTGCTACGTCCATCATGTCCAAAAAAGGGACATGGTCCCTGCTGCTGCTCAGAAGGGGAGAAGAACCAACCGGAGGAGCCGGTATGTTGCTGTTGACCGTCGTCTTTCCAACTCCGGAAAGACCATGATGATTGGAGGTGTCCGGGCAAACATGAATGGTTGCCCAAGGGAGGTCAAGCCGGACGTGATCGTCCCGATGGTGCCCACTACCAACAGATTCCAGACTCTGGCCACCAGGCAGGCCAACTGGGAGGCTGATGAGAGGAAGCCGCTGGCGCCCAAGCCAGCAAAATACAAACAGGTCTGGCGACCGAAGAGGATTCAGAGCTGGGCTCCAGCTCGAGATGAGGAGAAGGCTGCTGAAGATGCTGTTGCCCGCTTCAGGGCAGGAAGCCGAAGAAGAGAGGGAAAAGAGACAAGAAATGCTGTTGCTGCTCGCCCCAAGGCCTGGGGCAGAAGAGATGAGAGGAATGATGAAGAAAGAAATTTGGCTGCTGCTCGCCCCATGATGAGGGGCAGAAAGGATGAGAAGAAAGAAGACCTTACTGTCACCCGTCCCAGGGCTGGGGGCAGAAGATGGCAAAGAAAGAAATATGATGCTGCTGTCAACTGCTGCCGAAACGGCAATGTGGGAATGAGCGAACCAGTCACGGTCGCCATCCCAAGAAGACCGAGGGCCTGTGCCAGACAGGCCGACTTGTTCAAATATTCCAAAGCCGAGCATTTGAATGCTCAGATAACAAGACTGGCCTATCAGCAGAGAAGCCAGGAAAGATTAATGCTCCAGCCTGAGCCACAGAGGCACAATTCTGAAGAGATGAAGCAGATAGTCCAAGACTACTTCCACTACCTGGGGAGCTCTGCCCTCGGTCAACAAAGACTATCCCGTGCCTTGGGCACCAGAGGTGAAGAAAAAGAAGAAACACTTCAAGAAATGATGATCGGAGCCTCTTCCTCCGATTCAAATCACTATGAAGAAGGTCTCAGGGCCGGATATGACAAAGAAGACCTGTACCGGGAAGAAGCCAAAGAAAGAATATCGGTCTTTGACCGGCTCAAATATCCTGACCAGGCCAAAAGAAAAGTTTGCAAGCGAAAGGGAAGAAGGCAAATCTTCGCCTGTAACATGGCTGGAATCGCCAGGGGGCAGGATATGCTACCAACTCAGCCAGATGAACTGCTCAGGTTGGCTACCAGACCAGGCCCCGTCACAAGAAGAGGTCAGGCTGCAAGAGATAAGATGAAGAATGATGAGGAAACCCGCAAGATCACCACCATGACGGTCAATGTGGTGACGACAGAAGAAGAAGACAATCCCTTCGTTGATGATGCTGAAGGGACTTCAGAAGATATACAGATCCCATCGACTCTGGATCCCATGATCCAGATGATGTTTAGAAGATATCAACAGGAGATCAGTGCTCTCAGAAGACAGCTAAATGAGAGGCAGGAAGCCACACCGGTCTCCAAGCAAGCCGAGCCTGTGGGGCATACTTCCAGCTCAACAGATACGGCTATCCCAGCTAATCCTCTCCTGGCTGATAAGGGCAAAGCACCGAGCCAACCTGTTCCACAGCAAACAGTAGCTCAGCCCTCTGCGTCTCAGACACAGCCTACCGCGCCCATCTTGCGCGCCACTGTGATGACAACTCCTCATAGCCAGCAACAAGCTCACTTCTTTCCAGAAGACATAGATCCAGCTGTAGCCCACAAGCAGATGATTGAAAGAATTGTGGAAATGAAGCTGTCAGAAAAGACTGGTGGTGATGCTGGTACCTATGATGTGTACAAGGTACCGTATCCTCCCCAGTATGCTGCCAAGAAACTACCCCCAGGCGTCAGTAAGCCGCCGAAGTTCGAGAAATTTAATGGCCAAGGCTCCCCTAGGGAGCATATAGCCTACTACACTACAATCATGGGCGACCTAGCAGTCGATGAAGCTTATCTGCTCAAGTTCTTTGGCTCATCCCTCACTGGGTTGGCCTTTGAATGGTACTCAAGCCTGCCAGCTGGGTCAGTGGTTGATTGGCCTGATATGTAGAGAAAATTCCGCGACAGATTTCATGTCACGGAAAGGGAAATCACGATAGCAGAGCTATATGCAACTAGGCAGAAGCAAGATGAAACTGCACTGGACTACATCAAAAGGTGGAGGAACTTAGCCATGAGATGCCGAAGACCTCCTCATCAAGAAGATGCGGTGCAGATATGCAAGCAGAGCCTCAGGAGGGAGGTGCTAGAAAAAATGATCGGTGC